>OY660867.1:20135000-20745000 GCA_962446985.1 Xyrichtys novacula | reverse complement strand
TGCACTGTGACTGTGAACCAGAGTCTCAGATTCTGTCTGGAGTCACCCTGACTCTTTCTCTGCTCCCTGTGCTCTCAGATCCATCTTTCCTGTGGACTAGATATTTTATTTTTCTGGACCTTTTAAATGTCGAGAGTCACTTTCTGCTGTGATGATCAGTTTTCCCTCTTCAGTTTGAGTGTCTATCTCTCTGAATGCCAGGTGTTGGAATAATGTCTTCTTTTTTCACCTGGGGGGGCGCTGTGGACAACTCTCCGAAAGCACTTATCTGGTAGAAGGATAAAAGCTCCAAGATGATATAGATCACCCTATATGGAGGAAAAGAACAGTTTCCATTGTATAAAGGTTTTAGCTTTGGCTTTTCTTGATCGTTGGTAAGTAGGGTATCTTGTACTGAATAAAGATGTTCGTGTGCTGTTTTTTAGAGGAGTTTGTACTCAGGCATATAAAAAGGAAGTGTGCAGAGGATGCTCTGCGGTTTGAACTTCTTCAAAAGAAAGGTTATGGATCTCAAGGGGGTGATCGTTATTTTTGTCTATGATACTTGCCTTTAAGCTTACTTAAAACATCTGCCCAGCGACAGCAAACTGTATGATTGAATGTGTGTGAGTTAGAGATGAGTGTTGAATGCAAAACAAAACTCCTTATTAGGTAAACACCTGGACCCATCGATGTGAGAGGTGAAGAAAAGACATGAACCAGCCTCCATGTGAAGACAACATCAAGTATAGGAAACCCTTTGTCTAGATAGGCGGATCCTCGACTATGAAGTGTTCGAGGGAAAGTTCATAGGGGTTTTGAAGCGCTCAGACCTCTAAGCTGTCTGTTCGGTAGAATGAGCAAATTTTGAACCCAGAGATCTCTGTTGCATATTTCTTGACTCATGTGTAATTAATAAATAGAGCTTCAACTAAGAACTCTTCTGAATCCTCATCTTCTCTTCTTCCCATCAACAACCACGCTGGGAAAGGGTGAGAGGTAATTAAGGGATTGGAGTCAGAGACTTAATATCAGTTGGCATCTTTTTTATTGTGTTTGGGAAATTAGACGTAAGAGAAATCTTTGAAGTGATAAGGTAACCACCCTTTTTCCAAAACTATCTTCCTTAACTTTGACCATCCTCTCATCTAAACTCAGTCAACAGTGGAAAAAAACAAACATGAACAAGTTTTTAAAAGGTCCAAAAACAACGGCTGGTGTCAGAGTGGTGACACTGAGAGATATTTCTGAGAGGGGAAAATGACTGACAAGAAATATGTCATTGGTTAATATTAGTGTGGTGTTGTTAAAAGACAAAAAAATAAATAAATAAAAAATCACTGCGACACAGAGATCTTTATGCTGTAACACATTTATTGGAACAAACACAAAGCTAAAGGAATAACATACTGGATCACAGCTAGATCAAGATCTTGGAGGACATTCAGTCTGTTCAATATTAACCATCATCACACCTGAGAAAATAAAGATCAGTTTATAACAGAAACATTTTGCACATTTGTAAAAACATGATAGAGTTGATCTCAGTCAGTGGACTTTTAAATGAAGTACTGTCGGACCTGCTGCTCCTCTTCAGACGGTGTTTATTTATACTCAAAATCTTTGAGGGGAACATTGATATGTCAATGAGATTGTTTCATTATTGTTGTCAATGTCCATTTTATACACAGTCTAATAAACAAACAGTAATAACGATAAAAAGCATAACTGCTGGAGTTTTTTCTATTTCATGTATTGTGAAAAAAGAGAAAAACAGTTCAATCAGTGAAGTTCATGATGTAACAGACACTTTGGTTTGTGAGTCTGAATGAAAAATCTTACATTTATAATCCTGTATTTTTCTTTCTATGATAACAAAAAACTGCAACATAAATTACATAAAAAACAACAAAGTGACCAAAAAAAGCACTAGTACCAACAGCAAAACTGAAAGAGAAAATAAAAATGAGACAAAGCAAAGAACCAACAACAACAGTGAAACAAACACTGCATGAAGCATCAGCAACATCAGTAACACAACACTGGACATAACAAACACCAAAAACAACACAAAAACCAAAAAATATCAGTGCTATCTGATATAAGCGGAGTGTTCCACACTGAGCATCAGCTGACTCAGTTCCTGGTCTCAGCAGCTCTCGATCCAGGTCTTCACATCTGTAATGATAGAGGGACATTTCTTAGAGGAACATCTGGAGGATCTGATGAATTCTCTGCTGCAGAAAGAAGAATTCAGTTGTGTCCATGTCTGATGTGAAGCTTCACTCACTGTGTGTGTGGACGACAAGATGAAAACGTCCCATCTGAAAATGATCCATCAGAGCAGGGAGAGCAGACAGTGTCTGACACAGAGCTTCCTGCACAAACACATTAGACTGTCAAGTCTGTATGAATCTGAAAAACATCAGCTGATCTTTCACTTTCTGCTGAACACTGACTGATCAACTTCTCCTGTTTCAGTCACACTTCCACCATCCTGTTCAGGTGTTACAAACTCACTACAGCTATGATTCACTCAGATTTATTAAACACTGTTCAAAGTTTTACAGATCAGCAAACAGAAAAAAAGCTCTTTGTGGAAAGTTTGTGTATTTTCTTTCTGTCAGAGTACAGAGCTGCAGGAGGACACAGACAGTCTCAACATGATCTAGATCACTGTGAATCTGCAGAAACCATGTTCATGTTAATAACCAACCGTTCTGACTGATGTATTCTCCTGGTTTGCAGGTTTTGTGTTTCTGTGCAGCTTCACAGCTGTCCTTTTCAGACCTCGTACAGTAAAATCCCTCCAGAGGTTCACAGACTGTGTCTGATACTATCGTACATGATCTCTTAGTCTGTAGTCCAGAACCTGTTAATGCAAACAGAAGTTATTCATGGACCCACTCAGCTTCAGCTGGATGTACAAAGACTTTTCTTTGTGTTCAAAGAGACTCATGATGATCTGCTGAAGTCTCCTCTGTGTTTAAGGTCTGATCAGGTTATTGGAGACTCACCAAAGGTTCATATTTCTAGATCATTTATAAGTCGATACAGAATCAAATTGTATAGTGTCAGTAATGTACCTGAATCACAGCGGTTACAGCTGTGGCACTGAGAACTGTCTGTTGGTTTGTCCATAAAAGTTCCCTCAGTGCAGGGCAGACATTGAGTACTTCTGGACTGTGTGCAGTCTTCATGAACTCGACCTCCTGTTTCAAAAAAACACCAAATAAAGTCAGAGCTATGATGAAAGTGAAGCCTATAACAGCTCCCAAAGGTTTTCTTCTGGTACAGAAAAGCCACACTCCAACTGATGAATGACTTAATTTATTTTCTTCTCTTCAACAGCAAACACCGTGAAAAACCAAATGAAACACAGAAACAAGAATTGCTCAGCATCAAATTATCTTCAAACTTTAATTACATGCAAATGAAAATGCCAGTATACTCTGACATTACATACAGTATATTCTTAATTGGTCATGTGGCTGCTGCGTGCTTAGTATCTAATCCAATACACAATTTTCACCAGTAGTTATCAGTAACTCACCATCAAATTGTACACATTGTAACATAAACTTTTTCTGTTATAATATGAAAACAGAAACACACCTTTCTGCAACAGCTACAACAACTTTTATTGTTTTCAGTTTCAATTAAAAACATTTTAGGATAAAAATCTGTGATAGTTTCTGTCACGACACAGGGATCAATCAAAACCTGAAAACTGTTATAGGACCACAAATTATAGAAATGATCAACAGAACAGATGAAACTTGATGCTCAATCTAAAAGTCCAGGTTTTGGAGGTTTTTCAGACTTTGCTCTTAGGGCCAGTTTTTGATAAAGTCTGAAGTGAGCAGGAGGACTGAGATCTGAACCTGTAATGAACAGTAATCCTCAGTGGAAGTCAGTGATGAAGGGATGATTGAAGGATTGACCTTTTGACATGAATCTGAACATTAAAACTACAGACTGAACCGACCAACACAGAAACAAAGACCTCAGAGAGACAGACGTTCATGATGAGGACTCAAAGAAGACTTTCCAACATGAGCTCAAAGACTGAAACATATCCTCTGTCAGTTTAACCCTGAATTTAACTTCCCCTTTAACTGATCAGGTAGATCTCACCTGGTGGACACATGGGACAGCATCTGGATCCGATCTGATACTGTCTTGGACCACATGGGAGAGTCTGACCACAGAGGACATTCAGCAGGAGTATCTGAGGAAACAGGGACACAGGTTTAGGTCTCAGTGAAGAGCTCATGAAGTTTGATATCCAAACTGTTGCAAAGATATTTAAAGATTTCTGTAAGAAGATATTTTACCAGCACTGCTGCAGCTGATCCAGGTTTGACTCTCATCTTTAATGTGCAGGTTCACAGTTTCCTCTGGATGAAGATGAAATCTCACTGAAATCAAAGAGACAACTTTAGGGAAAGAGAAAAACAAGGGTGAAGAAAAAAAGAAGCTGGCATTTGAACTTCATTTTAGGCCAGCTAAGCATTAACCATGTTTTACAGTCCTCAACTGAAGTTGAAACCAGTGGTAATCTTTTTGACCCAGATCTGTTTGACAGCAGCCTGACTTTGCTAATTTTCAACATGTTTTCCTCAGTGACTGTTCCTCCACTGATTTCAGCTACTTTCGATGAAATATTTGGCTCCAAAATCCCATCATTTAAAACTAGCTGAAATCTACAGATTCATCTAAAGACCAATTGAATTTTTGGTGATCTTTGAGGGACTCATTTTCTCAGAGGTTTGTTAAAAGCAAAGAAAAACATCTGACAAAGTCTAACTTCTCATAAATAATATAACAGTCTAAGAAGTCGGTCAACTGTATTGATGTTTTAATTAAGCTGAAAAACATCAACAAAGGGAGAATAATTAAGCAGCCAATCCTCTCTTTAGTCCTCAGGTTATTATTATTTTTTTTGCATAAACACATCTTCATTAGTGAATTTGACTTAGAGAAAGTTATATCACTGAATTACGGGTGTCAGATGCAGTTTTCAGAAAGACCCAAATGCTACAAAAATCCTGGTTACTGCATCATCTGAGCAATATGAGGAAAAGCTGCAGAGATATTGTGTGACAACTGCAGGGCATCAAAACATGCTTTTAACAGGTAAACCCACCAGAAATGCTGCAGATGATCCTGCTCTTCTCCTGGACTTTGATGAGGTAGGCTCAAAGCTGGAGATAAAGAAGTAAATCTAGAGAGGAGCATGTAATCACTCAGAAACAGTAGTTTTTGGCTCTGCAGGCACTAGAGTCTCTTAACTATCCTGAAAAATTTAGAGTCTAGTCAGAATAATCCCAGACACCAGCAGAACTGAAACCAGGAAGTCAGAAAATTAAGTTTAATGTTAACTTCCTCAGTACATCAAGCTTTGTTGCTGACTAATACCTGAAACTGTGGAGAGAAGGAAGAAGAAAAAGTAATTTAAGGAACAGAAGCTTTTTATTCTTTTGTAATAAATAT
This sequence comes from Xyrichtys novacula, assembly GCA_962446985.1. Lineage (NCBI taxonomy): Eukaryota > Metazoa > Chordata > Actinopteri > Labriformes > Labridae > Xyrichtys > Xyrichtys novacula. Next base: position 20,739,525 of record OY660867.1, on the reverse strand, counting down.
TTTGTGCCTTTTTTTTCTCTAAAAAAGAAAATAAAAGTTGATCACAAAAAAGAAACAGCCTTGTGTGAAAGTCCTCCATAAATCAGACTGACATCTGATACTGCATCCCAAAAAACAAACATTTCTTTCTTATGGCAGTCACACTGAACTTGATAAGACAATAAGGGATAAATAAAACTCCAGAGATGCTTTAAAGGCCAAAACAGCCAGGACACTGCAGTCCATCTGATCCCAAACTGCAAACTAATCTACAATCACATTCAACTTCCAGGGACTTCTTATTGCCCACAAATCAATAAATGATGACAACTCATGAAGAACACAATATCTGTTTTACTTTTTACAAAGAAGCTTTTTCATTCGTTTCTGTAACATACACAAAAAAGATCATACAGGTCCGAAAATTTACATATTTACATGTTGATCCTTGAAATGTTGAACTGATAATGAAATCAAAAGTGACTTTTTATTCAACTTTGTTCCTGAGGTGATAATCCAGAAAACAGGAAGCAGCTGAGCTCTGAGACAATCAGCATGAACACCTCTACAGTTTTACATCCTGAGCTGGTTCTTTGAAAAATATAATGTGAAAGTAAAACAGTAAGATAGAGGATCTACCATCACTCCTCAGGCGTCAGGAAAAGACCAGCCTCTGACTGTCTTTCTTCAGGTCCACATGTCCAGAAACATCCTCTCTGATCCACTTCAGTCTCATTTTTAGTCTTTGTAAAAAAATAAAAAAAAACTCAGACAAATTTGTTGTATAAGGTCAGATCATATTTGACTAGAGTGTCTGAAATCTAGACTGTTCCAATGTTCTCTGTCTGTGAGGCTTTCCATAAACACTTTAATCTGACTGTCAATATAAACTGCACCTTATGGTGCGTATGAATCTGGAGTACCGGGGAGGGGAAAGCTTTCAGTATCGTCTTGGCAATCATATCTGTGGTGTTTTATAATAAGAAAAACTCTGTGGCACAGGGGTTTAAATTTGACATCACTTTATTTGATTTAACAGAGGAACAATAATCAGCTCCTCTGATTATGCCACCAGCTTCATCACTGGGAATCATCATTTAAAAACACACAAAACAAACAAAAGGAAGACGTCAGTTTGTGTTCAGCAGCCAGAACTCTTAGAACAAGAATATGAAGTGCAAATGTACACATGTTAAATTCAACGGTTTCTACAAACACTGGAATACAGCATATTATAAATAATAAATATGATCCACTTAATGATATCAGTGTAAAAGGAGAAGAGGAGAGGTGAAGGAATCATTATCAAAGGTGGTCAGGTGATGTAAAACTTGGCGGTGATATTCAAGCTGCAGTTAAACCGATCAAAAAACAGTAAGCACTGAGGGAATGATGAGTAAGAGATGCAGCTTTGGCTTGGTTTAAACCAGCGTCACAGATACAGTAAGGCATTATTCCTCTTTACAGTGGTCAAAAGATTGATCCAGTCCAGTATCAGTTACAGAGAGTAACAGGGTAGACAGAGAAAGTTAAGTGATACAAGATTAAAGTCATTCATGTTTCAAGTAAGAGACACTGGCTTTGTTTGGCATCACTTCGCTAATGTTGGCTTGAGGTACCAAAACGATTAAAAGCTCATGATCTATATCTCAGAACTGAGTCGTAAACTATAATTATTTAGATCAAATAACTCAAAACATTACCACCCAATCACTTGAAATATTTGAAACTGCTTGCTTCTGTTGTGGATGACACCATCTTCAGTCATTCATTTTTTTGTCCTTGACAGCCACCATTGCCTTGGTGACAGACAGCATCAACAAACTGTTGGCTTGTGCTCACACCATTTAGAAACTGAATACCAAACATTAATAATGAAACAATAACAACATAATGTGCACAATATTAAGAATTTTTATTAGAAACAGCTTAAAAGGTGCACAACAGTTAAACAATTACATTAACATAGTCATGCAGAACCGTTTTTGCACAGAATGCACCGCACACACATCAATTAAATCACAGCCTGTGCAACTTTGAATAAAAAAAAAAGCAGCTTTTAATAAACGTGCAAATACAGCTATGAAACAATTAAATTAACTTGACCATCCAGAACAGGTTTTGCACAGAATGCTTCTTTTCCAACGCGTGAATAGAGACCATTTCCTTTGTCAAGTATTTTGTCACTGCATCAGGGCAGGTTTTCCAATGGACACAGTCCCTTTGGTACTTTGTTGTTTTCCCGAAGGCCACATTTTCACTCTCTCCGGGAAATAAGGCACCAAAGTTCTTCATACAGATGACATTTATTCACCATTCTTCACCTTGTCACCAATCACCGTCATGTCACTTTGTCACCGTCGAACTAGAAACATGTACAATCATACACACATACATGATTAGCATACAATATGTCTATACAAAAGATACCAAATAAATGTACAGTAAAACAGGACGTAATTGCGTGCTAACAATCTGCAAGCGCGATCGTTACCTCAATGGCTACACACCACAGTGAGAGAATGAATGAGTCCACTGGGTAATCTTCAATCTTTAAAGAAACGTCCCCTTCTAAGTCAACGTGACTTTAAACTTAAAACAAGTATCTCAAAAGGAGCAAACCTTCTCTTAGTAACAAGTAAAATATGACACATGTCTTATAAGACCTTTTGAGTGGAGCGTCATCGTGGAGCGTCAAATACTTGTAAATAGCGTCATGCTATTTACAAGTATTTATGACTATATTTCTAAAAAAATCACTATTTTGCTTGCTCTGTCGTACTTCACTCTCTTACTTCACTCTACTTTTCTCCCTCGTCTTCTGTCAAAGTTGTGGTTTTGGTGGTACTATTCAAGATTACCCCTATATATACAATACATTATATATTGACACAAAAGCACAGATTCTCAGCTGTCTGTCAGCATTTGAGTTTTTCAGATTGAGCAAACTTCCAAGGAGTTATAGTACTGAGAAGCTGTGTAGCGCTCTGCCGATACTTCCTGACTTTGATAGAGTTATCGTAATAACACTCTGGCCATACAAAACATGGCACTATGATGGTATTGAAACTGATACTGTTGCTTTTGAAAGACAACACCGGTATACCTTATTACCTTGTGTATTAGCCACACAGTCTAATATAACTAATGCATAATGCAAAGATGAGGCATTTTTCCAGCTGTCTCACCTGCTGCTCCTTTTCTGCACTGTCTGAAACAGGAGTTTGCTTCAAATAGGGAAATATTTTTTCCTGGTCTTGGTGAACACTGTTGAGACAATTCACCATAAAACCAGCATGTGGATCAGTGTGGGTCATCTGGACCTTCACGTCCTGAGAAAAGGAAAGATTTATTTTGAGCAGATGCATTTTATAAATTTGTAAAGATGAGGCATTTTTCCAGCTGTCTCACCTGCTGCTCCTCTTCTGCACTGTCTGACGGATGATTCAGAGGATTTGATTCTTTCCAATTCACTTGTTCCTTTGGGGAAAATGTTGATAAGTGAATTTATCATTTAATGATTGGGCTGTACCAAAGAATAAGAGTAAAAGGGTTAAAACATACTACCATTCTGTTTTCTGTTTTGCCTCTCCTTCTTCTTCCTAAAACGAAACATGAGCAGCGAGTTAAAACTAAGTGATGTGACAAAAACATGGTCATGGTTTTATTTTCACAGGACAAGCCTTACCTTCGGTGAAACACTTTTTAATCTCGCTGAAATACCACACTCCAAGTACAGACAAAACAAGCAACAGAACCCCAGCAACAGCACTGGCTGACAGTATAAGTATTTTTATGGCTTGACTGTGTGGTCCACAATGAGCATCAGCTGACTCAGTTCCTGGTCTCAGCAGCTCTCGATCCAGGTCTTCACATCTGTAATGATAGAGGGACATTTCTTACAGGAACATCTGGAGGATCTGATGAATTCTCTGCTGCTGGAAGAAGAATTCAGGTGTGTCCATGTCTGATGTGAAGCTTCACTCACTGTGTGTGTGGACGACAAGATGAAAACGTCCCGTCTGAAAATGATCCAGCAGGGCAGGGAGAGCAGACAGTGTCTGACACAGAGCTTCCTGCACAAACACAGATTTTATCTGTTAAACTTCTATAGTTAATATAATTTCATGCTTAATCTTATTCTCATAGTTTCAATGTAAGATTGTCTTAAATGTCAAACCTGACCTGAATCAGTGGGTCTACAGTCCCTGAGGACTCTCTAAAATGTGGTTCTTGGTAAAGCTGAAATAAACGTTCCATTTGCACAAATACTTCTTATGTGAATTGCCTGCATGCATGTGGATATGTGCTACAAACCAAACTGCCTCTTTTGGAAAAAAAAGATTTTCCAATCCAGACGTGAACTCCTGTCCGTGAAATAATATTTAAAACAAACCTGTCTGTCTGATGTAGTGTCCTGGTTTGCAGCTTCTGTGTTTCTGTGCTGTATCACAGCTGTCCTCTGTAGATTTGGCGCAGTAAAACCCCTCCAGAGGTTCACAGACTGAATTTGATGTTCTTGTGCATGACGTCTTTATCCTCAAACTAGACCCTGTTAACACAGACAACACACAACTTTACTCAAACTTAATGCTGATAAACTGGTCTGCCAGCCTGTAGTCCTGACATTTGGAGCATCATAAAACTTAATATTTTACACAATGTCCTAACTCTTGTGGAGTTTCTGGCATGTGTGTCACAATAAGCCCAGGGTGGCTAATCGGGAGAACAGGGGAATTTCCCCAGTGGGCTGGGCTGGTTGTAGGTCCTCAGGGCCAGTACAGTGGCAGTGGGTTAAATATATCGCACCGGCTGCACTGACAAAGACAGGTATTAGCAGGTTTCTTGTTATGTCAGTAGTGTTTCCCTAGACCATGGGTCAACCTTAAACCTTAAACACTAAAAGAGCCATTTGGACCAGTTTCCCACAGAAAGGAAAAGCCACAAAATCCCTCTGACATCTAAAATGAAGATAACATTGCATATATCGTTTTTTACCTTTATGCAAAGTATATAAAAAAACTGTAGTGAGTTGCATTTATGAAACATTAAACTCCTCCTCAGACAGAGCGGTGGGGACCATGGTTATTATCATAAATGGCAGTTAAGCAGTTAGGCTGAAAGCTTTGAACAACTTCTTATCTTTAATCTCTCCATGACTGTGCAAATTTGGAGCTTATTGGATAAAACCCCCCGGGATGAGTTTGTTCAAATAGACACCCTGAATATCACAAAAAAAAAAAAAAAGGTAAAACATTGACTTTCAACTCAAATTTGCCAACTTCCTGTTTCGTTTAAGGTATGAGTGTAAGAGACTTTTTATGTCGATTTTGATGGGGAAAAAATACAGTCTGGAGGTCATTCAGGGCAGGGTCTTTCAAAACTTTAAGGGGCTCTGTTTAGCAAAATGTTTCCATTTTATTTTGCAAGATCATTAAAACAAGTTAATTTTTACCTTCATCACACTTTCTACAGGTATAGCACTGCCTGCGGTAAGTAGGCTGGTCCATAAAGGTTCCCTCTGAGCAGGACAAACAGGAGGTATTTCTAAAACGTCTGCAATCTTTATCAACAAAAGTACCTGTTAAAAATGAAACCCTCGTGTAAGAACAGGCAAAACACAGGAAAAGACAAACAAACACCTCCTTTCATTTACCTGCTGCAATCATGCATCACAAAAACTCTACCATCAATATGACATCAGGATAAGTTGATGAGCTGAGTACATTAGAGAACATGTTTTTGCAAATATTCACTCCCTTTAAAATTGACTGTCAGTCCAATAGTCCCTTTTTATTTCTGTTCAGCAGGATGTGTTAAAATGTATACATTTTGTTTCTGTTCAGAAGTTAGTGGATCTTACCAGCTGGACACTTCTGGCAGCATCTACCTAGTAACTGATACTCTGATGCTGCACATGTGAGAGTTTGACCTCTGAAGACAGTCATCATAAATACCTGCGAGGAAAAAGAGAAAGTTTATGATCTCAGTTATACTCGCAATACAGATCGTTTATACAGATCCTGGGCAGACACACGGACAGTCAGATGGTCATCAAATGGATACAATCACATCACAACATTTAGAAATTAAGATCAGTATATTTTGCAGCTAAACCAAAGTTTACATTTCTGATAAGAGGGCATGTCCACATTTAATCATCTGGGGTAGCTGAACTGAAGCACCAGCTACTGGTCTGTTTAAGACTCCTCTTGAAGGTTACTGACTATTTCGAGGTCAGTATTTTCTGTTATTCAGCTCTGGTGATCTTATAAAGATTCAGTGAAGTCCAATCAGGGATGGATATTTGATGGGGGTGGGCTTTGGTAAGGGCTGCTTCTCGGATGTTGCTCCAATGCTCCAATCACCAAAAGACAACGCCCCCTTATGGAATATCACTCACTGATTGGATGCTGCAGCTTACTGGACTTGACTGAACTTCAAATGACCAAAGTTGAACAGTTAGTAAAGAGACAGACCCTAAAACATTTTACCAGCAACAATGCAAGTGAGGGAGGTTGCATTATCGTCTGAAGTACAGCTGTTTTCTGGTGAATATTTCAGACAGGGTTGGTGGTGTGTTCAATCTGAGGACAGCATCTAAAAATAGAAAGAAATCATGCATACAGAAATACTGTCTGCTGTGTTACAGTAAATTTGTCTGTCCTTGTGCAGAACTGCTTTAAACGAGTTTCACTTTTGTTTTTTGGAACACTGGCCTCACTTCTTCGGTCTGTAAATTGACTACAAAGACCCTTGAACATCATATTTTACACAGAAATAACACGTAGTTTGTGCGCCTATTTGTCATAACTAAAACTTGGTAAATTTCTCCTCTTGGAAACGATATCAGTCCTCAAAATTTCTGATAATTCAGGCTGTAATTTCTAAGGTGTTTTTTTTCTGGATCGGTAAGATTACACAGAGAAACCGCGCGCGAACACACGCATTAAAAGGGAAGGTCTCCAGAAGTTACTTTTCCTCAGCACGCCACAATTAAAGTAAGCCACAAGGTAACAGAGCAAGTTTAGCTGTGCAAAACATTTCGAACACGCTGAAAACATACAGGAGCTCATGCAGATACCAAGTTCCCCTCACCGTGATAGAAGAAATGATATTTAGATATACCAGCATGAATCCTTTACTTCAGCAGAGACAGAACTGTTCTGTGGAGCGTGGCGCATTTATACACTGACGCACGCCAGCCCTTAACCAGCACAAGTTGAGATCAGATGCGGTGAGGGAGTCGTTTCATGCACAGCTGTAACGTACCACTCAGAAAGTTTAGTCGCCAAGAAATGACTTTTATTTTGACTTACATGAGTTTTGAGGTATTACATTCAAGTGTCCACAATGACTTCTTAAGCAAAATAAACTTTATGGAGATGCAGAGATTGTATGTGTAGAAAATGTTTGTGTAGTATTAATAGTAACATCATAAATATCTCGAATTTGTACAGTTATTTTGGGGATATCCAAAACTGGAACTATAATTACAATTGTCTAATAACTATTGGATATTAAGAAGGTCGGTCTGAAAAAGGGAGTTTTTTTCCACAGACAGTAGAATTTAAGTGACTCAAGATCTGATTAATTTGACCCGAAACATTTCACTGTGTGTGAGATTAATCTGCAAGATATGGACAAATTGAATTGTAAATTTGAATTTTAAATTGAATTATGGGAAAAATGAACTTGCTGCTATGACAGTGAAAGAATGGTTTACATAGGGCAGGGTGTAGTAATGGGGTGGATAATAGGGCCAACAGATGTTAAAGGGATATTCCAGCGATCCTGATTGCAGTCTGATTGCATTTCCTCATCGAAATGCAATCAGACTGAAACGCTAAGGCAAAAGAACTACCACATCTGCAGTTCAAAATGATTACTACTTCAAGGAAATGATAAATTAATGATCATAAATGTTCTTCCTTGAGTTGCGTCCCACCGCTGCAGTCGATGGACTCACCCGGAGGTCTCTGTATTGTTCTCTGCGGCCGTTACTAAAGTTGGTATACTTAGAGAAGCAAGCGGTCGGCAACATTCATCTCTCGATGGGGTGTCTAACTCGGTTTTAGGATGTATTTGACCCTAACTTAATTTTACGCCGGAATATCCCTTAAACAGATGTCTTAAAGAAGATTTGTACACAACAACAGAAACAGCAATCAATTAGAATATATTATATTTATTTTGATTTCATAGTTTCACTCTGAGTAAGTGTCACAACCACATCCTGTCTCCCCCACATCCTTATGGTAGCTAAATTAAACCAGAGAGTGAAAGAGGAAAACTGGCACACTGATCCTATGCCTTATGACGCCACACTGCACAGGGTCTGGGAAGTCCCTCACTCGAGCATGAAACTATGGGTGGAGCTCCCCGTATGCAGCTGAAACCTGACGTTGCTGTCGGTGGGTCACCTGATGGTATGCAGACTACTCAGCATGTTGTCAGACTTGTGTGAACAAAGAGGACCTAACAGTTTTTTTAACTACAGTAACTCAGATGAAAACAAACTTTTGACAAAGGTTCACAAGCTGTTAAAACACACCATCCTGATTACAGCTGCTGATCATAAGTATTAATACAAATCCCTCCACTGGTAATTAGTCTCTGCACTCTCACCGTGATTTCCCTGCTGCAGAGACAGTTCTTCAGCAGCTTTTAGAGCCACAGTGGGTCTAACATGATTTTAATTATTAAGAGGAGGTTGAAACTTAATTGACCTCAGAATAATGTCTCATCTGTACTAGTATAAAGATAGCAGTGGTCTTGCAGTGTGGTTTGGGTTCATGCTAGTATGGCAGGAATGAATACAGAACAGGACCAGGAGTGTGAGCAGGACAGCTGCACATACTCTTCAGTTACACAAACAGTGCTGTGTCTGTGTGGTTAGTTTGACGTGCTGCATCAATTCACATCATTTTCCCTTGTGTTTCCCTTGTTTTCCTCGTGTTTAACCTATTTTGAACAGTGTAGCAGAATCTGAAGGCCCTCATACAGCTGTTTAAAGCGTCTGTTTTCAGAAAACAGACAGAGAAAAGTGTCTTGACTCCAAGCAGAACAATAGCTTTTCTATTTTCACTTTCCTTTCACAGGATCACTCCTGTGCTCCTCTATTATGGCTCGTCTCCAAAACAGTATGAAAAAATGGTCTCTGGTGGTAGCATGCAGGAATGCTGATGTTGAGCAAGTCTGTACAGAGCAACATCATAAAAATGAGATGTTTTTCTGAATTTAACTTAATTAATTCATCTTCTTACAGCTACACACTAAGTGTAGAGAGTGATGTAAAGCTCTTAAAAAATGAACTCTGTGCAGCCCACACATTCCCAACAGTTTGCGTGATGTGGCACAGAGTCAAAGCAGCTCTAAACAGAGGACATCAACACCCACTCAACTGCTTTTCTTTCATTCTGACTGCAGTGATCAGTGTATGAGGCTCTGGAAAGATTGGACCATAAGATTAAAAAATTCAAAAATGTTTATAAACGGTTTATAATAAAGGATAGCCTGCAAACATGGCCGTCTATCTGTAGTTTTTCTCTAAACTGAGAGCAGAAGTGAGGTCAAACTTTGAACAAAGAGGGAAAATAGGTGCTTCCTTCTTTGACTTCATTTCCCAGAAACCCTCGCTTACTAGCTGACCACTCTGATTGGACGAGCTTCTGGGTAAATTCCATTTTAGTGAGGGAAGGCAGCAAGAACAGCAATATTTCACTTAAATGAAGGCATGGATTATGAAAAACATGCTTGTTTTAATGTACAGTTTCTGTAAATACATGTTTTTTTAAGGCACAGAAAAGCCCCTTCAATGTCATAGAAACATTCTTTACAAAAACAAAAGGAAGTTCATTTTCTCAGGAAGCTGGTGACTTTTAAAGCAAGTGTCAACTTGAGAATGTTAAAGCTCCTGTAGACAAACTCTGGTTTGTGTCAGTTTTGGTGCCCCCTTGTGAATATCAATCTTTGCCTATTTAGTCATCTACATGCCTACATGGTGTCTTTGAAAAAAATCTCCTCCTGATTACTTTGACACAACATTAAATGTGAATATTTACTGTGGAAAATGTTAAAACGGGCAGTTTCTCCAGCTACTCAGCTGACTTTTACCTTCCAACCCCACACACTGGTTACAGACATTAAAAAGCACAGCATACACATTTGTTGTTGTTTTTAGAGTCAGTTTTATTTTTTTGTAACATGAGATATACATCAGGGGCAATACCCCACAATAACAAACTCAAAACATCCTCTTATTTGCGGTTTATCTTCTCATAAACAGGCCTTCTGTTAAAATGAACTATAAAGCTAGTGGAACGGTGGAAGAATTGGTTAGGTGTAAGGGCTCACATACATCATGCATTTGTATCCATGCTGAACAGAGAGATTAAAGAGACTACAGTCAACAACAGAGACTGAACTCACAGGTCAAAGTTAGAGAACTCATCAAGGACGTCGGTCCATGTAGAGCACTGATCTCTCTGCAGTTAAACCTCAGTTCCTGTGTCTTTTTTTGAAGACATTTGTCATTTTTGTCAACTTTATTTTGAGCTGACAGTCACATTTTTAAAGATTGGGGCATCAAATTTGACAGAGAGAAAATTGAGAGTTCTTATTTTTCTTCATATTTAAAAAAAACTGTGTCACTTGCAGTATAATGTCACCACATTTTAGCTCCATCCACCCTACTTTGTCTGCAAATCAATAGACTTCCATTAAAGACATGTTTTTTGACCGTGTGTTTATGTCACCATAACAACATATTCCAACCTTTTTTTGCAGTCAGTCGATCACCAGGGCTCTAAATTTTACTTTCCGACAGTGAAACAACAGCTTGAGCCAACACATAATTTTAGCTCCTTTGGTGCTGCGCACGCAAGTCTTCATGGACCGCGTGTTTAAAGAACTATTTCATCCACTAAACATCATCAAAATTGGATGAAACTTTACATGCCACTAGATGTGGATCTAAGAGTATGTTATATGGGATATTTGTGTAAGGAGAAGTTTGTGTGCCCCTGCGTGTATGCCCCTGGTGCAAATCTTTTGTTTGTTTTTTACCATTAAAAATAGCAGTGATATGGCCTGTTGCACAAAGACTGGCATAAAAAGGGTAATACATCGAATTTTCTGTTCATTATTTTTTTAATGATCAGGGCTAAAGTTGATTAAGAAATATATGAGTCGAAAAAAGTAAGAAAAAAATGATTATTTTATGGTTATTTTAACCGTTATCTGCATGTCTGTTTTGGGGACAAAATAGGCTGGATGGAGCTAAAATATGGAAACTGACAATACAAAAAGGATTTAAATGCACCAAAATCGGTTTTACTTCTCATCATTGACATGGCCCATACTCTTTTTATTTAAAACGAATTCATCATGGTCCTTTTATATGGGAAATATAGTGATTTTGTGGGTTTTTTTAACCACAAAATGGCTAAAGTAGGCTGGATGGAGCTTAAAATTAACAGGAACCAAGGGTTAATCAATGTGGATCATCCTTCAGTAGGCCTAATCCCTCACCTGCCCCTCCAGTAATACAAGTAAAAAATCCCTTAGTCCATTGTGATCATTTAAAGAGGGGATATTCTCTGAGTCACAATATAGAGTCTGTAAATGTAATTTTTCTCACAGTAGAGAGAGAGAGATATGAACTGTTTCCAATATTTGAAGAGCAGCCGCTGCTTTACACACACATGTGTCAGAATAGTAAAGGGAACAAAATGTTGTTCTGATGTCCTGAATGTGTCAGAGAAACATTTCAGCATTCTCTTTAAAAAACTAGTAAGGAGAAATTGTCTCAAAGAATTTGATTAAAATATAGGTCCTGGTGCTGCTTCTGGGTGTTTCTGTGTGTCATAGGGGGGAAATGACGGGCTTTCTCTCTGTAATCTCTCTGTCAGAAACTAAAGTGTTTGACATTTTAGTTTTCATTATTTTGTTATTGATAATGTTAACAATCTAAATAATAGTGATTAAAGTAAACCTCTGTGAAACATGACAAAGAGAAATAAAAATACACAAACACATGTAAAAAAAAACCCTTCCTTAAACTGTCACAGCTGGTGACACCACTGGGTGCAGGATAAAAAACAAAGGTCACACAGGCAGACTGTTCTCTGCTGCGCCAACCGAACAGGATACAAAACCGACTCATGACAAACCCCTGCCACCACAGTACTGTGAATACACCCTCTATTGTGAAGAGGCACCTGGTACGGTTAAAAAAAAAAACAGTTGAATGCTGCAAAGGTAGACGGGCTTACCTCTGCAGCAGCCCCACAAACCTCCTGGGCTTCTGTTTGAAGCAGTCAACACCAGGTCTAGATCTTTTCAGGAACAGCTACACTCCTGTGTGGCATAAGCTTCTGGTCGCCTGCAGAAACTATAACAAAAAGCTGAGTCACCTGCGGTCAGCCTGTGTCCACCACGATGGGCAGCTTTGATTACTGTGGCCATGCCCCTGAGAGCTGAAGAGATTTACCTACCCTCAAAACCCTGCAGATATTAGAGCCTCTCTGGAGCTGCACAGAGCGGACCCTCTGAATTGAACCCCAAGCAGCCTCTATTGCCCTAGGCTTGGACCACCTCTGGAAGTGTGCCCCATGGTTCACCTGCCGGAGCACATGCCCAGCTCTAAGGGACAGAAATAGCTCAGGACTAGTCTGCCAAGATGCAGGGAGCCTGAGCCTCCTTGCTTTTTTAAGTCTGTTGATACTACTACACTGTCATCTGTCCTGACTGTGCAAGTGCTTAAGATGCACAAACTGGAACATCCAAGAAATACTCAACATCTAGTTACACTTCATCATTACACACACCACCTGCCTCAACTCAGTTAGCTGATGTGGTTATTTTAAGGTGTGGTCACAGAGGAAGTCGTCCAGGACACTACATGGTAACCCTCTCAGGCTCTCGAATGTCTCCTTTTGTCACAATGGGACTCAATAAACAACATGTGAATTAATGCACACCTGAGCATTTTCTCTCATGCATGGGCCACATAGTTGCATGTCAGAAATTTCACTGGTCCCTGTAGATGTGGAAACATGTAACTCTTTCTACAAAACTTACTTTGGTGGGAAATTCTCTCTGAAAACCATGTAGGAAATATAAACAGCAATGATCAAATAAAGTCCAACCACAACAATGATTTCAACATGCCAGTTTGAACCCAGTCTTCCACACTGAGCATCAGCTGACTCAGTTCCTGGTCTCAGTAGCAGGTCCAGGTCTTCACATCTGTAATGATAGAGGGACATTTCTTAGAGGAACATCTGGAGGATCTGATGAAGTCTCTGCTGCTGGAAGAAGAATACAGGTGAGTCCATGTCTGAATCTGATGTGAAGTTTCACTCACTGTGTGTGTGGACGACAAGATGGAAATGTCCAGTCTGAAAATGATCCAGCAGGGCAGGGAGAGCAGACAGTGTCTGACACAGAGCTTCCTGCACAAACACAGACAGGAGGTTTATTATTTTATATATGCTAATAAATCAGTATTGACTTCATTTATAAAGCATCTTAAGGAAATGCTATCAAATTGAAGACAAAAACAAAAGATGACATCACATGAAGCATATTAAATGTAAAAACTGATTTTGAAGCAGGAACTGTTGGATATCAATTATACATGAAAATTGAATGTGGAATTAAAATTGCAATAATAACAGTCAACATTGAAGAGTATGTGCAATAATTGCATTGAGAAGAATGAGCAGCTAAAACCATGTGCAACAATACAATGAAACGTGCTACAGAACGTGCTACAAAGTGTGCAATTATAACACACTATACAAACATCATACAATTACAACAATGTGCAATAACAACATGCGGTTATAATAATGTGCATGATAATTCTGCGCTAAAAAGTCTAATATTATTTTTAGAAATAACATCTTTTTACACTTCATTTTGTTTAGAGCTGATTTCAAGCCTTCCATCGTACCCTAGCTGTCATGTACCTGTAAAAATCTCACTAAAAATCTATTTTCCTCTCCTCAGATGATTGATTTTATTGATTCTGCAGATATTCAGTGGTCCCTTCCCATGTACTGATTCGATATGTAGGATGTATGTAATCAGGTCATCCCTAGAGATGCCTGTGATATTTTATAGTTTTTGGCTATAAAGTGGCTTTATCCAATCAGAATAAAGTATTGATCACAGCCGGGTGACTGGTTACAGAGTTTGATGATGACAATTAATATATTTTTTCACCATCTCTCAGGAGGAACTTCTGCTGATTAGAGTCAAAGTAAAAACCAACATGAATTTACAGAATCTAGTTTTTCGTTCTTTTTGCATCTGCCATGAGACTAACAGCTTCATTTTTCATACCAACTTAATTTCCTCACAAAGCTTTAATAGATATTTACTTTGATGCTTTTCCTGCTCTCTAGAGGTCAGAAATCTCCAACTTCAGCTTAAAGGTGGGGTAGGCAGGATTTCATAAAAGAAGAATCTTTTTTTGGTGTATATACAAAAAAGCTTTTAATATCAGTCAATAGCAATTAGTTATTGATGACATTTGATAACATAACGATATCGCTGTGTTTTCTTATGTCTGTGTAGTCAACATATAACATTTTTTTTGAGTGGCCCGCTCTTTCTGACTGTAAACAAAGCCGTTCTCCACCTCCCCCAACCTGAATTGGTTGTAAGGTGGACGCTGCTCCCTCGTGTTGTGAGGCACGCTCCACATCCTCCAATAACGTTCACGAGCCCAAACAAAGTTAGCATGCCACAATATCAGACAGTGGAACCCATCCAGAAAGTACGGAAAACACAAGCAAGAAAACAAAGTAAATACCGGAGACCCTGGTGGGAATAACGGGCGCTTAAAATGGAGGTAGACCGGACAAGAGCTAAGAAGCCGGGTCAACATCAGCATAAATGATGGGGGAGGCTTCAGGATCTTACAGACCCTCTAAGCTTTCTGCTGGACAGGTATACCAGCCAAGTGTCTGTAACAGAAGTGTTTCTTGTTAAACGGGACCTGCTGCGTGTTGCAGCACTGCTTAACTGTTTACCTCGGGTCCTGGACTATGTCGCTTTATCCCAGTTGTAGAAGTCCTACAAACGTGTTTGCTGGTAGTCTGTTGGCATCTACAGTCACACCAATGCTTTTTACTTTCATGTTGACTGGACCCCATTTGTAATTATCTGAAGTATTTATCTGCATTATATCTGAATTTAACTGAAATTATATGAGCGAGCAGGAATGTCTGTTTGTGGGCGGGGCTTGCTGGAGCAGAGAGGAAGGGGAGAGGAGAAGCTGAGGGGTAAACTGGTTGGGAGGGGTAGAGTTTACATTCAAGGTTCCTCCCGACAACTGGCACTTCTCACCTACCCCACCTTTAACTGAAAAGCTGTTGTTTGTACTCAGAATAAAACTTTTCCAATAATCTATAACCAGCTCCTAAAACCAACCGTTCTGACTGATGTATTCTCCCGGTTTGCAGCTCGTGTGTCTCTTTGCTGCTGCACAGCCGCCCTCTGCAGACTCTATGCAGAAAAATCCCTCCAGAGGTTGGCAGACTGCGTCTGATGTGTTTGTACATGAAGTCTCTGTCCTCAGACCAGAACCTGTCAACATGCAGAAGGATAATATGCAGACCAATTAAACTTTGACTGTGTTTCATGGACTCAACAGCAACATCTCCACATTTAAACTCCAGACAGCCCTGTTTTGGTCAGTTTTCAGAAAGGTTTTCATGATGTTTCCAGAAATGTACCTGCATCACACTTAGTACAGGGATAACACTGTCTATGGTCAGTCTCCTGGTCCATAAAGGTTCCCTCTGTGCAGGGCAGACAGCGGGTGCTGTAGGATTCTGTGCAGTAAATTGCAACTCGACTTCCTGTAAACAGAGGAATAAAGAGACTTAAAACTATCAGAGAATATAAATTAACAAAATATCTGAATAACCAATAGGACCATTGATGGCAGAGCTTTGGATAAATACCTCTATATTAATGAGGAGGAAGGGTACTTACCTGGTGGACATTTATAACAGCACATGTACCCTCTTGGGTACCTTAAAGGATCACACACGATTGCATGACTTCTGAGGACAGTCGACACAAGTACCTGTGAGGAGAAGAGAGAGTGTCTGCATCTTTTTGCACCGTGATCAACTTAAACAGATGGTAGTTTTTCAATCTGACCAAACCAGGAGCTGATGGATGCATTTACTGCCTCACTGGCCTTTATGCACAGGCATCCCTGACCCGACCCAGATAAAACACAAAACTATCCCCTCTTTAAAGAGAGAAATTTGAAGAAAAACTTTCAATAAAAATAAGATTTTTTACCAGCAACAGCAGAGCTGGCAAAAGTCTTGTCCTGAACATCATTTTATCCAACAGGACCATTGTTAGGGTCTGAAGAGGTCACCTTGAAAACAAACAGAAAAAATAAAGATTACACAAATTCTTGACAACATTAATGACCATGATGAATGGCTGGTGAGTCCCCACTATGAAGTTTACATCACTTGATTGGCTTTTTCAGATCCAGGCTCAGTGGATAGCTCACAGTAATCTGCCCTTGGTGTCAAACTGTATCAAAGTCTCACTGCAGGCAGATTTTGAGCTGAGCATACAGGTGCAGCTAACCAGACACAAGTCAACAGGCAGCCGCATCACAAACCTGCAGTGACCTGTGGATGAAACTGAAGTTTTCACACTCTGAAAACTAAAACTAAGTGGAAACTGACTGACCAGCCAACATATCAGTGTGTTTACGTGTCCTAAAAACTAAAATCATGCCGTTAGTTGACACAAGCGGATAATGGCCTTGGGTATCATTTATCTTTCCCAAGTATACATATCCATCAGACTGAATGGTTTCCTGAGCATGCTCCTTAATTTTCAAGAAGACAGAATACAGAGGACAGAAGAATACAGAGCTGTAGCGCTGCTGGTCTTCATATAACCTGTTAGCCTCTTCCTGATGAGCTTGTTAATTGTTTTTGGTATGTGACATGGTAGATCAATTGGGTGATGGCCAAACAGTAATGACCTGAAAAAAACGGTCTGTCACCAACTACAGTAATGGATTCAGACAAACTAGAACAAGGACAGTGGTCCAATTAAATCGCTTAAACAAGCTATAGCTGTATCCAGACTTAACTGTGCGTTTCAGCAGTAACTCAGGTGATTCAGGTCTGAGGGACGTCCTCAGGCCATTAGACTAAACATTTAAATTTTGGCTGCTGATGCACATATAGGACGTGTTTGAAACAGATAAAACAACTGAGCTGTAACCAGGACTCGCTGGGCATCAGTGAATACTCACAATGATCTCAGAATAACTAAACACCATATTTTCTGGACACTGAGTACATGTACTCTGAATTTGTCACAGTCTTGTTCTGCCAAAATAAACCAAATCAACCTGTGAATTTAACTACACAAAGACCTCAAGGTTGTTTCCTCTCTCTGAGGCAAAGACTGCACTGGTGAAGCATTTATTTCATAAAGTACACATCATCTGCATGGTGCCTGGTTTTCCAAAAATCTGCACATTTACACCCAGCTCCATAAAAAAGAACAGCACTTTTAATCGTGTCAAAGAAATTTGACTTCTATTCAGAAGAGCAAAAACCTTTTCTCTTCAGGAGGCCATGAAGAGTCACAGAGAGACAATCGGAGTTAACTTTCTTTACTGAAATCAAGAGAACTTTCTGACAAAACAAAGGTATCACTAATATACTTTTCATAATTAATGTTAAATCCTTTCAGCCTAAGATCTGAAACCCCAAACCTATCCGGAGACAATTCTGAGATTATTTGTATTTCATGCCATGTAGCGTTTGGACCAGAGCAGCTGACACTAGGGTAACACTTATTGGAAGCAAACAGCAAATACAACTTCCTAAAATCTTGGGTCCTCATCATGACCTCACAGCATGTGTCACTGACATACATTATTTGTCTGAAGCTTGAGAAATCAGACTTTGACGCAGACTAAGGGTGTGCAGAGCTTTTAAATATGATTTTATTTTACTGCCAAAGTATTTTTAGAGACAGGATGGTGAGATTTTTTAAGTTTGACAAAAACTGATGGAAATCATTGCAGAAAAATAAAAATCACATGATGGATATCAGTTACACATTAGTCTTTTAACTGTATTTGCACCAGGCTGCATAAATAAAATACATCAAGACTTTTTTTCCAGCTACCTAACTCCTCCACCACCTGAACGATCACATCAAACCTCAGGACAAAAACTTTCAGATAACATTTAGCACTTATCTAAATTTGGATACACAAACCATTCTGCTAACTAAGGCTCACATAATGAAGACATTTGCCTGCTCAGGTCTGGCTCTGAAACAGCTTATCTTCGTATATTTCTGATTTCTTACCGTCTGTCCTGCACGCCGTCCAAGCTTTTTCTGTTTTAAATCTGAGGTGGAACATAGTCCCCCACTGCGGGTGTAAACACAGGGAGACTGAAATAGGTCCTCTCAGCTGACTCTTCGGTTTTTGCAACTTCCTGGTTACAAACTGCTCACCGCCCTTCTCATCGATGACTAAAGACCCTTCATTTCCAGTTAAAGCAAACATGTGAGGCGTTTAAAAGCCTGCTCAAACCACTGCAGACATCTAAATGTTAAACTTTATTTTTGTAGGAAATATTATCATTTACATCTGTGTCACAGGATATGTTACCTGTAGAATAACGTCTCCATCTTCCAGAAAAGGATTTTCAGTAGAGGAGACATAAAACCACATTTTGGAGCACTGATACACTGAGTGAACTGTTTTTATGAAGTGCCTCTGGGATTTAACATCTTGCATGTGAAAGTTTGTTTTGACTGCGACAGGAAAGAAAGCACTGAAACTCCTTAAATGATACTGTGAAAACAGGAAATAACAGGAAATCACAGAACACGGCAAAGTCACAGCTGATATTATAAGGTACTAAGCTACTCTGAGCTCACGGCAAAATGACTCAAATCTTGTGTTCTTGTCTTGTATACAGTAACAATGTCTACTAAAGCTTTATTTACACTAAATTAACTAAAGAGTCCACAAAAGTAACTTCTCTAACAGTGTCACACTCTGAAAACTAAAACTAAACTGCTTGTACTGACTCAAAATCTGCCAGAGGAGGGACAAACATACTCTCAAGTTTCTTGAAACATATTAAAAACTTTTCTCATCCTATTTGTATTTTTTTTCCGCTCAATACAGACAGGTCTCATTTTTAATGTGTGAAATGGTTTTTCTGGACCTGTCAGGTGAGTGTGGTTTAAACCAAACCTAATTAGACATTTGAATAGAAATAAGATAAAACGCTGGCTAAGGTTGGAGTTTCTGTTTCCATCAAAATGCACTGATGTGTTTGATAATATCTTCAGGTATTTAATGAATACTAATCAAAGATAGTCTGAGTGAGTGAACTGGAAAGCAGGACAAAATAAGCCTGTTGAAACATATGATGTCTACAGATAAAAGAAATTCGGACAATGATTAAAGTTTATCAGAAATCATGTCTGCAAACATTTTTATATGTGTTTGAATATCATTTTATTTTTTCCATTCACTACCTGTTAAATGATGGCTGTTCTGTTCTCTTCTATGTGTATTTCTTTTAAACTTTATATTATATTATATTATATAGTTTTAACAAACACCTTGGTGGTGCAGCTTGGACACATCCTCAGTGATGAACCCAGGGTCACGGGGTGTTTCGGGTCTTAGATCATCAGACACCCTCACCTGGGCGACCCAGCCGGGGCTGATCAGACCCCGACTTGTGTCCAAGCAGCGCGCTAAACCAATTATCGCCCTTCTTAATCCAAAGCCACCTAGAGGCTTTCTCAGCTGCCTCACTGATGTTCTTGGTGGCTTTCCTCTCTTGAGCCCCCCTTATTCCAAGGAGCCTGAGTGCGCGGTGCAGGCTCTGTCCCGGGAATCCTCTGCATCCAACCTCAATGGGCTCACACCGGGCCCTCCACCCATTAAGCCTGCAGTCCTCCACCAGTTCCAGGTATTTAGCCTTTTTCCTCTCATAGGCTACCTCGATCCGGTCTTCCCAGGGTATTGTCAGTTCCAGTAGCACCACCTGCTTCGAACTCTCTGATGTTAAGACCATGTCCGGCCTGAGTGTCGTGCTGGTGATGTGCTCCGGAAACTTCAATTGCCTCCCCAGGTCCACCTTCAACTGCCAGTCTCCCGCTGAGGATAAAAGACCACCTGGGACCTTTGGCTGTGACTGTGGTTTCTCCCCAGCCCTGACGAACGTGATGTTATGCCTTGCTGGAGGCTGGTGCTTGCTTTGCTGGATTCCAGCATAGATGGTGTCAGCTACTGCCTTCAGCACCTGGTCATGGCGCCACCTGTACCTCCCCTCTCCCAGTGCTTTCGGGCAGCTGCTCAGGATGTGCTCCAGCGTTCCTCTTGCGGGGCAGAGTGGACATGATGGTGTTTCTGCCAGCCCCCAGCAGTGCAGGTTAGATGGACTTGGGAGGACATCATACACTGACTGGATCAGGAACTTGAGTCTTGCTGGCTCTGACCTCCAAAGTTCTGACCAGGTGATTTTCCGAGTCAGTGCATGGTCCCAATTGGTCCAAGCTCCTTGCTGGCGCATGGCCACAGTCTTGCTGCGCCGCTCCTCCTCCACCTCTGCTCGGACCTCACCCTGGATCATCTGCCGCTTGTCTCTCCCCTGTGCTCTGTCGTAGTGTGGTGTTTTATGGCAGCCGAGTCCCGCTCGCCCAACCGCCACAGAGCCTACTAGTGCACCATGCCGCAACCTTGCCTCTGCCAGCTGGACTGCCTCCTGCGCTCGCCATTTCCTTCCAGTCCTGACCTCTATGCCTGCAGAGGAGACTCTGGTGTCGGAGGAGTCTCTGTACAGTAACACTTCCCTGGCTCTTGTTACTTTGAACTCCTCTGTCAGACTTGAGAATGGGAGCTGCAGTTTGTTGGTGTGCCCATAAAGTGCAATGCAGCTCAGGCTCTTCGGCAGGCCCAGCCATCTGCGCAGGAACTGGCTGATGTTTCGCTCTAAGGCCTCCACCGTTGTAACTGGGACCTGGTACATCAGTAGTGGCCACAGAAGCCTTGGCAGGATGCCATGCTGATATATCCAGGCTTTAAACTTCCCTGGGAGGCCTGATCTGTCCACCACAGTGAACCAGGTCTTCAGCTCTGAGTGCATAGCTTGGATCGCTGCTGTGTATTATATCATAATATATTATATTACATTATGTCTAAGTGTATATGATTGTTAACTGTCATATACAGTTTGTGGAACTGTGAGGAAAAGTCTGATTTCTGATCTCAAAGTTCTATTAAAAAAAAAAAAAAACTAATCAAAAACAGCTGCTCTTAAAAAAACAAAATTGTACAGGGGGAAAAACAGCCATCACTAAACAGATATTATACAGAAAACGACCATAATTTAAGTCTTTAGATTGATATTATACTTAGGATTCAAGATGATCCAATTTACATATAAATACATGCACACGGACATAAAACTTACATCATAGTCTGACCGTGTATTATCATGATTTAAGACAAAATAAAGCTCAGACCTAAAGAAGACTCCAGTAACTTCGATTTTGAAGGCAAATCTCTCGGAGCATTCACAAACATGGAGCCTTTCCGCGGAAATTCCCTTCGCCACTTACCAGAAACGCGTGTACGTCGGGAGCGCGCACAGCCAAAGAGAAAGTTGACTTTTTATGAGTTTTTATGGCAAAGTGCAGTTTGATAAGTGTTTGGATTTTTTGGACAACTTACCGCCGAATAAAAAGCTCTCTGGGCGAACTCTTGGTTGATATTTTTCAGCGTATATTTCCAGATGTCTGCAGCAATCAAAGAATCATCCTCAACTCCCTGTAGCTACCAAGACTTTTAAATGAGAGAAAAATTAAAATAAAAACTCAGACTCCTCTTCTATCTGCACAGCCTTAGTCTGCATCAGGTGTTTGTCAGACGTGTATCATGAGGTTATTATGAAGCTTCAGGTTATTTTAAGAAAGTTGTAATTACAGCTTCTGTCCAGCAGGTGTCACACTGCGGCTCCTCGGATCATGTTTCAGAACCTTCGATTCCTCATGACCCTGTGTCCTCTTTGGCACAGCCACAGCTATGTCCTAAAAAAGAAAAGAGTGTTTTCGAGGCTGAACCACAGCTGGTGGATTAATGGGTCACATTTCTATTCTTCATTACTGGGTGAAGACATCAAACTGCAAATATTATTATATGAAACTGGGCAACATGATTAGTAAACCAGTGGGACTAACACATACTTTTTAAAAAAACAAAAGGTTGTGATAATCATTTTTAAATCCTTTTTTTTCCCATTTCAAAACAGTTTTTAAGCAGCAGACTAGCAATGTGAGGCAATTTCGCCACTGTCTTCCCATACGAGTACATTTATTACATTTCCATTTATGAAATATATGCATCTGAGGAGAAAAACATATATGTACATGTATGGACAAACTTTATATGAAACCCACTAGAAACTAGAACAAGTTCCCATATGCACATTTTTTTCTATATTTGAACTTATACAGGCCAAAAGTTAGGACACACTTTCCCATTCAATGTCTTTTCTTTATTTTTTTATGTGACTATTTACATTGTAGATTATCACTGAAGGCATCAAAACAAAAAATGAACACATGTGGAATTTTGTACTTATAAAAAAAGTGTAAAATAACTGAAAACATGTTTTATATTCTAGTTTCTTTAAAATAGCCACCCTTCACTGTTGATGACAGAAGTACTTAGTGACTGACTCTGTCATTCACAAAGTAACCCTGAAAGGCACACCTGTGAAGTAAAAACCATTTCAGGTGACTACCTCATGAAGCTCATTGAGAGAACAGCAAAAGTTTGCAGCGCTCTCAAAAAAGCAAAGGGTGGCTACTTTGAGGAATCTAAAATATAAAACATGTTTTCAGTTATTTCACACTTTTTTCTTCAGCACATGATTCCACATGTGTTCATTCATAGTTTTGATGCCTACACTGAGAATCTACAATTTAAATAGCAATGAGAATGAAGAAAATGTATTAAATGAGAAGGTGTGTCCAAACTTTTGGCCTGTTCTGTATATGGTCATGTTAAATGAATTATTTTATTTTTATATTAATAAATATGTGCAAATCATTTACCGTATTAGAATTCAACGTAAATGTGTTTTTTGCTTTTATAAATCTGTTTTCAACATTTTGTCAAAAATGTTCAATGCCCTATAAAAGTTATTTATATGAAGATTTCCTTATGTACTGTATGTCACAATACATATATTTCATATATGTTCTAAACCTACATCCTCCTATGTCCTAAGAATGTATGTATGTATGTATGTATATATGTATGTATGTATGTATGTATGTATATGCATTGAATTGATATTCTGGTCTTATGAGATGCACCTGCATTTAATTACAGATACCAGTGTCATTAACAATGACAATCAGCTTTCACCTCAGTATTTAAACCAAGGCTGGAGTCACTCTGACTCTGTACCCTGTGCTCTCAGACCCATCTTTGCTCTTTAATATTTTATTTTTCTGAACCTTTTGAATGTCGAGGTTCGCTCTCAGCAGTGATGATCCAGTTTTCCCTCCTCAGTGTTTCGTTAAATACTGTCTATCCGTCTGAAGGGTCGGTATAGGGCCATATCTGTTTCCTTTGTCACCACTGGGGGGCGCTGAGAGGACTTTACTGCAATACAAACTAGCTCAGGTGTTGCACACAGAAGGAGCTAAACGGTTTCTGACGGCGGCAACACAGTGGACTTATCGATGTAGTTTATTATAGTTCATTTCTCCTTCTTTAGTTTGTTCATTGGTACACGGATTTGGCATTTCCCGCGTTAACACTTTGGACTGATGACGTTTGAGGGAAACGCTCCCTGAGAGTCACGAGAACCTACCTGGCCAATCAAAGGTGCGCCATCGAACGGTAAGGAGCCACCCTTATCTGATTGAATGCACTGATGGTTTTGTCATGAGAACAAATGCAGTCTGTGGTTAGGAAGAAGATTTTATCAGCCGGTCTCCCTTCCTCGTTTACTTACCTTTTCTCATCTCTTCCCTTTTTATCTTTCACTTTACTCTTACTGATGGAACAACACATGGCGATCCGAGGTACTTACATTTGATTTGTGATTGGTTCAGAGAGGTTGTTATAGTGGAGTTTGTCCAGCAGGCTGCGCCCCTAGCCCATGGTTAAAAATACAGGCTGCTGCCAAATCAATGATGCAGTTTATTCCTTTAAAATAAAAAATATATATTTTGGATTGTGAATTCTTTAGTCTTGGACAACTTCCCAAAATTTATTTTTTTGAAGCTACAAACAAAACTAGATGAGAAAGACAAGCAGAGGCAGCAAGGACCTTAACATATTAATAATAATGATACTACTACTACTACTACTACCACTACTGATAATAATAATAGTAGTAATAGTAATAATAATACATTTTATTTGTGTAGCGCTTTTCACAGAAACTCAAAGACACTGTACAATGCAAAGAGAAAAACAGTCATAGATAAACATTCAAAGCAGTTTAAAAGCAAAAACATCACAGACAGTCAGACACAGGCAGACACACACAAAAGACAAAACAGCACAGTCACAGTTTAAAAGCCTGTTTAAAAGCGTGAGTTTTTAAAAGTGATTTGAATGAGGGCAGGTCTGTGCAGTTCTGGATATGAGCTGGAAGTGAATTCCAGAGGGAGGGGGCGGCTACGGAGAATGCTCTATCCCCTCAGGTTCAGTGCTTGGTCCTGGAGGGTGGGAAGAGGAGGTTGGAGTTAGAGGAACGGGGGTATATATTATAGGGATATCTATCTATCTATCTATCTATCTATCTATATATACATATATATGTATATATATATATATATATGTGTGTGTGTGTGTGTGTGTGTGTGTGTGTGTGTGTGTGTGTGTGTGTGTGTGTGTACACATATATATGTATGTATGTATGTTTATAAAATATTATAAATAAATCATTCAATTAATATTATGAATATTAATTATAATATCAAAATTATAATCAAATCAGTGACTTTGTTCTCTCCATCCATCCTCTCTCTTTTTCCCTGGTGGGGCTGCAGATTGTACTTTCTGACTGCTCTGAGGTAATTACACTTTGAGTTTGTGATGAGAAATGTGTAAGTCAAGAAAATGGTTGCTGTTTTTGTAGTGACTGTGGAGTCAGATTGAGTCTTTTGTTGGTTGCCAGTTAAATTATAATCTACATAGTATGATTTGAAGTGATTAGACTAAGATTTAGTCACTCAGAGTGAAAGATTGGGAAGACGTTCACCACTCTGTGAGAGACTGCGTGAGCTAACAGTTCAACAGTTTTAGAATAATGTTCCTGAGTGTCAAATGTGAAAGACTGAGTGGATTTCATCATCTACAGAACATAATATCATTAAAAGATTAAGGGAATCTGAAGAAATCTCTGTTCTAAGGGAACAAGGACCAAAACCAAGACTGGTTTTGGTCCTCAGGCAGCACTGCATTAAAACAGACAGGACTTTGGAGTAGAAATCACTGCATGGGTTCAGAATAACCCCCCCAAATCCATGGTCTGTGAACACAGTTGATCACTGCTTCCATAAATGAGGTTCAAACTGAACCATGCAAAGAAAAAAACAGGTAGAAACATGATCAAGAAATACCACACCACTCTGACCCTGAGCCCATTAAAGGTAGACTGAGAGGATGAGGAAAACTGTCCTTTTATATGATGGATCGAAATCTATCATTCTTTCTAGAAATCATGGACCCTGCATCCTCCTCTCTGAAGAGTAGTGGGACCACCTAGCTTGTTATCAGCTCAAAGTTCAAAGCCAGCATCCCTGATGGTATGGGGATCATCAGAGTCCATGTTATGGGTAGCTTCTACATCTGTAGGGCTCTGTTAATGCTGAACAATATCTACAGGTTTAGGAGCAACATCTGCTGACATCCAGACAATGACTTTTTATCATGTTTCAGCAAGACAATGACAAACCACATTCTGCAGGGATTACAACAGCATGGCTCTGTAGTAGAAGAGTCCTGCTGATAAACTGGTCTACCTGCAGCCCTGACTTGTCCCCATTGAAAACATTTGAAGCATTATGACACTGAAAATAGGACAAAGGAGACCCTGAACTGTTGAGCAGCTGAAATCCTCAATCAGGCAAGAATGAGACAACATTTCACTTTCAGACTCCAGAAACTGGTCTGCCGGGTTCCCTAATGTTTACAAAGGGTTGGGAGAGAAGAGCTGATGACACTAGATGAGAAACATGAACTTCAAACTACTTTTACAAACATGTCGATGACGTTAAATTTAAAATGAGTCGATTCTTCACAAACATACTTCAGTTTTAACATTCAAGATATTGTCCTTGCATAATTTTTGGATTAAATTTAGGCCTTGAATGATTTGAACAGCTCCTTTATTTTACCTTTATTTCTGTGTCTGAGATACTGACAACTAAAAGCAGAGAAAAACAGCTGCTGTAATGTGCAGAAATAAAAATGTTACAATGCAAGACAAAATTGTTGCAGATCAAACCTTCCTGTGAGAGAAGAGACTGAATATTAGAGCTTTTCTCCTCCTCTCTCACTCATATCAGCAGTAAAATATACTTCCCCTGTGGTCAGAGCACAACATTATAAACTGTGAAGAGGAAGTGACAGAAGAAAACTCTACAGGCATGAGAGGAATTTATAAAACTGTCCAACTGTGTTCACAGGGAGTGTCTTCAAACTCTTCAGAGACTAAAGTCAGACTGACTTGTTATCTAGTCTACAGGCTAACAAACAAAACAACTCTGTTCACACTTTTATAAAAAAAACAGGGTGGAATGAAAGCAGGAAATGAGCACTTCCTGTTGAGCCGACACTGGTTTGCAACACAGTTGAACACCACATCAGTGTAACCGTCTGTATCTGTCGTGCAATTATTCACTGTGTAACTCAGTGTTTGAGTGCAGGTCTGAATGTGACACACTAATATAGAAGCATCTATTATGCTATTTGATGACAGTGAGGGCTTTTTGTCCTCATCAACCGTACCTTTGGACTTCAGACTATACAGAACTTCTTTGTGAGCAACAATTTGAAGTCCAAGTCTAGAAATTAAAGGTATTTGTAGTTGCAGATGAACTTTCATAAGGTTTTCTGACAAACTTGGTACATTAGAGCTCTGTGTTTTGGGAAAACTCAGGTCCTGACTCTCAGATGTCAGACCTGCAGCAGTCAGACAGAAACTGAGAGAGGGTTTGGAGTTTAAATCGTTAAACCTTTTTGACTAGTTGACTAGTTTGGTGAATGCTGCAGATTAACTGGGTTGTGTGAACTGAAGTTTAGAAACCTGCATAAACAAAAGCAGTAGAAACATTTACATTAATGCGTGCAGAATAAGCATGTTTGTCCCTAAACAAACCGGCAAGTGTCTAAACCAGGAAGTCTGTGTGCATAGAAACAGACTGTAATTCCTCTGACTAGCAGTTGTTTCAGGAAATATTCACCTACAACTCCACAATCTGTGTCTGTCTGAGCTCTCCTGCAGGACAAACAGAAACAGATGTTAAAATGATCATTAACACATTGATTTAGAGAGAGATGTCAGATCTCTGACAGGTGTCGTTTCAGGTGGTTCACACAGAGAATCTCATCTAAAGATTTATCTAGAAGTTAAAACAGAAATTCAGTTACCTGTTTCAGAAAATATGTTGCAGTTTCAGCTTTTTAAAGCAGGTATGTTATGGAATTCAGTCTTCAGAAGAAGATAGAAACAGATTGGCACATTATAGCTGTGTTTTTATTCAATTAAAAGTAAATTTGACAGCTAATTAATGTGGATACTTTAATATCAGATCCTCTTCTTAGAGCTTGTCCGAGCCAGTGATGATATGATCATCAGTAGATCATGGGTGGCAGTGATACAAGCAGAAGTGTTAACAGTTAAATCTTCTGTCTCGTGTGTGAACTGAGAGGAGCTGAATTAAGACCAAAGTCAGTCTTTTATTACTGCAGTTGGCCTGTTCATGTTGTCTAACACAACCGTCAAAGGAAGTGTTCAGTTTAATGTGAGTAAAAACAAAGAAGCAGCTACAAATGTTTCTTGCACTTCTTGTGTAACAAGACCTTCAGTGGATGTTCAGTTAAATGATTTTTATATAAGCATTCAAATTATTTACCTAGACTGCTTATCGAAATATTAACTGTTATAACTGTCGCCATGGGAATGAAACGAACAGAGGAATCAGAAGGTTTGTTTTTTTATTTGTACATGTCATTTTTGAATCAATAAAATGTCTTTAAATTTGTTTCTTAGTTTAGTGGGTAACCACTACATCTCATCCTATCAAGATTCTAATTTTCACATGTCTTCATAACTCTGAGTCATAACTAACACGCTAAATAATGTTTCCTTTAATGCATTTAAATTCATAATTCACTTGACTTGTGCTGGTTATTCTAACTTCTTCTGAAATCAGGTTAACTCCAAAGTAAAAATTAGAAAAACAAAGAAAAAAAAACAGGTTGTTAGGTTGTTATGTTATAGTGTTGTGGTAAGACTTGTTGAGTGTGTGTCATAACAGATGCAAATGAGTCAGTCTGTCATCAGAGCCACAGGCTGGTTTCATGACGTACTATTAAAGAGACCTTCGTCAAGCTTTCCAGTGATCTCTAAAAACAAAAACAACCGACTGCGATGAAGCGGTGAAGAGGAGCTAATGGAAAAATAAGGTCAGAAACGTTTTTTTATGGTTTTCTTGTAGGCTGTTGGGAATTATTGTTAAAGCTTTTTTCCACTTAGTGTGCTTTAAAAAGGCAGAAGAGCTAAAATCCTTTCACAGGTTTCATTATAGATACATTTCATTCATTCTTTGATCAGAGGAAGTTATGTAGATGTAGTGGCTTCTGTTTTCACACTCTCACTTCATGTCACACATTGGAAATTAAGACCTCACAGTCATTTATTGTTTCTAGTCAAATAGGTGTTCTGTAGGATGAAATTTGACTGGGGAGGATTAGGAAGTGTTTGACCAACTGATTCACATACACGTGGTGCTGCTAACATGCTAAACATGCTGAACACATGACAGTCTTACACCGTTAAAAAGTCACACTGAAATGCTCACTAATACTTACTGGTTTATGAAAAACATTAAAGTTTAAATATTTTTTAATTAGGTTAAAATGCTTATTTCTGTCAGATAAGACTCCATTTGTCACACATGAATTGGCCTAAATACACATCCTAGTCCTGTTCAAAAGGTGGACTACTGTGGCCACCATGATGTTATTATGAGTTCTTTAACTTTATTAAATCAAAGAGGTTAGTTAGGTTTTACTGGACAACATAAAAAGGCGAAAAAATCCAGACTGTGGTTCTTTCATGATAAAATAAAATGAAATCACAATAGTTTTGCTATACTTTCCGGACCTATTTTCATTTCAGTGTTTGGATCATTTATCCCACTCCTGTGTACACTCTTAATCAGAGTGGCACTTAGCTGTGGTAGACTGAGTCATATCATGTTGAGTCTGTGGTTTCAAACACTAAAAAGTGACTAGAATACAGAAACTGCATCAAAACACTTTAGGAGTCATAACCTGCTTTCAGAGCACTAGGTTTTGCTGAAGAGAGCCATACAGCATGACAGCTGGCTCATCCCAGCATCACAGTGACTCTTTAAAAGAGACAAACATTACTTTTACAGGTAGTTTACCAAACCACAGAGGTCTGTGTTTTACAATTCTAAAATGGATAAAACAATGGTTGCACTGTGGTTTGATTAGCAGAAGGAGGGACTCGTTTAAGTGACACACCTATGCCATATGAGTTGGCCAACAGGTATATATAAAAGACTAGGTATGCCAGCGTGCTGTAGCAGCCCACCAAGCCACGTGCTTATGTAGAGATGGCAGCCATCTTAGCAGAGGCAACTCTCCAATTAAAGGCAATGATGTACATGGGAAATTAATCATATCCTGCTCATTTCTCAACCAATTCTTATGTGGTTCACTTTATTTTTAACGTCAAAACGTAAAACTATTAATACAGAACATTTTATTTTATTTTTTAATCAAATACTCTGTATTAATAGCACATGAACAGCATGAAAAGCGGTTGAGAAATGAGCAAGACATGATTTATTTCCCATGTACATCTAATGCCTTGAATGGGAAAGTTGCCCCTGCTAAGATGGCTTCCACGTAGGCACGCAGCTCAAAGGGGCATGCCCTAATCCCAGTCCCATGAGTCAAGATGTAGTCCTGTGTGTGAAGTCCATTTACTAATTTATAAATTGAGAGAAATAGATAAATATCCACAACAGCATTGTGACCATCAAAACAGTTCCTAGAATTTCTTCTTGTTTGCATTGAAAACCAGTTTCAGATTACACAGATTGTGCCAATCCAAAGCTTTTTGCGGGATTTCCAGTCTCTGAATGTGTAGAGTTAACAAACAACAGATGAAAAGTGTGTTTCCTCTTTTATTTAGAAAAATTCACAAAAAACCAACACATATCAACAGACATAGTGCTGTGGTTTTGCTGATACAGGGCTTTAAAATGCAACAAGTCTGAAGTTCAACACAGGAAAGTTTTATGCATTTTTTGTTGATTATTTCTATATTTCTAAAGCAAAAGCAGGACTTGAACAGAAACGAGCACTGGTATTTCATTCAAGTATTTGTCCTTAAACTGAAGTGAAAAATCTGAACACTTTAGGAGAGAAGCAGATGAGCAGAACAGCTGTCCATCAGGATAAAAAAAGTCCAAAGTCAATACCACATGTTGCCTTTCTATCAGACATTTCAGGATGTGGTTCCAACTCCCTCACATGCAGAACTCTGTGAGTCCAGACTGATACGACCATATTGTTAGACCCACTTACAAAAGAGGTTGATGACATTATCTCCTCACAGTGTCACCTGTCAGTGGACGGGATCTGCTCAGCAGCAGGTGAACATTCAGTCCATGACGTTGATGTGTTGAAGCAGGAGAACTTGAGGCTGTGAGCCACTCTAACAGGGACCAAACTGTGATGACTGAATAACTGGGTTAGAGCAGCTCTCAAACTGCAGCTCTTGAGGGGTCTGCAGGGGTCAGTACCTGCCAAAAGTGGGACATGGAGGGAAAACAGCTGAACCAGGCACAGGGTCAGTAGAGGTCAAGGTTCACTGCTGTGTGAATATGTAGAGTGAAGGCTGGTTCATGTGGTCTGACCAAACAGAGGAGTCACTCAAACTGCTGAGATGGTGAATGTTGGTCCTGATAGAAAAGGGGGCAAAAGACTCCTAGCATCAGTTTGTAGAGCAGGGGTCTTTGTTGGTGCTCAACGCTCTGGGTGTCCATGCTGACCCCAGCCCACTGCCCACAATGAGGATGTTTACCTGAGTGGGACTGTGGAATAATAGAAGAGGGTAACCTGGATGACCATGGTAGCATGAACTTGGACTCTAAATCCTCTAGATCTCAGTTCAGTCCAGCATCTTAAGGATGAGCTGAAAAACTTATGATCCCTGGAGGCCCCACCTCACAAACTTGAGGACTTAAAGGATCTCCAGCAAACATCAAGGTTCCTGATACCTCAGCACACCTTCAGAGGTCTGTTAGTCATTTTCTCATCAGGTCAGGACTGTTCATGCAAGGAATAGAGAGGGGGCCCAGATATAAGTAAGCAGCTGATTATGACATTATAGCTGATCGTTGCAATTTATGAACTCTGAAAAGATAATGCACCAGAATCCAGCAGGACAAAACCTGAATCCTGGACAACATTCACTCTGCAGTGTCCAAAAAAGTACCCGCATGCTTAGACAGTTTCTGACAGAGCCTGAAAAACAAAGAGATTTATTTTGAAACTTTTTTGTGAGAAATATAAGTTGATAATTAAGTTGATAATGATAATCCAATCCAATCCAGGTTTATTTATATAGCACATTTAAAAACAACAAAGCGCTGACCAAAGTGCTGTACAGTAAAATTAAAACAAAATAAAAAGATAAGTAAGTAAGACACATCACTTTATTATTGATTAGTGAAAGGAAATGACTGCAGAGAATTAAAAACATACCTCCACTTCGTTTTCTTCTGCTCCTTTGTTTTTTTCTGTTCCTCTGTTTTTTTCTGCTTCTCTGTTTTTTACTGAAATCAAAGTTCAGCAAAAATTAAAACTCAGTGATATGACAGAGACATTCAACCAATTAAAAAATTAAAGACCATGTTTATATTGTCACAGCTTAAAACTTTACCTGTGATTAAATATTTCCCTATCCTCCGTCGGCAGCACCACACTCCAAGTACAGACAAAACCAAAAAAAGCACAACAACTCCGCTGACTATCACTGCAGTCCAATCTGAATTGTGTCGTCCACACTGAGCATCAGCTGACTCAGTTCCTGGTTCCAGCTGCAGCAGGTCCAGGTCTTCACATCTGTAATGACAGAGGGACCTTTCTGAGAGGAACATCTGGAGGATCTGATGAAGTCTCTGCTGCTGGAAGAAGAATTCAGGTGTGTCCATGTCTGATGTGAAGCTTCACTCACTTTGTGTGTGGACGACAAGATGGAAACGTCCCGTCTGAAAATGATCCAGCAGAGCAGGGAGAGCACACAGTGTCTGACACAACGCTTCCTGCACACATACAGACTCTCATTAGTTTTACAAAGAATTAACTATTATTTTTTGCTCTACATAATAAAGCAGCATGTATAATGACAGATTTATTTGTCATTCAGAGCAGACTTTTCTGCCCTTCTTATTGTTCTCAGTTAATAGACCCAAGACTGTGTGCCACATGAAAACAGTCAGTCCCTTTTTGTGCTGCAGCTCAGAGTGTCAGAGTTATCTGCTGCTCAGGAAGGTCAGTGCGTTCACATCTTTAGAGCTTTAACCATGAATTTGCTCACTTTCATTCTGCTCTTGTTCCAGTCAGCCTCTCACCAGGGAGAGCAGCTACAACTCTTTGTCGTCACTGTCCCTGCAGGACAACAGTTAAATGAATGATACACTAAAGAGCTCTTCTGAAGAGGTATCTTGAAAATTTTATCTGTGCATCTGTATCTTTTAACCCTTCCACCCTCAAAACAACAATTTACAGACTTACAGAGAAATCCAGTTATTTTAGTAGTTTTGAGCCTGTGTCTTTGTCCTCTCTGACATTTTATCTTCCATGCAACCAAATATGTGCAGTCTTGAATTTACTCCCACCAGACTTCTCTTTGACACTGTAGACCATGTAATCTTAATAGAGCTTCTCAAAAACTGGGTAAGCTAGTTTTATTCTTATCTTTTAAATCAACATTTTCTGTCACTGCGGTCATCACTCATCTTCCTCCTTCAACATTACCTTCAGTATTTCTTCTGTGTTTTTTGGGTCTCTGTGTGTTCTCATGTTTTCCCATGCTTGCATTTCGAAGCACTTTGTAAGCTCTTGTAAAGGTGTTTATAAATGGAATTTTATAATTAGATATTCAAAATCATGTAAATTTGTTTTTAAACCTCTCTGCAGTAAGCTTTGTAAGGGTGAACTCTGGTGCTTCTTAATTCATGATCCTGAGGTCAGAATTCACCATCTGCAGCTTTGAGGGGGTGGTTTTCATGTGGTCCATGTTTCTGAATTTAAAATACTTTATTCTTAAACCAGCTCATGAAACCAACCGTTCTGACTGGCGAAATATCCTGCTTTGCAGATTGTGTGTTTCTTTGCTTCTGCACATCCATCTTCAACAGGCTCTGTGCAGAAAAATCTTTCCAGAGGTTCACAAACTGTGTCTGATGTTTTTGTACATCGCCGCTTTATCCTCAAACCAGAACCTGCAAACAAAGACAGATTAGATACAGACATACTCAGCTTTAACCAATGCAATTAAACAGCAACAAGCTGAACTTCACCCCCTCTGAATTAATGAAAAAATATCTGCACAAATCTCTGTCCTCTTTTAACTTTTGGATGTAGAAAAATTCATGTTTCACTGTAGCTCATGTTTGTTTTCACTACGACAGGAAGTGAGTGGTCTCAGCTGATAACAGCTGCTGTTTTCTAACAGAAAGACAACTGTCAGCCATTTCACCAAAAAGAAAAAGTTTTAACCAATGAAAAGTTATAAAAATAATGTACCTGCATCACAATTTGAACAAGGAAAACAATTTTTTAATCCATTCAGTTTATTCATGAACGTCCCCTCTGCGCACGGTTGGCATGATGTACTTTTGTCCGCCTCACAGTCTGTCTTCACTCGTGAACCTGGGGAGACAGATATTATCCTGAATCATCTGATAATCATGTTTCTCACAGTGATAAGGCCCCATGTTAGAATAAATAACAATGTTGGCTCGCTCAGTAAAAGTATCAAGTTGAGGACAGACTGTTGTCTGATCACGCAGTGCTGACCACCTCAGTATCACTCTTTACATCTGCAAAAATGTGCTTTGTAATGGGAACATGTTGTGCAGCTTATTCCTCTTTGCTAAATTCTGCTTTTGCTGAGACTTCCTATTTAAATGATCATGTTTTCCATGTTTAATTTTATGTTTACCAGCAACACTTTGACTCAGCCCCAAACAGTAACTCAGTATATGCTACAAAAGAAAGCTTTGTGTCATCTTGTCCTTCTCTCTCTCTCCCTCTGCAGACTGAACAGCCCTCTGTATGACTGACTGATTGACTTTGGGCGATTAATAAACTCACAAAGAAAGATCTCATCAGTTTAAAGTTTCGACAACAGCTCACAGCCATAGACTGTATATACTATGAACAACTTGATCCTGCCTTCCGCTGGTATACGGGTTTGAAACCGAAAACCTCTCAGTAATTCCGAGTTTTTCTACATTTCCTGAAACCAACATTGCACAGTCCCGTTCTACGCTTTCCACCACTTGCGCAGTAGCATTGTGCGCATTCAGCAGGAGAGTCGCAGAGAGTCGCTGTGATGATGCTCAGCTGAAACAGCGAATCCCCCAGGTGAGCTAAGCAATCTTCGTACGCCCATAGACTGTATCAAGTGTCAATCATAGAAAACATGAACCCCCTAATAACTTTTAAAAATTGAGCTGTACAGAAAAAAAGAGGACTTGAGCACAAACCAGTCTAACAGTAACTACATGTCAACATCGCAACCGGGGGGGGGGGGGGAATGTATATTCTGTGTAATAAAATTCTTAAGTTTGTCCACAGCTGCATAGGTATTGCTGGAGGAGGCAGGATTTATGACTATACTACAGCCCGTCACCAAAGGGTGCTGTTCTCATGGTGGCTTCACCCAGCGAGGCGGCAGACGCTGTCCATTCTATATACAGTCTATGATCACAACCCTTGTAACTCTTCCAGTTTTTTGTGTTCAAAGCTAATCTAACTGCGAACTCTGAATCTTGATGCAGCCTCCTTTTACAATTTCTCCAAAACACTCAAATACTCAGTAAAAATAGAAATCAGGAGACACTTTTCAGACCTGATGCTAATAATAATCATCAGCTTCATTCTCTCCATCTTAAAATCTAAACAGCGAAATGACCGATAATACACAGAAAATGCCTCTATTATGTCAACATTAGACTATATGAGTCTGAAAGATATACAACTTTGAAGGGATTTGCATGAGACAGAGCTGTGTTATTTTATTGGTGGTTCTTGTGTATAGTTTTATGGTATTTACTGGTAGTTTAACGGTATTAAGTGTGATTTTGGATTAAGAATGCTGACTGTATGAAAAGGGGCATTGTTACTGGATTTAATACTTAAGGGTACTGAAAAAAAGCACGCAAACACAGGAGTGATTGTTGCTGGGCAGTGGGCAGTCGGCAGGAATCTGAGTCACGTGGTTTTCTTTGCCTGTTTGAGTTCGTGTCTGTGATCTGTGTCAGGGCTCCTTTCAGAGACTGTTTGAAGGTCCATCTTTTCTGTAATTGAACTCCAGTGATCTGAAGACGAGGTAAAACTCATCTCTGATTACAAAGACTCAGGTTTTCTTTTAAATAACAAAGCTGCTCTATGTGACCTGGTAAACATTTGCTGTTGATCATATTTTCCCCACTTCATATCTTATCTGTCTCTTAAAGTGTAAGCATACAGTCCTATAACAGGCTGAGTTCACACAGGGACACAGTGTTAATCCCTTTACCAGTCTGCAAAACTCACATCTCTTTGCTTCTTTCGTATTATCAGTCCCAGACTTTTCTAATCCTCGAATTTCTTTGATACATGCCAACAAAAAAAAGATACAAGCACTGTTCTGGTCCCTCCTGGGACTATAGAGACATGATGTTAGAGGACTGATACGTAAAGAGCATGTCTTACCAGCTCAGGTTTGGTATACGATATATCTAATTTAGACAGGTGCTCATATTATTAAAGCTCATTGGTGTTATTTATCCACCATATCACGGGTCTTACCGATGCCACACATTGGACAGCACTCATTTCCAATCTGATACTCTGTACGATGACAGGTGAGGGTTTGACCTGTGAAGATTTTCAACGTACAAATCTGTGAAAGACAGAGAATCATTCCTGTAAATACTGAGTGTTATAAGATCTTTTTCAATCAAACCCCCCTCATGTCATGAGACTCCAGCAGCTGATGATCAGCTGCTGGAGTCTCATGACCAGAAAAATACTCCAACTCTCCAGGGAAGAAATGACAAAAACAAAAAACTTCCAAATTCATGACAGTAAAATGAGCAATGATACATGAGGGATTTTTTTACCGTCAAAAGGAGCCAAAGTTTTGTTTCGAGCATCATTTCTTCATCCGGATCACAGTTTTGGTTTGAAAACATCCTCTGACTGAGATTTAACACAAGACGAAATATAAATCCAAAACAACGACACCATCTGGAAACAAAGAAAAATAGGAATTACAAACAGCTCAGGAAAGCAGTCATCCTCAGTTTTCACTTTCTCTTTTAAATGTTGATTTATGGTTTGGAAAGGTTCACTGGCACAGACAAATGAAATACAGGTCCTTTCAGACAGGTGGAGTGTGGGTGCATCACAAAAATACAACATGGTTCAAAGTCTTTGACTCTGAGTTAATCAGTATTCAAAAACTATAAACACTCTGTTCATTCACAGAAGGTCATTGTTGTAAAGGCCGTCTGTTCTCAGAGAGCTGTATGGAGGCAGATTCAGGGAAAGTTCACTGAATCTCATTTGAAAATCAAAGTCCTGGAAATCAAGGTCCCAGAGTCTGGAGGAAGATCAAAGAGGTCCAGAATCCAAATTGCTCGAAGTCCAGCAGGAAGTTTGAGGGGTTCTGTCATCTGCTGCTGTTGGTCAACTGAGTTTGATCAAGTCCAGAGTCAATGCAGCCGAAAGTCTACCAGGAGATTTTAGAGACCTTTATCTGTTGAGAATAAAGTTTCCTCTTTTTAATATTAAAAAAAATCATCTGACTGTTGTATCTGAAATAATAGAGCCTAGTGACATTTTTAGATGTGTCTTCTTTGTATTTATTATAATCATCCAGAGAGATTAGGTAAACAAAGACTGTTCTGGAGAAACTGGTTTTAAAAACAGGTTTAGATTCTAGAGATCGCTGCAGAAATGAAACTTTCAGTTTGACCCTTTATTATAGAGCTTTTAGACTCTGAACATTCAGGAACTTATTTATAGCCCAGCAGATTTAACTGCTGTGATAAAAGCTTCAATAAAGTAAATTATTAACTGTCTGCCTGAGCTGAATATTATCCACTAAAGAATTCACAGAGGAGGGACAGTGAGGAACCAGAGTAGAGGCTCTGAAATCAGGAACCTCAGATGTACCATGAAGACTGTCACACTTCACTAAAAAAACAGCAGGTGATGTTTCACTGCTCTGAGAGAAGTCTTAAGATGACTACAATAACAGTAAAGTCCAAAACATGAATGCAAACATGAATCTAGTTTCTATCCCCTGATTTCACATCAACCCTGTTAAGAGTTCAGAAATATTCACTTCTGCTACAAAGAACTGAGTCTGATGATTCAGGAGTCCAGGAAGACTTTCTCTAAAGTCAATAATCTGTTTCCAGGACTGAGCTGAAGGACTTTAGATACAGAGTATTATCAGAGACAACAACGTAAACGACTCTATGACCTGTCCAAAGTCAGAACCAATGAGATTCTTTGAGTTCAGGCTGGTCAGGATGGAAGTTCAAAAGTCCCCCTTTATTATCACACAGGTGTGACCTGACTTCAATGTTGATTCAGAGTTGAAGATCTTCTGCAGGAGATTCAGATTCAGAGCTGACCTGCTGTATCTGTTCAGACTTTTAATAATAAATGCAGGGAGGATGAACAAGGACTTTCTGTCATTTGACCAAGAACAAAAACTGATGTTTGAAGTTTTCTCTGGACTCATGACTAATACTATATGTTAAATGAGTCAAGCAAAAATCCCCTTACATATCTGATCTCAAAGTGAAAGTGTTTCTGACAGAGCAGCAGCCTGTGAGGACCCCTAATCTAACCCTGTGTCCTAACAGACTGGACTGGAATCAGGTCCAGACCGACCCTGTTCAGGCCACAGTTTTGTTTTTCAAACCTTAAAAAGTTCATTCAGAGCACAAACATTTTCAGTCCTCAATAAGAAATGAGCAATAAGTCCAATATTAGAGTCTGCATACTCACAGAGAGTGTCTTCAGTCCACATCATAAAACCACATCCCTCTCAGTAACTGGAACTAGAACTCACAGTCAAACTGGGAGCTCCACGCCAGAGAAAAATCATGAGATGAGTCACTCACTTCGGTACTTCCCGCTTTAGCTCATGGGCGGACAGAGAAAACCAGACAGTCTGTAGTTTAAACCCTGTTCTAGTGCAGCTATTGGTTAATGACTGACAGATAAGATGGCGAACTTTGCAGCGAGCGTTGAGAGACCGAAAAACAGAAAAGCTGTTTCTAACCGACGACCGGAGAGTTTATGACGGAAACACGGAAATTCTGCGGAGAGTCGGATTAAAACAACAGCAGCCGTCCTTACCAAGACTTTAAACTTCATTACGGATCTGTTTTTAAGAGAAATGTGGAGAGAAAATAAACACATACCTTCGACATTGATGAGAGAGTACAGGAAACTGCGCACAGGTCCTGTGCAGTGTTGCCATATCCCGTGAGAGAAACAAGTAACCAGCTCTATGAAAACAAGCCCAAAACAAGCCCATAAGACTCAGTTTGAAAGTGTGGCTGTGCACCACGATTAATCACATGTAAGGGAAACCCTGCCCATTTATTATTATATTATGCATGAGCCAGAGATGGGAATTGTGGAGTCACCATGTCATCTCCATGCCATGTATTTATTCTGCTCAGTTACTGAACCAGGTGCCCTCAGAGCTCACCTTCCTGGCTTCTCATTGAAAGCAGTTGGTTCAGTGACAGAGCAGAACAAATACATGGCATGGAGATGACAATTCCCATCTCTGGCATTAGAAACGGCAAAATTATAATAAACACAGTTAACATAGACATTTTGAATAACTTAAATATTTAAACTTTGATTAAGAGAAAAGGGTTTGGGTTTATTTATTTTATTTTATTTTTTCGTATTTTCCCCACTTGCTGCCTCTCACTCTCACCCTGTCTCCTCCCTCATTTCTCTGTCACTCTGGGCTATATGAGCATGATGCGCCGTGTAGGTGTGTGTGTGTGTGTGTGTGGTGGTGGTGGTGGTGGTGGTGGGGGGGGGTGGGGGGGGGGGGGGGGGGGGGGGGGGGGGGGGGGGGGGGGGGGGGGGGGGGGGGGGGGGGGGGCAAGCCGAAATAAGCAACTACGAGTCAAAAACAAGCCACAAAAACTGCAACCCGCGACTCACGAGTTTTACAAGCGACTTCTGGAAAAAATAAAAGCCCTAAATTGCTTACAATAAGCGGACTTGGCAACTATGGTCCTGTGATATTTGGTGACTAATGTCTGACCACTAGAGGCCCAACCTAATTTAAACACTACTTCTTTCACTTTCTTTGTTCTCATCCTGAAACTGAAGGTATTTGAGGAGCAACAAATAAAATAAAATCTGCTAGGAATTTACAGTAATCAATAAACTCATACATTTGTTGGATAACCTAACAAGATCAAAATAAGGTAAATGGCCTCAAGCAAGAGTAAGTGTATTACTGATTACACTTGAATTGAATTTGTCCCTGCTGTGTACACAGTAATATGCCCTATGTCTCTGCTGGTATTGTCCTGAGATGTCCTGAGATATGTCCAGATCGTGTTCTCATTTTTTCTCTCTCTTTGATAG
Source organism: Xyrichtys novacula (assembly GCA_962446985.1). Lineage (NCBI taxonomy): Eukaryota > Metazoa > Chordata > Actinopteri > Labriformes > Labridae > Xyrichtys > Xyrichtys novacula. The sequence goes on along the minus strand of OY660867.1, from coordinate 20,699,291 downwards.
TCAAATCACTGTCTATGACCCTAAACAATGGAAAATGTAAAAAAGGTTGTTTCTTCACCCAGTCATGGTTTGTCTGGTCTGACACCTACAGCCCCTCACAGTGGATTGAAAATGATCATAGAGGCAGTTACCTCCACTCCTTCATGTGCATTATACTTCGTTCTGGTGAAGCTGCTGCTCCACCACCTGCTGCAGCAGCTGCATCTTGATCTAATTGTTGGCATGTTGTTTTTCCCCTCCCCATTTCGTGAGTTTGTCAACACTTTTTGAAAGGGATCACAGCTGTCCCTCTTTGTTTCTAAACCCACACTTTGTTTTCTCTTCCTGTGTAATTATTTTTAAAGTCCTGTTGGATTGACTCTGAATCCCACTGTGAACACCTTCATCCTCAGACTGGTCAGTGTGAGCAGATTTGACTCTGTTAAAATCATTTCAGCTTTTTTTTTTCCATTTTTCATTTTCAAATTTAATGTTTGAACGTGTTCCTCTAAGGTGATCCATGCTCAGATTAGCAACAAGGACTAGTGCAGAAGAGAAAAACACTCATCAAGATTTAAACTTTAGCATCTTAGAGAAGAGTGATAACATGTGCTTTTTTAATCAATCAATCAATCTTTATTTGTATAGCAATTTTCATACAACAGAGTAGCACAAATTGCTTTACACACAGAAGAATACAAAAGAAAGAAAGAATACCCGACCCTACCTCACCCCATCCCTAACACCTCATCCCAACCCAGCAATCTTAACACAATAGTGGGAAGTTCTGAAGACCAATGAGTGGTCCCACAAGAGAGCTGTACGAACTCAAATCTGGTTATCAAGTTTATCTTGTAAAAGCAGGTCAATATTCAAAATGAGGAAACACTGAAGATTGGGTTAAAATCTAAAGATAGTAACATCGAATGAAATTTAAGAAATAACAAATTTAAGTGAAATAAAAAATGGACAAAAGATAGAGCGAACCAAAATAGCTCAGTAAAACTATATACAATAAGTCTAATACGCATTAAGAGAATAGGATAAAATACTAAAAGACACCTCTGGGATTAAATCTAGAGAGAAACAGAAGCTAAAACACTTACACAAAATGAAGTTAATGATAAAAGTTTAGCTGAAGGCCAGACTGAAGAGGTACATCCTGAGTTGGTGTTTAAAATCATTAAGATTAGTTTCAGCCCTCAGGTCCCTAGGTAAGCTGTTTTGTAGTCAGGGCCATAGAAATTTAGAAATAAACAGATACCACATATGACTAAGAGGAAAATTGCTAAGGAGCTACTGGAGCTCTGCAGAAGAAAAACCCTTGAAAATGACACGGATAGTGTCATTTTGGCAAAAAACAAAGCAACAACAACAAAACTTCATAATCACAATGTGTAAACCCCTGAGAACACTTTGAGTAGTAATTTTAAAAAAAGATCTTTAAAAAAACTATGAGATGGTATAATGATTACTCCATGACTATCTAGTGAAATTCACATTTATTGAAGTGTGTTATATTTAAGATTTTAAAGACACAAAAACTCTGAATTTTGTTAAAATTGACAGAAAATAAATCTACATCAGCTTTATAGGATTCACTTTGAATTTCAGGGTAAGGATTTAGACCTTTTATGCTTTCAAAATGATACATTTTTATTTCAACAGGACTGTTATGATATGTTCTTGTTGATTTAGTTTGTTTCCGTGTTTGTAATTAAGTGTAGTTTCCTTGTGTTTCTGTTATCTATTGTTCCTGTTGCTCTTGTGTTTTTCTCTTTTGGTCTTGTGCTTAGTTTTCAACGTTACCTGGCTTATGTTGTCGTTCCTTCTCCTTGTGTGTCAAGTTTAGTTTTAAATTTTTTGTTTTCCCTCCCTAGTGATTGTCTGCACCTGTGTCTCAGTGTCTAATCAGTCTCTTGTTGCTCGTTACCCGGTGTGTTTACTCTCTGTGTTGCCTTCCCTGTTTGTCAGATGGTTGTCAACTCAACCTCATGGTTTCCCAGGGCCTTCTTGTGAGATTTCTAATTCCTAGTGTTTTGTTTAATTTTTTTTGTTGGAGTTTTTCATAGTCAGTTTTTGTCAGACTTTCTTGTTTTGTCTGTTGTTCAATGAAACTGATGGGTGTATCCTCTTTGTTTTTGGTTCAAATGTGACAAGGATGGTGTACACAAAATACAAGGCTACATTATAAAACGCTGTTTGTGTTTTATAAAGGGTTTCACTTTTACTACTGAGACACACACACACAGTTCATCAGCTCCCCTCACACTGCTGCTCTCTGTATCCTGTTTCCGCCTGTTTTTGGAGGGTGCGGCCTTATCTTGACCCTGCAGACCCTCTGAAATCATTATCAGACACACTTAAGCTGAGTGTGTTTGTGCAGGAGCTGGTGAAAACTCTGGGTTGTAAATAAGAGGTAGATGCAGCCTCTTTGTCTGCAGCTATTGATTCTTGGAAAACTGTCAGGAATCCTTAAATTTACAAGTTTACTCTTCCTCTTATTCAATGTTTGTAGTGAGAATCAACCGTATTTAGACAAATGGGCAGACCATGAGAGAAGCAAAAAACAACCAATCCCCAGTTGAAGCAGATTAAGGGAGGATGAATATCCGGGACTTACCCAGACCCAGGAGGGTTCAGGGATGAGATCAGCCTGTGCAAATCTGTCACTGTTTTACACCCTGTCTTACAATTTTACAGATTCAAGTTGATCATTTTTTAATCGGTTGTTCTAAAAGGTATACATCAGTGTTTTTGAAGGTTGAATAAGTTATATGTCACCAGTGGGTCCATTTTCCATACTGGGAGTCGGTCAGTTCAGCCCCTATAATGAGAAACAGCAGAGAGAACCTTCACATAAGCTTGGCTACAGTTTTCTGCAGATGAGGCCAAATTGAACACATAATTGAGATCTTTTTAAACAGACTGGCATGCTGCTTACTGCAGACATGTGTAACCTTTATGAATCTGAATTTACCGAGGAAAAGTCAACTTGGTACCAACAACATCTTTGGGAATCCAAATCCAGCAATTTACATGAGGCTGCAGTCTGCAACCCTCATCAACCAGAGTCTCCCGCTGTACTGAATGCTAAACGCTGTTTGTTACCCTCTTCAACTTTGAGGAGTTCAGTCAAAAAAGCAGAGAAGCTGAATGTTAGAGCTTCTTCAGAGTCAGATTTCAAGTCTCAGTGATTTTACAGCATAACAACACAACCCATGGATCACAGGATCAGCTTACCTGATCAGAATACACTGAGTTAGCTGCTGAAGCTGAAAGAACAGTGTTAAAGTGTGTGTGTGTGTGTGTGTGTGTGTGTGTGTGTGTGTGTGTGTGTGTGTGTGTGTGTGTGCATGAGGGCGTGCGTGCGTGTGTGTGTGTGTGCGTGCGCGTGTTCCTCTTACATCAGAGAAATCTACATCAGCACTACCAACAAATTCCAACTTTGATAGATAGCTGATCAGAGCCACGTATATTTGCAGCATCTGACTTTGCACCTTGACCCAACTTGCCGACTCGCCATTTCCCTGACTCATGACAACCTCATGATGCATAAACATCATCCTAACTTCAGCAGGTCAGCAGTTCCAGATGTAAGTTGTGCTCACTCCTACCACATTTCTTTTGCTGATTCATCACCTGGCTGCACGTGTGACAGTAGGAAGCAGCTGTCTTCCTTCAAAGCTCTCCAGGGAGAAAAATCTGCAGTCAGACGTGACTGGCTTACTCAAGACACAACAGAAACCACATACACACGCATTCAAGAAAGCTAATTTAAGAACAAAAATAAACACGTTCACAGCCTGGTTCAACAAATGCGACATGAGGGAGCAGCATCTGCCTCACAACCAATCAGGTCGGGGAGGTGGAGAACGGCTTTGTTTACAGTCAGAAAGAGCGGCCCGCTCAAAAGTTATAAAATGTTGACTACACAGACATAAGAGAACACAGCGATATTGTTATATTACCAAATGTCATCAATGACTAATAGCTATTGACTGATATTAAAAGCTTTTTTGTATATACACCACAAAAAAAGATTCTTATTTAACAGATTCCTGCCTACCCTACCTTTAACCTTGATATCTTCAAAATAAACCTGTTAAAGAAATTCACTCCCTGTATAGTGAGTGCCATCAGTTTTTAGCAGTTTTTAGCACTTCCACAGACTGACGCCTGATTAACTATGCTCGTGACCCTTGTGTCAGCATGTCAGGTCATCCTGAACCTATACCCATTTTCAAATCCTCTTTCCAAAGTGGGGGTTTTAGTCTCATATCCTTAAAAATAGAAGGTCAACAGCATTTTGAAAGTGCTGAACGTGGACTACAATTGGACTTGGCCTTATTTGGCAAACACTCTAACAATCCACATTAGTACTTCATGTAACAGTCAAGAATCGAACAGGTGAGGATTTGATCTTTGGTGCCATGTTGGTGATGTGATTGAACGACTTCAAATTTTCAAGAAGCACAACATTTATGTCGCTTTCTAACAGGAATCCACTGAGGAAAAAATCACAGATTATATTCTCTAACACCTGATTATCAGTTTTTGTGCTTCAGAGTGACATTTTTCATGTGATCTGACACAAATCATTAACCTTGATTATTACTATTTGATTTTTGTGCCAAGATGAGAAAATTTTACAAGGAGACAAAGTTCAGACCTTTTCCAGGCTGGAGGGGGGAGAAAAACTTTATTGTTATGCTATTTCACAAACTCTGGGATTTACATTGGTGTCACATTATTGTTAAAGGTGTTCCTCAAATTTACTAAACAGATTTCTTTAAGCTCCTGTAAGGAACTTTTGTTTCTGCAGATTTCTGCACCCCTGTGGACAAAGCATTCCTGGCCTTTCTTGTCAGTTTACATTGTTTATTAGACAAAATTATCATTAATTGTGAATATCAAATGTGGTAAATGTGAAAACCAGGCTGTTTCTTCAACTGCCCAGCTGACACCTACCCCCTCCTGTAGATTTCAGACTTTGAAATCACAATATAAAATCATCAGTCCTCTTGTTGATGGTCTTGTTTGTTTTTGTACATCTTAAAAAGACATCAAATATGAATTTCAGTCTATTTCACTGATGTGAAAACTCTGCTCACAGGAGCTTTGACATTTATTGACTAAAGCTGAACTTTTTTACCAAACTTTAGCATTACATTCCTGTAATATTAGTCATGTTACTGTGATGTGGAAATTTAAAATGCACATTTTCTGACTCAGATCATCAAGTGCAGGAATCCAGTATGAATCAGCCTCACCGTCTCTACTTCATCACAGTCTGACTGTCTGTGAAATGAGATGATTTTTCTGGCTAAACTCATGAAAAAGTGATCACCGTGAAGAGAAACTGTGACAAATCTTTTTAAGATTATGAAACAGGCTGAAATTAAAAACCCTGAGTGGTCTAAAAAAGGTAAACTGACTAATAGCAACTTTTTAAATCAGTGGTTGCGAGCTCTAGTGGATGGGGTTGCAGGATATAGACTGGTGACCTGCTGACAGCTATGTGGGGTGGAGCGAGTGAAGTGAGTGGTCAGGCGACTATGAGAGAGGGGGCATTGAATAGGAGCAGAGCAAAGACGTGGTCAGTCTGGCTCCATGCCTGTGACTAATATCACACACAGAGCCACATTCAGAAGGGTCTGGAAGCCTTGAATACCGATGTTCAGGGTGGTGTACTCCCAAATTGTAGGTCTCTGCCTGTATCTCCTTGAGCCGCTTTCTCTCAGTGAGCAACATAAGTCTGTTTTTGCAGATATTTCAACATGACTGCAGCTGGAGTCACTAGAGATTAAGTTTGGCTAAAAATTTGGAGCATGTGACGACTGCTGAGATGCTGTTTTGAAAGCTTGATTTCTAAATGATGATCCACCTCGAGCATGTATTGACTTGTCAGTGAACTTGTTTGTGAAATGAGTTTCACACCCAATCTAACCAGCAGAAAAAAACTGCTAACAGCAGTGACACCCTAACCCGTTGTCAGCTACTTTGCAGAGGCAACAGAAAGACAAGACATGGTGTGACTGTTTCTGCAGGCTGAGTTAGAGTGCAACAGTTGCACTCGAGCTCATCCAAGGACAAAACAGGAAAACGATAAAAAAAAAACACTGATAAAAAGCCATTAAACTTTCCATAACTATGAGTGTCTGCTTCAAACCCACACAGAAGCCTGTTCTGCTGGACTGGGGAGCCTTGACCTCTTATCCACAAGTTATTTGCTTATTCTAACAGAGTAGGGAGTGTGGCATCAATCCAGCAGCTCCACCAGCTCACGCCTTTTGTGCATACCTTTCTCCACCAACAAGCATGTCAGTACCCATGGCGAGGGTATATCAGCTTCACTTTTCCATGTTTGGAGGAAACTGAGGCGTGTCGTCTGTTTTCAGTTATGGGTTGGGCTTGATATGAACCTCCAGTTGAAGTAAAACATTTGCTGCAGTGAGCTGGTGTTTCAGTCAAAGAGACACATGGGGAATGAAACAGAGCTCATGATATCTCAAAAATGTAAAGCATTCGGCCCACAGCCCTAAGCCGCCCCTCTGTCCTCACCACCTGAGCCTGACCTCATGATCTTTGATATTTAGCCAAATAGACTCTCCCTGATATTCTGAGAAACGCAGCCTCAGAGGATCAGACTCTATTTGAGATCTTTGTTTTAGAATAAGTTCTGAAACAAGCTGACCAGATGTAATGGTGTGTTCCTACAGGATATTAATTTTGGGAGTGTCTGACAAACAATTGGCCTCCGGAGTCAAATGAAAACACCTCCCAGATTCTTCATGCAGACACTCAAAGGCCAGGATTTCCTCCCTACGTCATAAGAAAAGTCCCCTAACTTTCTTTACTGAGGAGAAATGCAGGGGAATGAACTGAGACCAAGTGTTTTAAACCAGGACTGTATTTCTCTGCAGATTTCTGCAGTTGTTCGGACATAGAAATATAAACTGTTGTCAGATTATACCTGATTGGTAGCAGGACTTTATTCTGGTGGGTGTTATAAACTTGTTTCATGAAGTGAAATTAAATGAACTGAACTGAAAGATGATGTTTCCTTGTGAACACTATCCAAGTGTTGAATGTTGACTCCCACTTCTTTGTGATTTCAAAAGTGAATGTGACAATCATGAGAAACTGTAGACTTCCTCTCTTTTGGTTTTATTTCTTTACAAATCTGGCAAAGTACTTGAAAACCTCTCTGTTGTTTGTTCCCTACCTAGAACCCTGACCTGAGCTCCTGATAGAGACAGAAGATGAGACCACAGGTAGACGTGGCTGGAGTGGACTTGCTGAGGATGTCTGAGGGAGTTTTAGTATCCGATCAGGCCTCCTGGGCTTTGGAGGTTTTCCTGGGGGACCAGAAAAGGGCAGCAGACCTCACCATCAATCTTAGAGTCCATCAGCAGTCATCATCAGGCAAAAGCCGGGAGTTTTGCACAAAATTGCCAGCGAAGAATCCCGTACCTGATGTCCTAGAGGTCCAAGCATCCACGTATAGAGAAAACAGTACTTGTCACCAATCCCTTGCCACAATGCTTGTTGCACATCTCTTCCTGCTCTCTGCTCCCATTTCCTGTCTCTCTTTGGTTGTTGTCCACTGTAATAAAGGCACATAATGCCAAAAAATATGACTGATTAAAGACTCCCTTTCTGGGCTCTGATTACATCTGTAACATCAGTGCTGTCGTTTTTTTGGCCCATTATATCACCTGGACAGCAGTACAGGAGCCTGAAGCAGAAACTGATGTTCTTGTGATGTTTCTCCTCATTAACAGGTCTTCAGTTTGATGAAATAACATCATCATGATGAAGATAAGTCCAGAGTCCAGCTTTGTCAGGTCTGTCCTTAAGAGGAGAAGAAAACTACTTTGAACAAGTTTGTTTGTTGAATGGAGGTCAGATCTATCATTTCTGATGCATTCAGGGAAGTCAGGAAATCTAAACTCTGATTGCCTGTAGTGACTCAGCATCAGTCACATTAGTGTCTCAATATAAATGTTTGAGTCTTAGCTAACCTTCATGCAGATGTCTGTTGACAGAAATCCTCCTTTGATTTCCAACCATGGGAGCTGGAGGTCATCATAATGGACTGTGTTCCTCCTGCTTTTGCTCTCCATACAGACTGTTTCTCCTGCTCAGTAAACAGCCAGAACATTTCTTAGACTGAAAATCATCAGTCAAACATTTTCTGTAGAACTTGTGGATAGAGATTAACAGGGCCCACAACAAAATGTTGGAAAGTAAGGTCAGAAATGCCTTATAAGCCTTTTTTCTCATAAAAAATAATTTTGACTTTAATCTCAAAATTCTGTGTTGAAAGTCAGAATTCTTATAAAACGTTGAATTTTAATTTGAAACTCAGAATTCAGAGAGACAAAGCAACCTTTAGAAAATATTCAGCTCTTATTTTTAATTTCTATTTTTTTAAAGTGGTCCGTTTCCTTTCTGTAGATGTCCACAATTAAATGAACATTAATCAATTTAAGCATCATTGTCGCACCCCAGATCAAACTGTCAGTCCCTTCACTCTAACTGTCAACACCCCCACCTTCACCTTTGTCATAAAGTTCCAGTGACCTTAACACTTTGGGGTCAGGTATTTTTGACTGAAACCTTTTCAAAGGACAGACAAAAATAACTTCGGGAAAGGTTAAAACAGCTTAGCTAAATCTACAGGTTGGAACAGCTTTCACTTTCGTCCATAGGTGTGAGAATTCAGAGCTGAGTTATAGGAAACTGTTTTCATCTCGCTCTACTTACTTATTTGCATGCTTTGCTTGCTGTAAAATGTGCTGAAGATTTCCTGTTTCCTTCTCATAGAGACTCGCTTTGATTACATTAAATGGCAGCAAATGTGACACCTCATTTACAACGTCATATCGTGTCAGAAAATAAAGTTATCCTCTGTTCACTGACTGTGCAAAAAGGCAGACAGGTGAAATTACCTGTTCACTCTTAGCTAACAGCAATTAACAAAACACAAAGTGCTGAAGGACTTCATCTTCTCTGGACGTCACAGAACATAATGAGCCAGACACAAATCCGACAGGTTTTCTCCGCATTCTTAGTTTTGAGCCTCTAGAAAAGGATGAAACACCTGAAGAGCAGAGAGTCTGCATGTGATGATCAATTTATACACAGAAACTCTGTAAACATGCAAATCACAGACTGCTGCAGGTATGAGATAAGTTTTCCTGCAAGGGGACAAAAAGAGGAGAGACAACAGCTTTTCTCCTCACAGCCTGAGAACCGTTTTAGACCTGTAAAGGCTGTGGGAAAAAACCTGTAACAATACCTGTGCCTACATCTTAACTCTGCGTCACCTCAGGACAACTTCATCACGAACTTACTTTCGATATGAGACAAAATCACACCTCTACACACACACACACACACACATTTGCAGATGGAACAAAGTGTGAACGTTTATGCTCATTGTGGCACCTTCCCCTGCTGTGGGAACAAAACTCCACCACATACCCACCAAACTTCCTCCTCAGGTCTGCTAATGCTCTCTCTTCTTCTTCTCTGTCTCTAGTTTAGCTGAGAAAACAAATGCACTGTGAGACAAAAGGCATGAAGGCCTACCAGACCGAAACCCTGTCTCTCAGGGTGCTTCATAGATTGTCAGGGAAATATTACCAACCTTATCAGAGGTTAAAGCAAGACTCGACCTTCTCTGGTGATTTGAGCTGAAACAGAGATTTACAAGAGTTTCTGCGGGGTCTTAGAAAGTAATAAAAGTCATTGAATCAAGTCTGCAAAAAATAGGGTATGGGGATCATGCAGCGTTCCTCTGTGTCCTACATGATCTGATTCTTTTAGGGCTGTCTGCTCTGTCTGGACTGGTTTGGAGAGAAAGAAGACTCAGTGAGGACAGGTGGGGGCGCAGCTGAGTAAATTGACAGATGTTGTTTTCCCTGCTATAAAAGTGGAAATATGAACTGATGATCATTCTGCTTTTTATTTCCACACTAGTGAGATTATTACTCAAAAAACTCACTCAAGACTTACAGCGCATGGTCTGTGTACAGATTTTATTAAACTGATTGAGTAACAAGGGCATGGGGATGTAGCTCAGTGGTAGAGCGCATGCTTTGCATGTATGAGGCCCCGGGTTCAATCCCCGGCATCTCCACGTTTTAGAAGAAACAGCTGCATTCAGACATTAGTCAGTGTGAGGGGGAGATGGATCACTCTAGGACCCCCTTGCGGGCTGGGGTAACAACAGCAGCTCACCATCACAGCGTTGCTAATCGCTGAAAACACGTGGAGCTCTCCAGCCAAAACTTCAAACTGTGAGTGTGATGAAAGAGGAAACTACAGTGGCATGAGTCACTTCAGAAGTAAAAGAGAAAACCGCACTGTGTCTGTGAATAACACAGACTGTCTGGATAAAATCGATTATATGGAAGAGGATTTTTTTCTGAGTTAACTAGGTAAATAATTCAGGATTAAAGGATAACATTTCTGTAAATAAAAAGGTTCTGTCCTGCTTTTCAGAATAAGAGAGATGATTTTTGCAGATTTGAGAGGAAAAAAATGTGAATAATGAGGTCTGTTTTATGAACTGATGGGAAAGAATCAATCAATCAATCAATCAATCAGACATTATTTATAAAGCACTTTTAATACAACGATAATGCAACAAAAAGTGTTGGACATAAGAAGAAATACATTGATTTTAAAAAATTGTGCATCTCTCTCAGGGTGGATAACCTGACATGCTGACACACGTCTATGTTACCTCACGTGAACTCTGTCAGATTGGGTGCTTGGTGCCCCCTGGTGGAAGATAGAATGAAAAGCAAGATAACGTGAACGTTTGATCTATTCTAGTATTTTTATATGCAGTGTTGATATCAATACTTTTTAGGTGTTTGATCGAGAGGAGAAGGAGTTAGTCCAGATCACAAAAAGAAGCAGACAGTCTTCTCTCTCATTTGAAGGTTATTCTAGTTATCAAACTGTTTCATAAGAATAATCTCTGTGATTGGTTTTAAATTATTGCATATAAAAATTTGTTCAGTATGATCAGTGATTTCAAGAGTGGATAATAAACTTTGATGAATCTTTTTTTTCCTCTTCTCTGGGGCTCATGGTTTTTCCTCCTCTAATACATTCAGGCCAGGGTCACCATGTTTGCTCTGTACTGCACCTTAAACTGATAATATGTGAAGATCTAATCACTCAGTGTTGCAGAGTTGGTTGTTGTAGAAGTTCACAGTTTGTGGTCAGACAGTTAATTACAGTCACTTTAACTCCTGCAGAAAAATTTATTATTGTCAAAGCTTTTCGGTTTGATTGAGAAACTGTTTCAGTTTTGGTCCAAAGCTGTCTGGAGGATTTCAGTGTCTGAATGTGTTAAGTCAGCGAAAACAGAAGAAGAGTTTCTTTTTTATCTTTTATTTGAAAATATTTACACACAGCAAACACACATCAACATACAGTACATAATCATACATTCTAAGCTGTTTTAAGATGTTTTTTGGCTCGGCGCTTTGGCTGATGAGAAGTTTTAAAATGCAAATAATCATATGCAAATCTTAAAAGTGCTGGTAATTCATGAGGTATTTGTATTTCTACTTAAGTAAAAAAATTTTAATACTTTATGAAAGAAGCAGATCAGCAGAACGTCTGTCTGTCAGGTTATTTTTATATTGTAAATTAGTGTTACATTAAGGTTTCTTCCTGTTTTAGTGAGCATGTTCCCTGTGTTGTTTTCTGGCCTGCTTGTTCCCAGTTGGAGACACAGGGGATCAATAAAGGCTGAGTATATTTAGGCAAGACTCACTAACCTTCTCACTTTCTCCTTCCACCTGACAGCAGCAGCACTTCTTGGTTTGTTTGAGGGTTTGGCATCCATTTCTGTTTATTGCTTGAATTAAATTAAATGCAAACTTAAACCTTTTGTGTTGTGTCCCCTATTGTGTACAGTATTTGAGCCAGCTGTAACACTAATCGAAAGTTAATACCACATATTGTCTATCAATGTGTGTAGGAGACAAATATGTGGCTGTGATAACCAAAAATGAATTGCAGTTCACTTTTGTGCCTTGGGGGCGCTGTCCTGTTGTCTGGGGCTCAGGTTAAAGGTAGTTAGATCACTGTTGTTGGCAGGCGATTGCCCCCGGAAAGGCAGAAAGGTCTTTGATCGTTGTGGTGCTAAATGACAGCGCTTTCCTTTGTGCACTTAGTGTTGTTCGATGGGAATTGCTAATTGACTCTGGCAATGTTCATCACAATAAATTCTTGTTCGCTGCATTAGAGGAGCAGCATCCAGGCTATTACTGATCATCATATACCCATGGTAGTGTATGAAACCAGTAGCAGGGCGCGTCAGCCGGGTTACTCTGGGTCAAGCATCTCAGTAGCTTACAGTGTAGACTTAGCTGCTACAATGTGGTTCCAATTTCCTCACATTCAGAACTCTGTGAACCCAGACTGATGCAACCATATTGTTAGACCCACTTGTAAGAGAGGTGGATGACATCATCTCCTCACAGTGTCACCAGTCAGTGGGCAGGATCTGTTCAGCAGCAAGTAAACAAATGGAATAATGGAAGAAGGTAATATGGATGAACGTGGTAGCATGAACTTGGTCTCCTTTAGATTTCAGTCCATCATCTAAAGGATGAGCTGAAAAACTTATGATCCCTGGAGGCTCCACCTCTCAAATTCCAGGACTAAAAGGATCTCCTGCAGATATCATGGTTCCAGATACCTCAGCACACCTTCAGAGGTCTGTTTGAATGGTTTTCTCATCAGGTTCAGCAGAATTCAGCAGGTCAGAACCTATATCCTGGAGGACATTTTCTCTGCAGTGTCCAAAAAAAAAATAAAAAATAAAAAATACTTATTTAAACTTATTTGTGAAGAAATATCAGAGTTAATCCCAGTCAGTCAACATTTTAATGAAATACATTGCTGTCTCACCTTCTGCAGTTGTGATCTGTCTGAAATCCGGCAGTAGTTTTTCATTTAAATGGTTTTGCACCTTCAGAAGAAATGTTTGTGAGTGAGTAAACTCATTTTGCTATTGAACAATGAAATAAACTGACAGCAGAGAAAGTTTAAAACATACCACCTCTGCATTTTCTGTTCCTGTTTTTTCTGCTCCTCTGTTTTTTTCTGATCCTTCAATTTTTTCTGCTTCTCTGTTTTTTCCTGAAATTAAAGGTCAGTAATGATTAAAAACTCAGAGATATGAATAAATATGAATAAAAGCTCATGTTTATATTATATTGTCACAGCTTAAAACTTTACCTTTGTTTAAGTATTTCCCTCTCCTCTGTCGGCAGCACCACCCTCCTAGTGCAGATAAAACAACCGAAAAAAGCACAACAACTCCACTGGCCATCACTGCAGTCCTGTGTGAATGGTGTCCTCCACACTGAGCATCAGCTGACTCAGTACCTGGTTCCAGCAACAGCAGGTCCAGGTCTTCACATCTGTAATGATAGAGGGACATTTCTTAGAGGAACATCTGGAGGATCTGATGAATTCTCTGCTGCAGGAAGAAGAATTCAGGTGTGTCCATGTCTGATGTGAAGCTTCACTCACTTTGTGTGTGGACGACAAGATGAAAACATCCCGTCTGAAAATGATCCAGCAGAGCAGGGAGAGCAGACAGTGTCTGACACAGAGCTTCCTGCACAAACACAGACAGGAGGGTTAGTTTTTAAAGTAGACCCTTTCATCTAAATCCAGAGACATGTATTTGTGTCAAAGAGGTTTGTTGTGGTCTTAGTTTAAGCCTCAGAAATGTGAATGCTAACCTTCTCTGAGAGTGAAAAGAGATGAAATTTACATTTACAAAATAAAATTGTCTAAATGGTCTTAGCTTAACTTCATCTGCAGGTTTTAAAGCCAATTAACAATAATGTCAAAAATGATCTTTTAGACCATTTATGTTTTTAGGCCAGCATTGCTTTTTCCTGTAACAAAATTAATTAAATTTAAAATGTGAAAATATATTGACAGTAAGAACAAAGTCTATAATATTCCAAATGAATGACTCTCCTCGGTCCTGGTCACCTTTTATTTGAGCAAAGAGCCCTCAAACCAGCGCTGTAGTTCAGAGACAGATGGAGAGTTTCACCTCTGTTTGGATCATTTCACAGGCTGAGAGCTACAGCAGTGTTTAATGTGCAGGTTTAACTCAGACCTCACAGGGTGTCTGAGGGGACAAACTTGATCTTTAATGGAAACTATATTTATTATACTTTAAGTCCTCTGAGGCTCAGACTCTGATATTTGAACCATGTTTTTCAGACTACAGTAGCAAACCATTTTCCCACTAAAGGCTCATATGGTTCCTCATCAGTCCACATGAGTATAGATTTAAAGAGTAAACTGAATATTCTTATTTTCAGCTCATCAAACCAACCGTTCTGACTGATGAAGTGTCCTGGTTTGCAGACTGAATGTTTCTGTGCAAACAGACAGCCATTTTCTCCAGACTCTGAACAGTAAAATCCATCCACTGGTTCACAGACTGAGTCTGATGTTCTTGTGCACGCTCTTTTTATCCTCAGACCAGAATCTGCAAACACATAGAAACATTTGTACACAATGAGTTGAGTGTTATTGATTAATGTGATAATAGAGACACGCTGATCTTCAATCTGAGCTTCTTTGAGTTTAAGAAAACATAAATAAACATGAATTTTAAAATATGGGAATAAACTTACCCTCTTCACATTTAGTGCATGGGAAACAATATCTGAGTCCATTGCGTTTATTCATGTAGGTTCCCTCTGTGCACGGTTTGCAGGATGTAGATATGCCCTCTTTGCAGTTGGTCTTTACATGCTGTCCTGTTGAGAAAAAGACAACTCTGTATGGGTGCACTGAAAGTGTATGCATGAATAAACTTGCTAAGCTTCATATGTATATCAGATGTTTCCCTCTGACATCCCTAAATTCTAAATTGATAAATTTAAAAGCTTATTTTAAATGAAGATGGCAGCTAAGGTGATTGAGGATTGGACTGAAAACATTATGATTACCTAAACAACATGGAGGCTTCAAAGTCCTAAATGTAAGACACTATTTCTGGGCCCACTGTTAAAATCTTAACAAAATGGATTAAGAATCTCTCAGACACACACTGACCCAAAATAGAGAAGGATAATATGATGAGCCCCTGCACAACCCTCTGCAGTATAAGAGAAGGAATGTAAATCTCTAGGCTTCTTCAGTTATCAGTTGAGATCTGTACATTTAGTGTTTTGATGAAAATTTCATGTATTGTTTTTTTTTCTTTCAAAACCTTAGAAGTTAGCCACGTCCCTTCACCCCTCTTCTTCACCACACGCTGTGCTTCAAGCGGCTCAGTCAATTTGGACTGAAGATAAAGACTTAAGAATATATTTACCTGTGCTGTTACAACACTCATCAGTATTGTGCACTAATGTCAGTTCCTGATTGTTGCAGAAAGAGGTCTAGTGCATTAAAGTATCTTCCAAATACAACCAATGACAATACTGACTGTGATCAAACAGCTGGAATAAACCTTCAGTCAGTCAATATTTTGTATAGCAGGTCTTACCTTCACCACACATGACACAGCATTTATTTCCAACCTGATACTCTGTCCAGCTACAGGTGAGAGGTTGAACTGCGGATATTTGCACCACACAAGTCTGTGAAGAGACAGAGAGAAACATCATAAATATTCCAGTGATGGTGAGTGTGATAAAGAGGTTTTTAATATATTCACAAATTTACTGTGAAGTTTCCCTTTTTATGTCTAACTGTTTGGAAAAGCAGTCCAGTGGATGATGCTAAGTTTTCACATTCTTTTTACTGCCTGACACCATCAACCCAGCACTACAGGGGACCTCCTTGACCAGTATTTGGAAGAAGGTTTGTAGGGGGGAAACATGATTAACATGTGGTCATGAAAATTAGAGCTAGACCTCCTCTTCATGGGAGTATTTGTTGACTCAATATGTTCAGGTGCTATGGCAGATCCTGTATCAAGCTTCCCCAAATTCAGAACCATTAATTCAGTGTTAGCCAAAGATAACTCCAATGTTGCTTCTTGAGGATGGTGCAGTCAGTAAAAGACAGCATCGTGTGGAGGAATAATAATAAGACCACTGAACTTCTGAAAAGGAAATTAAAACATGCATGAATACCATCCACAGTGACCAAAGTCCAGCGTTGAGCCCCATTTCTCAAGACCAGAGATTTGGTGGGAAGACATCACCTGAATATTGAAATGAATCTAAAACAAAGACAGCATGGGAAAACAGAAAAAATACAGAGATCAGGAAAGCTCAGAGATAAAAGAGAACTTCTGCTCTTTTCTTTCTTTTAAGAAGTTTTTGGTTTTCTTAACGATTTGAAAAGCTTGACACAATATATACAAATAATTCTAAACATACAGCATTCATGTATCACAGAGGCAGACTTCTGAAACATCTCGCAGTTTCTGTAAATGACTGACTACAGGTTTCTGATGGAAGAGAATTGGTGTTGGTGTTTGGTTGATCTTGTGTATAGTGTTGGTGTATTCTTGCATTTTGAAAACTAGTGCAGGTGTTTAGTTTATAGTGAGAGCTTTTGAGAATGAAGTTAGCTGGTTTGTCAGTTGTGTGTTGTAGGTGTGTTGGTGTGTGAGCAGTTTTGGAAATGTTTTCAGAAGTATTGGAGTCTGTGTTAGGCCAATTGTAAAAAACTGTAATTCAGAGTTTAAGATCCTCTGCAGAAGATTCAGATTCAGAGCTGACCTACTGTATCTGTTCAGACTTTCAATAATAACATGAAATACGGGGAGGATGAACAAAGACTTTCTGTCATTTGACCCAGAAGAAAAACTGATATTTAAACTTTTCTCTAGACTCAAAACAAAAACTCTGATCTGTTAAAAAAGGACTCAGAGTCCAGCAAAAATCCCCTTAAATATCTGAAAGTGAAAGTGTTTCTGACAGAGCAGCAGCCTGTGAGGAACCCTTATCTAACCCTGTGTCCTGAACTGGAATCAGGCCCAGACTGACCCTGTTCAGGCCACAGTTTTGTTTTTCAAACCTTAAAAAGTTCATTCAGAGCACCAACATTTTCAGTCCTCAGTTAGAAATGAGCAATAAGTCCAACATTAGAGTCTGCATACTCACAGAGAGTGTCTTCAGTCCACATCAGAGGCCCCCTCTCTCCCTCAGACCAGATGATCGGGAATAAAACCAAATCTCTCACAGTAACTGGAACTACAGCTCACAGAGTCTGGGAGTTCCACATCAGAGAAAGAACATGAAATGAGAGTCACTCATTGGGTTGCTTCCTGCTTTAGTTCATGGGCAAACAGATTACACACCCAGTCTGGAGTTCAAACCCTTGTCACTAAACTATCGTGGAGGGTAAATTAAAAAAAAACCTACCTTTGACATTGAGGACAGGCTGTGTGTGGTGTGGGGGAGGGGAAGGTGTACGTCACGTGTCCTACGACCTTAAGTAAAAATGAAGGTATTTTAGGAGCAAAAAACAAAACAAAACAAGACACACTGGATAGGAATTTACAGTAATCAATAAACCCATACATTTGTTGGATAATCTAACAGGATCAAAATAGGATAAATGGCCTGAAGCAAGTGTAAGTGTATTATGGCATCTACAGCTTCACACCTGGAGAGTGTATGCGTATGCTCTCCAGGTGCGAAGCCCTTGGTTCAATCCCAGGCATCTACGGGTTTTAGGAGGAAGAAAATCCACCAACAGCTACAGACCATAGACTGTATATAATACTACTACTACTACTACTACTGTATACTGCATACTGTAGTATACTGTATATACTATACTACTACTGTCTGAGTAGTCACAATGATCAGTCACACCTGGATTAATCAGTTTGTCCAATAATGTAAGACAGGAAATAAAAGAGCTGCCTTAAATTCAGGAAGTAGTGGAGCTGTGCACAGAGCCCAATACAAAATCAAAGCATTGACAATATTCTAATGCTTTTCAATGTCTACTCAGTTAATTGTGAGATATAACAAAAGGAATATGTTTTGTAGTCAACCTCCCCCAAACAAAAAAAAAAACAAACAAACAACCTCTGTATGAAAAATAAGGAAAACTGTAAAAAAAAATGTATATATATATTCATGTGTGTGTGTGTGTGTGTGTGTGTGTGTGTGTGTGTGTGTGTGTGTGTGTATGTTGACATCAGCAGCAGGGTACTACATATGTGCTTTATATATTTCTCCTAAAGGGGGCACAAGAGGACAAGATATTACACTGAACAAACGTCAGGGCAATACTCTGAATGAATGGAGTGACACAATGGTGTCTGTATGAAATTATTTACCAAAGTTTCCTTTAGTTTCAAAGATTTTAGAGTCGAAAAGGTGTTTGAGTTTATGATGATCCAGCAGTAAAGGGTCAGAATCACAACTTTATTTCATGTTACTGAGGCATAGCATGTTGATGTGTTGGGTTTTAGCTACCTATTGAAATAAAGTTCAGAAAGCAGAAACAGTATCAGCTCACTGTAAGTTACTAAGGCTTTAGTCTCAGAGCTGTGAGGAAATTAAGCCACAACTGTGAAATACATGCTGTTAGTCCAAAGGTTATGAAACAACTGATGAGGACGGATATAATCATTGCAAAGGTTAGGGTTCGTTTTCTATAATGCAGAAAAATACGAGACTTAGGAGAACATGCTGGACTTATGATCTGCTAAATGATGAAAAACTTTCATGTTTAAGTAAATGTATGAATAAATTTGTCAGCTGTTTGTGTGCAGTCTGCAGCAGTGTTTAGAGGGAGGGGAAACATGCACAAACATGTATACCGATTTGACAGATGGGACAAAAATGCAGCTGAGAGTAAACAGAGGTGTGACCTGACAGATTAACAGGTCTGTTTAGTTCATTTGAAAAGTCTGTGTGTTAACAGAGGAGAAATAGAAACAGAGAGAAAAACAAAGAGATAGACTAAGAAGAGAAGGAAAGATGGCAAAATAAAGAACGTGCAAGAAAAAGGAGAAACTATGTCTCTCCCGTGGTTCTCAGATTGTTTGTCTTCCTTATTGTCAGAAACAGTAAGCAGACAGATTAGGATTTACATGACAAATTTATTTTACACATTATTCCATCTAAATGTCAGATTAAGTATTTACAAAGTGCAAAGTTTCTCATTTAAACTCTCCTTCTTTGTTTCAGCACCATTTCAAAGAATAATTATGTAATAATTTGCTCCTCACAGCCATAACAAACACTATCTGGATACATTCATTTGTTTCCTCAGGCCTTAACTTTCATTTTTAAAAATCTAATAACTTTTTGAGTCTCTTTTGAAACTTACAATAATCAGACTGACACAAACAAACACAGGATGATGTATATAAAAAAATTATAAATACATGAAGTCAAAAATCAAAAATTCTCTATTTCACATCCATACCCTGAAACCAGCACATGGAGCTGATGCTGTGGAGTGATAATCTGATATTTTTGGAGAGTTTGGCTCCACGTTTTGATGAGTCTTTAAATTATGGAGAGAGATTTTACTCACACTGTTATCTAAAAAAACAAACTATAAAAAGGACACAGTAACTACCGTGTTAATATGTTTAAAATGAGATGGCTGAGCGCTAACAGAGACAATAAGTGATGCACGCTCTCCTTCATGCCTCCACTACGGGGTGAGCTGTTGCTCTTCAGCGAGACCTGCACCGGGTAATGATCGCTGATCTCCAGAGCCTGAACAAAGACACACAATGACACATTTGAACTGACTTACACAGCAGGATATTTTCATGCATGTTCGGTATCTGATTTCAGTCACACTGCGCAGGTTTTTACCTGCTCCTCCGTGAGTCGATACTCTCTCTGGAAGTTGAATGGTTTGGCAGAAAGAGGCACGACAGCTCTGGCAAAGGTCTCCCCATGCACAACAATCCTGAGTGCAAAACAAACAGAACAAAGTTCACTGTATTTTCATATATTTATCATTTAAAGATGAGGATGTTAAAAAGTTTAGCACCAGCTGCTTTAAAGTCTCAGACGTCTGTGGATATTTCATCAGTGATGCAATAACAGTCTGCAGCTGTCCGAGAGGAAACAACAGTGCAGTTTACAGACTCTATCAAATATGGATGGCATGACAGATCCCAAAATGTGATGCCAAAGTGTTTAGAGCTCCTCCTACTGGCTGGCTGCAGTATAGAAAGCCCGCCTCCTCCATGTAAACAGATGGGACAGAGCTCAAACACCATAATCCAATCAATGATCACCCCAAAAACTGACATTAAAACATCTGTGGGGAGTTTGTATGAGTTTTAAAAAGATTGAAACTGGGAATGATGCTTTCTATGACTTAGTAAAGCAAACAAGACCATTTCACAGGAACTAGTAGTGTTGTACATTCCCAATAGTAATGCCTGAAACAACTGTAAAGAAAACAGTCTTTCCTAACACGTTCAACAGTGAATATTAACAATAGTAGACAGATGCATTTAACAATTAAGAGACAGCAGGATCAGGTCTTTTCCTCGGTATGTACAGGACAAGATTAACTAAAAGAAGAGATGTACATTTTTGTCCACAGGGGGGCGCCAAGATCAACACAAATCAAAGTGCCGCAGCTTAAGCGTGACAGTTTAAAGTCTGGTGTTTAAACTGATCGTGCAATTAAGAAATCAAGTACGATGTTCATCCAGCTACCGAACATTTTTACTCATGTTCAACACTTACAAATAAAAGGAATAAATCCTAAAGCTTTCTGATTAAACATAGATTATAATTTAAAGTTGCACCAGTTATTTAATACATCCAAGCAAGAGTTGGTGGATACACAGATGGTTTTATTCTATTACCCACAAGCTTCTCTGGCTGTTTTCAGAGACGTGTACTGGAGCCTCAGACCATCACTGAAGAGAGTTATACAAGCCAGCAGATGTCACTTTAACTCTTTTTTTCTGTACAAATTGAAAGTAACCCCCCAAACTTCACCCTGGGGGGGTGCAGACCTGTTACCCATCTTTATACTCACCTAGTAAACTATAAAAACCCTCTGAGGGGTGTGAGCTCACCTGTCGTAGGTGCAGGACGTGGACTCTCTCACTGTGGTGTCGACTTTTTCAGGAATGAGCCAGTAGAGTTTTTTCTCTGTGATCAGACGAACAAGCTTCCTGTTCTTCTTCGCCAGGTAACCACAGTCAGCGTTGAAGTCTCCGAGGAGCATCACGTTCTGCTCACACACACACAAACACAAACAGAGGTTAAAGGCCACCCAGGTGTTTTAAAGTGTTGTAGCTCAGCAGTGGGAGTCTGTACCTCGGTCCTCCACATCCTTATCACCTGCTGCAGGACGTCGTACAGAGCGTCCAGCTCCTGGGTGGTGTTCTCCGGAGACGTGTGCTGAGGTATGAGCACAAACTCTTTTATCTCTAAAAATAAAAAAGGGAGAGGGAAGGATTTATGACATTATCCTGCTGACATTATCATTTATATCATCACTATGGTGCTTCTGACCCTCAGAACGAGAGAACCCACCTGTTTTTGGAGCTTTGAAACGAACAACAAAAGGTTCTCTGGAGAAGACGTCCTCTTTTCCACGTCGATTATCTGGATACTGATACTGACCTGTGACTGAGACTGTGTCAGACCTACAAACACACACACATTCAGCCTGGTTATATTTTATGACTGTCTCTCCATTTCACTTTATCAAGCTGTAGAAATCAGACATAAACAGGGGCATGCTGAAAGGGGTGGTCAGGAGTGACTGATGCCCTCCTTTAAAGGTCCCATATAATCAAGGTTAAGTTTTTCTCTGCCTGCACATTTAACAGGTTGTCATCCTTCAGCCTGAGTCCTTCCTGCAGCTTCTAAAGAAGGGTTCATATTTGCTCCTGAAACAACTTTAACAACAGGGGTGATCTGCATCTGATGGCATCCATGCAGGTCCTCCTCCTCCTAGGATTCAGGGTTCTTTCTTCAGTGCTGCAGTCAAGGTGTGTGAAGTTAGAGTCAGACTCACCATCTGCTCTGTACATAGTCATAAAAACAGACTCTAATGTCTATATTTTATCCTAGCACTGGGGCTCACCCCTCAAAAACACAAAGACACAGCCCTGAACAAAGAAAGGTAAACTCACCTGTAGACAAACACATACTGCTCCTGGTAAGATTCTGACCTGCCGAGTCTCTCACTGGCCACAAAGCTGTACTGGTGCGCCGTATCATACCTTCAAGAAAAACACACCTATCAATAAATCTGTGAGAGGAGATGAAGGTGAACAGAAAGACATCTGTTAAGAGTTCATATGAGTCAAGAGGAAGACCTCAGATTTAAAACATCAGAAAACCTTAGTCATGAGTCAAAATAAATACATATTTATCTGTTTTATTTTATCTTCCACGGTTCATAAACTGTCATTGATTTTACACAGCAGAGAGAGGAAAACTACGACAGTCATCAGGATGCAACAGCAGCACAGACAATAGTCCAATCTGTGATTTCTGACGTTATTTCATTTAATGCAGTATTTTTTAACATCCAAGAAAACAGTTTTGTCTAGAGTGATGTCTGAGGCAGGTGATGTTGTTTTGTTTGAAGCTGGTTTTTCTGCACCTTCTTATCTGGAGATGTGCCTGTGACAGAACAAGTTTTGTTTTGTTTTTTTTTTTTTGTTTTTTTCTGAGGTGGTTTAGTCCAGAGCTTATCTTGTGTTAGTTTGTCTGACGCCTTTTTTTCTGACCTTGTTTCGAGCTCTGTGAGACCTTTAATTTGCCCTAACTTTCGCACCCCATTCATGTGTGTCTGACTGTGATTTCTGACCTGTTGAGTCGGTCCATCAGCACGGGTATAGCTTTCTCTTTACTGTCTCTGACTTCTTGGAGCAAAGTGATGTCACAGCGAGAGATGATCTGAAACAGGAAACAGTAAAGATTGATTTTACATTTTGATACAACAAGGGAAAAATTAAAGTTGCATGCTGGGTATGAGGGTGATTTTTGTGTCTCTGCTTGTTAGAGTCTCTCTCAGAGTTCTTGTTATAGTTTATAAAACTTCTGCAGGTGTTACAGATCATCTCTGTCTCTACTGCAGAGTCTGTCCTTGTAGCATCTGTAGTTTGGATTTCTCCTCTCAACCTCACCAAACTTGATGATTCAGTCAGAGAAAAGGTCTGAAAAAGCAGCAGACTCAGCAGGGCCAGCCTTAGTTAACTTGGTCAATGATTTTTCTCTTCAATTATTAATCAGTCTGTGAAAGTTTCTCTCTGCAAAGAAGATCCAGAAAAGTCTCTGAGTATAGTTCAGGTGGGAACTGTTGGTGAAAATCCTGAAAAAATCTCTTACTTTGCGACAAACTGAATTTGTGGTTTTCTACTGTTAGTTTTCATCAGCTGTCTTCAGGTGTCACATCAAACTGTGACCTAAAACAAAAAGGTGTTTCTGAGGCACACATTTTGACTCTGAGTATTTGTCCTGATACAGATGTTTACAGAGCACCATGTTTATTCATCATTATACACTGAATAATGTCACAGTAACATAAAGTAACTGAACTTGAAATGAGCGATCATAGCTGTCTCACCCTGGAGAGCGTGTGCATGACGTTGCTCTTCTTTGACTTTGATTCTCCATAGTGATGAAGGTTAAATGCACAGATCCTGAAGTCTTCTTTTTTCTCAGCTCCTTGAACTTCACACACTCCAAGGAGGAAGGAGAGGAAGAGGAGGAGGGATGAAGACCTCATGATGCACAGCTGCAGGAAAACTTTGACCTAATGTAAAAAAAAAAAAAAAACAGGATCTGAAGGAATATCTATGATTAGTGTGTCATCAACAAACACATTTTTCTCATATTTGAGATCATGACACTGGCTGTCAGATGATCTATGTTCTATTTGGTGATGATCAAGTGTTGTGTTTATGTTATTGTTGCC
Organism: Xyrichtys novacula; assembly: GCA_962446985.1. Classification (NCBI taxonomy): domain Eukaryota; kingdom Metazoa; phylum Chordata; class Actinopteri; order Labriformes; family Labridae; genus Xyrichtys; species Xyrichtys novacula. Next base: position 20,675,399 of record OY660867.1, on the reverse strand, counting down.
CCTTCCCACCAGGTGGTGCTTTGACTAGAGGTGGTAAAATGACACAAGTTAGTGTCCAAGCTGTCTGAGGCAGACTGAACATTGTATAAAGGTGTTAGATCAAACTATTGTGTCATGGCTAAGTATCAAACTCAAATGCACCACCAGAAAAGCATCCTTTCACAGTTTTCACAGTAAAGCATCTTGAGGGTCTAATGGCTCTACTATCCACATTAACAGGGTGGGAGGGGTACAGGAAAAGGAGGGGGCACAATGACTGTAGGCAAATATTTGCATGGTGTGGTCAGGCTGGGACATCTATCATATGTAAACATTTAAAGATGATTGAATGATGTTCATGGAGTAACATCAAATTCTGTTTTCACAAATTGTCCTAAACTTTGGCCTTAAATCACAATCACGCCCTTTTACCAACTTTAACGTTCAGTGTGTTTACAACATGTTAACTTAATTTGGGGGGGATCAGATCAATATCAGATGAGGAACTATTTCAAGAATGGAGCCTGTAAATGGTTCAAACAGCTGACTGACAAACACCATGGCCTTTTTGTAGGTCTTGACTTGACCAATCTGAGATCTAGTGTGGAGGTAAAACCCAGTCCTGGGGCTTAACTTAAGTATTTCCAGTATAATAGTTCAAAGGTATTAGTGCTAGAGCTCGTAAATGTGTTTCACTTTGTATGCATCTGCTACATTTGGTAAGTTTATATCATGAGTTTATATCTACTTGATTACTGTCAGATTTAAGTATCTGCTGTGTATAATACTCATTTCTGTCTAAGCTGAGAGTGTGGATTTGATCTTGTTTTACATTTCACAACTGATTAACTAATCTCACCGTCAGAAGAGTCCTTTGTGTTTGTTGGGATCAATAAAGTGACCTCCACAGCTCTATACTGAGTAATTTAAAGGGTTAAACATCAACAGCAGGAAAAACCCAGCCCTCTTCACTCTTGGGTATCACTGCGTTATTTCTGACTCAGCTCTCTCTGAAGAACTTCCTGTTTAGTTCATGTGATCGTAGATCATTTCCTCAAATTCTGAGAATGACTTTAAGCTGAAAGGCGTGGGAGGGAGTTCGCTGACAGTCTCTAAGTGATATTTTGTCAGGAAAACAGCTTATCATATTTAATGTATATATGATATGATTTTACTTTATGGTCTTGATGTCACCTGACAAGTGAGTCTAACAGATCCTCCCTTGGTGATGGTGGCTCAACTTAAACTCTTAAGACTCAGATGTTTGGTGACTGGACTACATTGCCTCTGATCTTTATGAGTAAAAGGTTACATAGAAATAAGAGACACATATCCTTACTTATTCCTCCAATTCATACTAAAACAGTCTGAGTACTGAAAACAGAATTTCAACATTTTGTTTCCTGAAAGTGACATTAATAACTTATCAGAGTAGTTTGAGTTTATTTACATCTCTACGTCAAAGTCTCTGTGATCGTCAGTGACAGGAGACCGTCAAACACAGCTGTAACTGTCTGCTAAATTCAGAAACCAGAGTCATTCTGAGGGAATGAGAGTTGTCCCGGACAGGATTTTTACTGGGCCTCAAGTTAAACCTGACACAATCAGGGGAGTATGGTGGCCCTGAAGGTCCACCGCACAAACATTTCACCAAACACCAGAAAACAATTCAAAACATACAAAAAAGAAGATTAAGTGTGATCCTTTTCCTTGAACATTTCAGGTTTCAAAACATGAGATTTCATGACATGTAAACTTTTTTTTTTATTATTTAATTTAATTTAATCTTATTTTATTTATTTATTTTTTGGGGGGGGGTTGTCTCGTTTTTTTATTAAATGTGTTAATTTAGTTGTGCATAGTTGTGCATTTCATAAAATTGTTTCACAAAACAGTAACTGGTTCTGCATTTGATATAGTTTTGCATTTGTTAAAAAAAAAAGTTTTATTTTTTCATGACGAATTTTAGCATTTTTGGTGGAATTTTGTGGCACGGCGTCATCACATTTAGAAATTAGTTTGATTCAGATCAATTCACAACATTTTCATGATGAGAGAGGGGCAGCAATGGTTGCACACAAAAGGCCGATGGAAACTAGCAGCTTTTGGTCTTTTTCTATTAAAAAAAACATCAATACAGATTCATCAGACCTCTCAGCGACAGAGGCTGCCATCTTGGTTGTTTAAGAATAAGCTGAAAGGGGCTCTTGTGATATCATCAAACAAAATCTGACTGTGATTGGTTCAGACAGCTGTCTGACAGCGCCACGTTTTGCTCTTCAGTCCGATGTCTTCATTTTGTTTGTGAAACGTTCATACAGTTCAATAAGTGCTTTCACTGTTAGTAAAATGAGAAATTTTGAAAATGCTTTCACAGTTTTTGTTTTTCATGAAACATCTTTTGTCTTGAGAGACAGTTTTTTCAGTAAAACTTTGTTGTGTTTCATGAGGTATTTTTGCCCTTTATTTTTAACCGTTTTAGCCTCAAGTGAAATGTTCTCTGTTGCCACCATAGAGATAGGCTACCACACGCACACTCATAAAGCCAACTGAGACTGACAAACACAAACACCTGCAGCCTTCAGTCTGCTGCAGATGTTAACATGACAGCAAATAAGAAGGGGGTTTCATATACAAACAGGTTATTCAGGGTGAGGGAGACAAACAGGACAACATAGCAGCTGGTAACACTTCTGTTTCTAATCACATAAAACCCTAAACTTAACTAGACTAACCTAACTTAACTAAACTGGTGGACTTCTTTCTGGAAAAACTGATCTCAACAGCCGAGTGTTTGTTCAGTGTCTTTACCTCACAGTTTACCTCAGTGTTGACACACAACCACAAACACACACAGATCTCAGTTTACACATCACACTCTAATCTGTTTTTGACTCTATAGGGGAATGAAGAAACAAACCGATTTGGATCTCTCTGTTGTTTCCTTGAAGTCTCTCTGTCGTCTCCCTGTAGTCCCTCTACAGCTTGTCTGTAGTCTCCCTGTAGTCCCTCTTAGGTCTCTCTGTAGTCCCTCTTTGGTCTCTTTGTAGTCTCTCTGTAGTCCCTCTTTGGTCTCTCTGTCGTCCCTCCTTGGTCTCTCTTTGGTCTTCTTTTTGCTGTTTCCTTGTAGTTTCTGTAGTCTCCCCACTGTGGTTGTTTGCGCTTGTGTCTCCTCCTCCGCTGTAGTGAAACTGGAAACTCTCTCTCTCTGTTTTTCCTGTAGGAGGGACTGCCAGCAGCTGAGTGGAACTAAAACTCAGAGATCAGGTTGGGCTTTGACCCCCGTACATGAGGGTTGGTCTGGATAAACCTGCAGGCTAAGAGGTGGTTCCTGGGAGTAGATTGTAAATCCACAGTATCTTACAGGTAGATCTTAAACTCTCCTCCCTCTGAACAGTTTTGAAAAAGTAGGCGTAAAGAAAAAGAGCAGGAGGAGTCTACTAGAGGAGAAACAGGGAGGACACCGTCTCTAAAAATAACCTTGTGTTTTCCTTTTTTTCTTACAAGAGAAACTGAATCAGATTTTTGATGATATCACATCCTGTGCCGGAGAAATTTAAAATCAGTTTGTAGTTAACTAGAATATTATGATCATAATTGAGGTTGAATATGATTCACTTTTCAGCACTTCTCCAAAGTTATAAGTTATATAAAGAAGTGAAAATCGTGTTTTCCTCTTATTAGACTCTCAGAAACAGCCTGTGATAGACTCAACAGAGGATCTGAGCAGGTTTCAGCTGCGTAACAAGTTACAGAATTGACCACATATAAAGTCTCAACATCAGGAGAGAAAATGTGTTTTCTATAGCAGGAATTATTTCAACATCATGTTTAAATATGATCATTAATCCAATCATATTTCAGCAGCACTCAATTTTTCACATATTTCATAACTTTTACATTTGAGTGTTGCGCAGAGAGCGACACAGTCCCCACTCTACAGAACTTGAAGGGGAAAAAAAGGTTTTATGAATTAAGTGAATTATCTCAGATTTATGAACTTTTCACTATTCATAAATACAGACTTCTGTCCTTCTTTTCTCTAAATTAAGGAGATACTTATCTGGTCTATTCAGATAAACAGGCCAGAACATGTTTATTCTCATAATTCTGAGATAGTTCTCTCTGTATTTTTAATTCCCCTCACTTTCGTTTATCCTTAAAATAAAACATGTTTCAAGCTCAGTTCATCTGCTCAGGTAACAACTTTCACACATGTATTTATACATCATGCTCCTGTTACCTCACGTGCTGTGCCTCAGGTGTTCCCATGTTGGTTTGGAGGTTTTGAAGGTGGTACAGAATCATAACCAGAACTGCAGAGCCCTTAAAGTCTAAGGAGCAACTTCTTTCCAACCAGGTCATCTAGAAAAACACTGACTGATGTGAAACCTGAAAGAAACACACTGACCAACACCTGTCCCAACACCTGAGACCTGATCCTGAGTGTGACAACATTTCAGACACTAGCTGTACTTAAAACTACTTGGTACTGAACTGGATTGTGTCTCAGCCCACACAGATCTCTGCTCTCCTCCCTAAATCTAGCTCTGTTTTCAATGAAGGACTCTGTTCCTGACACCCAGATCCAGAACACTTGTCTTCCTCTTTTTCTTCTTCTTCTACATTCTCTTCTTGGTGTACATTGCTGCCATCTTGTGGACTCAGTTAGCTCCTACAGTGTCCCAGTCTAAATGTATCTTATATACAGTCTATGGTATCTTATAATCAGACCAGTTTCCATTAAAAAAATAAATAAATATGGTTTGTCCTCGTCACTTCTCCCTGATTCTTCTGACTTTTTTTTTTCCTAGTTTTTTTTTCTGTAGTGATCAACCAAATTCCTTTTCATATTTTCATTCGGTCTCATTTCTCAATCAATTCCTTTCCTCCCATCATCTGTGAAAAGTTTGAATACTGTTTAATCACTGCTTCAATAAAAAAGGAACAAAAACACTGTTATCATCCAAAATCCTGAGTAATTGGGACGAGCTTTGATTAGATCTTTCAAACCAGGTCAGACCACATGGATCTCTTTCATAGCATGAAGGTTTTTCTGCTCCTCACAGTCCTGCCTTATCTTGAACTGCTGGGTATCAACCTTCCTTCCATCAGATATAGGTTAACCTTCAGTGTCTGCAGCAGGAAGAATACAAATGCCGAAACTGAGAGTCGATTCCATGAACATGTTACATTCATCCAAAGGTCACAAGTAGACTCTGACATTCTTCATCTTGCAGCAGAAAACTTCAAATCAGGATCATAAGATGATTACCGTGAGATCTGAAGGGTCCAAATGTCATATTGGAGCAAAATTCAGCGATTAGACATTTTACTAAAACTAAGAGAAGGGAGCACATCACTGTGGTTTTAATAACTGTACACTTACAGAGAGATTAGAACAGCATTATTTTTACAATACTTCATGGTCCAACCTTTGGACAGCTTCAGATCCTCCAGCAAAAACCTCCTGAATGTTTCCAGTTTAGATTCAAAACTAAAGGAGACTAACATTCAGTAAAAACCTGGTTTTATCAAGAAAGCCTTCTTGATTTTTGTTTTATTCATGACGCTTTATTTGTTGTTATTGTTTCATTGTTTTTATCTAGCCATTATTTTAACCACTTTGAGGACCGATTTCATGGTGTTTTAAGCTATGTGGTTTTTATTTTGGTTTATCTTTCTATTTTGTATCAGATTATCACTATATCTCAGGCTCTTGTTTGTGAAGCACTTTGTAACACCTGTTTTGATAAATGTGGCAAACATTATAGCCATAAAAGACAAGAGCTGTAGTTCTGCAGAATATTGACGTGCATATGCAAACAGCCCTTCTACATGTATTTAAGGGCCAAGTTAATCAGAGTTTGTTTTCCGCTACTAGATTTCATTTGCATTAGTGTTACCTCACTTCAGAGTTCCTATCACACTCCTTAAAACTGTCAGCTTGAAGCTTGCATATTGTGCACTGATGGTTTTTTTTAAAAGTCTTGTGCAATCATGAAGCAGTCAGCAGGAGTGAAAGTCTTTGTTAAGAGAATCAGATTCAGTGTTTGAATAAATGAAATAAATCACAGCATCACTACAATCACTTTTGTAATCAACCCCACTTTATTGGTTGTCATGTAACACCTGCGGCAGCTTTAGTTGGCGTGCAGAGCCTTCCAGCGGGTCAGAGGGCCTCTGCTGGGGATGTACTTAACGCCGCAGCCGTCAGGGATCAGACGCTTCTCCGCCATCATGTCATCGAAGTCGCAGGCGTTGAACTTAGTGAAGCCGTACTTCTTGGAAATATGGATCTGAAGGAGGTATAAAGTCAGGGTTATTAAAGAAGCATTTAACTGTACTAAAAACACATTTACAGATCTGAGGTAGTCGCTGTTTGTCTCAGTGGTCCCTTAAAGCACTCAGCACCTCCCAGCTGAGGACATACACAACCAAAGAGTCGCTGTCTGCAGCCTTTGCACACCAGAGACGCACAGAAAGCACAACTGGTCGGCTTAATAAGCTGCAGAGATTAACCGCTAAAACGCTGATAAAGATGCATAATTAAACATTCAAAAAAACCCTGATCCTTCAGAGAGCTAAAGAGAGAATAAAGACCTCAGAATTCCAGTGCAGATTCAGATATAAGGTGTTTTTTTTTTTACCTTCTGGCGTCCGGGGAACTTGAACTTGGCTCTACGCAGAGCCTCGACCACATGCTCCTTGTTCTGGGCCTTGGTACGAACGGACATGATCACCTGACCGATGTGCACACGAGCCACGGTGCCCTGAGGTTTGCCAAAAGCACCACGCATCCCAGTCTGGAGCCTGCAGAGGGCAATTAATGATGAATATGTGAACTTATTTAGAATTTTTAATGTATATAAATACTTTATAATGACAACACAAAGCACCTTGTGGTGACTCTGAATTCTGACATATAACAACCAAAGGAAAAGTACAAGTTATTTAAGTAAAAACTGTTATTTATTCTCCACAGACACATTCTCGCTTGTAAAAATTTGCCCCTAAAACCTTTGCGTCCCTGACCTGTAACTTTGAAAGTTTCTATGTGAGCATGAAGCAGCAGATCCACTCAGATTCTCACCTATCAGCTCCAGCGCATGATAACATTTTGTTGATGCGGATGACGTGGAAGGGATGCAGACGCATGCGGATGTGGAAACCGTCCTTTCCGCAGGTCTTCACCATGTACTTGTTAGCACAGATACGGGCAGCTTCCAGAGCTGCATAGAGGAGGAGACGTAGAAGATGTTAGAGCTTCAGAGAGTTATCAAGCGTTTGAGAAAGCATCAAGAGACAAAGGTTTCTACTATCTCTGCAGGGGTCCCGTCAGCTCACTGTGTTCTCACCTTCTGAAGACAGCTGCTCGTACTCGTCAGAGACCATGTGGCCGCACAGAGGGAACTCATCTACCTTGGCCTTCTTCCTGCCCAAGTCGAAGATCCTGATCTTAGGATCTAAATTCAGGGAGAAAAGGAAGGAGAAATGAAACACTTGACACTTGAAGTTTACAGCAAAACCTGATTCAAGAGAGATGAAAGAGAACTAAGGGCAAGTCTGAATGTGGATATGCAGAACCACATGAACTCTGGGACATAAATGTCACACTGCTGTGGAGTTCAGTGTGTTGGTGCAAAGGTGCTGTGATAACACTGATGCTAATATACAAAGTGTGAGCTGTTAATGATGTCCAATAACTCTGTCTCAGCGGTCCCTTAAAGCACTCAGCACCTCCCAGCTGAGGACATACACAACCACAGAGTCACTGTCTGCAGCCTTTGCACACCAGAGACGCACAGAAAGCACAACTGGTCGGCTTAATAAGCTGCAGAGCCAAGAATGAAAGACTCGTTACATTAGACACACTGTTCACGAGCCAAAAAACTTAACATAACGTAACAACTGAACGGTTTAAACTGACAGATCCAACAGACTCCCATCACTGAGAGGATAACACTGATGCTGAATCAAGTACAAGATCAGCTTACCAGGCACTCCTCTGCAGAAGCGGGACTTGGGGTAGGGTTTATTCTTGCAGTAGCGATAGCTGTGGGAGAGAATTAAAACATGAGATTTGAATCATAACGGTCACTGATCACTGCAGCTGCTTTACTTTGGAAATACTCTGTCGTCTTCTTACTATCCACAAATACAATACAGAGACAGGTCTAGGCTTGAGTGTCAAGAACCTGATGCAACTAGGACAGGTCATACATTTCTGAGGTTTCTGGATTTGATACGGTACATGAAATTCAGATCTTAACAGCAACATCAGTCTCTGGGAGTTTCATTACACAGAAGTTGGACTTATGGGATCTGCTCCACTGGCCAAATGGGCGCCCTACAGCAAAGACACTTCAGACACAGACGGAAGCTCATCCACTGAAAGGCAGCCATGTTAACTAGTACAACATTCCAGCTGAGCTCATGCTAAGATGCACATTCAGGTAAATTAATCATGTCTCCCAATATTATAAGTCTGTATTTAACAAATTCAGGGAGCTCCTTCATCGCCTGCCATTTTCAACATTAGACCTCTGCTTCAGCTGGTGAAACTAATATAAAGCTGACATGATGAGGGAGCAGCTTGTTTACTGGTTTAAGTCATGATCCACACTCAGTGTTGTCATGATTTTCAGCAGCAGGTGTGAGTTTGAGGGATGTAGACTTTAGATCGCACAGACATGTAAATGAAGAGATCGCAGAGTGGTTTTCAGGTTAATGAAATGAGCAGGAATCAAACCATCAGCTTTTTACTGCACCGTGCCCATGTGTCAGGACTGAGATCTGATTCAAGACTTTACAGTCCATCTGAAAGTCCAACTGCAACAACGTAAGTATACAGGTGATCTTTCAGCGTTATTTAGACTCTTAAGAGATCTCATTGAGATCAGGGTTGTCATTTAGACTTTAGAGGAGACTAGAGTTTTTTTTTTGTGACTCTGTCCTCAAGTGAGACAGTGAGGTCTGAAACGTTAACTCCGAAAAATATTAATAACGCACTTGACACAGGAATTATGACAAGTATATAATATGAAACAAACTGTTCCCATAAGTAACTCTGTCGAAGTTTCAGACTTCTGTCCTGACTGAGTTAGCTTCATGTTAGCTAACGTTAGCTTCAACAACGAGTTTGCTGCAGTCACATTAACATACTTTACGCAGATTCAAACATTAATCCACCTGTATCCTGTACAAAAAGGTCAGTTTTCTTGCTCTACGTTAGCCCTACATACAGTCAGGGGCCTGCCGGCTCCGTCCACATGGTGACTCTGAACCCGGAGCCATTTTGCCCAGACTCGGCTCAGATCACAAACATAAAAACAGGACTTACCAGCGGGCTGGTCGGCGGCCCATGGTTGCAATCTGTAAATTAACAAATAAAAAGGTGTTACAAGCTGAAATCAGTGACTCGATATGTGAAAATAAGCTTTTATTTGCCTCATTTACAGAGAGCTGAGGAGATCGCGCTCCCACCACGCACTCACCTAATGGAGGAAAGGAAGAAGAAGAGACTTCCGCTGCGTCATAAGGACAGATGCAGTCTGGGAAATATAGTTTTTAACAATTCACGCGTTTATTTTATTCAGAATACTTTATTTACGATACTTCAGCGATATGACAGTGAGAGAATTACATTAAAACGCATTTTAAACCACGCAGTGACTGTTCACAAGTTTCTAATGTATGCTGGGAGTTGTAGTTTTGTGACTGAGCATTACAAGGCCTCATTGAGATAGCCAATCCGTGTACAGAAGACCGTTTTATATCCATTAAAATGGGTATTTTTGTATAATCCAGGATGTATCCTCTTCATCCCCAATTTTCCCCTTTTCGAGAGTGTGATTTTTCTTTACTTGACTTTAACTTTTTAAATACTTTAAGAGGCAAAACTGTAGATTGATGCTTTGTCAAATAACCACAATTCAGTGGAGGCTGTGAAAACGCTCAGATTACTTCACACAAGTACACAAGCTTCACACAAGCTTGTGTGTCTTCTCGTTGACAATAATTTATTGATTTAACAGTGAGCTTTTTGACTGACAACAAAAAAAACTTTCATCTGAATCTAAATCTAGACTGTGAAATCATGAAACATCTTGTACATGAAACAGATAAACAGATCGCATCAAAATCTTCTGCAAAAAGAGGAAAAGTCGAAAAGCTCTGCTCTCCTTTAATGCTGTTTTTAATGCAATCTCCACAATGACCGACAGGGGGCACTATTGCTCTATAAATCTAAAGTCCCTGCCCTCCGTGCCCCACTTAGCTCATACTTACAGTAAAAAAGAACAATGAGCTCATATCTGAACTCTTAATAATGCAGAACAAATGTTGCTCTGTAGCCGAGGAATGTGAGGAATCTAAACCTCCTTTTTTATAAATAACACAGTTTGTTTAACATCTCAGAGACCCTGCAGCACCCGTAATAAGTCCAGATATCTCACCCCTTTGAGATCATCTGCTATAAATGGACCTGACAATGCACTTAGACAAAGGGATGAAGTCCAGGAAAGAAGATAAAGTCTTCTGCATACACACAGCCCTGATCAGGAAGAGAGATCACCACTCCTCAGGGTGACTAAGTGACTAAAAAACAAGGATCTCTGTAGTCCCGGTCCCTGTCTTTGGACTCTATCAGCCCTGGTCCCTGAGCTTGGACTCCTCAGGGGGACTCAGTGACATAAAACAGAGATTTAAGTCAGAGGACCCTCCAAACCCAGGCTGAATCCAGCTTTATGTGAGGGTCAGATATCAGCTCTGTGGGGACTTTTACTATCCCTGGTAGTCCTTCTGTTCAGACTCTATCAGTCTTGGTCCCTGTGTTTGAACTCTGTAGACCTGGTCCATGTGCTTGGACTCTGTAAACCTGGTCCCCAAGTATGAACTCTGTAGTCCTGGTCCCTGTATTCGGACTCTGTAAACCTGATCCCTGTGTTTGGTCTGGACCTCCTCCAGACGTTGCCTGATCTCGGTCTTGCTGAACGGAGACGATGACGGCGTGACGATGGGAAAGAAACAAGGACCAAAAATGGTCGTACAGTTTGTGCCTGTTTCTGGTGACCAGCGACACACACACAGAGACACACAAAGACACACAAAGACACACATTACAGCAGAAACAACGTCTGAGAGACCCAGATGTTTCAAGGACTAAATGACTTATTTTAAATCAGACATCAGACACTTGGGTTCATCTGCAGCTTGATGATTTTACTTATTTAGAAACATGAGGTTTGTGTGTGTTTTTTTCCTCCCCCTCTTCCTTTTAAATTTTAAATGTCAGGTACATCTGTGTTCACTGGGTCAAACTGTGACTTCCCCAGCTGTGATTTAACCCAAACAGCAGAACTTTAAAGGCTGTGTGGGTCAAACTTTCAGGGTGTTTCGATGCTGAAATCAACATCCAGCATCTCCACCAACAGCCTCCAGATAAAAGACTACTGAACTTGCCCTGAATTTGAGCTCCGACACATTTACAGTGACAGGGTGGATTGTTATTAAAGAGCGTTTTAAACACACATGATCTTTTGTTGTTTTGTGGTTGAAGTGATGATATATCCTTCAATATATACATCTCTTTATCATAAATAAGTCAAAGGGAGAATTTCAGATATTCATTTGTGGCATGTAAAATTAAATATAATTAGCCTTTTTTTGTTGATGTCTTTGGACAGCTAACGAAAGCATAAATCCAGTATCACACATGATAGAATACTTCATGAAATCAATAAAGAGTTTAAATTAAGCACTAAATGTGTACAAAATCTCTGTCTCTGTTAAAACATTGGAAACTCTCCCACACTAATAAAGTTTGTAAGTTCAAAAGTTTCTTATAATGTTGTTGTCAGGGTGATATGTAGTATTTTCTTGACCAGGTGCTCTGTGAAAAAAATAGTCATTTACAAAGGGAGCGTATCTTTTAACTTGTCAAGGAGTTAAACAAGCCAGATTTATGCATGTGGTCTCTTTTAGTCTTGAAAAGCTGCTCCTATTTATAGCATCAAATCTGACAACACACACGAGAGAGGAATCAAACTTTTTGTGAAGCAAGTACTTCACAAAATAAAGCTGAATCACTGACTGAAGGACATGCTCTCCTGAGAAACTTCCTTTTTTCTCAGTTTTCAGACCTCTGTGGATAAATGCATCCACTCAGTGAATGAGAAGTCTGCAGGTGAATTTTTCAAGAGTGAAAACATGCGGAGGACTGAGGGGAATTACAACGTATAGTGACAGTGAGCATGATGATGAAAAACTCAACCTGTTTGTGGTTTCCTCTGCTGTCTTTAAACCTAAATGTGGAAATATGAATACCCCTCTCACACTCTCAGCCTCTCACCCTTGTAGATCTACCAAATACTGACCACAGTGACTGGGGGACTGAGGGTGTGGTGGCAAACACCCCAGTACTTCTCTGAACGGGAAGTGTGAGTGGGAGGTGTCTGTTGTCAGTGTGTGTTCAGGCCTTTATTATGTCAGAGTTTAATCAAGTTCAGGGTCAGTTTAAAACAAACCATCTGACCTGCTCTTCATTTTGGACAGCTGACAACCAACTAGAGCTGTGTTAGGGGTAGAGGAAGATAGAGACACAAAAATAGATAGAAATATAAAGGAGATGAAGAGGGAGGAAAAGACTGAGCTAGAGATAAAAACATGATGGAAATGGGAAAAGAGGCATGTATAAAGATTGAGAAAAAGAACCAAAGATTAAAAGTCTGTGACTGAAAAGACGATAAGGACTGAGATGGAAATATATATAGAGATGGAAAAAGAAGTTGAAGATGAGACAGAAAAAATAAAAATAAAAAAACAGGAGCCATGATGCACAGATACGAATATTAGGATAAGCTAGATATCAAAAAAGAGATGAGATACAGATGACTGAGGGATAGAGATGGAAACAATGAGAAGAAAAAGATGAGATGAAAGAGAAGCAGAGTTGAAATAAGACTAGTTACAGAGACATCTGTGAAGAAACCATGGTGACAGAGTTAGGTGTGGAGTCAAGACAGAAAAGAAAGACAAAACAAAGACAGAGATGAGCAGTGATAGAAAGAAGGAAGGGGATGGAGATGACACACAAAATACAGATGGAAATAGGAAAAAAAGTTAGGCAGGAGATAGACAGAGAAATGGATATAGATAAAGAGATAATTATGGAGATATAGATAAAAAGAACCTGCAGATAAGACTGATATAGTAATAGAGATAGAGGTGGAAAAAAGAGATGAAGATGAATAAGGAGCTACAGCAGAGATAGAGATGGAGACAGAGAAAGAGCAAGAAAAATGGAGACAGTGAGCGAGATGCAAATACTAACAGGTGAGGATAGAAACTGAGGTGCAACAAAAGAAAAAAATCTGGAAGAGATGCAGATGGAGATAAGAATGGATAGAGATATAGAAAATAGAGATGAAGAAGGCACTGTGCAGGAGAAAGAAACACAGATAGAGACTAGTAACAGAAATAAGGCAAGATAAAGAAGGAAATGTAGGTTGAGATAGAGATGATACTGAGGTTACAGATGGGATAGAGATAGAGAGAGATGAAGAGTTCTCTGTATGAGGTTGTGTTTCAGGCTGTTTGCAGTCTCTGTTTACATTTTAGTCATTCTGTCTGACTTTTGTCTCCGCTCTTTACACTTGAGCTTCCTGGTAACCAAACAACACACTTCTGATCAGACCAGAGTCAACGATGTGCTAATTTCAATGAATGTCTAGTATTTTTTCATCTGAATAAGTTTCTTTATGTGAAGCGCATATATGGAAAGTAAATATTTAAACTCAAATCTTTCACTATTTTATATATTTTTTTTTTTTCAAGGAATCCATCTCAGTTTAAATCTCCTCATGACTTTACTCTTTGACTCATGAATACAGTTGGGTGGTCTTCTCTAACTGAGACATTTGAGCTAAAAATACTTATTCACTGAATAAGCCATGCTTAATCACATTTTCAGACCTTAAAGAGTGTACTAGACTTTCATACAGTAGAATATGAATATGGAGGATGAACGTTGGCACATTGCTGGTGTCTGATTGTGTAATGGGGATTTTTGCTGATGATGCTTGTGGTGCCATTACAGTCAATCAGGAAGTGAAAATGAAGCGTGGTCATGGAGACCAAGGCGGAGCACAACACAAACAACTGTGCGTGAATTGTTCCTTATCATTGTTGTGTTTCTTTCCTTCCATCCATGAAGAGTTTTGCATAAACCCTCACTGCAGTGGCCTCAGGTTTCAGCTTCATCCAAACACCCAAAGCGGGACGACTTCTATTTGCCCATAAATCCTGCAGAGTTTGGGTCTAAATATAAACAACTTGACTGAAAACCTGACTATGTCACCTGGAACCTGTTCAAACGTGTCTCCTTATCTCATGTTTTTTTTTTTGTCAGGTGTTGCCAAATCACAGATGAGAATAAAATAAAATAAATAAATCTCATTCAAAGAAACCAAAGACAAAAAAAGTTTATGGTATGTTGATATGTCGGTGTACTAAATAAGGTACTGCTGCTTCTGCTGTGTGTGTGTGTGCGCGAATGCGTGTGTGCACATTTGTGTGTGTGTGTGTGTGTGTGTGTGTGTGTGTGTGTGTGTGTGTGTGTGTGTGTGTGCGTGGGTCATGTCTCTGCAGGTCTGTGTGTCAGACTTGACTGCTTCAGTAATGAGATCATATGATGTCATGCAGTTCATGCAGGAGCAGCCTTCCTGTGTGTGCATTCGTGTGCGTTTGTGTGTGTGTGTGTGCGCACGCATGTGTGTGTGTGTGTGTGTGTGTGTTTCCTCACAGGGAACAGTCCCTCTGGTTGATCTAATAAGAAAGGTTTTCAGCACCAGTGTGATTCTATAACGGTTTGTTTCCAGCCTGTATTCTCTGTCTCTGTCTGCGGTCCATTAACCTTACGTACAGGTAAACCACATAAATTATACTATTATGCGTAACACAACCACTCTGTACACCAGTCCCCATTTGGGCGAATATTGTTATCTTAATTGATTTATTTTATGGTGTTGTACATACAAAGGTATATGTTTCCATCCTGACAGAGTCACCATTCTTTCCAGTTCACTGTCCCGTCCATAGAGAGTATTTGCTCTTTTAGTTGTTAAGAAAGGCTGTTTCTTCAACGTGCTGAGCCCCTCACTGCTGTTTCAGACATGAAAACTCCAAATATAAGATTTTAAACCTTGTTGCTGATAGTCCCATTTGCTTTTGTGGGACATGAAGAGGCATCAGTATCAATTTCAGTCTGTTACACAACAGTCTATGAACTCTTGACAGCTTAAGCTTCACTAAACTCTTGTATTCACATGTCAGTCATAAGTTGCTGTTCTACGAATCCTGCTGACAGGCAGCTGTAACATGCAGCACACAAGTGCACACAGGTCTTCTTTCTCCTGGTAGACAACGTACAATAACCAAGTGTATCGTTAATATTATATCATATCTTATAGTAGTGAATCATAATTTTACTGTAATGACTATTATGTGGTGTACTGTGTAATGTATCATATCTTATCATGTTGTGTCGTGTAGTATCATATCATACCATACTGTAATGTATAATATTGTATTGTTTCTGTTTGTATCGTATCATAATGTATTGTATACTTTTGTATTTTATCGTGTCATATAACATTGTATCATATTGTATTGTAATACTTTTGTATTGTTTGTGTTGTATCTGTATAGTCACTTGCACAATCACCACAAGGGGCACTTAAGGAAAATAGACAGGTAAATGCTACAAAAGGGACACAGGTGAAGCAGTGATCTGGGGAACAGGAAGAGCATACTGTTTCATATCATACTTAATCAACTGTATGTGTCATACTCTATTTTTGTATTGCGTTATCCTGTGTATGTTGTTGTCATTCGTACCGCATCATGTCATATTATATAATCATACTGTATTGTATTATATTATTGGTATATAGCGCTGATTGGATCATGTTGACTCCTACTGTTTAATGTCATTTCATAGGCTGCTGTATAGTGTTATAGTCTGTTGTAGTGCATCATATTGTATTGTTTTAATCCTCTTGCATTTCTTCCTGTGGTATTGTACTGCATTGCATGGATTCATATCCTATTGATAATTAAAATAAGGCAATGCCCTTCATTAGGAATGATATGGTTTCACACCTATCGTTTTACATCCTATTTTACCACATCTTATTTGATCATATCTGATGGTATGGCATTCCACTACTTATAACATCCCATGATATGATAAAGTAATATGTTGTATCTTCCTTTATGATGTTGTATCATATCCTATGGCATTGCATTGACGGACACCGTATCACACCCTACTGTATGATAATGAATAGTATAGTACAGCATGGGTATGTAAGACATCATACGTATATAGTATGGTATTGTTTTGATGGTATTGTATCATATGGTAAAGTATGATAGAGTATGTTATGGTGTCCTTTGACAGTGTGAGATGTCATATGTTACTGTGCTGACATCAGGGTTTTTTTTAATTTTTGTCAGTTTGGGCCGAAGTTGCTCTTCAAACCATCATCTGATGGACCACCTAGGGGGACAGATCAGATGATCCAGGCCGTCAGTGTGGAAAGAAGATTAGTAATGAGATAAAACGAAATAATTAGCTGAAGGAGGACACAGTTGAGATGTCAACCAGAGAGACGGATCAGAGGGTCAACCAGAAAACAGGAAACCTTTTAAACCTCCTGCTCTTTTCCTTTTTTAAAAACAAGCAGTGGTTTCTGATTTCAGCGACCCCCAAAACCCCACACAACACACACACTTCACCCACAAGTTAGACACATATTACACACACATTTTTTTCTATGCATCCTGCAGCAACATGCGCACACAGTCACACGAGGAATGCATCATCCTCAAACACTCTCAGCCGACCGTCTGCCATGACATCATTATTTGTTTCTCTGACATCTGTTTCCAGTGAATCCACTCCAGATGCAGGTGAGGAGGACGCCTGTCACCTCACATCTCATCATCATGTGATCACACACACACACACATGCGCACACATGAACATGCACACACAAAGAAATGCACTCACTCAGACACTCATAAAGAGTATGAGTCACACAGGTGCGATGTCTTCATGGAGTACCTGTGTTTTCCTGCAGAGTGATGTAATGTAAAATCTCACCTGGATGAGTAAGAGAAGTCACACACACACACACACAGACACACACACACATCATTCACATGTTACTGAGAAGTCTGTGCAGGGTCAGGATGATGTCATAAAGATCAGACGACCTCGGAAACACAACTCTGTCTGACCCTGAGCCCTGCGTGTGTGTGTGTGTGTGTTACAGGTAATTCTGCATGCATATGTGTGTTTGCACTCCTAACAGACACTTGACAGATGTACATGTTGTGTTCTCATGAAAGCAGCAGCAGGGATCTGGAAGAGTTGGCAGGAGAAAAGTAGATTTAGTGTAGAAAGAGGAGGAGGTGATAGAGGGAGGGTGAGGAGGGGGGGAGATCAGTCATTCATAGCAGCTCTCTCTCCACATTCCTCCCCCCTTATATGGACAAAACTACTGGAGCACATCTCTCCGTGTACCACACACACACTCTGCAAACAGCTCTTCGTCCCTTCAGCCTCTGACCCACATTAAACTGATGTTTCCTCGCCCCAGAATCCACTCTGATGAGGGAATGAAGCTGCAAAAAGGAACCCAAAACACCCCCACCGCAGACGGAGACTCTGATATCTCCACTCCATCTCTCTGCTGTTTGTTTGCCTTGCTCACTTCCTCGCTCGGTTCACTGCCGATCTCAACTTTCGAGACCCCAGAGAGGCCTGCAGGTCATGAGGGACTCCTGCAGAGCTCAAGAGTGAGAGCGAAAGACGAAACAAGATGAGTAGAAATGCACTGAGGGTCTGGGGGAGTGAGGGGGAGGTTTTGGGGGTGTGCAGGCCTCCTCGAGGAGATGGAGATGTTGAGAGGAGGCAAAGACAGACCGTCAGAGAGAGGCAGAGAGAGAGGAAGGGAGAGGTTACCTTAAAAGGCTGTGTTTGTGGATGGAGCGGGGCGTCAGTGTTTAAATGTACTCTGTAAAATGTTCGTTCTCATGTTTACTGTCTGAAACATACATGAGCAGACGGGCGGAGGAGAGAGATTATAGACCAGAAACGTCAGAGAGGGACCACCTTCCCCTGAGCTGGACTTACATCACATTCCTGTGTGTATTAATGATGACGGAGGAGCGTGTGTTAATGTGTTTGTGTGTGAGTGTGTGTGGTGTGTGTTGCCAAAATGGCCAGTAGCTACTAGAAATGGATTCCTGCAGTCTGATTCATGGGTTCAGTCCGGTCTCCTTTTAAAGGCTGTGAATACTGATCACCACCGTCTCATTTGAACGCTCAAATATGCCGTGTCGAACCAGTTCACACGAAAAGCTTATCTAATTTTACTGTAACCAACTCGATTGAGTGTTTCTGTGC
This sequence comes from Xyrichtys novacula, assembly GCA_962446985.1. Lineage (NCBI taxonomy): Eukaryota > Metazoa > Chordata > Actinopteri > Labriformes > Labridae > Xyrichtys > Xyrichtys novacula. The sequence goes on along the minus strand of OY660867.1, from coordinate 20,656,945 downwards.
TGATTACACGCCTCGCACCTATGAACCTAACAGGAAGTGTGGAGTCTGGATGTGTAAACCTGCTCCCCTCCAATCTGAAAGGTTTTCTTAATAAGGTCACAGATGAAACCAGAGACGTTTGTCCATCTATCTTCAGTCCACACCTCCCCGTCCAAACCACAGCAGATCTGAAGTGTTTGTTTAATCTGCGCAGGCGGGGTCCTCAGCCTTAGATTACACAGACAACGCTTAGAGCTTTAAACAATCAGGAGTTTTATTTACATTACGACCAAACCTTAACTACTGTTCCTGCTCTCTTCTGTCCATAATCCACAGTGTGATTCAAGACATGTTTAATACCAATGCTGGAGAGTTTGGTTAAGATGTCAAAACTTTGGTCAAACTTTTATGATAGTAGAAATTAAGTATTTCATGCAGGTGCAGCAACACTCAACCAGCACAAGGGTTATAAGGCCATTTTTCTGCAGTTTATACCATTAAAAAATAATAATAGTAATTAATTTTTCCTCACGCAAATACTTCCTCTGTATGTTTCAGTCCTAACAAACATGTTCTGCAGACATCTTTATCTCTTTTTGACAATTTGAGGGCACAGTTTTCTCTTGTTCTGATGTTGTTTTTTTGACACCTGCAATATTAAATGTTTTTACTGGGTTGTTTATATTCAGTATGCAATGCAATAAACATCCACTCATCCTCTTCTCCCTCCTGCACTGAGAAATTAAGCCACTGCAGAGGTACCTACACCTGCAGTTCCTTTAGTGTCCACTAGAGGCTGTGTCCTGCAGTAAGTCGGCCCCCATAGAGCCTTATGTTAAAATGTTTAACTTTACAGAAGCTCATTTCTCTAATCAGAACAAATGTATGGACTAAATTGAATTTAAAGGAATCATCTGTTTACATCAGATTAAGGATTTAACTCACCTGTTTACATTAGATTTAAGATTACACTCACCTGCTACAATAGATTAAGGATTACACAGACCTGTTTACCTTAGATTAAAGGTTACACTCACTTGTATACATCAGATTAAGGATTTGAGGGCTGGAATATTGGAAGTGTGCCCTCATTGAGTGACCGGTATAGAGGCTGTCACTTAGCCTCTGTGGTGTCCACTCTGTAATTTAAATACTGTCACGTCTGATTTGAAACCTGTGATATTAGTGACTAAAATGCCAAATTTAAGGTCACATACTCAGAGGTTGGTCTGGGGATGGCACTGCTACATTGAAATCTAGTTGGCCACCCTTAAAGTCATATATATATCTGGGCTGGGTGTTTTCTCTTTGCATCAATATGCAGGTACACTGGACAACCAAATAATCAACACCGTTCAGCATTATTTTCACAGATGCACACCTGGAAATTTCTGGGCACTTTTTAGGAGCTCTGTTCCCCATTTTTTTCCAGCTTTAATCCAGATGAGACAAAGGTTGATAAAGCTTTTTTTTCCTAATTGCATGCAGTTAACAGAGTGTTCTTTTGAACACTCTGTTAAATAGATGCAGGGGTACCTTCCCCCAGCAGGCTGCTGCTGTAATGGAAAATAAAAACACCACCATGCTTTAGTCGGCATATTCTTCTTTTGAAAAACTCCCAGGTGGCTTAGCTGATAAGTCAAAAGTAATCTACTGCAGGATTTAGAATTAGAGCCAAGCATACAGGTGCAGCTAACCAAACTGATATCAAGGGCGACCAGATCACAAAGATTGATAGAGCACAGGGAGAATCCACAGACCTGTGGATGAAACTACATTTAAGAAGTGAACTGCAGCCAAACAGGAGCACCCTGACTTCAGGAAGGTCAACGCTGAGGAAGACTCTGGATGTCCTCAGGCTGGTGGGTTTTGATGAGTCTGATGTCCAGCAGACACAGGGCAGAGTACTTCATATATAAGGACTGTATGAAACAGAAAGAGCAACTGAACTGGATCTCCTGAAAAGTGCAGGTGCTGTTGCTTCAACAAGGGATCCCTGGATGTCGGTGAGTATTCAGAATTGTGTACACTGCCTAAAGTTGTGTTGTATTGTCAGATTTAAAATCTGTTCTTTATCTAAAATCAGATTTTTTTTTCTGTCACACTCTTACTCAGGAAATTGCCTTGGTTGCAGGTTGGAAGAAGTGTGGGAGTAATTCAGCTGTTTGCAGCTTACAGCTCTCTCCAAATATTTCAGGAAGTTTTCAGGAATTTTTTATGCATGTTTGAAAACAGCTTTTAAAACTTAGCAGGTTGCAGTCAAAAATACAATAATCCTCAAACCACTGATCTCACAGAAAGTCATCTTTTCTTCAGGATAATTTCACTTAAATCACTTTAAGAAACTAAACAGTTAAAATGTAAATCACAGAAATAAAAACTGAGAAGTCAGAAAACATAAATGGTGTATATGAATTTACCTCTTTCTAAATCAATAGTATGTTCTTAATGTGTTTTTTAAATAGACACGGAGGCTGTTTCAGCCTCAGTTTGATGTGGCTGTGGGTCTGACCCGCTCTTGGCTTTTCTCTGGCTCAGACTGAAATAATCTAAACCACATCTCTGGATTCAGGATCATTTTTTTTCCTCTTTCATTCACGAATTTTCCCAAAATACACACAGAAACACAGTGTGACTGTGAAGATAGCAGAGAGCACAGAGAGGAGGCGGCCATCAGGGCTGCAGGTGTGCACAGTTCAGACCAGGTGGAGTCATCCATGTTTCACCTCTGTGCCTTCAGCTCAGAACAGCTGGTTTAACAAGAGCCTTAACACACTTACACATGAACATGTACTCACACACTCACACACTATGACACACAGCTGGCATTAGATGCATCAATGATTTCATCATAGGCTGGTTTAAGAAGCAGACCACATTACGTTTAGCCTGAGTAGCTCTCAGTCTGTGCAGTGTGGGAAAACACAGAATAAAACACAAACTTTCCACCAAAACACACTCACACACACACACATATACACAGACAGAGAGAGAGAGAGATTAAACACGCAGATTGATTTCAACAAAACTTCTAAAAATGATATTAAAACATTTTCTATGACATGAAGTCCAGATATGATCTGATGTGACAAGTGTGTGTGTGTGTGTGTGTGTGTGTGTGTGTGTGTGTGTGTGTGTGTGTGTGTGTGTGTGTGTGTGTGTGTGTGTGAATCGGCCTGCAGACTTAGACTGCTCAGTGACTCAGTGATTCCTCCTCTCTGACTGTATACAGTGCAGTTTACAGTGTTTACAGTCAGAGCTGGTATCAGGTGTGCTCCAGGTGCAGGTTCAGGTCAGGGACATTTAGCTGCAGGTCTGTGCTGCTGTGATGACTCTTGGCTCTTCGTCTGCAGCTCTCTCTCTCTCTCTCTCTCTCTCTCACTCCCCAAATGGGTTTTCTGGCAGTTACACCACAAGAAAATCCTAAAATTCCTGGTGAAGATAATTTCTCAATCTTTATAAAATGATTTTGTTGGATAGTGTTTCAGATCTCTTGGATCTTGTCATTGTCCTTGATTTTGGTCAGCCGTCCTCTCGGGTCTGCGTCCTTCAGTTTCTCCTCTGTAAGTTTCTGTGTTACAGATTTTCTTTCTCAGCTGGTCATAAAAACTTCTCCATATTACACATGTCTAAATATGGACTCGGTTCCTTTTAATGGGAGAAGTTTTTCCATATTCACTCCTCTTTGCTGTGTTTGAGACTCTTTTATATGCACATGTGAGCTCTTTGACTCAGCCGAGTGAGAAACCTGCGTCTTAAATAACTGTGAGCTGAGTTTAAAGTTCTGTTTATGGGCTCTCGGACCAAATGTTCCTGTGAACACTGCAACAGAATTCACTTTAAATCAATCAGTGTGAAAAGACCAACATTCAGAGGTATCAACAGAGAGCAGTTTGAGCCTCCTCCTCCATCACTTCCACTTAAACAGTTTCCCAGTTTAGCTCTTTAACTGGCTGACAGAGAGATGCTTTGTTAGGAGGCCGTCAGCCTGGCCGTAAACTCCTGATTTAAAGACTTTATCTAAAACTGTCCGCTGATCTCTAAAGAGAGGCTCCATACAAAATGTCAAACAATATCTGAATTTAAAATGTAAAACTATTTTCAATCTCAGACAGTTAGGGTTCAATCTAAAAGTCAAATCTTAATGCAAAATATAAATCTCGAGCAAAATGTTTCACTTAACTGAAAAATAGAAATGGTTAATGATCAATCTGATTGTTAAATTATTAATGATAATTAAAAAGTGCAGATGTTTTAATCCAAATGTTAAAAGCTAAATTTAAATAAAAAATGAAAGTCTAAATGTTTATGATAAAGTGAATATTAAAATGCAATTCTTAATGTTTAAATTTCAATGATAAATAGTTCATGTAAACATAAAATGCCACTCGATAAATATAAATATATAAATAGAGATATAAAATTATGTAAAATGTCTTATCTATATAGAAATGCACAAACATAATGTTAAAATTAAATCTAAAATCAATCTTGATGTTTAACGTTGAATGATAATCTTAAATATAAAGTTAAACGTTAAAATAATTTGTGCAGTCCCAATGTGGAATATTAATTGTCAGTGTTTAATCAAGATACTTATAAACATGGTAATGTTTTATTTACATGTTAAAGTTAAAATATACATGTTTTACTTAGATCATTAAGCCTGCATATATATTATTTAGTCTAAATCTTAAATGGTTAATTTTCATGGTAATTATAGATAAAAATAAACATAAGTGTTTATTTTCGAATCTCTTGTGTACAGTGTCCAATGTTTACTGTAAATGTAAATTGTCATGACTGAAGTAATTTTAACTTTTAAAAGATCATTTAACATTTAGATATTTATGAAACGTCCACATTAGCAGTGACTCTGTTTGTTTTGTGTTGTTTATTCTAAAATAAACCTGTGAGAGGTTCCTGGGATGAAAAAAAACACTGTGTTTGTGTGTGTGTGTGTCTTTTTATATGTTTTAGAGCAAATGTGGAGAAATATTGCCATTACTTTCAGTTTTCCTGAATACCAATAAAAGTATTTTCTGTCACTCTATTTTATTTGTGCAGGTTTTGGTCAGAAATGTTGATTCAAGACAAATACAGACAACTCTGGAATAACCTGCCTCAGCATATCAGACAGGCCTCCTCTCTGTCTGTTTTTTAATCCCATTTTAAGACCCACCTCTTCTCCTTGGCTTTTAACACTCAGTAGGAGGTTGATTTCATTTTATTGTCTTTTATGGATTTTTTTGCTTTTTATTTGATTGTACTGTGTTTTTATCTAACTTTATCTATCTTGCCGTGCAGCACTTTGGAAACCTTGTTGTTTAAATCGTGCTATATAAATAAAATGGATTGGATTGGATTGGAACTTCACAGAGGACACATCAGAAACAATCATCCTCTCACAAAATATGAGACTCTTCAGCTGCTGATTTTTTCACAGGATTACATAAATTGAATTGTGGTCTAAATTCCAGAGGGTTAGGTGGAGAAGAGGCTGAATGTGAACTCATCAGGATCCAGATTAGTTAATAAAAACTGTGTGACACTCATCTGCAGCCTGAGTGTTTCAGCATCTGACTCCTCAGTAATGTGTGGAAGTTCTTCCCTCTGGAGTATCTGCATTTTCACAAAGTTGGCAAAGGTCAAACAACTTCAGTTATACAGAACACAAGAACCTGATTGCTCACGGCACTCCCCACAAGACCCCTGAGGGACTGGATCACTGGCCCCATCAAAGTCCAAGTCCACAAAACACATGCAGACTGGATGAGTGAAGTCCTGCAAAAGTAAAGAGTCAGTCCATCCCCACAGCAAAGACAGAAGACCGTGTTCAGTGTGTTTACATGAACTTGAGTATCTAGGTTATGATCCAGTTTTATGTTCATTAATGTGAACATAATATGATTTCAGCCCAGGATTAACCCTTACAGTTGTCTGACAGCTGCTGCGTACCTGTGCAGGTACAGCTTTAGCCAAGTGACATATTAGCAAAACAATTGTGGCAGTCACAATGAGCGTGTCTTAAACATTGTGTTTTACCAATTGGTAATACCTCAGTTTGATCTCAACTATCTGATCAGAACCGATCGGGGCCTTTTTTTTGCCGATTGGAGATCAGCAATTCAAGCAAAACATTTCACATTCATCACTTATGTCAGCTTTCATAGACTGAGTTCAATTTGAAGCAGAACACAATTGTAACTTCCTGTGGCTACTCTGTGGCTAACAGCAGCAGTGTGGGAATATTTCAAAGTAGAAAGTAAAAATTGTCACTAGTAATTGGTGCCGAATGGTTTTCGTTCCTTATCACAGTTTGACATGGCATCTAAAACTAAACATGAAACAGACTCCAAGCTTCACTGACAGCAAACCAGCACTGATGGACGAAGTTTTATGCGATTCCTGCATCAACAACCCTGCATTTCATTCTTTCCTGAAAACGAATCATTGACAAGGAGATCAAGACGATGAAGGCCTCTGCTGGAGGCTGAGGAACAACACTTTAGCAATACTGAGAAAGACTAGGACATCAGAGGCTCCGTAGGATCATCCTCAGGTCATAAGGCTGTGATTTTGGAGCTGATTGAACATCATGTGGAGTCTGCCTGCATGTAAAAGGAAGAAGAACATCAGCGTGTGAGTGTTTTTGTTTTTCAGCTGGAGAAAGTTCCTTCACATCAAACACTTTATTTCTGTTCTGCAGCAACTGGTTGTGTAAGACGATGTTTTAATTTCTAATATAAATCAGAGTGTCGACATCAGAGAGGCGTGCACGCAATCTGTCACTCTGTAATGTTTATTTGCTCTGTGTTATCTGTGTGTGTGTGTGTGTGTGTGTGTGTGTGTGTGTGTGTGTGTGTGTGTGTGTGTGTGTGTGTGTGTGTGTGTGTGTGTGTGTGTGTGTGTGTGTGTGTGTACCCCCTCAAAAAGCCCTCTGGTGATGTAACTCTAACAAGCTGCATACAGATGATGTCACTGACCGACTGGACGAGCTAACCACCACAACGGCAAACATCTGGCTCTTATTAACACACACACACACACACACACACACACATCTTTATAGCTTGACTCTCAGTATAAAATCAATTGCGGTTAGGGGGACGAGTTGATATGAAAGTTTTGAAGTGTTTCCATCGAACGCCATTATCTCCTCCTCTTCCTATTCTTGTTAATCTTCCTCACCATCTTTTCCTCTTATGACATCACTCGTCCTCTTCCTCCACTGAGGCCTAAATCTCCTCCTGTCTTCTGACTCATTTGACCTTTTTTTGTTGAGAGTTGGAGAGGATTAATGCCATTCTCATGATCGTATCTGAAGTCCATCATCTCATGACTTCTCCTTATGAGTCCTACTTTCAGTGTTTATCGTAAAGTATTCAAGAGCATCATCTTAGTTTTCTGCTCACCTGTTTGTAGTGAGTCTTAGTTTCTCTGTGAATAGTCAGTTATGATGGACTGTGTTCCTCCTGCTTTTGCTCTCCATACAGACCGTTTTCCCTGCAGACACAAAGCCAGTCACCACTCAGACTACCTAACCCTAACCCTAACCAGAGCACTTCCCAGGGAGCCGTAGTGGTTTATGCCCTCGACTTTATATAGAATGGATGCCATCTGCCTCCTCGTTGGGTGAAGCCATCCCGAGAACAGCACCCTCTGGTGACGGGCTGCAGTATAGGTCATAAATCCTGCCTACGCCAGCAATCCCTATGGAGCTGTGGACAAACTCTAGAAATTTGTTACAAAGAATATACATTTTTCTCCCTCCTGCTTGTGATGTTGACATGTAGTTACAGTAAGACTGGTTTGCGCTCAAGTCCTCTTTTTTCTGTACAGCTCCATTTTTAAAAGTTATTGCGGGGTTCATATTTTTTATGATTGACACTTGATACAGCCTATCAGCGTCATCACAGCGACTCTCCCACTGAATGTGTACAATGCTACTGCACAAGTGGTAGAGTGCGTACAACGCTACTACACAATGTTGGTTTCAGGAAGTGGAGAAAAATCGCAGAAATACAGAGAGCTTTTTGGCTTCAAATCTGTGTACCGGCGGAACCAAGTTGTCCATAGTATATGCAGTCTATGGTTTATACTTAAACCAGGCAGTGATTAGCTTATAGCTCAGCATAACAACTGGAGATGGGGAAGTAGGGGAGACCGGGGCTTGTTGTCACATGGGCAAGTTGTCATATTACAATTATCTTTGCCACCAGAGGGCGCAACTAAAAAGTGGAATACTAGTTTTCTTCCTTTATATAGTCAGGGGTCGTGTCCTGTCTGAGGAGAGAGGAGCAAATTGTGAGCTGAGATGAGCACCAATTAACCACTTTGCACAAACAAAAGTAAAAAGAATTACCTTATGTATTTTAAAATAAGCGTCTTCCAGATAAAAATCCCAGCAGTGAAACATTTGGACTTGTTAGAGGAGAGATTAATACATCCTGTCATACCTCAGTCATTGTTCTGTTTTAAGCTAACTTTAAGCTAGAGCTAGAATTAGCAAACATGGTAGTTAGGGGCAACGTGTCTCAATCATTTTGGGGTTAGTTGTCACATGTTTAAAAGGGATTAAAATTAAAAAGAGAACGTGGCAGTGAACCTGACATGATGCTGAGGGCAGTCAGGCGGGTGACCCTAGCTAATAATCAATCTGGAGTACAATAAAGGCCTTTAATGTCAACTATGATACCTTAGCTCGGTACTGCAAAACATTCACCCCAGCTGAAATACAGAGTTAGATAACTCTTCAAACTCCAGAGCATGTTGCATAATATTTAATGTTAACAATTATTCAATGGCTATGTTCAATGACTCTTTGCAGCTCAACGATAAAAAAAATTCTGTGCCTGACTTTGATGTTCACTTTCATGTAAAATATGAGAACAACAATAATTTTGTCCTTGTTTTATAAGCTGCAAAATCCACTGTGACATCTTACCCCATGTAGTGACGCATCTTACCCCATGTAGTGACACAACTTACCCCAAATAGTGAGACAACCTACCCGATGGTGGGGCAACATGTCACATGTTCACACTCTCTATTTAATTGATTATAATTCTGCACTGACACAAGATATGAAAATGACATGAATGCGAAATATATACCTGAGACTTTTGTCTTTCATCTGATACACATTTTGTTTACATATGATGTATTGATTCCAAGTGATATATAAGAGTGTAGAAAGTGTGACAACAAGCCCCGGTCTCCCCTAGCTGCTGGGAACTTCTAGAAGTAACCAGGGGCCTCTGTATCTGTAAGGTCATTCTTCCAGTCAGTGAGTCTCATCCAACCAAAAGTTAAATGTCTGACTGTTCTTTTTAGGTTAAAATAACCTCACCCTCACTTCAACCCCACCTCCCACCCCCCTTTCCTCCTCCATCCTCCCAGCAGACGATTGAACTGTGGGCAGAGGGCACAGTAGAGGCCGAACATTCCTGTTTCCTGAGCCAATGCTCAGCTGGACACACACACACACACACACACACACACACACACACACACACACACACACACACACACACACACACACACCTGATGAGGAGGATCTATGTGCACAAATCTCTGGAGTTGAATAAAGAAAAAGGGGGTGGGGGGTGTCTGGGCACTGCACGAGCCGCTCACATCATACCTTTAAAATCCTGAAGGCGCGGTCATGACGTCATCCCTGTGTGTGTGTGTGTGTGTGTGTGTGTGTGTGTGTGTGTGAGAGAGAGAGAGAGAGAGAGAGAGAGAGAGAGAGAGAGAGAGAGAGAGAGAGAAACACCCCCGCTCCTCTTCTTGTTTCTTCAGTTGACCAATTAAGGCTCTGAGTGAGAGAGGAGCGGCGCACGAACATCTCTCTCTCTCTGTCCTTCAGTCACCAGTTAAACTTGTACACCCATTTCCCTCCACCGGGACTGCGCGTGGGGCGGGAGGACCGGGACCTCTGTGCAGCACACACACCCACACACACACAGGAACACACCCTCAGAGAGCAGAGAGAGCGCAGAGTCACCGGAGCAGCGGAGGACCGGAGCGCATGTGAGTACGGACAGAGGCTGAAGCTCCTCTGCTGAGTCTGTGAGTCTGTGATTGAGTTTCGGCTCTGTACTGTGATGGGAGAGCGTGTAATAGAGAGTTCTGACTGTGATCGTGTTTGGGGCTCTGTTAGGACCGGAGGAGGAGCGGCAGACTCGGTGGAGAGAGTCCCGGAGAGTCCGGTCCTCTCCCCGGGTGGTTTGCTGCTGCCACACCTCACGCGCTCTCCTCTCTCTCAGTCTGTGGAGTTTGTGTTGGAGTTTTGGAGTCCACGGCTAGTTCATGTGTCAGTCCGGTCACCGTGTGTGAGTGTGTGTGAGTCAGTCAGGTGATGTTAACCTGTCCGGCTCGTCCATCACCTCCTTCTGTCACATTAACTTTGTTTATGTGCCAACGCGCACGAGCACAGCCCCTCCGCTGCTACAGCTCCGCGTGCGCTGCAGCTGTAGCAGCATCTCGGTGCAACAATCAGGGGCTCCGAACCAAATAAGGTAAAACACGGACACCAGAGCTCAGCACCGGGGGGCAGAGCGGCGGCCGCGTGCGCCCTCCGCCGCCGGGAGCGAGTCTCACACCGGAGGGCCGCTGCGTTCATGAGCGCAGGGTTTGAGTGTCAGCATGTTAGGATGTATTTTACCTGCTCTCATAGCTAAAGGTGATGTAGAGGTGAAGCTGTCAGACCCTCACAGATCCTCCTGTTGTGTTTCTGATGAATCGTAGAAAAAGATGAAGAGGTTTAATGATAAATCGCTCAAAGACAAGTTTATTATAGAGCTCTGTTAGAGCAACTCAAAGAGCTCTAGAGTGAAAACAATCAGAAAATGAACAACATAAAGAAACATGCAAAATATATTAACATACAAGATGATTAAAGAAAGACACTGGACAAATATAAGAAATCAAAATATTGGAAATGATTTTAAAATATGGTGATAACTCAAATTAGAGGTCAAATAATGATCTGTCTGGCTATTGGGGGATGATGATGACCATTTGGATGATTTTGTTTGGGCTCCAAACTTAAGCATTAGCAGTACTATATCCTTTAAAGAAAGGTCTGTCTCTGCTACAGGGGTGATGGTCTGTTTTACTCATCACTCTGGCTCTATTATCATGTTTCACCAACAACCACTCTGACTGTAACTGCGACAGGTCAGAACATGAAAAGGTAAACAGTTCTCAGAGATAAGAAACATGCTTTTGTTGCATTTTACACTTTCATGAAAGACATTAGGCATTAAAGAGTAAAGTTTTTTAGATGGTGAGTCAGTCTATATTCTGACAGACTTTCATTTTTAATGTTAGTCGGGTCCAAGTAAAGATAATTAGTCTCATAAAGTATCAATAATCAGTGTTATATCAGTCCTTTAAAAACAATATTTGTTGATCTCTAACTAAGATGTGAAACTGACTCTGTGTGCCTGTGAATGTTTAAGTGCTCTGACTACAGAGTCTGGTCCTGATGGACGCAGATTCACCTGCTGGTCTGACCTTAATGTAAATGAATCCTGTCAGGCAGTCCACCACAGATCAACTTGATCAGCTCAGATGATGATAATGATGATGATGATGATTTTTGTTGGAAAACTTGAAAATAACAGACTCAGGGACATTTTATGTTAAAATCATCTTTCAAATACACCGACTGCAACATCAGATTGATACAGTTCAGGGTGTTTAAAATGAAAGTAAAGAGAGGAAAAGGATATAAAAGAACTGAGTTTTAATAACAACAGTATAAAGATTACAGAGGTTTAGCCGGGATGATGAAACAGGATTAAAGATAGAGCAGACAGCAACAATAAGAGTGCCAAATACAGCAGTGTGAATCATTCAAATGAGGCTGAAACAAAAAAATATTTACCATACCATACCATACCATACAGGTCATTAAGTTCTTATGTCTCGAAAATTTTGTTAAAAAACTACATTTGATTTTGCTTTTTATATTTTGTCTGTATTTTTCTTACCTGAAACATTTTACATCATCAAATATCAGAATCAGAATATCTGTATCATCCTGTTTTGTAGGAAGCAGTATCACAACCTTCACAGACATCAGAGACAAATAATAACACACTAAACTGATGGAAAAGAAGATGGAAATAGATAAATATAGCAAATAAGTATGCATGACTGGAGCAGGATCTGCAGCCAGATGGATGCAACAGAAACTTTCCAGATTCATGTTTCACACCATAAGAAACTAAAACTGCAAAAGAGACTCTAAGTGTCTGATAGTTCAGCTGATATCATGGTGTTTATGAGTGTGCCCGGTAGATCCGACAATGTGTGTGAATCCTGAATTAAATCATGCTAAGGTGTAAGTTTCTGCTCTTTTCAAACTTTTATTCTTTAGGACTTCAAACTCGAGCAGTCACAGTGATGTTTTGACCCTTTTCTGGATATTGAGGTCATGAAATTCCTGCACACGCTTGCTTCATCTAAATACACAGCAGAGAAATGTGTGTGTGTGTGTGTGTATGTGTGTGTGTGCGCTCCTGATGTTTACTGACTCTGCAGAGTTATAACATCTGAGGTGTAAGAAGATGTAAGCGTGCAGACCAAAACTTGTCCTCATTTGACACTCCTCAGCCTGCTTTACCCAATAAGTGCCACCCTACACACACACACTGACATGCACACACACACACATATATACACAAACGCTGTCTGCCGGAAATAGAGGGTGAAGCCAGAACTTTGGTGCAATCTGTGTATTTGACTCTATCTTCCACCACATACCGCCCATTGTGTGCTTTTTAGTGTGAGTTTCTATATGAGTGTGTGTGTGTGTGTGTGTGTGTGTGTGTGTGTGTGTGTGTGTGTGTGTGTGTGTGTGTGTGTGTGTGTGTGGTTAACAGTGAGCATGCAGTGCTGATCACACTTCCTCTGCTTGCTCAGAGGCCGTGGGTGTGGTGGTGGTGATGATGAAGAGCTGTCTGTACCTCAGGTTGGCTCTGGTGGATAATTCTGTTTATTCAGTGAGTGTAAAATTGAATCTAATCCAACATTTACCTGTCCTATTCATCACTGTATCAACAGTTATCTGATTATCACACAGCTCCAGTCCTTCACTTTAGTAAATGCTACTGTGACAAGCTCTTGAGTTAATCCGATAAGCTTCACTGTCATGAAATGTGATATTTGTTTAAGTGCAGATCTGCACTTAAAGCTCCTGTGAGTGATTTTATTTGGTTATAAAACAGACTGAAATTGAAACTGGTGCCCCTTTCTAGACTAAAAATATAAACCTAATCAGTATAAAGGTTATTCAATTACACTGTAAAATTTAGATAATATTGAGGCTGTAATTTTTTCACAAAATCAAATTTGAAGGAATATCAGATGTGACGTGCTGCTGTTTGAATGTTTGACCTGAAACTGTTAAATCCTCTGTCTCTATGAGGAAAATTAAGTTTGGTGCAACTTTTATTCCGCATTGTACAGCAGTTTTTAATGCTTGCGCTCACTGCAGAGGGTAGAGGTCCAGCAAAGTAAATAACTGCTATCTGCTCAAAACTAACTTCTGAAACACCTAGGTTAGATTCTTAATCAGTGATAGGTTTCACTTTTTTATGAAGGAGAAAGAAGATTTTAGTTTGAAAAAGACACAAGTGACTCAAGTATAGCCCAAAATCAGAAAAGTGATATTGCTTTTTCCACTGTGGCCGCCAAACATGACACAAACTGAGAGTTGCCCACAGGAGCTAAACAATAAAATCACAGACCTAAAATAGCTAATAAAATAAAGGGTAGGTCATTGATTTTGCTGGTGAGTGGAAAAAAAGTTTTGTCAGAAAAAAACAAAAAAAAAATACAATACATTTACAGGAGAAGATCACTAAGGAATTAGGGGTGTCAGTTTGTCCACTGGGGGCGCCAAATCCGCACAGACAGAGTGTTTCTTACAGGAGCTTTAACAGAGAATAAAAACCTCAATTTAAGTCTATTAAAATCTTTTTTGGGGCTCAGATTTGACTTATTTTCTCATTACTTTACTGACACACAAACTCTGCAGAAACATGAGCTCCTCTAAACTCTCTCCTCGTCTCACTGAGCCGCTCGATGATCCAGGAAATGAAGCTCGTTCTGCCATTTCTCTCTCTGTTAGTTTTGGCTGAAGGTCCTGATGTGGATTAAAATTTATTACTCAGTCCTCCAGCTGTTTGGACCAGAGTCCATAAACCTCAACAGCACTCAGGTCCTCTCTCTGCGCTCACATGATGCTTTTTAAAGATATTTTTTAAATGTCTGGACTCATGTTCTCGCTCCTTCTTACATAACTGACCTTTTAATCCCAGATGTACTGTACTCAGAGGAGACCTTTAAACGAGGAAGTTTTTCTACTCAGAACATTTAACAGCACAATAAGGATATATATATAGGCTTATACAATAAAATATCAGATATTAAAAACTATGAGAGCAACAGGATATACAGCTACTGAGAGAACAGAGTCTCTGCAGCACTTTATCCATAAAGAGGGATTTCAGTTAGCTTCATCAAAACAGAAGGTAGGTCGGTCGGTCGGTCGGTCGGTTGGTCAGTCGGGAATATAGGATAGATTGGTTGGATAGGATGATTGATAGGTTGGTTAATTAGCCAGGTAGAAAGTTCAGCAGGTAAGTTATTTGGAATAAGGGAAGTTAGGTAGGTAGTTAGGTAGGTAGGTAGGTAGGTAGGTAGGTAGGCAGGAATATAGGAAGTTAGTCGGAGAGGGGCAGAGTAGAAAGGAACTGTGAGGAAAAGTGTTGAAGCTGGACGGAAGGTAAGATAGAGGTGAGGGAGGGAATAAGGGACTAAAATGGACACGTAGGTAGGTAGGAAAGTGGGTAGGTTGGGAAGGAGGTGAAGAAGGTTACAGAAAAACTAGGTAAGTGGGTTGGTAGTTTTGTTAGGGGATAGGTAAGGAGGTAGTTGGGGAGGAAGGGCAGTGCAGTGGATAGTACAGAGATGTCACAGAGCGAGCATGGAGCTAGGTGGGAGGAATATAGATGGGTATAGTGCAGGCTCACACAGTCACAGCAACCACAGTTATGACACCAAATCAAACTCTGAACATAAAAGAGGGAAATTGAATCTGGATTTTTTTGGCCTTTGGGAAACTGTGGTGTCCATGACCCACACTTTTTGCTGTTTAACAAACTCAAGGATAAACCGATTCATGATAAAAATGATAATAAGTGCAGAGGTAGTTTACAGACTGAGACAAAGTTAGTGTGAATAAGGTGTTGATAAAAGCACATAAAAACCCGAGAAACATTCGGAGAAGCTGATGGATGCAGTACCATCATAGAACACTAGAGAGAGCCAGAGGAGCAGAGAGCTCCCTCTGACTCACTGTAACGTGTCCTCAGCTCCCTCTGACCCGCCCTGGCTGGGTCTGCTGTTTATTTGACAAATTCCTGTGAAACAATGGACAGAAACTCAGGGAACATTTTAACACTTAACTCGTTTATTCTACAAACAGCATGGTAGACTCTTTAGCAGGCTTTTTTTTCTATTAATTCAACATTTTGTGACTTACTTTTTGTTTCTTAATCCTTCTGTGCAGCAGACTCCCCCACCCTGCCTCCTAAAGTCATGAGTATTCATTATATTTAAATGATCAGCTGCTTCAGGTGAATTAAAAACTGTGAAACTATAGGAACTATTCTCCTACAGACACTCCTAAATCTGTTCCTTTGTTTGAAACACACAGTGGATGTTAAAACAAGCTGCTGCCAGTGTGTGTGTGTGTTTGTGTCTGCTTGTGTGCATCTTGCATTAATGGGGCTCTTTTATAGAGGGGTTATTAAGGTGGGGGGGCTCCGGGGTTGTTTTGGGGGTGAGGGGCATTCCTCAGATTCTCCCTTGACCAGACACACACGCACACACTCGCCCACACTCACACACACATGCACACTCTTTCTCTGTGGCTCCTGGCACTGAGTCCTTATTTAGTCAAAACGCTGTAGAGTCACATCTCTGCTTGTCTCTGTTACTTTCTCACAGAGAAGAAGAATGCACATGAACATACATGCCACTCGGTTTATTCATGCAGAAGAAAAATCTCAACACGTGATCTCACATGTTCAGTCTGTCATGTTAATGGTCACAGCTGCGCACACTCTTACAAAGCTAAAAAATGATCTGATTATTTTAGTTTTGGAGCAGCAGAGGTGGAAATATTGTGACTTTTTGTCTCTCTCTAAATTAAGCTTTAAAAGCCTCCACTTCCCATAATGCAACTCAACTCTAAAACAATTAGAATTAACTGAACAATGTTTCAAACGCAATAATTCTCATTTTCTCATAAATTTATGAAATCTGAAGATTCCTCTGTGCTGCAGACTCTTGAATACTGACGTTGTTAATACTTCAACCATAGTTGATAGTTGCGTAACCATGGCAACCATACAAACCTCAATGAGGGGAACAACTGTAATGTAGACCTATTGGAGTTCCCCTGATTGAATCACATGCAGAGAGCACACAGATGAGTGAAGGGAAACAATGAAGTCCTATCATCATGACAGGAACAGAAGACTTCATTAATGACTGTATTTATTCTGTCTTCTAACTGATAATTTCAATCATTTCTTTTGATTTAATGATCTCTCATCATGTTGGTGATTAAACTGATAGAATACAGACTGATCCACATGTGAGCTGCAGGTTAGAAAATATAATGTCCTTAAAACAGACTCCTGTTTGTTTGAACAATTTTAACTTTACAATTACTCAGATATTATTTTGGTGTTTAGTTTTTCCTATAGACTGTAGGAGTTGTTTTTTACCTGGCACCTATAAAGTGCAGATAACTGCAGTTCTTTAGATGTCCACTAGAGGCAGTGTGACTGAGTTAATCTCATTAAAGCTTCATGTTAAAATGTGACATACACATATTTACAGCCTGGTACACAATAATAATTGATTCAAAATCTAAATCAGATGCCTCTTTTTCCTGGATGACCCCTCTCACTCATCCTCCCCGTTTCCCCCAGCTCCATTTGTTATATGGATTCTCGCTGATGCTGCTCTGATCAGTACCTCAGGGTCTTTGCTGATGCTCTCTTTGCCTTTGCTTTTCATTTATGGAAATCACTGAATAGAACTCACTGTATTTTTACCTACCTCTTACTTCTGCTGTAAAGTTGGACATTTAAACATGAGGCTCTATGGGGACTGACTCACTAAAGGAGACAGCATCTAGTGGGCATGAAAGGAACTGCAGTTTTTGCACTTCCATCTTGGCTTCATTTTTAACCCAGAGGTTGCTGCTTACTTTTCCTCTTTACCATTATTATTATGACCTTTATTTAACCAGGTTAGTCTCATTGAGATCCTCTCTTTTCTAAGAGAGACCTGGTCAAGAATAGCAGTACACAAAATTTACAAATAATCATATTAAAGATAATTAAATACAGTACAAATAACAAATTGGAATTAATTTTATTACTACAAGTAATAAATATACCTTCAATACCTGAGCTTTTTTTATATTTGCCAGTTGTGAAAATCTTTTAAAGAAATACACTGTGTGCAGCAGGATCATTCTGTGATGAGTAAAACAAAACTGAACCTGACTTCGATTTCACTTTGTCGGATTTGTTTAAAATCTTCCACATCTTTTCAGGCTCTGCTGTAAATATTAAAACTTGTAAGGAAGGGCGAACTTTCTCCAGACAGCTGACACTGCCTATCTGTCTCTCTCTCTCTTCCCTTTCATGCTGCTTTTAAGGCTGAATATCAGCAGATGCATCCATAAAACTTCACTGGATGCTTTTTAGAATACTAAACAAATTCATTCTGCATCTGTAAAATACTCAGAATATCGTTAAAACACAGATGTCTCACCTTTGTGAAGATAAGATTGCACACACTCAGGTCACACTTATAAACACACTGATTTAGACTCTTTGATGTCATTGCTCAGACTCTCACACACAAACAAACAAGACAGACTGACCTTTAGAGGAGGCTCACATCCCTCTGGACAGATCAAATATTTATCCTCTGTCTCCTGGGAGCAAAAACATGAACATGAGATGAGATCACTGTGTTAAAAAGGAGGCTGATCATCTGCTGAAACAGTCAGAGCATCACTGCAGACAGGCTGGAGGAAGTGGAGGGATGCAGATTTAACATTTGCAGCTTCTTAAACTTAGAAAGAAACCCTGAAACACACGTTCACTCAAACAGTGTGTTTTTATTTCAGTTTGCTGTACAGTCGCAGCTATAAAAGCATCACTCTGGACACTTTTACAGTTCTTTGGGTGAAAATGTGTGGAGGATTTTCCTCCCTCTGCTTCTCCCCCACAGCTCCAGTTAGTCTGAAGTTAATGGCTGCCATCTTTTACTCTGAGTCAAGTGTGACTCATTGTTTTTTTGGACATGAAAAAGTGTCTCACATGCAAACATATCATCAGTTTGATCCACAGTGACTCCCTTTTCTGCACCAACCTCCTCCTCTTTGCAGAATCTCTGTCTCCGGGCTATAAGTCTCTCTTTCTCATGTTCTCTCCTTCTTTCTTCTCCTCTTCCTCTCAGACTCAGACAGCTAACACAAGCGAGAGAGAGAAAGAGGGAGCGGCCACGCAGAGCTGAGCAGACTCCACCCAGAAACGCAGCCAGCGAACCGAGAGACAGCCGAGCCCATAAAAATGAGCGGATCACACCCCCGGCTCCACCAGAGCGCCGCGCCCGCTTCTAACGCTCTCTCAGCGGACAAGGACGCAGAAATGCCCGCTACGGAGAAGGACCTGGCCGAGGACGCGCCGTGGAAGAAGATCCAGCAGAACACGTTCACTCGTTGGTGTAACGAGCACCTGAAATGCGTCAACAAGAGGATCGGGAACCTGCAGACGGACCTGAGCGACGGGCTGCGGCTCATCGGGCTCCTGGAGGTCCTGTCCCAGAAGAAGATGTTGAGAAAGTACAACCAGAGGCCCACTTTCCGCCAGATGCAACTGGAGAACGTGTCGGTGGCTCTTGAGTTCCTGGACAAGGAGAACATCAAGCTGGTGTCTATAGGTGAGTCCCTCTAAAGAGTCTGCAGAGAGTGAGTGAGTGAGTGAATGAATGAGAGCTAACTGTCCTCAGAGTCCTCTCCTTCAGACAGGTGATCTCCTCTGAGTCTGCACAAGTTTAAACCTCCTCTTTAGAAAAGTTCAGTCAGACAAACATACAGTGTTAGAGGGTTAAAGGAGGGTGCATGTGTTCATGTGTGCAGAGTTAAATAAAGTTGAGCTTGATCCTCAGAGGGGAAACTTTAGTCCTCTAAGATAAGAGCTCAGCAGAGGGGTTTCAGGGAGTAACGGGCGTCTCCTGCTGTCCTTGGTTGCACAGCTTTTGTCTCCTTTTGCTTGTTTTGGGAGGAGGTGGTCTGCCTGCAGAGGGGCCCCCGGCTCTCTGAGTTCCCCTGCTGCCTGAGCCGGGCCGGGCCTGGTCAAACTCTGTGGGCCGGGATGTGATTCAGGCCTAGTGGGACAGGAGGGCTGCACACACACACACGCAAACACACACACACACACACACATAGAGGGAGACACAGGGCTATTGTCTGTGCTCATGTCGTGCAGAGGGGCGGGGGGGCTCAGCAGCATTAGACAGGACTTGGCTCACACTCAGTGACATAAAACTGGGTTTAACGGGGCTCTGCCTGCATGCAGCTGCCTGCACACTCACAACACACTCAGTTTGAGGCATTTATCGGACTCACAGTGAGTTTGGGATCAGCTGTGGAGAATATAACACTCAGGGTGATGCAAAGCTTCAGATGCAAACTCTTCTCAGAAAGTTTGTGACATTGTAGAGGTCACTGAGGAGTCTTATATGTGCGTTAATCTAATCCTGCTTCACCCAGAGTTGACGTTGCATTAGTGAACCTATCAGATGTGTCACTTTACCCACACCTGGATTAGAGTGAGACACCGGTCCCTCTGTGGTAAAAGCCTTTATCAGCAGACTCTAAGCTCTGATGGAGAGGAAGAGGCCTGTGAGTGTGTGTGAGTCACTGATGAGTGTGTCTGTCCTGCCCAGCTGGAGGGGAGGGGTGTGTGTGAGTGTGTGTCTGGATCAATTCATGGTTTCCACACACTCGTTCCTGCAGCCAACAGGTGAGCTGGAGGTGGAGACAGAAGCTTATATCAATAAAAACTCTCAAAACATCCCCTAGCATGCACCAATCATTTTCTCAGACATCTTTTATAAGGCGGTTAATTGTCAGATACAAAGCTCTCACCCCATCCATGAAACAGATGCTTTTTTTTCCACCTCCCTGACTCTGATATCAGCTGATTATTAGAGCAAACTCTGCTGGGCTGGTATTCAGAGTGCACAATGAGCCGCCCTGGTCAGCACTCCGTGTGTCCATCTGTCCGTCTGTCTGGTCCTGCAGCTGACTCACCCTCACCCTGAATGCTCTTCTTACTCATGTAATCTGAAGATGAGAGGGGAGTTCTCTCGCCTCTTCTACTTCCTCTTTCCGTAGCAGAAAGTGGGCACACCCAGCAGCAACCCTCACCACAAATTACCAAACTGCCATCAGCTCTCTCCTCCTCCTTTCTGCTTCCTTTCACCAGAACAATTTAAAGCTTTACTTTCACAATATTTCTGCCGTTTCTGACAGAGTTGACTTCTTACATTTCCTGTCTGTAAATCTTCACGTCCAGTCCTTTTTTTCTTTTCATTCTTGCAGAAAAGTAACAATCATTGAGATGCAAGAGCGCCCAGAGTTACTCAAGATCAGCTGGTAGTTCACTCCACCCTTTATGTAGAGTAGTGACAAAAACATTTCTGAAAGGACTAAATATTCAGCCTTTAAAAGTATGGATTTTGTCATTCAGATTTTGAACATTCAGAAAACAAATGTCATTGATGGAGTGATTTTTGGAAATGTGGAAATACAGAGGTAAATCTAAAGGTGAGTCAGCAGCTACTTATCTTAGCTTAGCTTAGCTTAACAACCGGATACAAGAGTCAAAGTGACAACAACTGTCCACAATTTATTAACCCCTCCAGGCATTGTGGTCACTACAGTGGGCTGCTGTTTGAAAGCTACTTTCTGCTAAATGCTCGGGTTTCCACTGAGTGTAGCTATAGATCAAGTCAATATTAAAGTCAGGCTTGATACTGAACTGGCTTATGTATATATTTTTTATAATAGCCAGTAGCTGTTTGAGGTGATATATGCTGTCATTGGCGATTAAGGGAAGTGTGCCTCCATTTAGGAAAGATAATGATCTTGTGAAGGCTGACGCTGATATAAAACTGATTGGGGCCAATAATTGGAATGATGAATCAGACAATTCAGGAGGTATTTTTTTACAACATCAAAAATATATTAGGGAGCAAAGTAAAATTTCTCAAACACTGATTTTACATTTAGAAAAAGATCATGATAAACTGTCAATATTTCAGTGATAGTTAGCCCATTGTTAAATTTGAGACTTTTCTATTTTGGAAAAACTTTTTGTAACTTTTTCTGTAAATCACCTGATTTATTAATTTAAACTGTAGCCAGCAGAAAAAACAAACAAAATCAAAACATTTTTATTCAAATATTCAAGTCGGTTTCAATTAATGTAAGTCCAGAGCTCCATGTATGCTTCTCCATGCTCACTCTGGATCAGCGCTGTCTCCTGTCCATCATGATTACTTCACCAGCTCCTCAGTTGTCATTCACGCTGCCTCTCCAGATGCTTCACGTCATTGTTATGCAAAAGAACCAGGAGAGGTATCGATGAAGGAAACATTACACATAAAGGCAAATGACGTCCACGAATCCAATCGGTTGAATTCAGTTCTTGATTCCCGTCCTCACCCCAAACCCAATAAAACACACTGAAAAAGAGCTGCATGTAGAAGAATATAGATTTTTCTGTCTGTGCATTGAAAAAGACATTATGTGCTGCATGAATTCACTCTAACGCTCACTTGTGCAAAAAAAAAAGCACTGAAACATAAGAATAATGCCACTCGCACATCTATTGAAGCAAAAATAAGTTTTTTAAAGAAACATTTTTTTTCCTCATGCATGAAAGGGTTAAAAAATAAACCTCTGCAGGAGCTCTTAAACTCTCTGTCATCATGTTGTATCTCGTTTGTTTATTCCTCACAAAAAGACAATTAAGAATAACATTTGTGGTTTCTCTGGCAGCTCCAAGCCAACCTCAATCACTTCCTGGAAGTTTCTGCAACCGGCCAAGAAATCGTCCCCCACGCAGCCTCATAAACTCACAGTGTGTCTTTGTTTCACCTCACGGTTTGAACCAACATGTTGATGGAGTCACAAAGGAGTTAAATGGGAGAGTTGGTCAAATTAGATCTTCTGATAAAAGCTCAAAAAACAGAGACAAAGTAAGAGAAAGTGTCTTTCCATAGGCACCTAAACGACCTAGAACTACAGCACAGGGTTGTTGTCGTCATTCTCAGCTGATGGTGTTAAAAATTAGATTCATCGTGGAAAATGTTAAAGCTGTTTTTTAATTAATCACTGTATTATAATTCTCTCAAAATCAAAAAGGTCAAAGTACCTGAATTCATATGAAAAGAAGAAACTAAAAACAAGACCTTAAAAAATAACATACACTGTGTGTGTATGGCTGTGACTACCACCTGTGTTCAGATGTTCAGGTAGCGGAGCAGCTGCTTGTTTACCTGCAGTACTCAACCTCACAGGACACTTCAAACTAATGTCGCTGCTCCAGCATGGAAGTGAAACGGCATGGTTTAACAGTGAGCAGCGAACTTCAGCTCCGTTATATTCTCAATATTTGTGCGGATAAAGAGAAATGAGATACTGATCGATAAAATACTTATCAGCAAGACTAGAGGAGTCAATCTGATGTTTATTTTCCAGACTGGTTTGGCTGTGTCCGCCTAAGCTAAGTTAACCAGAGTTGACAATGATAACCATTTTTCACTTCATGAGAGGTCAGTTAACAGTCAAATATCTGCAGGAGTATTTATTGCAATCAGAAGTCTTTAATATCCAGATTTTGTGTCAAAAACTGAAGGTGAAAAAGCTTAAGATGATGTAGGACAGAAAAAAGACAAACGTAGCTTGGATCAGTCCCAAGGGTATGAGGATTTCTTCCTATCAACACCTCTCTGCCCAGAAATAAGAGCCTGAGATTATCATGTTGGTTTAATCCATGTTAAAACAACATGTTGCTTTTTTTTGTACAGTCAGTAAAGAGGCAGACTCAGTGACCTCTTGGAATTATTCACACCCAGCCAAGAGACAGACCCCCACAAAGCTGCAGCGAAAACTCCAACCGTCTTTGTTACACCTCAACATTTTGACTTCAGCTGATTAAAAAAAGACTTTAAATGTCTTAAGTTGATTTTTAAAACTCAGGGTCAAACTGTGACTCCTCTGTATAAAGGCCCAATGCTATGTTCATTACCAGCAATGAAACAGGGCATCTGTGCATACACAGATTATTAGCATTTATCCTCTTTTTCTCCACTGTCTACTGAAACAGCTAACATTAAAGTGTACAGATGTAACATAACTGTGTATAGTGAATATGAATCAGCCGATAATATGACCTGGAAATATGACAATCCTTTATAGGTCCCACAACAAGGAAATTAGCATTTTTGAAGCAAAGATGCAGTTCGTAAAAAAATAAATGCTGTTTTTGCAACGTTATTATTTTATAACACTATGAATTTCCTAAAAAATCAATAGAATAGTCGATTACTTATCTGAGTAGTTTCCATTTACTGCAGCACTAATTCAGATCTTCGTATCAAGCCTTGAAATCAGCAAAAGAGCAAATCAGCCACTTTTGATAAATTTCAAACTATTAATAAAAAAATGAAATAGGAGGTTCAATTTTAATCTGTATTCACTATCTTGGACTACAAATCTCCAACAGTCAACTCTGAACCATAACATAGATCTTAAACCCTGGATTTTAGAGGTAAATCTTATTATTTAGTTCCACGAATAGTTGTCAGCATGAAATAAATGTTTACTCAGAGGCAAAGAGGACAGACTCTGTTCCCAGCCCTCTGCAGGTCAGTTTTCACAGTAATGATGTTTGAACCTGACAGGTAATCCCCCTGTCTCTGCTGCACTGACCAAAGCCACATGACCTGGCAGCAGCAGCGGCAGCAAACACATGATTAGAGAGAAAACTAGAGAGAGAGAGAGAGAGAGAAAGGAGTGTGTTCAGTCTGCAAAGGGACGTTATAGTGCAGCTCTGATTTTACAGACTCCCTCCATCTGTAGTCTCTGGTCTCTCTGGTTGCAGAAGTGTTTTCAGGTATCTTCACCTCCTCATCTCGACCTCTGTGAGGACAGTATGTTTTTTGCAGCCACAGCTGATGAACATTTTCCACTCTGCTCATCGCACCCATGTTTGAACACGCTCAATCATCTCACCTGGCATCCTTCTGTCTGTGTGTGTGTGATGAGGCTCTAACACACACTCTCTGTTCAGTGATGTCTCTGTACATGTGCAGTTCTGTGTCAGCCTGTCGTCAGCAGCATCTTTAAAAACATGTCTTTATCTGAGCAGTCTGTGGAAACGCATCAATCGTCCTGTCGTCCTCCGGTAATGTAGCATGATAAACGCACCATGCAGCAGCAGCAGCTCTACAGTGTGTGTGTGAGTGTGTGAGTGTGTGTATCTGTACCTGTTGATCCGTCACTCTGCCTGGAGCTCAGACGTGCAGGTTGAGACAGACGCCTGTGTGGCAATAGCCATCCGTCTCCTCCTCTGACGGTGTTACATAACAATGAAATGTGCTCAGTGTTGGTGAGAGGAGGTGATAAACCTGCAGAGGTGATCCTCTTCCTGTTAGGACACTGAGTCTGAGGATGAGACCTGCACCCACCCTACTTTATTAAGAGTGGTCTACCCATCAACTTCCATAGAAATAAAATGAATCCTTGTGGATTAAAATAAATATGATTAAAAACCTAAAATCTGTCCTTCTGCAGCAGCCATGAAGGTAACATGTACTGATGCTAGACGGTCCTCAAAGAATCTGGTTTCTAGAAAAGTTTTTGTTCTTTTTAAAGCTCCTCTAAGGAATTTCAGTTCGTGTCAGTTTTGCCGCCCCCTGTCGATAAATCAGACATTACTTCCATCTTCTACAAGCTTAAGTAGCTCATCCTGCTGACCTTTTATATTGAATTGTATCATTTATTGTAAATGTCTTATGTAAGGATTGTTAAACAAGCTGATTCTTTAGCTGCTCGACTGACAGGCATTAAAAAGTATCGGACGGTATAAAAGTTGTTGATAGTCTTTTTTGAAAAGGACTCATGATGGGTTTTAGTCAGTTACGTAGATGTCAAAAGAATCCCCAGGATTCAAGATAAGGTTTGAGTGTCTCGGCCTTGATTTAGAGAGGATAGGACAATGAACAGAGCTGGAATCAAGGTCGAAATCAAACCCATGCCACCCACACACATTGGGCATAGACTGTTAGGAGCAGCAGTGCTTTGTTGAAACTCTTCACTGTGAAAGAGTAAAAACTGCAACAAGAGGAATAACTCTTTCCCAAGTTAATACCTCAAGTTTCCTGTCACATTAGTCACCTTCACCTGCGGGCTGCACAGACAGAACCTGAGTGAACAGAGGGGTTTAAGGTGTGCAGAGACACCTGGTCTGTGTGAGAGAAGAGACGGTGACTGTTGAGCAATCCTAGGTGTACTTTATGTTCTCTGCAGTGATTTTTAGCCTGCAGGTTCACTCAGTGAGCTGACACTGTGAATTCTGTGTTGAAATGTCTCTGATTCACAATGACCACATCTGCCTGCTGATGTACCTGGAAGTGCCTCCATTAAAAAGATTTCTTAAGAGAGTTAGGAAATGTAAATGTGGGGATGATATGCAGCAAAAAGTTGTGGCTTGGAGTTGAACCAGCAGCTGATTCAGTGAGGAGTAAAAACTCTCCTGACGCATGGAGAAGGCATGTCAGTGTGGCTCACTTTCTTTCCTTTTTACTAATACAGATGTTTGCATAGTGTACAGACCTAACAACTGACAGACAACATCATCAACAACTTAAGCACTCATAAGCTCTGTTTAACATTTGTCACTGAAGGTCAAGTCACTCTCTCTTCCCAACAACACCCCCAGCTCTTATTCCTGTGCCGGACAGGATACGTAATCTTTATAGCACACACACATCCCAGTTGGATGTGCCCAAATCGTCTCCAAAGGGAGGCATCTGAGAAGCTTCCTTATCATGAACCCAACACCAGACTGACTCCCTGTGATATGGAGTGACATCTCCTTCCAAACATCTCGGAGGCAACTCATTTCTGCCACCTGTGTCTGTGATCTCCCTCTTTTAGTCACAACCCATTTCTCATGGTCATAGGTGAGGAACATGGAAATGTAGCACAACTGGTGAATCCAAAGCTTGGCCTTCAGGCTCATCTCTCAGCAGTGGACCAGGACAACGCTCACAGTGCTGCTGCAGCTGCACTGACACATCCATCAAACCCACACTCCATTTTATCCTCGCTCAAGACCCTGAGACACTGAAACTGTTTTAATTTAGACATAAGACGACATAGACAAATAGATGCATGAGGATCCAGAACAACTTCACGTAGACTTGTCAGGTCTAGATTTGATGATCCACAGAGGGCCAAAATGAGGCTTGTGAAATCTTTATAGTTATTAAGAAAATGAAAGCATTTTCCTGTAGATCTTTATTGTGAATATTCAGTTTTAAGCCTTAAGATAAAAAACGATGACTGTCTACTTTAAGTCTAGTCTTGCTCAAGGGTTCTGCCTGTCGAAGGAAGTTTGTCGTCCCCACTGTAACTAAACGCAACAGGTGGAGTAAGATGGATCAGAGTAGATCTGAACTTAAACAATTAGACTCAATCTTTTTCCATTTTGATGTTGGGTTTTTGTAAATATACAGAAGAGGATAATCTAGACTGGCTTTTAATGTGAATCCTGTTAAGGTGATGTTTGTTGTGTGGCAGCTCAGACTGTCAGAGTCTGTTTTAACATAGATAAATAGAACAGGTACAGGTGAACAGAGTGTACACACCACTGTGTTTGGACTAACTACAGCAGGGAAACGCTCTGGGGTTGTTCTTTAATAAATAAAAACAACGTAAATTCTTGAGTTTTGCCTGGAGAGCCAGTAACTTCTAATTTAGTTTCATCTAGTTTTAAAAACATGTCTGACATCCAGGTTTTTGTTTCTGCTGGACCGTTAGTGAAACGAAAGCGCTTGATTGGTCACCCTGTCCAATCAAGCTGTTAAAAGTAATGTGTCATCAGTATAACAGTCATAACCAGCATCATGTGTATGAAATGTATAAATATGTTTGATATGTATCAATGGAAAAAAAAGGTGGACCCAGAAGTGAACCCTGGGGAACACCACAGGGATACATTTGCTGCAGATGACACTATCAAAGAGACAAAGTCAGTGTCTGCTGAGCAGACCGTTTGAATGCACGGTGAGATAGTGGAGAGGTTTTTCCTCCCAGTGTGGTCAAAATGGATCACTTCCTGCCCGCTCATTATCATCAGCATGACTTCCTGTCAGCACAGGAGCGGGGGGGATCCTGAGGATTAGCGCAGTGAACATTCCCCTTTCAGTTCACTGGAATTCAGACTATTACATTACATCAGAGCTGGAAACCTGCCCCGTCACCCCCAGCCTCATGTTCACACACCGAATACACGGACATGGAAACACACACTGTGTCACTGACACACACGCATACACACACACGCCCACACACACATCTGCAGCCACTCGGTCAGCAATTCAAATTAACTGCAGAAAATGAGTCTCTTTATCAGATATGAAAGAAAGCTGCAGTTTGAATTCTTATTTCTGTATGTTAGAAGATTTCCCCTCTTAACGGACTCTGAACTCTAAAACCAGAACTCTGTCTGGACAGGGTCGACTTTTCCAACTTGAATCATTCCTGCCCGGCTGAGAGCGATTAATCAGTCTGAGGAACTCAAACCCCGCTCCTCTGTCTGTCTGAGGGTATTTTTCTGATGCAAACGGAGGATTAGAGCTGTGTGGGATTTATTAACCCTCCTCCTTCATCACTTCACCCCTGTGTCCTCCTCTCACCTCCTGGGCCTCCTCTCTCAGCCTATCTCCACTCGTCCTCCTCCTGCTCTCTCTCTCTTTAAACCGCTTTGTCCTTTATATTTATCTCCCTCCTCTCCTCTCTCAGATTAACTCATCTCAGCGGCTTCTGTTGTCAGAGCGGGCTTTAAAAATGTCCCACACAGCACTTTTTCCCTGCCTGTTCTCTCCTCTCTTTTCTTCCTCAGCCCTCCTTCCCCCCTCTTCTCTTCCCCTGTCCTCCCTCCTCCCCCTCCCTCCGTCTGTAATAAGAGCTGAGGGAATGGGAGGGCTGCCAGGATCCAGTTTGCTTCTGCCCTTTTAAGGCTAAAAAACCAGGAGGAACTTTTTTCCAGCGGAGGGAGTGAAAGAGGGGAGACCAGGGAGGGAGGGAGGATGACTGGAAGGAGTAGAAAGGAAGAGGAGGAAGTGTAGTAGCTCCAGTGTGGCTTGTTGCATGGAGTCAGGGGGGAGAAGGGGGGAGGGAGTGAGCTGCAGGTCAAAAAATGTGTTCAGGATGTTTGAGGATACACGCCGAAGTCATGTCACCGCTGCAGAGACAATGTTAGGAGATCTGCAAGAGTGCTACCTCTCTCTCTCACTCTGTGTGTGTGTGTGTATGTGTGTGTGTGTACGTGTGTGTTTGATATGACTGTGGAATGTTTGACATTTCCTCTCAGTGTTCAGTCTGACCGTGTTTCTATCACATCGATGACTCTCTGTTTTCCAGGCATGACTTTTGTGTGTGTGTCTGAGCGTACGTGTGTGTGTGTGTGTGTGTGTGTGTGTGTGTGTGTGTGTGTGTGTGTGTGTGTGTGTGTGTGTGTGTGTGTGTGTGTGTGTGTGTGTGTCTCTGTGTGTAAACTGTTATACTGCTTTATCTCGAACACTTTGACCCTGTAAATACCTGAAAAGTCCTCTCGGAGTGGATCAGTCGAGTCTAAATGTCTCTCTCTCTCTCTCTCTCTCTCTCTCTCTCTCTCTCTCTCTCTCTCAGTATGGTTGGTTTTGAAGAACAGATTAGACACAGATGTTTTGTGGAGAGTCGGGGAGTTTTCAGAGAACTGTGATGGTTTTGGGAAAAGCAGCATTTACAGAAATTCAGACATAGCTGGTTGTTAGCTAACAGACTGTTTCTTAGGAAGAAGCTGACCCACCTTTGTCACAGCTGGGGAACAACACACCCAGATCCACCACGTGGCTTTGTATGCAGGCTGCCAGATTATGGCATAAATCATGATTATTTAAAACGATATTGACATGATTATGAAAAACAATTACTCATGATTTGACTTTTACATCACACATGTTAATGTAACGTAGGACATCTTGGAACCTTAAAGACACTTTCAGAGATTTGGTTTTAATTTGGTGATAGTAGATTTGGTCCCTTGGCTTTTCAGACACAAAGGTACACACTTCTGTCTCTTCCTGCTCTCCTCTCTCTCTTAAATAAAAATCAAACTTCCAATTAATTCCCCAGCTCTACTGTATATGCATCTGACCTTCATCAGGCCCAGATCTACAAGGGTGCAACAGCATGCGCTGCACCTTCATCCCTAATTTCTGCTCCCTGTAAAGGATCGATGCAAAAGACCTTTTTTTTACAAGTTATCCTGTGTAAATGAGTTAGGTCATTTTGAATACATTTATAGTCATGACAGCTGTCTTTGCATCCCCAAAAACCACCACTGTGAGTATGTTCATGTCTACACACACTGTTGTGATTAAATGCAGTTTTATGGCTGCTTCTGTTCCTAAAGGTGATCCCTCAAGTTATTGTGGAGTCGCAGTAGAAAGAGTGGGAGACAGTTTTTGGGCTGAGTACAACAATGATCCATGCACTGACAGAACAGAAAAAGTGATATTTAGCAGCTTCCACCTGTCAGTCAAAGAGGCCACGCCCCTATTTATACCTCCGTTAACCTTTAATATCAGCAGAGTCTTTGTGTGATTTTGTTTGGCAAATTTAGATAGTAAAGAGAAGCTTCAGAGGATTTATCTCTTGCATTATTCAGATTATTTGATAAAGCCTATTTTATTGTTATGTAACACAGATGAATAAATATCAGATTCTTAAAGCGCCGGGCAGCAGCAGCAGCTCCTCTGCTCTGATTGGTCAACTTCTCTGGATTAATCAGCTCCAGATGCTGCAGCTCGACCTGAATGTTGTGCAGAAACTTTTCCTGCTGCTGTCGTCTCTTTTTGCTCTCTCTCCTCCCCCCTCTCTCCCCCTTCCCCTCTGAGATGCTGGGATCAGGTCAGGCAGGGGGTCAGGGGGTGCGATGATGTCATAGCGATGTCAGAGGGGGGGCTGCAGCAACGAGCCAAACAGATGACTCATGGGAGTTTTGGGGGCAAAATGAGCATCAACCACAGACATACACGCACTCCAAACGGTGGCACACACACACTAAGGAAAACACACACACACAAACACATAGACAAACACACAGTCACACACTCATGCACACACACTCTTGTCCAAAGATCAGGGGGGTTGATGAGTCAGCAGAGGGGGAGTCTGCGGCGGTCTGTGTCCGTATATGGGCTCCGTCAGGCTCGCTGCTCTGTGGTCTGACGGGAATGTTTGCAGATTCCTCTAATGTTTGGTGGCTTTCTGTGTGTGTGAATCAAAGAGCAACACACACACACACACACACACACACACACACACACACACACACACACACACACACACACACACACACACACACACACACTATCAGAGCATGAGTTTATCTGCTAACAAACACTGCGAGGAAGAGAAGAGGAGGACTGGTCGGTCACAGTTTACTGTCTCTGCTTATAACAGTTCAATTTGAAGAAGATTAAAACTCCCGATTAACAGATTATTTCTTGAACTGAATATTAAAGCGGCGGCTAAAAAACAGAAGATTACTTCTATAACTTAAGTTTTTTACAGATTACGGATTGAAATCGTAAAACAAACTCATAAATGTCATAAAAACTTGAAAAGTGAAAAGTACTTATTAATGTATCTTTGCACTCTATCTTTGTAAAAATCCGAGTGACTTAAAAAATGAATGAAATTTCAGAGTTAATTTAACCTTTATATGGTGAGAAATACTGTATGTCAGGGGTCTTAAACTCAGACTTGCTTTCTGGTCCAGTGGTTTAAAGTTAGGACCTTTTTAGCATTCAACCAGACAGCAACATTTATCTGACAGTGTACATTCAATTTTCTGAATTTTTGTGATATAAAACATCTGACAGGACAAATGTTTTTGTTTCTAACACACTGTTCTCCTCGTGTAGTCTGATATTGATGCTCAAAAGGCTCTGAAAACAACATAAAAACACCAGAGTATGCCGCGGCACATCACCTCTGTTACCATACTGTCCAAACAAAGAAGCTGAACTCTGTCAAAGAAGTTGAAGAGACACTCTGTCCCTCCTGTCTCTTCTCCGGTGCTGCGCTGTCTGACAGGCCGCTATGTGACACACCTTTACCTGAGCTGATCTGCATTCCTGCTGCATGCACCAACCTGCGTCGCACATGCACGCTCAGTTCTCACCCTCCAATCAGGACAGATGAATTTATAGCCGCAGTTTTAACTTTATGTCTTCAGGCAACACTTCTGTCGCTCCTTCAGAAAGTCTCTCCTTACTTCGTCTTCTACTTGAACCTCCTCCTCTTCCTCTGTATCATTCTTCAGTGGTTGCTATAACAGTCTGGTTCACTCAGAGTTGCTATGGTAATGGGTCATCCAAACAGGCCCTTGTTCTGACCCTGTTCTGCTTTATCACCATGTATCATGGTGTTTTTTTCCACTTGGAGCAGCTTACATGTCATGTATCACAGTGTCTGCAGCCTGAGAGTGAATCTCTCAGTCAGATCATGAATTCAGACGAATTTAGAAGGACGCAGGTCTGAATTTAGGTGCTGCACAATGAAGGAGACGTTCTTTGGACTATGCATGCTTCTCTCTGTGTGTTAGGTTTGCTGTGTCACCCCCTCCTGACCTGCTTGCTGTTTTGATCCTCTTTTTTTAACATGCATGGAATTTACATGCTCCCCCCTGGTTTTGACCCCTCTCCATCCCTCCATCTCGAACCGCTCTTGGAGTCTGCTGGCCAAACATCTTTCAGACCCTCCCTTAGCAGCCTCTAAATATTCAGCCTTTTCAGGAGCCAGAGCCCAAGACTGCAGCCCCCTCACGCTGATACAAAAACAGGACAAGGAAAAGGAGTGATTACAGATCTCTGAGCTGCTGCTACCAACATTATTCCAGCCTATATGACAATAGGAGATGACACACACACAGTGAGCAGAGCTGGATCAGGTCAGCCTGGAGCTCTGCTGTCAGGACGTGTTTGTTAGGTTGTTTTTCAGCCTCTCTGTCTGTTTCCATGCTGCTGTAAACTCTGACATCTCTGAGAAAAAGAAAGCTGTTAACAGGACGCAGCTGCTGACAGACACACAGACCAAAAACTTTCAGACTCACTCTTGAGGGTCTGAACTTTCTGCAACTTAGAGACCGAACCCTCTGATTTCCATCAGCACCTCAACTCCCCACAATCAGACCTCTCCTCCTTAACTCTGTCCTCATCAGTCAGCAGGGACGACTCCACCCTTTCCTCCAGGCTTGACCTCCAATCATCCTGCTGATCTGCTGCCTCTTGTGCAACCCGTGTGTGTTTTGTGTGTGTGCGTGTGTGTGTTTTCCTCATGCCCAGACTAGCTTCTTATTGCATCACTTATTCTTATGTTCCTGTCAGAGAAATAAATCAATTTTGACCTGGAATAGCCTAACATGCTGCAGGATGTGCTTTTTATGTGTTCATGCAAAATTTAGAGCTGAAAAAACCCCATCAGTTAATTGCAAACATGGAAAATATTAACTGTTTAACAAAGATGTCCTGAAATTACAATCACTGGCACATGCATGAACGATCATTTATGTAACTTTTGCAAAATGATTCATCCAGAAAATCCCCCACTAGGATCATCATCACAACACTCTGTCCCCCACAGTCTGTCCCCTCCACTAAATGCAGAGTTAATTTTGTTTAAGTAGCAGCTTCAAAATCCTGATTTAGAGAAGAAACATTAGGATAAACTGAATGACAAAATAAGATGAAATAGTTTGAACTGAAGAGGTAAAAATGTTTGGGGAAGGAGATAAGTTTCCCTGAATTTAGTCAAAAATGAATAAATCAATACATTAGTCAACAGAAAAGGATGATTGATTTCTTTTTAAAAGTATAGAGACTGAAGTCATCATCAGTCAGAATCAGACTGAAAATAGTCTTTTTCCCTTAAGACACAGCTAGCATGGACGCTGAGTAAAACTTTTAGCAGATGTTTGTGAATTACAGCTTTTATTTTGAAAAGAGATTCATTTGCACAGGAAGAGGCCGTTTTTACCCCAAAATAAGACAGTGCAGCTCATTTAAATATGTCCAAACAAGTCACTATTTCTCCTGCAGCAGTTTGAGGTGCATTAAAAAACCCATTTGAAAATTAGACACATACGCAGAGGTTTAGTATGGTCAGAGTCTGTGAGGTTCATTTTGTGAATCAGATCCTCAGTGTCAGTGATGGTGAGGTCTTAAATTAGTAAAGCCCTAAGTCTCCTGCATTTGTTTACTCTCCTGAGATCATTCCACGCTTGATGCTTCCTCGGCATGCAGCCCACTCCTTAAACTCACAGCCATACATGAGATCACACAGATAGTCCAGAGGGAAACGTGCAGTTTAAACTCAGATTATCACTCTGAAGATACTTTAAAAGAAGTTTAAAGAGTTAGAACAAGTCGATCTCCTGGTCAGCTCTCCTTCTTTATGTTCATTTCATTCTGTTTTGCATCTTAAAATCCTGAATCAGAGTCTCCCTAATATTTGAAAGTAGGAAAGCTCCCTTTAATGTCTGTCTCCACACACTGACAATCCTCTTCTCTCCTCCTCTGCCCACAGACTCCAAAGCCATCGTGGATGGGAACCTGAAGCTGATCCTGGGTCTGATCTGGACCCTGATTCTGCACTACTCCATCTCCATGCCCATGTGGGACGAGGACGAGGAGGCTGATGACGGCAGACAGAAGACGCCAAAACAGAGGCTGCTGGGATGGATCCAGAACAAGCTGCCTGAGCTACCCATCACCAACTTCAGCAAAGACTGGCAGACAGGCCGGGCTCTGGGAGCGCTGGTGGACAGCTGCGCTCCAGGTGAGGGTTTCTGTGTGATCTGGTGTTTCTGAGGTGGGCTGTGCTGGAGGCGGGGAAGTTTCCGGGTTAATGGAGGATAAGGACCAGGATGCTTTGGTGTGTGATGTGCATGTGTTTCCCCCCTCAGCAAGTGGCTGAAATGAACACCAACAGAGTGATCGGGGTCTGTTTACTCTGCAGATCTTCAGAGGTGCAACAGGACCTCAGCGTTAATAAATCTGACCACATGGAGGATTGTTTAAATCAATGTGATAAAAAGGAGATAAAAAGCTGAATAAAGACTTCCAGACATGGCTGCTGCAGATGTCAAAGTTTAGGATGCACCGCCAGAGTTTCCCAAAACCTGAGTGACTCTATAGAAGAGATTTAACATTAATCCTGGAGACAGTCTGATGTTGTCTGCAAACTAAAGATCTGAAAAAAAAGCTGATTTAGTCCTTCAATGATGAAGGAAAAACAACAGCTGTTTTTTTTAATATTTGATTTTATATTTAATCTTTACATTTTTTGTGCATCAATGTTACCAGATTCTTAACTTCACTGTCAGCTCATATGTTGTTTTCTGGCCTTTTGCATTTCAAAGATGAAAATAAATAAATCCTGCTGCTTGGCAGATTTTCATAGGAGCTAAAACAAAAGTCATCACTAAACACTATATACAACACCTTAAAGGTTCCTGCACTTCTGGAGGGTACTGCACCGCCCAACAGGGACTTTTATGTGTCTCTGGAAATCCCCCCAAAGGTTCCAGTCCTGGGGAAATTTACTGCAGTGAAAACACGGCTTTAGATGTTAGTCTGTCTTTTAAACATAAGTGTCTGCACACAACAGTGATTGGCAGCTGCAGATCTAAGGTCAGGTCAGGTAGAGACCAAGGGTTTGACTCCCATTTGCGTGGGACTAAAAAGTAGGAGAGGGGGAGGATAAGCTGAAAGAAGGAGGAACAGTCCTGCACCTTCTCATTATGGTCCTGTAGAATTAGGAAAGTAAGGAAAGAGGGATTAGGGCATGACGTGAGGAGAGGGGGGAGATGTAGGTGAGGGAAAGTGAGTTTGAAGGAGGTTTCTGTTTACATGCTCAGGATGTCTGACATACCTGCGGATCACCAGCAGCCTGTAGCCGCTGATAAGGATCCAACAGAAGATTTATTCCCCCTGCAGCCAAAGATTTTCAGCACGGTCAGGAATGAAAACCTGCAGACGTCAGAGTGGGTTATAAAAAAGAAAACAAACCTCTGACGCAGTTTGAGCGATTATAAAAGAGCGGCTGAACATCGGAGGGAGGAATTCAGGAGACAAAAAATAGACAAATGAACCCAAAGACTCTTCACTGCAGCAGATTCACCCTCTCACAGAGATCAGGCATGCTTCAAATTCTACTGTTATCAGCTGGACGTAGTGGAGGCTCACTGTGGAGTCAGCACAATCTCACAGACTGATGCCCGGAGTTTTTAACGCTTACTCTAAAGTCCTCTAAACCCAGCAGAAAACTCCTTGATTGGAGCTCAAAGAAACACAGAGAACTGGTTTGTAAATTTTACAAATCAGAAATCTGATATATAATCGCCGTGTAGGGGGTAGAGGTCTTAGTGTACAGTACAGTGTTTAGAGTGTTTATGTGTAAATACAGCAATCAAGTGTTTGTGAGTAAACAAGGCCAAACATGCAAACTTCATCTGAATGATGTGGCAGTTTTTTCTAATGTCACAACCTGGCTCAAAAAGGGTGAGACAAACAGAGGGAGACCACACATAATCTGCAATGATTTACAATAATATTCAATTAAGTAAAAAAATCCACAATGTGAGGGTCAGTCTGTGTAAGAGTCAGTGAGTGTGCAGTGTTAAGTGTGGGTTTGAGTTTGAGTGTTTTTGTTATCATGACAGATATTTTTTATACCAAGAAACAAATGTGGTTTTACGAGAAACATCTTGTTTTCCACAGACAGGATGTAGTTTTTTCAAGTCCTGAACATGCACACAGAGCCACCAGGCTTGGTGCACATGAGCTCAGTGGAGAACTGAGAGGTTTAACGTTGGTTTGATAAAGGGGTGTGGCTTAACTACTCAGTGGTGGCCCCTACAAGTATTCAGAAATTCAGCCGCCCTGTTACATGTTAAACCTAGAAAGATGCGATCCTCTGGGCTGACGTATCCTGTCTAGACCCACAAAAAGTCTCTTGGATCTATATTGTAAAAACAACAGAAAGTCCACTATTTTGAGTTTTTGTAAAAAATCAGGCTAAATTTGATCTGTTTCCAGGAATCCTTCCAAAAATTAACTCCTCCCAGTAGGACTGCCAAGTCCAATTTAGGTTATTTAGAGAGCTGGGAGAGCCATTCAAGAAAAGAACATATAGAGTGTGGCCATGATGACTCGCCACAGTGTGACACTGAAAATAGTGATTTTTTTTTTTTCAGTTTCAGGGCTCACACTTTGATTCGTTTTTCAGACATCATTAATACAGTCCATGTGAAATTGTTCATGCTGCCAGATAAGACTAAGATAAGATGATTCTTATTTTGTGCACACATCTTAAAGGGTGTGGCTATGGCACCGTCTCAAAGTTAAAAGTCATCTCTTAAGAAGCTACTGTAACTCGAAAAGAATGAGTCTAAACAGCTACTAACTAACAAATTAGTAACTTACCAAAACATTGAATGTTGGTCCTCAACAATTTGGAGCCATTTTGACCCTCATTTTAAACTTTAAATTGATGCTTTTCTTTGCTGAAAGAAACAAAGAGTCTGATGTGTTTAACCCTCAGATGGAAAACACAAAAACTGTTTAAACCTCATCAAATATTTAGATTACACATCTAGACTATCAGGCTCATTATGTTTATAATTTCACTGTCTTACTGGATGAGTTTGTGTTCAAATGTACTTGTAAATGATAGCCCATCACCCTGCTGCTGCCTATATTAACTCCAGCTCTCTTCTCTCTCCTGCAGGTCTGTGTCCTGACTGGGATCAGTGGGATCAGACCAAACCAGTGGATAACGCTCGAGAGGCCATGCAGCAAGCTGACGACTGGCTGGGCATCCCACAGGTAAATGAAAGACCTTATGGACAGACAAACAAAGAAATAACACTCCACTATCAACCCAATATGTAATGAGGAACTTTTCTAGCATTTCGACAGTTAGTGATGAACGTCAAGCTCGGACGTTGGCTCAGTGTGCGTCACAGTTTCTCTGTAAATAGTCACTCAGTTAAATGGAGGTCAGAGCCATCATTTGTAAAGCATTCAGGGAAGTCAGGAAATCTGAATGCTGACTTAGCATCAGTCAGATTAGTGTCTCAGTGTGTGAATGTTTGATTCAGAACAGATTGGTAGCTGACCTTTATGCAGATATCTGTTTATACAGAGACAGAAATCCTCCTCAGATTACCAACCATAGAAGCTGGAGGCAGTTGTGGAGGACTGTGTTCCTCCTGCTTTTGCTCTCCATGAAGACTGGTTTTACTGCAGATTCCTGATTGGTCAGCACTGCCCGGTCTACTAACAGAAACCAAAACATAAAATTTTTACTTCATACTTATCATAGAACCTGTAATGTAGATGACTCTGGAGCTGATTAAGTCTAAATTCTCCAGTTAAGCTTTTATTTGTTGAATTAAAATCATTTAAACTGATTAACTTAATCATTTTTAAGCATCATCATCTTTTTTCCTGAAGAGTTGATCATTAAATAGAGACATGAATAAAAACAAAAATAACTTTATTCATCATTAAAGGGAAATTCAATATGATCAGATATAGATTGAGTTTTTTGAGTGTTCTGGTGTCTCTCTGGTTTCAATGTGATTGGCACCCTGTTGCTGTTGGCACAGCTTCGCGTGCTGACTCTGAGCTCTGTGGTCGCCCCTGTTTCCGCCATCGGTTCAGAAACTGTCTGTGTCCGTCCCCTGCTGTCTCTGTGGTTGAGCCGTCAGACAGAGAGAGAGTTAGAGAGAATGTGTGTGTGTGTGTGTGTGTGTGTGTGTGTGTATGTGTGTGTCTCTCTGCCATCTTTGTGGTCCTAAACTCAGACAGAGAGTGTGTGTGATGAGTGTGTGTGTCTGCCATTTTGCATATGAGTGTCTCTCAGGTGCTCTCTTCTGTCAGGAAATCGTTAGTTGTGGTTCTGATCTTTAAATCACAACATCGCTCAGTTGATTTCTGTGTGCAGCTATCTCCATGGTAACTAATCAGGCCCTGCTGCGGGCTGTGCAGCTGCAACCTCCGTCCCTCTCATCAATGAACATGCAACAAGGAGAAACATCCTCCCTGTCATTTACAAACCCTCTCCTTCTCCTCTCCTTTTCTCAGGTCATCACACCTGAAGAGATCGTTGACCCCAACGTGGACGAGCACTCAGTCATGACCTACCTGTCCCAGTTCCCCAAAGCTAAGCTGAAGCCTGGAGCTCCTCTACGGCCAAAACTCAACCCGAAGAAGGCCCGCGCCTATGGGCCAGGTACACACACATGCACACACTCACACATTCACACACAGACACACAGAGTTGCAGCTGTGTGGAGCCAGCAGCTGGTTGAGTTTAGAGCAGGAAGGATTTCGATGTTTACAGCGATCAGAAAACTTTGAATCAGTCCAGGAGGTTAAATCAGGGCATGGACTGTTTACACCGAGGGGTGGGGGGCATTTCAATCTCTCTGTACTCACTCTTAAGTATCTGCTGTAGGGTTTTTGGAGTATTCTATCCTTAAAAAGCAAAATATGAAACCTTTATCTAACTTAGCTTTCCTGTTTGAGATCAGGACTCCTCATAATGAAGAAGGGGAGTCTGTAAAAAACTGCCTGTAAAAAATGAATGAGTAAAATCAGCAGAGAAACTGGCTCCACCTTCATTTTTAATCTGCATCTTCACACACAGATCAGCTGATATTACTACACAGCAGCTGTTAACTTTCCTGAGAGCAGAAATTATCTGCGGATGCCTGTCTTCTCCAAAACAAACAGACTCAGTGAATAAATCCAATAAAAACACTAAAAAAAATCAGCTTCATGTCAAGATCCTGACTTTCTCCCTCCACTCTCTGAGGTGGAGCATTAGGAGCTGCCAGCTGAGCAGCTACTGACTTTGGCTCAGCCGACACGTCAAACATGGATGTTTAAATATGACCTGGCAGCACAAAGAGAATGAGAGCAGAAAAACTCATGGAGCATGGAGCGTCTAACAGGTAAAATACGTCTGGTCTCTCCTGTGTTCAGGTGTGGAGCCCGTCGGTAACGTGGTGATGAAGAAGGCAGTGTTCACAGTGGAGACCATCAGCGCAGGGATGGGAGAGGTTCTGGTTTATGTGGAGGATCCTGCAGGACACAGAGAGGAGGTCAGCCTCTGAGAGCTTACAGGTGTTCAGAAATTAAAATCAAACAGTTTACTGTGTTTTTAACCTTTTAACAAAAATGTTCTTCAGGCTAAAGTGACGCCCAACAACGACAAGAACCGAACCTACTCCGTCTTTTACATCCCCAAAGTCACAGGCATGCACAAGGTGAGCCGAGAGTTCATTCTAACACTGTAAAGACCTGTGATACTTTAGTGTTTTTATTTCATGCAAGTTTGAAGTCTCCTGCAGCAACTGGAGAAACTCTGCAGGTTCAGCCTGTGATTGGTTTGTCTGGATGCCACGTTACTCTCTGAATGTTCAGTCTGCAGTCACGCTGGATGATTATAATCTGTTTAATTACACTAAAGACAGTCAGAGTTTAATTCTAGGAGCTTAAATTGGACGGCTGTGTTGAAATCTTTGATTTCATGTTTCTGTATAATTTCTCTTTTACGGTCGACTGTCAAGTAACAGGGAAAACTAGATTAGTCTCAGTTCTCTTCCTCCAGTATAAAGTCGTTCCCTCTCTCACTTTCATTTCCCTAAAGCAGCAAACTTTCAATTTCTGCCTTTTCTTTTGCAATCATGTGAAAACCTTTTACACAGAAAACATTCATTTATGTCTCTACCAGCCCCCAGGACACTGCAGCACATTCACAAAATAAAACTTTTGTGCAGATTTCCTGAAAATGATCAGCTTATACTGTTCGAGTCTGTAAAATCTGATAATGTAATTGCAGAGCTCTGCAGACACTTTCATTCAGTCAATGTTTAAAGATATGTGCTTGTAATCTGAGTGCACATCACTAAACCAATGAAGAACAAAAGCAGACACCTTATGTTTTAAAACACATAAAACCAAACCAGATAAAAGCCTGTTTGCTCATATTTCTTATTTTACTGATATTAGACTGTAAAAGAACGCACTTATGTTGTGTAAGTATTTTAATCATGACTGACACAGGCGCCACACTGAACTGGAGGACCTAAACTAACAGTTTTAGTTCAGTTTAGGTTTATTATAAAGATATTACAAAGAAATAGTTATATATAGAAACAAGTGAGTATTTTACTTGACTACCACACCCA
This sequence comes from Xyrichtys novacula, assembly GCA_962446985.1. Lineage (NCBI taxonomy): Eukaryota > Metazoa > Chordata > Actinopteri > Labriformes > Labridae > Xyrichtys > Xyrichtys novacula. The sequence continues at coordinate 20,616,248 of OY660867.1, read as the reverse complement.
AGTGATGTACTAATAAAAAGAGGAAACAGACACAAACATACCCAACATATGGACATGAATCAAAAGGTCAAAGGTGTGGTGAAATTGAACATAACTTTTTCATTATGTGTGTGACACCCAAACTTTACACGGTTAAAACAGAGTCTCTAGATCTCCTTTTTGTTTAACAAAGAGAATTTCACACAAGGATTGTTAAATCTATTTTTCCATGAGCTCATAAACTGATATTTAACAGAAAACTGCACAAAGAGGAGTCCTTTTTGTGATTAATTCTTTATTTATTTATTTTTTCATTTCATTACATTTCCATTTATCCACACCCCTTGCCCCTACCCCTTGTCCTGGGGGTAACATTAAATTTGGGTGATAACAGGGAAGAAAAATAAATAAATAAATAAACAGCAGCGTCATCAGTACATAGTAAACATAATCTTGGGATAAATGAATAAAATGCAAAATAAAGGGAGAGGTAAAAAAGAGGCCTCAGAGCAACACTTCTAGGTTATGTATTGCTTCTAACTTTGCCTTTTAAACACGGTTACTGGGAATTTCTAGTGACAAGATTTCATAAAATGATGGTTTCCACAGATAAACATTTAGAGCGTGAGGTGGTTTCCATCTCTTTATCAACGTCTTTTTAGCAGCAGTTAAACCTGCAAACAGTACTCTCTTCTTATGCTTCGTTAGATTCAGAGAAGTGTCATCATTCAAAAGCAATATATGTGGGAAACAAGGTATATTTGTCTGCATTAAACATGAAAGAATGTTCCAAATACTGAGCCAAAAGGACTAGACAAAGAGGAGCCTAAATAAAAAACTTGTTTTCTTTTTTCTGCACTTTCAGCATTTTAAAACAATAGTCCCTGATCACAAAACAAATAAATTGCTCACAGTCTGGACCTCCATAGGCAGGATAAAATGTGTAAATAGATTATTGAATTGAAAATGATGATTGATGTGATTTTCATCTTTGGCTGCAGTGGTTATAGTTGTTTTCTGCTGGTCTGATGCTTCTGCTGTGAATAGGTTCATGTAAAAACAGCCTGACAGCTGGGGGGGGTTATAAAATCTTACTGCACAATGGAATCAGTATTTTTAAGCTTTCTGAGAGCTTTGTGTCACACTTATGATCCTAAAAAGCTGCAGGAATCACAGAGAGTGTCCATGAAGATCATGAGACCCCGTTTTTAACATCCTCCTCTCTGCTGTGTAGGTGACAGTGCTGTTTGCGGGGCAGCACATCTCCAAGAGCCCCTTCGAGGTAGAGATTGGTATGGCTCAGGGCGACTCCAGCAAGGCCACGGCTCAAGGACCTGGACTGGAGCCATCAGGAAACATCGCCAACAAGGCCACTTACTTTGACGTCTACACAGCAGGTAAGAAAAACTTGAGGGATATGATTTCTTTAGGTCCTCGTCAGATGATCTCTCACAACTCAAAGTACTTTGTTTGGTTTAAGTGAGGAGGTGACTGAGTAGTGCATGTTTGTAAGAGCAGGAGGAGTCTTGAGTAGTGTCTGCTTTTGGTTTGTTAATGTTGTTTAAGGATGTAGAAGGATGTTTGAAAAACCCCAAACACAGCAGTAGAGAACATCTTTCAGACTGAAGGGACGAGCAGAAAAGAGGATAAAGTAAAGAAACTTTGTTCAGTGTGGGCAACTCCATCATCCTGCACACCCATTCTGTGAAATTTTCAGACTTCTACCTGCTGATTCTATACCTTAACTCACACTGACCTCTCACCTTCCTTACCTCAGGTGTGCATGAAAAATTTCAGATACATTTGGGGTGAAAAATTCAACCTAGTGCAGCGTGAACGGAAAAAGTCAGGGACCTCCAGGAACTTTTGTCTTCACTTCAGAAACTCTGAATTTATGTGTTTGATTATTATATGTTTGTACATTATATTTTGCACTGAGCCTGATGGTCCTGTCTGTGTCAGGTGCTGGAGTGGGTGAGGTGGAAGTGGTGATCATGGACCCCACAGGTAAGAAGAACACAGTGACCTGCACCATCGAGGACAAAGGGAACAGCAGTTACCGCTGCACCTACAAACCCACCCTGGAGGGGCAGCACATCGTCTACGTCACCTTCGCCGGGGGGCCCATCAACAAGAGCCCCTTCACCGTCAACGTGGGAGAAGGTGAGACACATGAATCTGTTTATATATCTATCTTAAACTACAGTGTATGATTGTGTAGACGAATGCAGGTCTGCACTTTTACTCTTTAAATGTAAACACTTCAGTCTCTGATATCTGTCAGCTGCAGTAATTTTCTGTTTTTTTCCTTCTTCTGTGTCTGATGCTTTGCCGTCTTTTTTCTGCTCTTCTGGATCTCCTCTTTTTCCCCTCTTCTTCTTCTTCTTCCTCTGATAGCAGCGAGCTGGTATCTGTCCTCTCTTTGGATTGGCCTCTTCCTTCTGCTGTCATTTCCTGTTTCCTGGGATCTCTCTTGGGTACCTGCTTCATTTGTGTGTGTGTGTAAATGCATGCATGAGCGAGCTGTACGGATATAAAACTGCTTTATCCTTCACTCTGTGCTTATGTGCATGTTTGCACGTCCTTACTTCAGCCTCATTTCCCTCTGCAGTCCTGCTGTTTGTCACTTCCGACCATTTCATGTTCATCTCACTCAGAGAGAAGTGTAATTTACATAGAATAACAAACATTTTAGCTGAATTTAATCAAAGTTACACCCTTAAATCTGCAGTTTGAATGACTTTTGCATGTTGACGCAATCCTCATAGAAGATGAAGACTAATGATTGGTTTTATAAATGATGCATGAATTTAACCACACTTTACTCCCCAGATTTCATTGATTAAATCCAACCCAGAGCGTATGCTTTACAGACACAGAGTGCTTTATTTGAATAGACTCAAAAATCTTAAGGTATTGTTTATTTGGAAAATGGGCCTCAGATTTTAGTTGCAAAGACCTTTCCACGGGAACCAGAGACCTTTTGAGGGACTTTGTGTGTTTCAACAGCAGGAAACCTGGGTCTAAATTTAGCTCTGGGGTAATCAGGGTTAATTATGAGGTTAATTTGCATAAATTAGTTACACGATTTGGTCTAAAAAGGACAGTTTCTGTCAACATTTACACAGCGTTACATCTCTTTGGAGGTGGAGTTGTTTCAAGTTATCACTCTTTTCACACAGAATAAGTTGTAATAAAGTAATTAAAGACTCGTTCCCTCAGTCATCTCCTTCCCGGAGAGTATCTGATAGCTCCTGTTCCTGTGGGGTTTCCTTTGCTTCCTGCAGGGGCATCATGCTGTGACTCAGCAGCTCCTCTTTAATAATCAGTGAAATGAAGAACATATTCGCGTCCTGTGTGAGGGTAACGGCTCCCTTCCTCCTCTGTGGATTCACTCTGCAGACAGAGATATGTGACCAGAGGCAGAGGAGGGAGGGTGTGCTGTTAGACGGAACAGCCTCAGAGAAATCCGACTTTAAATGATGGATGAAGCGCTCAGATGGAAATAGTTCTGGGTTCATATCATTCAGCCCGCACCTCATTCCTCTTCTCCCAACGAAACCAGCTCTGAGCTCACATGTGGTCTGACTGACTCTCTGTGTGTTTGTGTGTGTGTGTGTGTGTGTGTGTCTCCTCAGCCTGTAACCCCAGCCTCTGCAGAGCGAAGGGTCGTGGTCTGCAGCCAAAGGGCCTGAGGGTGAAGGAGACAGCAGATTTTAAAGTTTACACCAAAGGAGCAGGAACTGGAGAGCTGAAGGTTTCCATCAAAGGACCCAGTGAGTCAAAACTCAGACCCACCTCACCACCTCCTACTGATAACACTCTGATGATCTACTCCATGTTCAAGACCCAGATAAGGGTGACAGTTGTCGGAGCTAACCTGCAGAGATCCAGCAGTTCTGCTCACCTCTACAGAGAGTTTCAGCCTCTTTTAGCTCATTTATTCTGAATGCAAAGTTTCTCCACTCTCTTATCAGTCTTTTTCCTGAAGTAGTGTGCACCAGTTTTCAAGCTAACAGGCAGAAGCACTGATAGTCCCAGTCTGTAAAACCAGTGATTCAGAAACAGCTTTATCCTTTGCAGCACATTTGCTTCTGATCCATTATTTTAAATTTCCTGCACAGTCCCATCATTACAATTTTCATTTCCAAATTTGCAGCATGTTTTTCTGAGAGGAAATCATTCGGTAGCATCTGGATGATTGTCCCTGTTAGCCACCGTAGCCGAGCAGAAAAAGACACAAAAACTTGTCTCTGGAGCTGGTGGAGAAATGTAAAACATATTCTTGAGGCATTTTGTTCAGCAGAAAATTCAAAAACATATTGAGTTTGATTTTTTTTTGTTGTGCACAAATAGCAAAAAAACCTAAATATTAACTTCAGGTTGTGATGTCCTGAAATCAAGTAAAGAAAACATTTTTTTCTGTAGATGAAAAGTTTGAATAGTTTTAGTAAATCTCTGACTCCTGTTTGCAGAGGGACTTGAGGAGCCGTGTAAGAGGAAGGATCTGGGAGACGGTGTTTATGGATTTGATTATTACCCCACCACACCTGGGACATACAGCATCACCATCACCTGGGGAGGACAGCACATCCCCCGCAGGTACACACACACACACACACACACAAACACACACACACACACACACATTGTGACAGACCCACACTGACTTGGTACTCTGACTGACTGTAACGCTCCTCTTCAGTCCCATTGAGGTGAAGATCGGGGCAGAGGCAGGTCCGCAGAAGGTGAGGGCATGGGGTCCAGGTCTGGAGGGCGGAGTCGTGGGTAAATCTGCAGACTTTGTGGTGGAGGCTGTTGGCGACAACGTCGGCACACTGGGTGAGTCAGAGGACGGAGTTAGAGAGGAATATCCAAAGTTTACTCCGGTTTCTCCGAGCTCACCGTGTTTCTCCTCCTCCTGTTTTCAGGTTTCTCTGTTGAAGGTCCGTCTCAGGCCAAGATTGAATGTGACGACAAAGGTGACGGGTCATGTGACGTGCGTTACTGGCCCACAGAGCCTGGGGAGTATGCCGTGCATGTCCTCTGCAACAACGAGGACATCCAGCACTCCCCATTCATGGCTGAGATTGTTAACCCGCCGAGCAAAGACTTCTACCCCGACAAGGTGAGCACACACTCTCAGAGGACTCATTTAAGACTTGGTTTATTTGTGTCAGAGCTCCTCAGGTGTCACAATGTGTACCTGACGCTTCCTGACTGTGTTTCTCAGGTGAAGGCGTACGGTCCCGGCCTGCAGAGCAGCGGCCTGGCTGTTGGAAAACCCACAGAGTTCACCGTTGATGCCAAACAGGGAGGAAAAGCTCCTCTGAAGATTCTGGCTCAGGTATGAGTGTGTGTGTCTATGTGTGTGTGTGTGTGTGTGTGTGTATGTGTTAGATCATCTGGAGCTCATGTTTTACACTCTGAGACACCTGTTCCACGTTAAAGCCTCTCTCTTTCTCTGCAGGATGGTGAAGGGTTACCTGTGGACGTACAGGTGAAAGATAACGGAAACGGCACCTACGCTTGTACCTACACGCCCCGCAAACCTGTCAAACACACCGCCATGGTGTCCTGGGGCGGAGTCAACATCCCAGACAGCCCATTCAGAGTCAGTACACACATTTATAAAAACCTGTGTTCAGAGATTGGTTTATTCTGAATACAAGCAGGTAACAGAAGGTGTGTGAATGTATTTCTAAATGCAGATGAATATCGGAGCAGGATGTCATCCAAACAAGGTGAAGGTGTCTGGACCTGGAGTGGCGAAGACCGGACTGAAGGCCTTCGAGCCGACGTACTTCACTGTGGACTGTGCAGAGGCTGGACAAGGTAAAAAAACAGAAGATGTTTTTACAGTACTGATGTGGTGTCAGGTGTATAATCCACACTAACGGAAGATGTTAAATTCATCCAAAGCTGCAAATTTGAAACTTTATCATTCAAAGCTTTTCCGAAACCAACTTTGGACTCACTGGCTGAAGTGGCAGGTGTCTTTCACTGTGGTTTGTAATGATGACCTGTGTGTGTCTTCTGTCCTCAGGTGACATCAGTATAGGTATTAAATGTGCTCCTGGTGTGGTGGGACCCGCAGAGGCCGACATCGACTTTGACATCATCAGAAACGACAATGACACCTTCACGGTGAAATACACTCCACCTGGAGCCGGCAGCTACACCATCATGGTGCTGTTTGCTGATCAGGTGAGTCGAAGGCTTTGATTGTAAGATCAAAAAGAGGAGGAGGGAGGACGGAGAGGTAAAAGGTTTCTGGGTCTCTTTCAGGCCATCCCAATGACACCCATCAGGATTAAAGTGGATCCTTCTCATGATGCCAGCAAAGTCAAAGCAGAGGGACCAGGACTGAGCCGCAGCGGTGAGAGAAGCCTCTGAAATCTACACTTTTAGAGAAGGAAGAACCTGTTTTAACATGTTTTTAAACTCTGACGTGATTTCACTCTGTCTGCGGTTCAGGAGTCGAGCTGAGCAAGCCGACCCACTTCACGGTCAACACCAAGGGAGCAGGAAAAGCAAACCTGGACTGTAACTTCAGCGGACCGAACAAAGGAGAAGCCGTCAAAGACTTTGAAGTCATCAACAACCACGACAACACACACACTGTGAAGTACACACCTGTGCAGCAGGTAAGAGGAACACAATAACAGGAAGATTTTAAGATTTCAGACCAAACATCTGTGCTGCTTTCGTGAGATTTTCCTGTCAGGGTTTTCGTATCCTGTCAGCCTGCCTCAGAAACACTCAGTCTTTAAAAGTTGTTTATGGTGTCGGCGTTGTGAGCTGGTTTTCGTATTTAAGAATTTAAAAATTTTAAAGAAAGTTTAAAAAAATAAGAAAATATGTGTAAAATATTTGTCTTAAAGTGATTTTAAAGTACGCTGTAAATTGTCAGGGTGGATATTTGCTGATTTAAAGGCGCCACTTCTTCTTCTTCTTCTTCTTCTTCTTCTTCTTCTTCTTCTTCTTCTTCTTCTTCTTCTTCTTCTTCAGGGTCCTCTTGGTCTCGCTGTGACATACGGTGGAGATAACATCCCCAAGAGCCCATTCAACGTCGCTGTGGCTCCATCAGTGGACCTCAGCAAGATAAATGTCACCGGACTGGGAGACAGTACGTACCCAACCGGCATCACTTTACCTCCTTTCATTCAAACCCTGGAGTGAGGCATCATTTCATTCTGAACAAACAGAGCAGAGAGAGGTTTTACTGCTGATAAATAGGTTTCATTCTGTGTACATGGTTAGACAGGACTCTACTTCACATAAAGACTTATGCACAAAAAGAGAAGGAAAATTGGGAGATTTCAAGTCATAAATAAACTCTAATCCTCCCTGTAGCATTGATCAGTCAGGCCAGATAGCTGTTAAACATGTAATACCTACATTCGTCTGTTTCCAGAGACATTTCAGATCCTCAACTCCGTCTGTCCTTCATGTTTGTTGTAGAGATGACTGTAGGCAGAGACCAGGAGGTTACCGTCAAATCTAAGGGTGCTGGCGGTCAGGGCAAAGTCGCTGCCAAGGTGACCGGACCATCAGGAAAACCCATCACCAGCAAGGTTCGAGTCTGATTCATTTTCTTCAAACAAAAGATTTTCTCTGATTTATCTCTGATGTAGTTGAATCAGTAAGAAGGTCTGAGTTATGACTGTGAACATGTTGGTGCTTCAGGTGGAGCCCGGTCTGAGCCCAGAGACCAGCCAGGTGAAGTTCATCCCTCGGGAGACTGGACCGTACCAGGTGGAGCTCACCTACGATGGAGTCCCGATCCCTGGATCCCCGTTCACCCCCACAGCATACCCCACCTCAGACCCCTCAAAGGTCTGACATTTTTACTGCGTCACTGATAAAAAGTAAAAAAGTAAAGTATTTGTCTCTAAAGGTTTATTCATCCTCCCCTCTCCTCTTTCAGGTCCGCTGCTCAGGTCCGGGTCTGGAGCGTGCCAAGGTCGGGGAGAAGGGGGAGTTCATCGTGGACTGTACCAACGCCGGCCCGGCTGACCTGACTATTGAGATCATTTCTGACAGCGGCACAGAGGCTGAGGTCCACATCCAGGACAACGGGGATGGGACCTACACCATCACTTACATCCCCCTGTACCCTGGCTCCTACACTCTCACCATCCGCTATGGTGGCCAGGATGTGCCAAACTTCCCTGCTCGACTCAACGTGGAGCCTGCCGTCGACCCTAGCGGAGTCAGAGTGTTTGGACCTGGAGTGGAGGGCAAAGGTAAAAAGAAGAAAATTCAGATACCTGATATAAAGAGTCTGAAACTGCATGGTGCCCAGATTTTTGACCACTAAGCTGTGTTTCCTGTGTTTCAGGTGTTTACCGTGAGGCAACCACAGACTTCACCGTGGACGCTCGTGCTCTCAATCAGGCCGGAGGTGACCACATCAAAACTCACATCAGCAACCCATCAGGCAGCCGTACGGACGCCCTGATCACTGACCTCGGAGACGGGACCTACAGCGTGGAGTACACTCCCTACGAGGAGGGTGAGTGCAGACACAGTGAGCGGGGCTCAGAGGGGTTTGGGTTGACAGTCTGAAGCTCATGTTGATTGTTTTTATCCCTCAGGTCCTCACAGTGTGGAGGTTTGCTATGATGGCTCTCCGGTGCCAAAGAGTCCGTTCCGAGTTGGCGTCACTGAAGGCTGTGATCCGGCTCGAGTCCGAGTGCATGGTCCTGGTCTCAAGGGTGGCATCACCAACAAGCCCAACAAGTTCACAGTGGAGACCCGGTGAGTGAAATAAAACATGTGCGATGAAGAGATGATGTGTTTCCTGCTTTTATTTTGAACTTACATGGTGTGGACTCTGCAGAGGAGCTGGTACTGGTGGTCTCGGTTTGGCCATGGAGGGTCCATCAGAGGCCAAAATGTCCTGCACGGATAACAAGGATGGCAGCTGCAGCGTGGAGTACATCCCATACGAGCCTGGCAAATACAACCTGAACATCACCTATGGAGGGCAGCCCATCAAAGGTAACAGATAAAAAGCATTTTAAAAGATTCAATGAGCAGAAAAGACAAGTTCTCTGTTTGAGTAGGTTTTTCAATCCTGTGAAAGTTTTCCTAAACTGATCAGACATAACATCTGACAAGCGAAAAATCAGTGCAGAAATAAAGCTGCAGCCGGGAGGAAAAGATGAACTTTATCTCATACTGTTGTCATTAAAAATATGATATTGACCTTCCTTTCCCTGTACATTGTACTAAACAGATGAGGGACAAGAGAATTTTCTCACTATTTTACAACAAAAGCATGAGAGACTGAACTGCAGCATCACTCATAAGTCACATGCTTACATTGTACTAAACACCTGATCTTATGCAGTCTCTCACTCAGTTAAAAAACATTGTCTTGTTATTCTTCCAAATAGTGAATATGTGTAGATCTCCTGGGCTGTGTGGTTTAAATTTTTGTCTCACTCTCTGTCTGTGTCCTGCAGGTAGTCCATTCTCTGTGCCAGTCAGTGACACTGTAGACAGCACCAAGGTCAAGTGCCAGGGTCCTGGTCTGAGCAACAACGTCAGGGCAAACATCCCTCAGGCCTTCATGGTGGACGCCTCCAAAGCTGGAGTCGCTCCGCTGCAGGTCCGAGTGCAAGGACCCAAAGGTAAGATTTTTCTCTTTACATGATGAGAACCAAACACATATTTGTAAAAAAAAAACTAAAAAAAAAACCATGGTGGATTCTGGTTAGAGCATGCACTGCAAACAGTAAATTTTGACTTATTACAGCCTAGATATCTCATTTCCCAACACATTGACCTGAGAATTCCAGGTACTTAATGAAGAGCAAAAACTCTGCACTTCATCTTATTTGCAAAAAAAGATTTTTTTTTTTCAGTTTTAAAACCGTTTTTAATAATTATCTTGTAAATTCAATCATCTCCTCCCTGTGTGCAGGTGTGGTGGAGCCGGTGGAGGTGGTGGATAACGGCGACCAGACTCACACAGTCAACTATGTCCCCACCAGAGAGGGACCGTACTCCATCAATGTGCTGTATGCAGATGAGGAGATACCACGCAGGTAACTCGCCTTAAACTCTTACAGCTAGATATTACCTCTTTCCACTTCCTGTTTGTGCTCACGCTTCTACTCTCCCTCCATCAGCCCCTACAAGGTGAAGGTGCTCCCCACCCATGATGCAAGCAAAGTCAAAGCCAGTGGCCCCGGCCTGAACACCACTGGAGTCCCTGCCTCGCTGCCCGTCGAGTTCACCATCGATGCCAAGGACGCCGGCGAGGGCCTGCTGGCCGTGCAGATCACTGTGCGTCCTCACATCTGATAAGAATGATAAAAACTGAACATTTTTTAAACAATTTCTCTCTTAATCATAACTTTCTCTGTGCAGGATCCAGAGGGAAAGCCGAAGAAGGCAAACATCCGAGACAACCACGACGGGACATACCTGGTGTCGTATGTGCCAGACATGACAGGCAGATACACCATCCTCATCAAGTATGGAGGAGACGAGATCCCGTACTCACCCTACAGGATCAGAGCGCTGCCCACAGGAGACGCCAGCAAGTGTACCGTCACAGGTGTGTACATGTGTTAGATTTAAAGATAATTCAGCCCTGTGCAAATTAAACAAATGCCTTCATACCAGTTCAGTTTTAAAAAAAGCCTGATTGAACTGATACAGACAGAAAAACAACCTGGGTGTAATTCATGAGCCAGTAAATTTATGTGTAGATTTACACAGAAGTACTTTTCTTTTTTTTTCTTAGTACGTCTGTCAAGATCAGATCTACTGTAATACTGAGTAAAGGCCCTGATTATGTGTACATTTTGACTGAGATCCACTGAGCAGCAGGAAAAAAGCTTGAATGTGATCAGGAACATTTTCTTTAAAGCTTAAAACTGAATTTAAGTTCATAGATAATTTTCTGTCTTATGAGGAAAAAGTTGACGTTTTCATGTAGCTGCTGTGAAATTTTCACGTGTTGTTGTGTACTTCACGCTGTGCTCCTCAGTTACACACCGCCCCCCCCTGCTGCACACACACACCCACACCCAGACACACACACACACACACCCTCCCTCCCTGCTTCACACTCCACCATCACGGTTTGTTTCCATCGAGTGTTCGGAGCACAGTTATTGCCTCACACTCCCCCACCCCCACCTGACTGTCTTTATTTGTCACTTTTTGTTTCCTCGCTCCGCTGCTTCTCACCGTTCCTCTTATCAGTCTCAATCGGCGGTCACGGTTTAGGTAAGCCTCCTGATCGACTCTGACGCAGAGTTCAAACCTCTACTTTTGATTTTCTGTCTGTCAGCATGGAGGATAGTAGCAGCAGCTCTCTGCAGGACATCCATTATATCTTTCTTTGACCTTCCTCCTCTCCTAGCTCCCTCTCCTCCTTATCTCCTCTCTCCTAACTGTTTGTTTACCTATTATATGTTTCCTGGACGGACTAATGGACTAACAGAGTAGGTAGGATGGCATGGTGGACATGGCTAATCTAGCTTTTGTTTCTGTTATTTGGAGCCTGTTTGACGATAACATGAGTAATGGTTACAGTGTACAGTAGGAGGAAATAACAGACTGAAGCTCGTGAAACCTTAACCTGCTCTGGTGGATGTGGAATGTGCATGCTGAGTGTTTTTATGGTGGGGGGAAGTTTGTGTTTCTGGAAGATAAAAAATCATAATAGCTCATGTTTCTGCTGATCCGTTCTCCTGAAGGCGCTGGCGTCGGCCCAACCATCCAGATCGGAGAGCAGACAGTCATCACTGTTGACGCCAAGGCTGCTGGGAAAGGGAAGGTGACATGCAGCGTGTGCACACCTGAGGGGGCGGAGCTTGACGTGGATGTTGTTGAAAACGAAGATGGCACATTTGATATCTTCTACACGGCGCCACAGCCTGGCGAGTACGTCATCTGTGTCCGCTTTGGAGGGGAGCACATTCCCAACAGCCCTTTCCAGGTCACGGTGAGTCATGTAACTTCAAACCGTTTAAACACGAGTTTTTGGCTTTGACAGCGAAGATCTGCTCACATTTACTTGAAGCGTCTCGAAAAGAGGATTTGAGAGTTTTTATTGTCACATGCAAACCTCTGTTTGTCTGTTCGTCACTTATGAAAGTCTTACTTTAGGCTGTGTTTAATTACTGTAGGGGTTGCAGACGGTTCAAGAAAGCTACTCCTCTGCATGGAAACTGCACATTGCTGAACAGAGTAAAAGTTTTCATTCTGGACCAAAGTTTAAACTCTTTTCTCTTCTAAACTTCTCAAAAACAGGCTGTCAACGAATATTTTAAATTCGGATATATATTTGAATATTTAAAAAAAACAAGATTTGAATGTGAAAATTAATATTCGAATATTAAATAAACAGCAGGAAAAAACTGAATAGGGAAAAATGTGAAAAAAGAAAAAAAAATTGGGCTGCTTTGCAAGTGAGCGCATTGTAACAACGGGTCAGGGACAGGTCACAGGTCACAGGAGCTGCACCTGTAGTGAGACTTTCACAAAATGCAGAGGGAGATGGCAGGATGCTTGGAGCCAAACTCGGAGAGAGTGGTCTGGACTCCAACGAACTTTAGAAGCTCTGTTTGGAATTCTTTAGATTTTGGGCAGACACTTTAGATGGAAAAAATGCTGAGCGAGACAAAGTTATATGCAAGCTGTGTAAGCTAGATATTTGAATATGATCAAACCTATGTCTTATTTTTTGACAGCCCTAGTGTCTAATGGAACAGTGTAACTTAAACTCTGAGTTTGATAATATTTATAGTAGACCAGCATTTTAATCAATTGTCTCATCAAATAGAATGAACCGCTAACAGCACAGTATCATCAGCGTAGTGATTAACCTCACTCTCTTAATGTCTAAAGTCCTTATTTTGAAAGTTCAGGTCTGTAGATTATCTTAACAGCACTAATATTTTAAAGACAGCTCAAATGTTTCCTTGATTTGCTTAAAACCAGCTCTAAGAAGAAAGCCTGACTGGGCGGGCACTGACCGGTGAATCCAGTAAACTGAGTATACGTTATCGATCAAGCTTTCCTCACTGAGCTCAAACATCCTGATCCAGTTTTTCTCTCCTGAAGCTCCATGACGGGATCCCGATGGCGCCACACATCCCTGAAATCACTCTGACTGCTGTTGTGTTCCTCTCCACCCCCCTTACATCTCCATTGACAACATCTCCCTCCCCCTCCCCTTCCTCCCCCCTCAGGCACTGGAAGGAGCTCCATCAGACCAGCTCATGCAGCAGAGCCAAATGCCCCAGTACTACGCTCAGCAGCCCTGGGTACCTAAAACCTCCAGCCTCTCAAACCCCTCTGCTCTGTTCATGTTCAGCTTCCTCTATCCCCCTCCTCTTCCTCCACGTCATCAAAAATGACCGCCCTCCATCCTGCATCTATGTCTGCTGTATCTCATTGCAGGTTTTTCATCTCTAAGGGGACTTTTCTTTCATTTCACTCCCTCCAGCTCTTAAAAAAGTGATTTTTGTGACACATGGGCGATGCAACGGAGCTGCACAATATCCTCAACTTAAATTTAGTACCTAAAAGTGCTGCAGCTTTCAAGCACAAACTTTTTTGAATCATTGTGCAGCCCGTCTGTGCAGGCGGCTCCATGTCACCTCGCTTCAGAGACAAAAGCAGCCATTTTGAGATCATCAATGTGGGAATCAGCTGCTCCACATTTTACAAAATGGCGACCATCTTCATCCTTCAGTGTTTTTGTCCTCATCTTCTTCGCAGTGTGTGTCGGTGTCATCATCCTGACCATCATCTTCATCTCCATCTCCATCCAATCATCTCATCTCTTGTTGTCTGTCGGTGTTTGGAAGCTTTAATCTCGTCTGTCCTGCGCTGTGTTCGCTGTGTTACTGTCTATCTCTTACTCTATCTAACTTCTGACTTCTGTTTCTCAGGCGACAGACAGGCCAATGGGGATGAACGGTCTGGATGTGGCGGGGCTGAGACCGTTCGACTTGGTCATCCCGTTCACCATCCAGAAAGGAGAGATCACGGGTAAGAGAGAGATACGCCAAAGAAAGTAGAATCTTTAGACATGACTTCAGAGACCCTCACTGTGTTTCTGTCTCTGCTGAAGGTGAGGTCAGGATGCCGTCAGGTAAGGTGGCCAAGCCCGACATCACAGACAACAAGGACGGCACTGTGACCGTCAAATATGCTCCAACTGAGGCCGGCCTGCACGAGATGGACATCAAATATGACGGCATCCACATCCCCGGTAGGTTTCATGCTGAAGGGTTTTAAAAAATTCAGAAATACTCTCATGAATATTGAAATCCTCAAACTTGTGGACTTGTTCCGTTTTCGCTCACAGGAAGTCCTCTGCAGTTCTTCGTGGACTACATGAACAGTGGCAACGTCAGCGCATATGGACCTGGTCTTATTCACGGGACAGTCAACAAACCAGCTTTGTTCACCGTCAACACTAAAGATGCTGGAGAGGGTAGGAAACATCTACACGGCTGCTTTAACTAAATAGTTTTCTCCTGCATAATTTGACAAATTAAAGCTCTTTTTAACATAAAGAAGCTAAAGTTTACTGGTGGACATATCTCATTACTAAAAACTACTAGAAAGCAGAGAAGGAACAAACCTGTCCTTTTCTTTCAGGTGGTCTGTCTCTGGCCATCGAGGGTCCCTCCAAAGCAGACATCAGCTGTCTGGACAACCAGGATGGGACATGCACTGTGTCCTACCTGCCTGTTCTGCCTGGAGACTACAGCATCCTGGTCAGATACAATGACAAACACATCCCCGGCAGCCCCTTCTCTGCTCGCATCACCGGTAATATATATTCTCTAACGTAATAATGAAGCAATACGGCGAGCGAAAGTGAAACATCATGTGTGTTATTTCCCCTCTCTTGTGTCCAGGTGACGACTCGATGAGGATGTCTCACCTGAAGGTGGGCTCAGCTGCAGACATCCCTCTGGACATCGGAGAACTCGACCTGAGTCAGCTGACCGCCTCCCTCACCACGCCATCAGGCCACGAGGAGCCCTGCCTGCTGAAGATGCTGCGTAACGGACTCGTTGGTGCGTGTGTGTCTAAACCCTGAGCTTTTTTATCTTCATCATCCTCGTTTTAACCTTCTCCTCAACCTCTTCCTCTCTGTGTGCCGGTCACAGGTATCTCATTCGTTCCTAAGGAAATCGGAGAGCACCTGGTGAACATCAAGAAGAACGGGCGCCACATCCCCAGCAGTCCCATCTCTGTTATGATCAGCCAATCAGAGATCGGTGATGCCAGCCGTGTGCGTGTGAGTGGGAAGGGCCTGAGCGAGGCACGGACCTTCGAGCCTGCCGAGTTCATCATCGACACACGTGAAGCAGGTGAGAGTAACACATCTCAGTCATGTTTGACTTTACAGCCATTCAAATTTTAGTCGTAACACCGGTGTTGCGTTTATTTTACTTGCAGGGTACGGAGGTCTGAGTCTGTCCATCGAGGGTCCCAGCAAGGTGGACATCAACACAGAAGACCAGGAGGACGGCACCTGTAAGGTCACCTACTGCCCAACCGAACCCGGAAACTACATCATCAACATCAAATTCGCTGATCAACACGTCCCAGGTGTGACCTTAAATAAGTCATCACAGAACACAGCACCATGTTCATGAAACTGAACCAGAGCTTTAATCACATGTACCTGTATGTGTGTGTGTTTGTGTGTGTGTGCACATGCAGGGAGTGCGTTCACTGTGAAGGTGACTGGTGAGGGCAGGATGAAGGAGAGCATCACCAGGAAGAGGAGAGCACCGTCAGTTGCCAACGTGGGCAGTCAGTGTGACCTCAGCCTGAAGATCCCAGGTGAGCTGGACAGGAAGTGATCATGTTAACAGAGCTGTACCTGAAAATGAACCAAAATAAGAAAGTTTGACTCATTTTTAAGAAGAACATGAAATTATCAGATTTTAGCTCCTGAAACATGATTTTTTTTTATTTCTCTTGTCTTAGAGAGCTGATTATTTTCAATTTATGACATTTATGTCATTGATCAACATCTTCTGCATTTTCTGATATTTTATTGAAAACACATACGATGGCCGTCAAGGTCTATGTTTATGATTGTGGATAAAGAGTCCAGAGAACACTTCAGAAAACACTTTTTTAAACGTATTTTATTTCATGAAACGTTTTGCTCTTTGAACATTTTCACTGTTAGAAGCAGTTTTTAGGTTAAAGGTGTAAAACATTAGGAAGAGAGTATTTTTATGAAACTGTGTCAAATATTTGAGCATCACACAAAAACTTTTGCAGTCTTGTCTTGTATCTGTATGTCTGTGATGATTCATTCTTCTGTCCGTGTCCTCAGAGATCTGCATCGCCGACATGACGGCTCAGGTGACAAGTCCATCTGGTCAGATCCACAAAGCCGACATCATGGAGGGAGAGAACAACACCTACTGCATCCGATTCGTTCCCACAGAGACCGGCGTGCACACCGTGTGTGTGAAATATAATGGCATGCATGTGCCCGGCAGCCCCTTCCAGTTCACTGTGGGCCCGCTGGGAGAGGGAGGGGCCCACAAGGTCCGAGCTGGAGGACCGGGTCTGGAGAGAGCTGAGGCTGGAGTCCCAGGTGAACTAGAATAGATTATTAATGTGTGATTATATATAATTTTACTGAGTGAAACTGACTCTGCTGTGGCCCCTGTGCAGCTGAGTTCAGTATTTGGACCAGAGAGGCTGGAGCCGGTGGTCTCAGCATCGCCGTGGAGGGACCAAGCAAGGCTGAGATCGCCTTTGAGGACCGCAAAGATGGCTCTAGTGGAGTGTCGTACATCGTGCAGGAGCCGGGTGAGAGGAGCGGCACACAGATGATAAAACATGAAAACTAAACACACGCTGCAGCCTTTTTAACATCTGTCCTGTTTTTTATGGTTTTCCTCTCAAAGTTTTTTTTTGTTGTTGTTGTATCTCTATGAGGACACGTGGTCTGTAAATGTGTTTCGGGGCTCTGTCTGTTTTTGTATTTCTGAGACACTTTCTGAGATTTTCTGACTTTAAATTCATCCTGTAGGAGACTACGAGGTGTCGATTCGTTTCAACGAAGAGCATATCCCTGACAGCCCCTTCATTGTCCCTGTGGCCTCGCCGTCAGATGATGCACGCCGTCTTACTGTTGCCAGTCTTCAGGTGAGGCTCTGAGACACACACACATCCGTGTGCACACACTCCAGCCCACAGTTCACTGCCTACAGTGCAGCAGCAGATCAGAGTCTTATTTCTGTAAGTCAGAAAGCTTGAACAAGTTTATCAAAGTTTTTTAGTTTTACCCAGAATCAAATATTTCTGAAACAATGTGCTCCAGTCAGGGTTACTCTTCAGTTTTAGGTTGAAAACAGAGTGTAGGAATTTATTAGTTTATTGAAACCTTCTTAGAATTAAACAAAAAGTTAAATTTCTCTGAAAATTTTATCATGAATAATTTTATTGAAACAACCAAAAAGGATGATTCTCAGTAAAAACACTAAAGTACAGGTGTAGGATCATAATCAGCTGCTGCTGCATTGTGAGGCTGTGCAAGGGCTTCTGGGATACTCCAGGACTGTGTGTGTTTCTCGTGCCTCATGCTAAAGGCTCTCAACAGCCTCCCTAAAGTCTGACGGGGCGCTAAAGGGTTAAAGAGGTCTGACCTGGGCTGTTTTTCCTCTGCCTCTGATCACTCTCTCACTGAAACACTCATCATGAAAAGAAAAACTATTATTGATAATATCTAATAATCAAAGATGACTCACTGTAGTTACACATCCACATACAGACGAGTCTCCTCACCTGCAGACCCTCTCACACACTCAGATTCACCAAAGAGAATCACTTTTTCTCCCCCCTTTTGTTCAGCTTCTGGTTCATAAAGGAGAGTTTTAGGGCCAGAAATGAGGAGAAAATGAGAGAGGGTACTTTTTAATATTTTTTAAAATTTTCCTGCTCTCATTTCTTTCTCATATTTTATTCTTAAAACAAAAAAGCAGTGTATAACTTATTAACACATGTCAGGGTTATGAACATTTATTCCTCTCTCAGTCAGTCATTTTTACTCTGAAAACAAAAAGGCATCTTTCCATCTTATCTATACAACCACTTTGTGTAAAGTTTCCCACTAGATCACTGCATTACGTAGTGGACCTTTAAAAACTGCATCACTGCAAATTCCACAAAATCAATCTTCCCAGTTCAAATTCGATGAAGCATTTGGTGACATTTGACGCTGGATGGCTTCTTCTGACTGAACTTGTGCTCCAGGAGATTTGTAGTCATACCTGAGCGCTTCAAACCCGGCTCTAACACTCTCCCTCAGCTTCACAAACACACACCTGCTATCTCTGCTCACAGCCCTCCTCTTTAGCCCTGTTAGCGACCTCCAGGTAAGATGAATAAAATCCTCAGTGATCTGAGTTTGATGCTGTTTAAGAGTTTGCAGACAGCTCTGGTAAACCTGTGCAGTGACTCAGGGGTGTGACATTATGGAGACAGTGTTAAGTTTGTGAGTCTGTGTTGTCGAGCAGGAGTCGGGTCTAAAGGTGAATCATCCGGCATCGTTCGCCGTCAGCCTCAACGGAGCGAAAGGCGTGATCGACGCAAAGGTGCACAGCCCGTCAGGAGCTCTGGAGGAGTGCTGCGTCACCGAGATTGACCAAGGTAACACCAGGACGAAGCACAAACCCGCACAAAGTCAGACTGAGATGTATGGAAGAGTGTGAAGTGTGTGAGGACGCATGAAGATGTTTCCTCTCCCGTGTGTGTGTGTGTGTGTGAACAGATAAGTACGCCGTGCGGTTCATCCCCAGAGAGAACGGACTCTATCTGATCGATGTGAAGTTTAATGGCAGTCACATCCCTGGTAGTCCGTTTAAGATCCGAGTCGGAGAGACGGGCCAGGCCGGAGACCCCGGAATGGTGTCAGCCTATGGACCAGGACTGGAGGGAGGAACCACAGGTGACACACTCACCTCAGCTGTGCAGGACAAAGTGAAACAGAATGTCAGTTTAGCTTTATTCCTCACCAAACTGCCCTCTTTTGTCTCTTTTAGGCACTGCATGTGAGTTTGTGGTGAACACGAGTAACGCCGGCCCCGGAGCCTTAGCTGTGACCATTGATGGGCCCTCAAAGGTGAAGATGGACTGTGTGGAGTGTCCTGAGGGCTACAGGGTCACTTACACCCCCATGGCTCCTGGAAACTATCTCATTTCCATCAAATATGGTGGTCCTTATCACATCGTGGGCAGCCCATTCAAAGCCAGAATCACAGGTGAGCAGAGCTTTGAGTTTCTGCTGATATCATGTCAGTAAACAGATTGAAACCTTAATAACAACTCCTCCCTCCATCCTCCAGGCTCTAAGCTGGTGGCCAGCCACAGTATGCACGAAACCTCCTCAGTCATGGTCGATCCAGTGACCCGCGCCATCAGCTGTTCTCAGGCGGGAGCTCCTGTCCAATCAGATGCCAGTAAGGTGGTGGCGAAGGGTGCGGGTCTGACGAAGGGCTTCATTGGTCAGAAGAACAGCTTCAGTGTCGACTGCAGCAAAGCAGGTGAGTGTGCATGAAAGAAACGGGACAGAGTGTTAAATGAAAAGAGTTTATTACAGCACAAAAACAAGAATTTGAAAAGAAGACAGAAACAGAGGTTCGTTTCAAGTCTGCAGAAACTACAGAGCGACATCGCTGCGTCTGAAGTTATTTTTTTACATAATTTTGGCTGTTTACTCAATGTAAATGTAAAAACATTCAGAGAAATTGGAGAAATCTCTGTTCAAAAGGGGCAAAGACAAAATCCAAGACTGAATGGTTAAAAAACAGGCAGGAATCTGAAGTGGAAATCCCTGCATGGACTCAAAAAACATTGTCTGTGAACACAGCTGATCACCGCATCAACAAATACAGAATGAAACTGTACAATGTAAAAAGGAAACAGTGCATAAACGTGATCTAGAAACTGTGATTTTAAAACATGCTGGGAGTGAGTTAGGGAGGCTAGAGCTGGTGTAATCTGGTCACTTTTCTTGGTTCTGGCGTGTATTGAAGTTATTTCCTCCTATGGTCTACAGGTCGTAACATGCTCCTGGTCGGGGTGGACGGTCCTAAAGTCCCCTGTGAGGAGATCCTGGTCAAACATTTGGGTAACCGCCTCTACAACGTGAGCTACCAGCTGAAAGAGAAGGGAGAGTACATCCTGGTGGTGAAGTGGGGCGACGAACACATCCCCGGCAGCCCCTACCACATCAGCGTCTGAACCCCTCTGACCCCTCCCCCCGCTCCACAATCAGAGCCTTAAACCACTGTTAGTCTAACCCAGCATTGTTTACAGCTCCAGCCTCCCATTACACACATTTAGATTTCTGATTTCTTTATTTAACCAACAACCAGCTGACATCTTTAATCCAGAATCTTCCAAAGATAAACTCTGATTATTCCTCTCTTTACGGTCATTTCTCCACCTTTCATTCTCCACCTGTCAGTTTGTTTAGGGAGGAAAAAGATGCACCTTTTATTACTGTAAGTCAGCAGTCAGATGTGCCTTCATTTCCAGTCATGGACGTTTAGATTTATGTTGATTGTTATCTTAGCTTAGATTAGATTAGTGTAGCAGCAGCAGGTTTGAGCCCAGCTTTGATGGAAGGTTTCTGTTTACACTGGAGGAGCTTCTCTCACATTAACAATAACTCTGATTCAGTTTAAAATGATACAAAGCAAAGGGTGACGGCCGTAAAAGCGCCTAAAAGTTCAGGAGGTCAGTATGTTAGAGACCTTTAACTGTCATGTGACTGTCTTGTTTCTTCTAACAGCAGCTCCAGCGTGAGGTGTTCCTGATGCTCTTTAGAAAATAACCTGAAGTTTACCTGCTGCTAGTGTGATCCAGATTTAGACACTGCTGTTCTTAGTTAATCAGAGACAGAACGATGAGTGTGCAGACGGACAACGACACATTTCACAGCAGCTTCCTCACATTATCTCTTCACTGCTGCCGTGTGCTAACGTGTGAATCCAACATGTGAAACAGACGGCGTGTGATTCAGATCCGCATCCACACGCCACGCTGTGTGTTCTCACCTTCAACAAGAGTCAGTAACAAATTTAAAAAGGGAAGTTTCCGGTCAGAGAGGCTGAGGGTGATGCTGTCACGTCCTGAAAACATGATGATGATGATGATGACCAAAAACAGGAGAACTGATGTTGCTTTGTTTTCTTCTCTGTTTTGTATCGCACCCTCTTCACCCCTCCCCCTTCCTCCAGCTCGCTTTGTGCCTGAACTATCTTTCAGAACAAAAAAATGAACCTTGTCTTAAATAAAAAGGCTTTAAAGTGTTTGTAAGACAGTATTTTGATACACAATAAAGTTGTCTAAGTATTTTTCTGTCAAAAGAATATTTGTGTCTATAAACTTTGTCCAGTTTAAAGATGAGAAAAATAATAATTGTGCAAAAAAATTTGTCATATTTGCAAATAACACAATGCAAAACATCTAGGTTAATGCATAAATGAGGAATAAGTGTCATTTCATTAAACTACATGTTTACAGCAGATGTTTAAAATCATATCAGAATGTTTCAATCCCTAATAGAAATCATTTAGCTCTGTTAAATTACGGATTAAATAATAAAGATAACTAACCTCATATTGGTTAAACTAGTACTGCTTGAATTGAGAATAAACAAAAGAAGGAAGTTAATGAAGTTTCTAGTTCTACGTCTAAAAAAGTTCATTTTTTTCTTTTTTCAAACTGTAGATTCAAATCTCAGTGTTTCCTGCAGAGAAAGCTCAAGCATCACATTTAAGAGTGTGTGTTCGTGTGTGCTTGCATGCAAGGGTTTCCAGTGAGTGGAAAATGTGTGCATTACAGTCTGCAGCCAACGCCCTTCCAGAAGAAAAAAAAAAAACTCCTTATTGGGTCAGATTTTTCTGCGCCTGCAGGGGTCGCCGCAGGAGAAGAAATCAGATATCTCTGAACTGCAGGCTGAGCTTTTGCTGAAGACAGAGGGCAGCTTAGTGCAGCTGTGGCCCCAAAATTTAACAGTGCTCAGACTGAGAAAAAAACAATTTAACAGTAACACATTTAAAACAAGTTTCATAGAGTTGAGCTGCAGCTGTGAGTTAATATCTTCTGATCTGTATTTGTTTTAGAAATGCAATCAAGCAAAACCATCAGTGAGATTACCGAAAGGAAAATAAACACCGTAGATCTGCAGTAAGACATGCAAGTATTTAGACTTGGTGTTTCCATGTTTCTGCAAAAAAGTCAATTGACATGTAAACAAAATGATTACTGAATTGGTTAAAATGGTGCTTTAGTATTATAATAGTAATGTTCTCTTATCAAATATAGTGTTGCAGTGGAGACAGCTAGAGTTTCGTAAAGGAAACTTTTTTTTTTTGCTCTTCTGCACAAAAGTGACTGAAAATACATCAAAATATGGATGCTGTAACAGTAAAAAAAAAAATCATGTGAAAAAATAGAAATAGAAAATGAAGTTTAAATACAGTACAGTGAGGGGGCTTTACAGTTTCAGAAAACTGTACATAGGCCTATGGTGTACATTTGATTTGCTCTGTTCGAGTGCAAACAAGTTACAGTAATGTCAGATTTATTCACTTGTTTGTCGATTCATTTATAAACTTTTAAGCTGAGCAGCATATTGCTGGTTGGTGCAATTGAGCCCGCTGTAGGGTCTACTATATCTTATGTAAAGAAACAGGGAATGAGTTCGTGATTTTGAACGCGACAAACAAGTATGTCTGCTTCGGGCTTCCATATACAGTACACAAGTTTATAGTATGACATACAGGGAGACTGTCACATCCTAATCCAGGATTTTTATGTTTCAGTATTATTTGATTAAGTTTTTATGTCTTTAAAAACAGAAAATAAGTCATAAGTGGGGCATTACAACACAATTAATACAAAACCAGGAACAGTACAGAATGTACACAAAGTGATTCAGGATCACACACAGACTGATAAAAGTACTTATGTTCACCACAATCCTGTCTCACTTATGATCTTCCCATTTGGCTATTTCGACGTTTTATCTTCGTTACCTTGTACAGATATCTAAACTTTATTGTGGTGGTGTTTGTAGTTAATGTAAAATTTGTGGGTGTGCCGAATTCCGCACAGAGGATCCTCCCACTGAGAGCTGCTCCTTGTCCGGCTTGCTCACACACGTTCAAACATAGAGCTTCTTAGTCTTTTTCAAAGGTGAGTGAAACTTAATTAGTTAATTTTTATACCTGCACAGGTAAGCTAAACACCTCTGCTATCTGTAACCTTTTTTCTAACCAACCAGCCATATCTGTTGATCACGCGAGACTAAAAAAAGCCGCGAAGTGAGTTTGATTTCGTCACTCTGCCGTGCCGAGCACTTATGAACAGTCGTAAAAATTAAGTGCAATGCATGTGGAATAATATGTACAGATACAGCTTCAATACGAAGAATAATATATTCATATACACCCTTAAACACGAGGAATAGATATATGTAGATACAGCTTTTTACACATAAAGCTTTCAAATGAGGAAAAGTGGAGATTGGTGCTAGTCTATCGAGTACAAAATGTTGCCTTTAGCATCAGTCGGACATTACAGTTTGTGTTCAGGGATTTGTTTATGAAGTTTAACTGTTGGAGTGTTGGCGGGCTGAAAACTGTGCCAGACCCTCTCCCTCCCCCATTTCTTCCCCTCTCTCTCTCCTTATGTCTTTCTTTCTTCTCACCGGTCTATCCACTTAACCTGTTTTACTTCTTTGTACTGATTGCTTTGTGGTGGTTATTGCAGTGGAATTAGTTGTACGTTTGCAACCATTTTGTTGCTATTCTTGCTGATCTCATTTGATTCATTAACCATTCAGAAATTATGATATCTATTTACCTGTGTGCAGATGGCTCTGAGTGAGAAGACTGATGAGGAAATCAGAGAGTTACTGACCCAATATGACATCAAACATGGACCTATTGTCGGTAAGAGAAACTTATTTTAATAATGTCAGTATATGGACTAAAAACAGCTGTAAAGTTATAAGAGAGAGGACTAACAGCAGGTAAAGGGTCATTCTTTGAAAACAAGAAAACTTGAAGGAAATGCTAATTCACCAAATTAAAAGACACTTGAACCACACTATTGACTCAGCTGTGATTATATTTTTCTGGCATTTTGATGCTAACTGTGCATTAAAAGCAGTAACTGACCAAGTTTCAAATCCCAAATGTACAGACTTGAACTTAACTTCTTTGAAAGTCTTGAGACCTTGAGAAAATAGGCCATTCATCAATAATTAAGCCAAATAAATTAGAGTACAAAAAAACAGTGTGAAGGCTAAATGCAAACAGATAACTGACTAAAAATGCATTAATTTTGTTGCATTTCTGGCTCTTGATGTGATCATGTTTTTTACTTATTCCTTGCCGAGACCTTAAAATCTTCTTTAACGGTATTCAGATTTATTAGGATTTTAACCTTATTGTTTTGAAAGGGTTTATCACCTTAAAAGTAAATAAGGTGTATGTATTTTAGACATCAAATCCACTGTAAATCCCATTGAAGTAGTGGGAAAGGCTTAAAATGTGATAGTAGCTCATTATTGGTTAATTTTTAAGTCTTAAATTGGTCATTTTACAGAGATAGAATTGATGTGAGATACACTGGATGATGCATGCATGTTGTGTTCACTGTGACTGGGACATTACAGCTTTGCGATTGTGTGTTTGTCTCAGAGTCGACTCGACATCTGTATGAGAAGAAGCTGGAGGAGGCGATGGAGAGCGCCGCAGTGAATACTTCATCTGATAAAACATACTACAGAGAGGAAGGTGAGACTGTGACCATTCAATCAGAGACACTAGAAACTAAAACTCTGTTGTGTTTTTAAAACTGAGCAGAGATAAAACATGGAGGATTTATTTCTCCGACTGCATGTGAAAGACTTACATTGGTCCCTGTCTGTACCGACTGATATTCAGTAATGCTGGTTTAGGACCCAATACTTGGAAATTGGACAGAGTCTTGAAGATACTTACTAGGATTTTCCTGGAAATCTAAAACCATAACAATAGACCTTACTTAAGCGTAACTCATCTCAATAAAATCCAACATCATCTTAACAATGTTTGCAGCTTTATTTTTTACACAGACTGAACAACATTCAGCTGTTTATCTGGACCACATACAAACATCAAGGCTGCTTGATTAACCAGTTTAGTCTCTTACTGTTGAGAAATTACATAAGTACGCAGCTCCAAATCATTTAGTTTGCAGAACAGGGTTGCAACTAACCACCATGTTTCAATTGGATCCAAAAATACCTGATGTGACACTGTGCTATGATTGACCTAAGGAATTTTCAGCTTTTAAATTAGTCTGCAACTTGATTTATCGTCATTAATCACCATTATGTCTCACTGTTGTACTCTAACTTGAGATTTGAATTTGACCCTGAATGTTCTTATTGTGTACTTCTTATCTGTGAAAGTTTAAAATGTGAGTCTATCTGCTCTGAAGCTTCAAATTACAGATATTACAAATATAATCAAACATCAGCTTTAACAGTCAGAGTTGTCCTCATCAAACCTGCAACATTTAACGTTCATATTTTCATCAGTGTGTGAATATTGTGTTTGTGTTTTCAGAGGAGGAAGTGACCTTCATCACGTACCACAGCCCGGTGAGCTCAGCTTTCCTGCTTCTTTTTCCAGATTCCTCTAATGTGAGACTGTAAATAATCAAATCATCTGACTGTTTCATTTACAGGTAAAACAGGAACCTTTTGGAGATGTGTGAGTACACTTAAACATTTAATTTAAACTTGTGCATTTGAATCAAAATGATGCCTGTTTTTTTTTTTTTTAGTTTTTTAAGTTTTTTAACATATACATATGATATAGAAATGCTCAGGCAAATGACATTGACTCTGTCCACTAATATTCAGTGTCACGTCCCTTTAAATCACACATAGAAAAGATTGTGTCTGTTGGTCCAATGAGTGTGCACACTTGGGAATCTCTGATCGTATAAATTAGGACGCCTACTACAAACTTTTACTGTTTAAAATCAGATTAATTTACAAATTTCTAACAAAATGACCCACCTTGATTTAAAAGGAAATATGCATCTATATGAGCAGTTTTCATTTGTCAGGGTTCTGGCTCACCTACATGTACAAGTATGTGGACTTATTCTATGTAAACTCCTCTGACATCAGTTTTAGATGTCAAAGTGTTTTTTTCATGGTTTTGTGTTCAGGCTGAGATGGAGAGGAAACGCTAACACAGAAGAAGCAGAAGGTGAAGAGGAACAGGAGGAGGAGGAGGAAGCGGAGGAGGAGGAAGAAGAAGAGGAGGAGGAGGAATCAGAGTGAGTCCTGCAGAATTTGATGCTGCGTTCGAGTTACCTCAGAAGTCAGATGTCTGACCTGGGAATGACGTCACACCCAAGTTACCAGCGTTTCAGTTACCAAGTCGGAAAAAAGCTAAATCGGAAGGGGAAAGATGGCTACATCTGCAAAAGTTATTTTTGCGCTTGCCTTGTCCTTGCTTATATTTGGGCAAGACAAGCACTAAAATAACTTTAGTAGATGCAGCCATCTTGTTTCCTCCTCCGATTTACCTTTTTTCCGACTTACGCTGATAACTCGGGTGTGACATAGTTCCCAGCTCGGACTTGTGACTTCCGAGGTAACTCGAACGCAGTATTAATCCTGAATTTAAGAGTTTATCCCCTGGGTTAAACCTCACTGTCTGTGCTTCAGGCCTGCTGTTCAGGTGACCCACAGGACAGCCAATCACAGCGCAGTTCGGTCCAAGAAGGTCAGCAGCAAGTCTGGAGGCTGCATGGGCAAGTTTTTCCGTCTGCTGTTGCTGTTAGCCGTTTTAGCAGGCGCCTACTACGCTTACAGCCAGATGGTCAACACAGAGGAGGAGCCTGCAGGGCCAGAGTGATCTGAGTGGTTGTTAAGGTGTAGGTTTTTTTTTTTTACTGTTGAAACACATTCCTGAAACTTAAAATGGCAAGTTTTTAAAAAATTTCTTAGTGCCATTAAATCCACTAAAATGATAGAACCAAAAATATGATGGTCTGCGTGTGTCGAGTCTGTCTGCACTCGAACAACCAAAAAAAGCACTAATTACTGCTGTCAGAAAAACTCTTAAAATTTGAGCCGTAATGACTTTCAGCTTCTCTAATAACCAGTGAGTTTGAGTTCTCAGGTGCAGACTAACACCTGGTGTTGTCTTTTCATGGATTTTTTGACAATAAGAAAAACTGAAATGATTCCTCTTTCCTTTACTTCTTTGCTTTTCTCATATGAAGTGTTGCACTCTTTGTCCTTGCTATGCAAAGCTTGTTTTCTTTATGTAGCTGTTGTCCATTATGTGTTTTTATTTGTGACATATTGCACAACAGACTTCAAACTCTAGGCTGTTTTTTTTTAACATTTTTATGCTCCTCTCTACATTGTGTGCAATCAGAATCCAAAGCTGTCATCTTTATGTGCCAATAAACTTTTATTAAAAATGTCTAGAGTAATTATTTGTAAATGATGAAGCTGAAAATGGAGAAATATTGAAGAGTAATTCAGACATTTTTGGAACTTGGTTTCAGGTAAAGAGAGAAACTGAGTCCTGAGGTAGTATTTCAGCAAAGAATGCACTGCAGGAAAACTGTTGTGGCAGAAAACATTTGATCACAGAAAGACATTTAATCACTTATTCAGTCAACAGGAAATACCTAAAAATATAATGAGGCTGCTCGTTGCACCCCCATAAATTATGCCAATAATTAAGGTGCAAACAGGTGGATTTAGTTTTGCAGCTCTGTCCTGTTTGCTCTTATTTTGCATTGAATTACGAGGATGAGCTGTCAGTGTTTTCACCCAATGCTGCTCAGAACTCTGCTGTGCGCTCTCATTCTGACAGACTGCAACTCTATTAACTGAATGTGGAGAAGACACTTCTCTTTTTGTGGATTCAACTTGTGACTGATGTGAAAAGTTCTACAGATTTCCTCCATCTTATTTTCTGGAGAGCTAGTAAATAGCAGCTCAGGCTGAATTATAACAGACCCTCTGTTGTGGCACAGTCTGTATGTGCTGGGTTTGAGCAACAGATGACCCCAGACTGGTTTAACCCTGAGTGTTGAAATATTAGTATTGTCGAAGTAATAATGACAGACTTAATGGACAAGAATGTTATTTTTAGGTCAGTAAGGGGTGGAATTTTAATTACCACTGCAAAGTTTTTCTTTTGATTCTCTCCTGCAGTCACCAGTTCACTAAAAATGTAATGAACTGTGTTATGCAGAAAGGGTTTCATTTTACCCCAAATTAATGCAAAACAGCTTGCTGCAAATATGTGTGAACACCACTGGAACACAGTGATATGTGTGTGTTTCTCCCCTACTCTGTTTTTGGTGCATTAAAGTCTAATTTCAGGTGATTTATTTTTTAAATGTATTGATGGTTGAGTTTTTGAAGAAGTAGTTTCAGGTGTTTATTTGCAGCTCATTTTTAAGGTTGGCATCAGCCCAGTTTGAGTATATCAGACATATGGAAGAGGAGGGTGAAGGTGGAGTCAACTGATATGTGCCTAGCAAGAACCTGCTGAAACTAGATAAAGCTAGACAAACTAAATAAGCGACTGCTGTAGGTGAAGGACGTGTTTTACCTTTCCAGGAGGTGGAGCCAGAGTCACCCAGCCAGAAAAAATTATGAGTTAAGACAAAAAAAAAAAAAAGGTTTCACTGAATGAACTCAATAAACTGTTTTGCTGGGCCCTGGTTTATGTGATTTCTTTCTTTCATCTGCACTCATATTTTAGGATATCAATTTTATTTACAATAGTTACAGTTATAATAGTCAGTGCTATATAATAGTTATAATTACAAGGCTCTAACACACAACCCACCGGGATTTGTTTGGATCCTCATAGAGTCTTTGAGCTGATTTTCAAAATGTAAGGTCTTTCAACTTCTTAAACATCTTTTTTATATATCAGAGGTCTTAGATTTTAGATGACTCTAAGAAACATGTCTGAATACTTAATCCTATTTGCACTGTCTAGGAATATATGATTTTGTTAAATGGAAATGTTTGTTCATAAGATAACTCATGGCATTAATGTTGGTGAGTTATAGGCATATACCCAAATCAGAGGAGAGAAGGAGATGAGGAAAAGGTAACATTTCAGGGATGGTTGGCTAGACACAATAATGAGGCAACTTCCAAGATATGTAAAAAAAAACCTTGAAATTCATCTGTTATCAATTAAACGACCCCTGTTTTGCTGGCTGTTTGTTCTGCTGTGCCAAAACAAGATCAGTTTTTCACTGTTTGGGCCTTTAAAGGGTCTTAAATGTGCACAAGCAAAGGTGGGGACCAGAAATAATCCAAAATAGTCTTTATTTTTTTTCTGGGACAGTAATCATGTTGTGTCACAGGATGGCGCTGAAGAAAGAACAGATTTTAAGTGAGACAACAACTGAGAAAACTGCAAAGATTTGTCACTCAATGTGGCTAACTTGGATGGAAAACTAGGAGGTTAAAAATTAGAGGAATGCCCCTTCAATCTGAGGTCAAGGTGAAATACAAAGAGACTGAAAGTGTTTGATTCTCTTCAGCAGTAATTCAGTTTATTTATTTACAAAAACTGTAAAAAAGATGCTTAAAACCATCCATCAATGATATGAACAGGAGTGTTATAAAGCAGTTATATTTACATGCTGCAGGTAGTTACACAGTAGACGTGTGTATCTGTCAGCAAAGGTCAAGGGTCAGCTCACTCACAGGTCAGCGAGTGGTGTTGTTTCAGACTGAGGTTGTTGGTTTAAATCTTTGGTCAAGCTGAAGACACAGATGTGATCCTGAGGACTGATTAACTCAGCCCTGAGATTGTTGAGGTCTCTGTTTGGATCCATAAAAGTCCCCCATCACTGATGTGGTCATTCTGTTCATTCAGGAGCTGAAAGTTTGTCCCAGCTGTGATGAAAATTTAAACATGGAGTTTAATAAGAAAGTTCCTGACGCACAGCTTTAGATTTGGAGTCTTGGAGGTTTCAGGTAAACCAGTACTCGTCTGGTCCAGGTCCAGGTCCAGGTCCAGGTCTACTGCTGTCCAGTCATGTTCAGGCCAAGGGGCACCTCAGGAGGAATAAGAGGGTCCTGTATCGACATGGCAGGTGTTCCCATAGACATAGACCTGCTGACAAACAACATTAGGCATGAGTCTGTGTGTGTGTGTGTGTGTGTGTGTGTGTGTGTGTGTGTGTGTGTGTGTGTGTGTGTGTGTGTGTGTGTGTGTGTGTGTGTGTGTGTGGTCTTACCTGACAGCGTGTCCCTCAAATCCAAGTGCAGTGATGAAGATGTTGATGAGGACGGTGAAGAAGACAAAGACCGTGGCAACGTTGTTCATCGTGTTCAGCTTTGCGTGTTTCCTCACATCATTCAGATCGTACTTCACTGCTGACACACACACACACAAAACAAAACAAACAGCAACAAAGAGAAACTGATGAGCATGATAGAGAGAAAAAGTGGTGACAAATTAGAATCATGGGGCTTTTTTAAAGAAACAGGAACCTGTTTTTACAGACAAACTGATATTAAACTAATATAAATAATCATTTATTATTTGAAGCTAATTACATCATCAAAAGAGAGTTTAAAAGGATGAAAAGGATCAGTCTAGTGTTCAATGTCCAAAGTACTGCAGATTAGAGATACATCGATTAGACAATTTAAGGCATTAAAACTAATCAGCATTCCATCAAATGATCACATCATTTTTTTTCTCTCATAATTTTAGTGTTATCATTTTTTTTATTTTGCATAAAAAGATAATAATATGTTAACTGTGTTATCAATCAGCCATCAGCTGCCCTGCTAATAATCAGAACCAGCTGTTGAAAAACTAATTGTCGAATCAGGAGTGCAGATGCAAATATTCTGCCAAAACAGTTGTTAAAAACACTATTGACCCAAATGTAACCATTTCTTGACAGATTATTTCCCTCGAAATACACCTGAACATTAGGATAATGGGTTTAGGGACAACATCTGGAACAGTTTTTCGGTGATAAACTCAGAGTGTTTTTGTGACATCAGGAACTTTTCTGTCCCACAGAGAAGATCAAAGTATTTCAGAGACTAAACAGATCCAATCCCATCAAAAGAATTCATTACTTCCTGTAAAACTGAGTCACTTTGTTTATTAGCTGGCTTTGCTCGATGGAGGCTGCCATCTTTGTTTTGGTCTATTGACCAATCAGAGGCTGTATCTGTGACCTTTTTGAGCCGTTAAGGTCCAGTTAGAAGCTGAGCGCCTGAAAGGGACAGAGTGATCTGCTCATAGTACAGAAATAGCAATGATCCTTTGACTGAATTCAACTTATTCAGCTTATTCTAGCTTCAGTAGATCTGTGCTCTTTGTGCTTTCAAATCTTTGGTGCTTCATTTATCACTGATCACTGTTTATTTCATTTAACTGGCAATTTGAAAAAAATAAATACAATATAATAATATCAATTTCTATTTATCGAGTTTGTTTGATTGTTATTTTTAATCCAATTGGCTTTATTTTTGTAGAAATGTGTCTTGAAAGGAGGTTGTCTTATATCAGGCTCAGGATTAATGCAGACATTTTTTATATCAGTGGAGTTTTTTGTGACTTATGAGCAACAATAGAAAGTCCCACAGAGCTCTTAGAAAGGAATTCTGTAAAGCTTGGGGAACAGGGAGGGTCAGATAACATGTTTTTAAAAACAGATTATTTCTCTCTGCTTTGCATTTAGGAGGCAAATGGGAAAAGGAAGGAGTGATAATATGTTTTGAGTCACTTGCCAATGAAGACAAGCAGCAGCCCCACTATGACCTGCAGGGTGATGGACAAGGACAGCAGGACAATCAGGGGGATGTAGAAGCGATAATTAGGCCCCACGTACAGCACCGTCTTCAGCTGGGACGAGTTCGCCATCAGCAGAGCCACATCCAGCATACTCTGAGCCGCACTCTTCTTGGTGGCGTAGTGGTTTATGTTGATGGGTCTGAGCCTTTTACCTGAAGAGGAGATCACGTTCTGTGGGGGGGGGAGAGGACAGATGAGGTCTGAGGACCAGACTAGAACTTTCTAACCTGTGGTTCTCTTGATGATCTGGTGTTATGTAAAAGATGTGATTGTTCTCTGAGCGTGCTCCACCACGTTTCTCTTCACACACACACCCACACACTGAGGTGTTGTGTGTTTTGTTCACAGGTGTGGCTGTGAGAGTCAAAGCAACAGGTGATGACTCAACCAGGAGAAGTGGAGAGAGGAAACATGTCAGAACTCGCCACAGGCTGTTCTCTCTCACACACCTCTCTCACATGACAAGAAAGAGAAGCAGCTATGTGAGGTGGCGGTGAGCAGGGAACCTCCTTCCTCTGCTCTGACAGGAAAAATGTAGCTCTGTTGATTTTCTCAACTCTGTGTCTGATCCTGTAACACAGGTAGACCACATGTCTCACCTAAGCGAGGGTCTCTCTGAGTCACAGAGCTTTCAGTCCTCTGCAAACACAGAGGTCACAGCAGTTACTGCCCCCTGCTGAGGTCAGAGACTCAGAGCAGGGGTTCCCAACCTGAGCTAGGCAGGACCTGAGGAGGGGTCCTTGATTTTTACTTTTAACTCCCAGACTATGAGAGAGGTTTTGTGTTTGTCTTGGGTTACTGAAACAAAACAAGAAGAAAAAACTCAGTTTCATTAACTTGGAAAAAAAAAGAAACTTGAGGACACATGGAAATGATTTTGAGTGGTCCTGCTGACGGGAAGTGTTTTGTTTTAGAGGGGTAATAGCGTGGCACCTCAAGGTGGAACAAGAAAAAACCCTCCTTTGTTTACTCTGTATATTTACTTAAGTATGTTGATAAAAAAAAAATTCTGTGTTAAACATCTCATCAGGGTAACAACTGCAGGCCAAAATATATTATGTAAATCTCTCCATCTGTTGGCTTCCAGAGGTCCCTGATGTTCTCATCTGTACAGAATTTGTCCTAAGAGACACTTTCTCTCTCCTACAGTTCAGTAAAGATTTCAAACTCAGATCAAAAATGCCTCCAGATGTAAAAATAATAAAGTTAAAAAGTGTGTTTCTACTCTGTCTGAAACTCATCATCAACTCATCACATCTACTGTCTCTTTAAAGCACTCCAAAGCACACCAGTAAACAGCTTTCCAGAATTCATCAGTCCAGAACTAGGCATTTAAGGAACCCAAGATCCTGAAAACCAGCACTTCAGAAGATGATATCCCAGAACCAAAGCTTTTAGAACCGGGCATTCTAGAACCTCTCACTTTAGAACTCAGTGTTCCAACCTGACCCTTAGAAAGCAGAGCAGGATGACACTGTTTGTTTGTTTGTTTGTTTTAGAGAGATTGATCAATCAAAACTGTCCTGGTTTGAGTGGATCTCTCTCAGATCTGCTGTGACTTTTGGAAGGTATTGTTCAGATCAGCCTGAAGTTTCCTTCTGGGAATAATCTAATTTACCTTTACTTCACAGTTAGACACTCTCCCTGTGTTTAGGATTGACATCAAACATTTTGAATTCAGATTTATTTATTTGTACAACATAGCTCAGAGCTGTTAAAGAGTCGGGACAAACTTCTGCAGCAAATTTGGAGGATGAATCATTTTTAAGATCAGAATGACAAAGATCTTTGTTTTTGTTATGCAGAGTAAATTAAAACCTCTCCAACATTTAATCACTGATGAAGTACTTCTGCTAATTATGAAGCACACGATGATGCTATTAAAAACCTACATATGACAGCTTCACCATTTGCACTGAGCAACTTTACACCCATCACATATCATTGGAGTTCATTTGATAATGAAGACAAAACCACAGCAGTCTTATACCAACATATAACCCACAGCACCTGCTTGTTTACATGATACCCAATCCTCTGACCTCAGAGTCCTGCCAAGATTTGGGAAGGACATGAAGCCCGAAGTAGTACCAGAACACAGACATAACAGTTACTGTGACAGACTTTAAGTATCACAACTTAATACAGTTCATTAAAAGAGAGGGTATCTGCACAGACTTGTACACTCTTCTAAATTGGGTAAACATAAAAATCCCATCAAACCTGATGATCTTCTAAACTGAACTTAAGCTGCTCTGGGTATATCTGACAGACAGTATTTGTGAAAAGTCATTCTTTACAGAAAAGTAAAGTTTTTAGAATATTAAGCAGAGGACATTGGTGTACTTCACATCTGTGGGCTGTATTATTCATGTTTGGCTGTAATTTACTCTTCTAGTCTCATGAAAACCTTTTGCTGTTGTTTTTCAGTGGTTAGAAGAACAATAACTGAACATAATACAGTCCAAACAGCTCACCGCTGAAGTAATCCCACCTCAGGGCTTCCAGTTTTCAGGGACACAAACGAGAACAGAAACAGACCTTGACAGTGTTGCCTGTCTGTGTCTCTCTGTTTTTGAAATGAAAAGAATGAAAAACAATAGAAAAAAGTATGTGAGTAACTCACCTCAATGTCTCCCAGCTTGTTCAGAGTTATTCCCTCACCGTTCAGTTTGGAGTCGGGGTCCATGTTGTCTCTGTCAGGAAACTGTCCTCCTGCTGCAAACAAGATTAATGTGAGCTCTGAGACCTTTACAAAGAGAGAGAAAGAGAGAGAGAGGGAGAGAGAGAGAGGGAAAGGGAGTGGACAGGATGAACAAGCTCCTCTGGTTTCAGGGACAGTTCAGATCCTCCCCTTCCACAATGTGTTGAACTCAAACTACTTCAGTATGACTTATTAGAGTTTCATTTCCTGATTATGATTAATAATATAAAAGTTGACAATTCTGTCTGTTCATCTAAAAAGTGGCTGCAATGCTTACAAAATTCTTATCTATCATAGGCACATTAATATTGACATTTTAATGCCTTTATAAGGCTTTATAACAATCACTCTTCAAGTGATAATAGGCATTGATAACAACTCAAAGCAGTCTTTATGAAGTGTTTTAAGCAGTTCATAACTTGTTGTAAATTACACAACTTGATTCAGTTGTAAAGATTTACAGAGGACTCAATCGGCATTTGATAAGTAGTTATAATAATTATGATTCGCAAATGGAAAAATGTCTCACTAACAGTAACAGCATGACTTTAAATCCCTCCTAAATGCATTAATAAAACTTTATAAATAAGCTTTCGATGTATTATCAGTGGTGGGATTGAATAAACTATTGTTCTCCATGTGGTCTTATGTGGAACTGAAAAACTTCAGTGCTGTCCCTGATGTACTGTCTCAACTGTGCTTTAAACAAATTTGATAAGTCAACAGGATAATTCTGGAAAACGAATTAACATCCAGAAAGTAAATTTGGTGAACAAAAGGTATGTTTAACTATCACATAAAAAGCTTTACGATTCAGAAGAGGTTAAACTTGTAAGCTGATCACTTTGAGGAAACTTGACCTTGATGGTCTGTTTTAGGGGACTTTAGACCAAACAGTGAATTCTATTTAGTGACAGCTATCTTGTGTTAGAGGTTGTTTCTCTTTGAATATGAAATATATTCTGAAACACAGTTTAAATTTCACATAAATCACAAAAAGACCATTTGCCTAGTCTTTTTCTGTATTTCATTTTACATCATGGTCTTTGCACCCTACCTCCCCCTACCTACACACTGTTGTCAGGAAAAGCAAAAAATAAAGCAAACAGAGGAATCAAGATGTTAAAAAGACAGCAAGAAAGACAGAGGCAAGGTCAGGAACCTGTTGGACTCACCTAAAAGGCAAAAGAGTGCACTCTACCTCCCCCTACAGCCCCACTCTAATAAGGGTGGTGAGGAGGACGAGAGAGCACTGAAACTTCAGAGTCATCAAACTCAGGGGCTGTTTTCTTTCAATATCCGATTTGTCTCCCACTTTTAGGTGCTGCTAAGTTTTTAAGCTTTGTCACCTTGTAAATCACAGTCACAATGACACATAATGGACTTATTGAGATGAAGTGTGACTGTATTGTAAAACAGCTCTGTACACCACTAGAATAAACATGGAATAAATCGCATTCTAAGAAAATTACTAATAACTGTTATTTAATAATTCTGAGCACCTGTAGTGTGATAGTAACTTAGTTGAATTTGCATTAATATGTTTAAAACACTATATTACATGCTGCTCACTTTTAAAATGTCAGTTTGGCAGCTGCCGTGACCTAAACTCCTCAAAATCATGTTATCACTTTTTTGACATTTGATCTAATACAGAGCAGAGGATATTTTTCATGTCCCAGCAGGTGAAGCACTAAAGAAACTCTAATAACAGATCAGCTGCATTCCACATGTGCAGGTGTGCAGGGTCCGGGTTTTCACTTGCAAGGAGATTTTATGAAACTAAATCATACTCAACAGGTTTACATGTATTACATACATTAATTGATTTATTAACGTATCCATGACAAGGCATCATCTGAATTAATCTGAATCGTTGACAAGGCATAATCTGAATCAAGAACACAATCCCTCAAATGTGGAGCAGTCTTACCTGGAGCTATTCATTAATATCACCCGATAAACTATTTTCAGTGAGTTACTACCCTGAGATAGAGCACCAGTGCACTCTTGAAGCTTTATATTGATGAAACACCTGAACACATCAGTACTTACAGGTACAATGCTTGTGGTTATTGTGTTTCTGCAGTTACTTGCTATATGCCTTTGATTTGGCAGTTTGAGGGTAATCAAATCATATTCTTGTGTGTACTAAAAAAAAACTCCATTAAATAGAAAAGGACATTACAACCAACGTTACAATACAATTACATTAAAAGGAGAGTTAAAAAAAAAAAAGAAATAGAAAAAAGTGGGTTTTCAGTTTACCCTCTAAATATTTTCTTTTTAATTTGTTGATTAAGCCTTTTTATTAAGTTGTTTATTTATTTATTTTGGTTGTTTTTATTGATTTCTCTGTTATGGTAAAGGCAGTCCTCTTCGTTGGTAAAACAGAATTTTAATTTTTTCATTGACATCGACTGTTCAACGAAGGGATTTATCAAGATAAAACGATCAAAAAATTAATTCTGAGCAAAGGTCCTTTATCCTGTTACTATAAATTAATCATTCTTCAAATGTTTTAAAAAGTATAATATTCTCATATCAAAATTCTGTCTTTCTCCTTTTGTGACAGAACTGGAGCGTTACCGGAAGTCCTTCTTATTTCCGGTAGGATCGTGTCATACTTCTACACAACATGGCGGCCTCCTTGACTCTCCGAACTGCGGTTCTCCGCAGGGCTCTTCTCGGACCTTTGAACCTCCATGGTCGGACAACGGGACCCGCTACCTCCTCTGCGGGGTTGCAGTCTTACTGTACTGTGGCACCAGGAGGAACAAACCCGGCGATTATAGAGTCCACGGAAGAGTACAGGTTCGTGGAGCGGCTCATCCCTCCCTCACGAGTCCCTGCTCCGCCTCAACACTCTGGACCCACGCCGTCCGGGTGGATCCCTCCTGCAGAGTCACCGCCGGCTCTGCCGTACATGATCCGCCGCTCACGCATGCACAATATCCCGGTCTACACAGACCTGACCCACGGAAACCGAAAGATGACGCTGGTCCGGAAGGTGGAGGGGGACATCTGGGCCCTGGACAAGGACGTAAGGGAGTTCCTAAAGGGGGTGACCGGGAAGGAGCTGCCCACCCAGGTCAATGAGGTTACCATGACCCTGAAGGTCAAAGGTCACTACGATGTGGAGCTGAAGCAGTGGCTGGCCCAGAAAGGGTTCTGATTGGACCCATGGATCGTCCTCAGGAGGACAGGTAGAGGATTGGACCATCTTTAGGTCTCTCTGTGAAGAGGAAGAAAGAGGTCTGGACTGTCCTCAGGTCTCTGTGTACCCAGGTAGAGGACTGGATGGCCTTCAGGTCTCTGTGTGGACAGGCAGAGGTGTGGACCGCCCACAGGTCCTGCAGAATTTCAGACCTTACTGCAGCAGGAAAACTTTCTAACGGACTCTGAACTGTTTTTCAGACTTTGTTCATATTTAGATGTAAAAAGTTAAATATTAAATATCGAAGCAGAACTCTGATGCTGTGTTTATTCCCAAACCACAAAAAAATTAAAATATATAATAGTTGTAAATATCTTTTTTCATAATTATGGTTGGTATATGTGTAATAAGGGCTGGGTGATTATATAACATATATATCAAAAATTAATTTCCCTCAATATTGATATAAAACATGGTCAAAATGCTTTTTGATAGTTGGAATTCTGCCATATTTAGGTAGACTATACAAATAGCCAATGAAAAGGGGAGTTGCTCCAGGTCCGCTTTGCACTGAACCAATCATGTGCTGAATTAGAACCAAGTAGCAAAAAACTGCATAGTAGCAGGCTGCAGCTACATGCAACCATAGCACTTAAACATGTGAAGCCAACAGCACTGTTGGAGAGAAAAAAAGGAAATGAGTGCTACCCCTGACAGAAATGCAGATGAAGACTCAACAGATGACGACATTGTCGACAACACTGGCATGAAAACATCAGTGGTGTGGAGGGATTTTTTTTTTTTTTTTTGAGGTCAGACATGAAGCAGAGTAACATGCACTGCAAATTATGTCGAGTAAATGTTCTAGCAAAGTTGGGGAATACCTCAAATCTTTTTCACCACCTGAAGCAGTGCCACGTATCAGAGCACGTGCAATGCAAAAGGTTACAAACCCCGAGTGGAGAAAGGAGCCCAAGCGGCTGTGCAGCCCAAACAGCAGACCAGTCAGTCCACTTTCTCTAGCGCAACACCTTACGACAAAACGCAGAAGACACACAAAGACCTCACAGATATAGTAGCTTATTGTATTTGCAAGACATGCTACCAGTAAGCACTGTTAAATTTTATTTAACAGGGAACATTTAAGATTGACAAGTGATTTTTATATATTGTGATATATATCAATATCGACTGATATGAAAAAAAAAAAATAGAAATATTGTGATAAACTTTTTCCCATATTGCCCTGCCCTATGTATAATTATTATTTGTTTTTATTCTTGAGATTCATTTACAGGTCTGCTGGTCGAGGCTTCAGTTAATACTAATGTAAATCTGCTCTACTCTAACATCCTGTAGCATTGCCTTGATCCATGAACGGAGATGAAGTTCTTATACTGGTATATAACCACTCTGCAGTGAGTAACCAGCACAGGTATGTTAACACTAACCTGCTGAGGATGGTAGTGCTAGCTCTGCTCATGTTAGTCCCACCCTGTAGACCCTTTTACCTGCAGACTCTGAGCTCCTGTTTTTGTCCCCCTAATGAATTGCTCTCATTCGTGGTTAATTTAGAGAAAAGAAGCTGAATGGAGCCGACAGTACCAAACCTGCTGGGTCAGAACCAAAGTTCAAAACACTTTATTTAGGTCCATGTCGAATCCATGTCAGACTGAAGGAGCTCCAATGACCTCCATCAGTTTATCTGAGCCTTAAAAACACACTTGAACCTCCACAGACCAGAGTCCTCATCGCTTCAGCAGCCATGGTCTGAACACTGAATGATGTCAGGAATATCTCAGGTGTGAAGCAGAGAGGAAAAGTCTTTAATCCGCCTGTTCAGCTCCTCCAGCTGGTGCTCTAGGAATCAACAAAAGCACAAAATGGTCAATCTTCTAATTCTGGACCGAGAGTTGCCCTGGTTCAATTGAGTTCAGGGAGACTAACATGAAGAGGTTTAAAGTGCTGCTCTGAAAGTGCGTTCTCTACTCTGAATTGACAGTGAAAATGAAAGATTATTCACAGACCTAATGTGCGTTTCTCTCCACGGCTCCAGTACCGAGGCTGTGTCTGCAGCGTGTCTACTTCCTGTTTCACTGACACTGAAGCTTCTGATACTTCTTTGATCATTTCCAGCTCCTGAAAAACCAAAATCAGTTTCAGCGTGACCATATCTATAGTCAGGTGTGTCAGATTTACTTTTTTTTTTGCTTTTATACATGTGAGTGAGCATGTGCTGACCGTGGTGAAGGCTAGCAGTAGCTGGTGGACTCTCTGGAAGACGTCTGTCTCTGTGCTGAAGGTGGGAGGGTCTCTGCTGCAGTATGATTTCAGGTCTGACTCGTAAACGTGGCTGAAAGTGGACATCAGCTGCTGAAGGTCACAGGCCGCCACACGCAGCGAGTTTGGAGAGAAGACGTCAGGACTCTGAGCTTCATTGCTGAGGAAGTCACACTGAGGAGAGAAAAGCAAACAGAGATACACATGAGGTCTAATCTACAGAGACTGAGTTTATCATTTCTGTTTACATGTTTGAGCATGTGTCAAGTATTTGGATTAAGTCCAAATCGAGCACAGTCCTCTATCATCAGGTGAATTTTCTGTTATGCAGTTTGTCCTCATTGATTAATATCTGACCTCTGACCGAAGCTGCTCCAGAGCGGACTGAGTCTGCTGTATAAGGACGGAGACATCAGCAGCTTCTTCTCTGCTCGGTTTAGAGGAGGACTTGATGTTTTTTTGTAAAGTCCTGTGAGGTAAGAACAGAAAGAGAGCAGACTGATACAAACACACCAATGCCTATACAAGTCAGGCCTCATCCACACAGATAAAGATAAAGCAAACATATCCCTCTAAGACTTCATCTCTTCTTCAGACACAAATAGAGTTCAGATCTCTCAAACAAACTCCGGTTTCTTAATCTCTTTTTGGTTGTGTGTGAACCAGGTACCATGAAAAACAATGCCACAGAAGCTTACAATAAAAATTCAGTACTGGCAGAGGTATGAGCACATACTGACTATCCTCTTGTCTTACTTTAATGATATTTGCTGTTTATTTTCCATTTTCCTTGGTTTAAATTTTTGCAACCAACCAAACAGCCACAGAGCAGACAATCCAACACAGGTCTGCCTGCTGCACCCAGGAGGTTGTTTGATGAGTATTCATGCGTGTAGTGCAGATGAACATTGCTTTGCTGGAGCATTTGTGAGGAAGCAGGTGACTGTTTGAAATCTAAAACAGCATCAGGGTAAACGCGGCTCATCCTGGCCCCTCACAGGAGACAGCACAAACAAACAAACAAAGAGGGGAAAACAGATTCATATGTTTGAAGATAATCCAAAACAACATACTTCATGTGTGAAGGCCAGGGGTTGAATGTGGGTCTGAGCATCTGTGTGAGAAGAGGCAGATTCTCTGCTACAAAGAGCTCGTTCAGCAGGCTCTCTGCATCCGTACGTTCTCCTGCAAAATTTTTGCAGCCGGGGACTGAAGTTAAAAGCTGCTCCAGAAACTGAAGCTGTCTGAGAGGACTCGCATCACCCTGGAGGAATAAGATGCACTGATGAAACAGCACATTTTGTGTAAATTACAGATTGACAGCAGTCTCACACAATGCCTTACTGTGATCAGATCCAGGTCGTCAGCTCTGCACAGCAACAGCTCCTGCCCCAGCAAAGCCATGTCTGTGTGTTCAAACAAACAATAGCAGAGGAACATTTCACTTTAAACTTAAAGGCAAAAAAAATAACACTCAAATTATTTCACTATTTTATAAGGTCTCCTGTGCAGTAAAGTCATCTTTTAAAAGAAAAATTACCTTTAGTTAAATCTTCTGGATCTTTGGACCTCCCTGACCTTGCCTTTGAGATGCCAAAGTTTGGATTGATTCTGTAAAACAAAATGAGGTTATAGAAATATTAATACATATTATTTCTCATAAGTTACACTGAAGGTGATGCTCTCTGTAGTTTCTCTATACCTGCTGCAGATCCAGGCCAGGATGTCTGTGCGGTGCTGAGAGGGAGAACACAGCAGCTGTAACATGCTGTCGGCCTCCTGCAGGTACAGACCCTCGACTAGGGGACAGGTTAGCGCCTTCACACACAAACACACACAAACCATTTATACATACATAATCATGGTCAACATTCCTATATATGTGGTTATATCGGCCAGTGTCATGTTTTATACGGATTCTTCTTTTGTGAAATAATAGATGTATGCTGTAGATTTTAGAATATGACTGACATTTATGTCAATGTTAAACTGCATTTAACTATTGCTATGATTTAATGTACATGAACTACAAACCAGTGAGGGTTGTAGGTTTAATATCCCGTCCTTCAGAAAACACCAGTTTGAGGGTATTTAACACTGCTTAGCAGCAGCCACACAGGGTGCCTGCAGTGTCTGCAGACCTTAAGTATTATCAGCCTTGTGAGTTAAGATGTCGACTGATACTGGTCATTTTGAGGTGTCATTAATCAGACTAAGTGTGTATGTGTGACCCTAGACCCTACTAAAGCTCCTGTGAGGAGTTTCATGAAATTTATGACACAGACCTATTTTTTAGGTCTGTGTATTATGACATACAAAGGAAAACAAAGCCATCAGTGTCCTCAACAAGCTTAAGATGTGCTTTGACATAAGAATCTGATCCTGCTAACTTTGAATGGCCTTTTGAATAATCTATTGAAATTATTTATTTATAAAAACTTACATCTGTACACCTGCTCAGCTGACACTTTTACACCAGTTTCAGATGTTAAAAAAATACCGACAAAGCAGTTCCCGACCTGTTTCAGATTCAAAACTTCTTGTTTGCTATTTTATATCATTAAAAACACAAACCCCATACGGAAGCTTCAAATGTCATATTCATGTTTTTGTATTAAGTTGCAAATGGGAAGACCTGAAAGAATCGCAGACGTAAATTTATCACCAAACAGGTCCTAACTTCTTGAAATCTATTTTGTGTTTTTTCTGCAGATACTGTTAAACGTGAATGTGTCCTGAGTAAACAATAATGAACAAATCCTACAATTAAAACATGATACAGGAAGTGAACCCCTCCACATTAAAGACATCAATTGAGGAACACTTCTGTCACCTGTACCTGGACTCACCTGTAACTCCGCATAGACACAACGAGCCACTTTTTCCTCCCTCGAAACACCCGCCATTTTCCAAACAAATGCGAGCTGCTTCTTTTTCTCTGGTATTTATGTTGGGTAGCAAAAGAGCTGTGGGTGGCTCTATATCGCCACCCAGTGGACAGCAAAGAAGGTCCGCTCTCCCCACAGCAAAAGTTCGATGGTCCTTTACCCCAGACCAAGACCTTAAATTTTCTTTTATAAATGATTAATTTTAATTTTAATAAATATGAACCACCAAAAAAATCTCTAATTTTTTACTTTTAATTTTTATTTTCGAAATAGGCAGCTGTAAATTCATTGATATTTTTTAATTTTTAATGCAAGGATTTTTTTTAGTATTACCAAAGGGAAGCAATTATTGTATGAATGCTGTCTGGTGGAAATACATACAAATGATTTGGCAGTGAACATTCTTGTGACATGTGTAAATAGGCTACTTTATATTGACACAAGAAAAAGTTTGTTTGAAACTCAAACAAGCATCATTACTTGCTATCAAAAATTCAGATACGGTGGCCGAGAACCGCCACTGCTGCAAATAAAAAAAGATTGTGACAAAAAAAAAAAAAAGGAAGCCCACCAGGGACCAATAATGATGATGCACCAGTATTTTACGATCCAGGCACAAAAGACAACGGCGAAAAGATGAGCAAAGAAGTTTGTGGAAAGGTTATTGTTTTATTTCGCTTTCTAAACTTTTCAATGTGTCATTTGGTTAGGCCATATAGCTTCTGAGTTGATATGAAGTTGATCTGGAGGATGCCGGTGTAGTGTTAGCTTCAGTTAAACTTCATATCGACCTAGACTCTACATGGCCTAACCAACAGCACACAAAGCGAAATTAAACAATAACCTTTCCACTTACTACTTTGCTCAACTACTTGCCGTCATCATCTGTGCCTAGATCATAAAACACAGGTGCATCATTATTATTGGTCCCCGGCAGCTCACTTCCGTTGTGGCTTTTGTCATTTGCATGCTTTTATTTTCGCAGTAAGTAACTTTTTTTCCCCATCGCCTTTTTTTTGTATCAGTAATTTCCGTTGTGACTTTTTTTTTCATTCTTTTTTATTTGCAGCAGGGGCAGTTCTCGGCCACCGTACATTTATTAGGTTGCGGTTTTATAAAATGAATATACGTATTTATAGATATTTTTCTACCATTCGTCTTCTCACACTCCTGTCCTATAGGTGGCGGTATGTCTAAACGGGCCGGCGTGGAAGAAGTAGAAGAAGCAGACATCGTAAAAGAAGATAAAGACGTCACTTCCAGGATGCGACACAACGATCCAGTTTTCTCTCTTTGATCTGTAGCAGAATTAATCCCAGATTCGGGACCCGGTCTGACAGCAGGGGGAGGATTGTTTCTGTCTGTAAGAGCGGAATGTGTGCTTGGTGTTGACGGGACTTCTTCCGTTGCCGTTAAAATGAAGAAGAGGAACCTGGAGAAGAGGCGCCATGTGGTGGCCTGGGTGAACAAAGCTGAGTGGGACCAGGTGCTGGAGTACCTGTACTCCACAGACCCCGGGCTCCAGAGATTCGCCCTGCAGAGGATCTCCGCCTGGAAGGCCCGCTACGCCAACAGCACCCCGGTGGCGGTGGAGTGCACCGCGGAGCTGGTTCGGTGTCAGGTGCTGGACCGGTCCAGACAGCTGGACGGAGACGACCTGGTCCTGCTGTACGGGGCGGCTCTTGTCCGGTTCGTGAACCTGATCACGGAGAAGCAGCAGGGAAAGACCGCCCGGCCTCTGAGGACTATCGCAGGTAACCTGAACATCCCGGAGTGGGTGGTGGACCTGAGACACAACTTCACCCACCGAAAACTGCCCACCCTGAAGTGGTGCAGGAAGGGCTGTAAGGTGGTCCTGGACTGGCTCCAGCAGGAGTACTGGTCCAGGCAGCTTGGAGGGGGTGGCAGCGGGGACTGGGACTCTCAGTCAGAGGGAGAAGATGAAGAGATGGACCTGAAAAGACGAGAAGATGAGCTGATAGCCCGGCAGAAAGAGATGGAGGAGT
The DNA here is from genome assembly GCA_962446985.1 of Xyrichtys novacula. Classification (NCBI taxonomy): domain Eukaryota; kingdom Metazoa; phylum Chordata; class Actinopteri; order Labriformes; family Labridae; genus Xyrichtys; species Xyrichtys novacula. Next base: position 20,571,318 of record OY660867.1, on the reverse strand, counting down.
ATAAACACGCTCGGGAGCTCCTGATCTCCTTTGAGAAGGAGCAGTTTCAGGCGTCAGAGGGGCTGCAGGGGGACCTGATGGGGGGCTCATGGCCCGCTCCTCTGGCTGACATGAGCTGGATCCTGGCTGAGATCAAACAGTTTGCTCTGGAGTCCAGTGAGATGCTGGTGGACGTGCTGTTAGAGGATGGGTTTCTGGTCCCAACAGCAGAGCAGCTGGAGACTTTAGGCTGTGAACTCCCGGACGGCGCAGGTCTCACTGAACCCAGACTCCCTCAGACCTTCCTCAGGTTCTGGTTGCCCCTCCTGAAGATGCTCAACTTCTCGTCCTTCATCCACCTGCTGCTGGAAAAGCTCTTTGTGGAGCTGAAGGTGCTAGGCTCAGAGCAGAATAACCACAGAGCTTTCTACATCTCAGCCTGGATCTCAGAGCTCATCATCTGCAACAGCAACAAGTTTGAGTTCCACTTCGAGACAAAGACACAGAAGAAAGCCCGGATGAAGGACAGGATTTTTGTAAACCGGATCCAGCTGAGGTGGCAGCAGCTGCTCTCTGCGTGTCTGGATGCTCCTTGCAGCAGCACACCTCACCTCCTGCGGCTGATCCTGGATGACATGGAGCATCCCCTTCCTTTGGAGACCAGACAGAAGCTACTGCAGCTCTGCTCCATCTACACACAGACCGCTCCCTCAGAGTCTGATCCGCCTCCTCCTCAGCAGCACAGACAGCCCATCTACACTCTGGAGAGTCTGCATGAGAAGCTGCAGCATTCCAAACGTCTCAGCCGCTCCACAGAGAGGAGTGACTCCTCCCAGGATCACAAGCTCTCAGAGGCTCATGCTGAAAAGATAAAGCAGCTCCGAGGTTCCCCCTGGCAGGTGTGTGTGGATAAAGTCCCATGGAAGAACTTTCCTCTGGGTAAAGTCCCGGGACAGTCAGATGACCCCTCCTGTCTAATGGTAGAGAATCACTCCATGATGACCGTGTTTGACCAGCCGGTGGAGCTTGAGAGCAGCTCCACACACAGCATGCCTGGAGTCTCTGCACCTACGAGGACAGCTGAAGGTCTTCTGTGGAGCCACAGCGATGTGAACAAGCTGAAGTCTGGACTGCAGTTCTTTTGAGTGGATTTATAAAGCTGTGAAATAAAATCTTTCAGCTTTAGAGACTCTAAGACTTCTTCAAACATAGACTGTAACACAGAAAAATGTTTATCTGTCTGTTAGGCTTTAAAATGTGACAATGTTTGTCAGGGATGTCTCCAACTAATTCATCTGTCTCCATCAAAAAATATTCTCTCAAAGTCCTGCAGGAACATGACATGTAGAATAAATGTGGATTTATTTTGATGGTGTTTTAAACTGTGGGAAGATGTTGTTTTCTTACAGGTGTCCTGTAAATGAGTTTGATTATTTGTTCTCAGACTATTTTGTATCAGACGCCTTCAGTTGAAACATCCTGTTACAGGAACATTTTGGTGCGTTTGTGAATAACACTCTCTTTTGTGCACTTACGTTCAATTAAAACATTTTCTACAGAAGAAATTTGTTTTTTTTCTAGAGTTTGAAACTTTACTGAACTGCTGAGTGAGCTTTTTGGTTGAGAAAGTTTGTCATACAGAATTAGAAGAAACAATTTCAACAAGGAGGATTGATGACCCGGAAGATGGGGAGTAACAATAAATTAAACCGGGCAGGGGAGACGAAATGAAGTGTAGGAAACAGGAAATCAGAATGAGTGGGTAATTTATCTACAATCAAAAATCATAAAAAGATTAAACAACTAAAGGCGAGCACAAGGCTGAATATCAATAATGTTAATCAAAAACCAAAGTCCACTGCTAATTATTTAAACAAAAGAAACACCACAGGCTCCTGCCACCGGAAAACCTGGTCTTCAAAAACACCGAAACGCACAAGATTGAAACAGTCAACAAAACGGGAGGTCTGCAGCACGAGTGACGATCACAAGGGCTGAGAGAGAGAGAGTCAGCGCAGCTGTGCCTTCTTATATCCGCCCCACTCATCACACCAAGCAGGTTCACTTGACACACCTGGGGAGGAACCTACCTGAGAGAGACACACAGCAGAAAACACAGGACACACCCACACCCACAGCCGTAACAGAGGAAAATGTTTAAAAAATGAGCTACCAAGCTTTGAGCAGTAATGTCTCAGATAAAATAAAATGAACTTGTATTTATCCCTCAGTGGGGAAGTTAGATAGTGATATATCACAAGAAAGTACACTGAAATTTAAAGGACAACAGTAGTGGAATGATACCAGAGAAATTCAACTCGCAATTGAAAAACACAAGAAAAATACTTATTTATATGTATATGGAAGAGGGCCGAACTGGTGTTAGTGAGAAAAATTGTGACATAGGTTAATGATTTATCTTACGTTTCTATCTATCTTTCTTTTGTTCTTTCTTTCTTTCTTATTTATTTATTTTTTCACAAATCTGGATAAGTTAAGGTTTGGGTCAAATATAAGAGTCATAAAAATTGACTGTACAGACTGGGGTCATTAGGGTTTGGGCAGCTGACCCACCGAACCTGAGTAACAGGAGGGTAGTTTATCAACTCCTTTTTAACTCGTAAAAATATCAAAATACATTGTTCGCAAAGAATATATTTTGTGTACAAAGGTAAGACAGTAATTACATTTTCGGGTTCTCTGGTGCTCATTTGAAAAATTATAGTCGTTAAAAAAAAAAAATCCAGCAAGACTTTTATTATGTAGAGAATCCCCGGAAGTGTCTTCTTCGTGGGATTTGTCCTCGCAGCTGAAACGCGCTTTTCTCGTCCTTTGTGTCGGTTGTCTGTCAGCGGCTCCAGAAACTTTCTGTAATCTGTGTACGAATTTCAATAAGGACGTCACCTTCAGTGCTCAATTTTTACTATTTTTTGACGGGACGGTAAGTTCATGCGTTGTTGTACAGGGGGTATCTTTTGTTTGCTGCGTCATACTTAAGTTCAGTCTGTTTCCGCCTCATGGTTAAAATTAAGCCGAGTTCGTGAGTACGCTTTAAAACTGTCAAAGAAACCGCTGCTTAGGGTCAGATAACGTAGAGTTCATATCAGAAGATAATATTTGTCAAATACCCCTTACCTACTGTTTAAAGAAGTGATTTTCCTCCAGCTTTGGTTTAGTGGACAGAATTGAGGCCTTGTTAGCAGGCTGAAGCCCGGACTGACAACGGCTGAAATTACGTATGCTACTTTAAAACACACAAACACATTGACTCTCTGATCAGTGTTATTACTCTGTGTGCTCTTTTACTGAAGGACAATATAGTTAGTAGCGTTTAATGCGAATGATAGCACGGTGCTAATGCTAACAGGCCTATTCGCAGCAGAGCGGAGATAACGTTGGTGAAACGTTTCTGCAACACACACACATACACACAGAGGGAAAATGGAGGCTGACAGGGAAAACCCGAGTCTTCATTATAAATCAGAGTATAATTCTGTGTTAAATTATGTCCGTGACTTGAGTGTCTCAGTACGAGGTAAAAATATTTTATGCACATTGGATAGGTTCAAGTTTTGATACATGATCTGTGATGCAAATTAGTAGTACAGTAAAAACATGCTGATACTTAGTTGGTAGCCCTCTTTTTCTCTGAAAATTTTCTCTCTACTTGAAAAATCAACTTAATTACAGCAGGATAACTCACTCACTTTATATTTTTGTGTCTCAACAGGGTAAAGAAGAGACTCTAGTTGTCTTTTGAACAGCGTCCCTGCAGCCTTACAGCCACACCACGATGATCACCAGAAGAAGAGGCCGCTCTGTGAGCTCCACAGAGCTGCAGCCTCTACATGTTGAAGTGGTGGATCCTGTGGAAACCGATGAAGATCTCCCGAGTCCATCTGAAGAGTTCCTGGCTGATGATATCGACACCGCTGGAATTGAGCTGGAGGACCTGTTTGGGATTGAGGATCTGAAATGGACTCTTGAGAAAGATGCATCTTCTCCTCTCTTTGGCATTGAATTAGCCGATTTCGACATGTGCAGTCTGAAGGATTCAGACTCCGGGATTGAAGCTTCTGTGGGCTCCTCTCCAAACAGAATTCACCCCAACCTGAAGATTAAAAACGCACGAAACCAGGCAAGGAGTGTGATCAACAAAAACGCCATTGCTGCTAGATTGAATCGTCTAAAGAAGAAAGAGTATGTAAACAGCTTGGAGAAGAAGGTCGGCGCCCTGTCTGCAGAAAACAGTGGGCTCAAACAGGAAAACACTCAGCTGACCAAGAGGGTGGAAGAGCTGGAGGATGAGACCAGGTACCTCAGGGCTGTGCTGGCCAATGAGAGCATGTTAGCCCAGCTCTTGTCCAGGCTGAGCGGTGTGAATGGGATGAAATTATCTTCCTCGCTTTTCCAGGGGCATGACTCAAACGACCACGACTACGCGTTACCCAGGAAGCGTGTGAAAGTGGAGGAGAAAGAGACATCTGGTGGCGTGTGTCTGCACGTGGACAAGAATCATGTGTCGGTGGAGTTCTGCACTAAGTGTGCAGAGAGTGCGAGCACGTCTCTGAAAATGTAGGGTCAAGTACTTCTCTCTGTTTTCAGATATTCAGACTGAACTATAGAGGCTGGATGAACACTGTTGAATCAGTTAATGAGAACTGCTGAATGTGCATGTGTTGATGTGATGATGGTTTAACACGTTACTGCTAAACCTTGTTGACAGTTTCTTCTAGGTAATGGTTGATCCACCATGCGGGCTGAGCTGCTCTCTGCACACCTTTACCTGCCTGACTCCATGGTAAGGATCAGACAAGAAAAGACTTGTGTTGTTGATGTTTCTGACAGGATGGAGGCGTTCAGCAGCGACCTCACTACTTTAAGAAACTTTGTTCCCATTTATGGGCTTTGAGTACTTAAATGATTTCTTTTGTTATAGGGATTGATTTGACTGTAGTTAACATGTAACTAAGAGTAAAATCAAAGTATTGTGAATGTAAAGATGATGAAGGTGAAGGTCCACAAAGAGTGAGCATTAATCAATATTCTGTTTGGAAACTAAAGTTCATGGAGGACAAAAAAGAAAGTCTGAATATATTTTGATTTGAGGAGAAAAAATCTCTTTGTGAACCGTCACCAGTGTACACAAGAACACCTTCATTTAGAGCCACCTATCTTTCTTTATGCTAAAGTGGATTCTGCTGGTGGAGGGGAAGAGGCTGGACAAGCAGCTGCCAACACGGCCTGGTATTTTTGTAAAGGTAGTATCGGTAACGAATGGTATCCATTAATTATCTTACACCAATACTCCACAACACACTGTAGCTCTACAGCTGCTCCATTCAGACCAATGCTAACAGTGGATTAATAGTCTCATGATTATGAATATCTGGCATTTCTTTATGGATAAATTAACTTTCCGCTTTAAGTGTTGAAAGTGCCAGTTCTGAAGTGTACAAATATGTAAATGTGTAAATAACTTGAATTTGAGGTAAATGGCCTTTGAAAAATGTTGAAAAAATAAATATTTTCATTTGAAATGTCGTAGAAAAATCTTTTCTCTGTCTTGTTCTGTACTTTTGATATTAATGCTTCTCTTTTTTTCTCTCTGAACAGCAAGCTCTCTGCCGATAAACGTCTTACTTTTCCTGAACATTTGGGTCGAGTCTGGTAAAGGTTGACAAAACAGAAGTTAAAAGCACACATACTGATGAGGTTTTTTTTTTATTAGGTTCATGTTTTAGCCCACTTACTTCAGTCTAACAGAACTAAACACACTTTTCACAGCCAGTCTTTCAGAGCTTTATTATCTATGTTTAATTATAAGCCCGGGTTTTAGCTGTACTATGCAAAGCCTTGAAATTGTGTTAAAAATAGAGCAAGACAGTGAGATCGAAGGCCAGCACCCCCAACCCCCACTACACACCTCCACCACGGCTGTTGGTCTGCCTTCTGTTAGGACTTTTAACTTAGAGTCCTAAACCAGACACAGATCTGGAATTTGGTCATTTATTTGTTCATGAATTTTTACTTTAGACGAAAATGAGAATGTAAAATTCCCTCTTGACATTTTGGAAAGATTTCTGTCCAGCATTGAGATTAACTTAAATCTGCTGGTGATATTTTAAATCTTTTAAGGATATCAGTTTCTGTGAAAGAGTTTATGTCCTGATCCGATTACAAATGGCCCCATCCCCAAACCCACACACCCCATACAGCATCTGGTAGCAGTTCCCTGCTGCAGAGAGTATGATGCCCTCTCAGCTCATCAGCCTATTGACTTAAACTGTAAATATTTCCTTTAGTGACAGTGTGCTGAGTGTGTTTTTAGCTTTTGTCTGTGGACTGGAGGCTGATCAATACTAAATGTGTCTGATCTACTGCATTGGTGTTTCCCTCAAACTGCCCAGAGGCCTACATCTGTAACCTTAGCTGCACCTCCTCAAAGATGTGTCTTCCCTTTGAAACCATGCAGAGTAGAAGCCCTGTGGTTGGACTGCGGAGTCCTGCATTTCCAACATTCCCAGTATCCCCGTCTGCACTGATTCAGCAGCTGAACATCCCATCCCCTCCACGTTTCTTCAGTTGCAGCAAAACCAACTGCTGCTCAATATTAATCAGCTTGTGCCTGACCATAAAATTCTCAGATGCTCTCCTGTGTCAACAAGCAGAAAAGGTGGTGGAGCTGTAAACTGGCAACTTCACTGACATGACAATCACACTGCCAACTGGCATTTCCAGAACAACACAAGACTGCCCCATCACTGCAGGCTTATTGGAGTTCAGAGTAGGTGTCATTTTACAGTCTTATCATGACAAATAAAAATTGAGCCATTTTTACAGATATTGAATAGTCCAGGGCTTGTCTTGCAGCACCAACCCACATTTTGGACTTGGCTTGAAGTGTGAACTCAGCCTGAGCTAACACACTGTAGCTGCTCTCAGTTGTCAGGTTAAACACAATCACTTCCAGTGAAGGTGGATTACCTTTTTTAGCTGCTCATGGCTTTGCTTGGCACAACTAACCACCCACCGAGAAAAAAACAGTTCTCAGACCTGAGACCATTCAGAGGTTTACTGTAACATTTCAACAATATTTGTTCTGCTTTCCTGACAATTATTCTGACCTGGTTGAAAGTATGTGTACCTGAGTTTTCAAAGGTCTGTACTTTCATGAGGTCAAGGTTTAGAGATGTAGTTCTGTCCTTTTGAGAAGACTAGTCTTGAGAGAACCGACCACTATAAACCTCTGATCAAATTGTTTTCCGTTTAAACCCCTGTAACATTATAATGTCATCTTTACACTTCAGTTCATGCACAGAGTAAACAAAGAGCTGACCACGAAGTCACCTGTCAGAGAATCGAGTATTTAGGTTTTATTAGACCACATAAGAGTTTGTCTAATGAGCTGAAGGACCAGGACTATATTATTCAGAATAAGAGTTAAAAAGACCAATACTCGTAATATAGGCAGTACAGTGCATAAAGTCGTTGACTCTGTTTGCTGAGTTTAGATGCTGACCTATCCTGCTGACTGGAAAGTGAAATAATATAGAGATGTCATGCATTAAGTCTAAAATTAAATTCAACATCCGGGATAACATCTTTTGATGGATTCAGTGCTGTTAGGTGGACCAACAGCCTCCTGCAATAGGGAGTTTGAAGTAAATGGGCTAAAACCTGCTCAGAACTATGAAAACATCCACAGCAGTGAGACAGATTTCTAATTTGTCTCCTTTATCCAGCTGGGAGTCTGTAAATGTTTATGAAATACGAAATGTCTTCAGATCTCAATTTTTAGGGGTCATGATAGTTTTAAGGAGTTTATTAAGGAGCAGCAAATTATTAGTAACAAGATCAGTTATCATGACCGATCAGCATGTGTGACCTAAACCAGGTCAGATTGAGAAGACGATCGCCACTCTGGTTTCATACTGACTGTAAAATAAATCCTCTGAATCCTGAAGACTCTTAACACCTATCTAATGGGCAGGGTTTGTATCATCGTCACTGCTGGGTTCAGGTAATAATAGACAGTGTTCACTCCTTTAAATTTTGTAAGAGAAAAAACCATCGACTGTATAAATTATGGACAACTTTGTTCCGCCTACCGCCTGTATACGGATTTGAAGCCGGAAAGCTCTCGGTATTTCCGGGATTTTTCTTTATTTCCTGAAACCAGCGCTGGGCAGTAGCGATGCACGCATTCGGCAAACAGCGTATCCCCCAGGAGAGCTACGCAATCCCTGAACGCCCATAGGCTGTATCAGGTGTCAATCATAGAAAACATGAACCCCCTAATAACTTTTAAAAACGGAGCTGTGCAGAAAAAAAAGGACTTGAGCACAAACCAGTCTTACAATAACTACATGTCAACATTGCAAGCAGGGGGGAGAAAAATGTATGTTCTGTGTAATAAATTTATAAAGTTTGTCCACAGCCCCATAAGCTTTGCTGGTGGAGGCGGGATTTATGACCTATACTGCAGCCCATCAACAGAGGGTGCTGTTCTCGGAGTGGCTTCACCCAGCAAGGAGGCAGATGGCGTCCATTCTTTATACGGTCTATGGATAAAACCTCCACTATGTGGACAGTTACCTTTTTTTTTTTATTGAAAAACCAAAACATGATAAATAGCAAACTTAAGGACCTGAACAGATTGTTTGATAGTGTTTTAAGTGTTAGGAGTGTAAAAAAAACATAATTTTCAAATTCAGCACTTATTCAACTGAGCAGGGACACCAAGAAAACGAGAACATTTCTACTAGAGTGATTAGAAAATCCTGTCACCGTAATCAGGACGTGTTAAACTTAAGGACAGGGTTTCACCTGTCATAGGTTTACACTTAAAGCTTTTATGGAAAACATTGTTTTCCAGCTCAGGGTTCAGAAACCTTGGCACAACTTCAGGATCATACTGTAGAAAGAAAAACTGATGTGTGCCGTTTGAAAATACATATAACCACAGCCCTTCTCACCATACTGTCTAACAAACAAACACTGGTTCAATGCCTGAATTTAAATATTAAGTGTGGTATCCAGACAGCCTCAGGCTCGAGCTAAACACTCTTTGGTGCAACAGTGTCTTCATAAAATCAAAATGTCTGCTTTGGAATCGGGGCTTGACCCCAGGGCTGTCATGGCCCCCTAAAAATCCAACTAGCAGCCCCAAAATCCACAACAAGGACTAGTTTTGCTTTGTCAGAGGCAGAACTTGAGTTCAAAATGGCTGTTTGGACTGAGTCATAGCAGACCAGGGATTTTTGCATTTAAATGTAACAGTTTTTCTTTAGTTGGGACAGTAAAATGTAGTAATTGTCTGGAATTGTCATGTGGATAGGAGAGAAATCAATCAAGTTGAAAAGATTTTGACTCTGGACAAACATCTGAGTCCTTAAAATGTTAAAAGTGTCCAAATGTGTATGTTGTCACTTCTTCACATCACTTTATAAGGTTAAGGAAAAAAAATCTGAACGATACATTCAGGTTAAGTGTGTGTGATTCATGAGGACAGAGTCAATTATAGTTCATCTGTGCATGTGCACATACCTTTATAATACTCATGCATCAGAGCCTCAACTGGACCACAACAGTGACAAAACACCCGAACACTCCTGAGAGGAAGACCTCAAATTCACAGCTTTGGCTTTGTGGTAGGGCGGACCGTCTCTAATTCACATCAGTTTTATTTCAACTGTCACCGTATTCCAAAGTGTCCTTGTGCAAGGCATTGAACCTCCAAACTACCTGGAGACAGGTGTGAGAATTCACTAACCAGAAAACATACCCAAGATGCAGGCAAATCTAAGGTTGTGAGGCAGGTGTCTTGGGTTCAGATCCCACAGTCTTCATTGCACTGAATTAGTGTATTGAGTTCCCTCTCTCCACCTTCACTCTGAATGATGCTGTCCTGTCCAATAAAGTCTAAAACCCCCAATAATCTTACATACCTACACTTCTCAGTGATGACTTGAAAGGAACATGGCTACGAAGATCCTGCAGAGGCGCCACCTACTGGAAGATCTCTGCACGTGGAAGTGACAGCTCACCTTAGAAAATCCAACAGCTGATGAATTCAAGTTCACAAAGCACCATACACCATGAACAGGTGATAGTAAATCTGATCCTGCAGATTTAAATGATCTGAGTCTGACTTCTGTACATGTTTGATAACAATATATAAAATCAGACATGATTTAGATTTCTCAGTATATTAACCTTTTAGACTTCAATTGAAAACATACCAGGGCAATGAATAGATAACATATCAAAAATCTAACTGCATGTGTATGAATAATGACATACAGATGTGGTGACCATTCAGCCTCAGACTATGAAATTAAAATCTTTTATAAATAAATGATCAAATTCCTGCTTGCAGTATTCCATTAGTCAAAGACTAACAGTAATAAAACTGGCTATAAATAAGGGTTTTTTTTTCGTCTTGGTGTGGAAAAACGTGAAGGAATGAAACAGCTGGGATAAGAGTTATAACTTTGTCCACTAGGGGGCATCAAAATAACACACACCCGAAGTCCCTCACAGCAGTTTAGAGCCAACATACAGGGTTGAGTATGAACATTTGTCCAGATTATGTGTCCCTTTATGATGCTGGAGCTCATACTTACATAAAAAAACACTCCAGCGTTTTCCTCAGACTCTTACTGCCGCTTGACCTTGTATTTCCTGAAGGTCGTCCAGATGAGCAGAAACTGAGCGTCTTTCAAAATAACAGAACATGTTTCTGATGATTGAACTTTCACACGCTACCACATTAGAGTGAACAAACAACACAGGAGCACACAGACTTTGTCAAAGTTATTATTGTAGAATACTTTGATGTATTTTTTCTTTCATACAGACAAAAGGTGTTGGACTTAATTCCCATTAAATTCTCTTAGATTTCCATACAGATTTAGTCTACAGTATACAGGTGTGTTCTTTCTCATATATAGATATTTATTCGCTTAAATAACAGGCAGGTAACTCTTTAATATATTCAATAGTCTTTATGGATTTTTTTGTTCATTTTTTTGTCTTTTTTCGCTTCAGCACAGTTAAGGCTGTATTTTCTGTCTGCAGAACAGCGCTGCGATGTGCAAGAAGGGGGACCGATCACACATGATATTTACAGCAGTATGTATAATGAATAATGTAAAACCTCAGCTTCTTCCCATCCTAACATGGCAGTAAATACTGTTGGCAGATCTAAAAGAGCAGCCTGACAGTGCACCGTCGCACTGCACTTCTGCAGTCTCTAGCTCTGCAGCAGCATCCATCTCTCCGTCCTCCCTGTCTCCTCTTTGTCCTTCAGATCAGAGTGAGGAACTTTGTCCCTCCTGTCCTCTATTTACAGAGCCGTCTCTGGTCTTAAGAGACGAGGAGCATCTCCACACCTCTGCACGCGTCAGGGACTGTTCAGCGACAGAAAACACAGCCCTCAGAATATGCTCAGGAGAATGTGCAACTGTCTCCTCCATCAGTGGGAGCACCGGTGGAGAACTCAAAAATAATCAGAATAATCATCAGAATATACAAGCGCTTCCTTTTTGTTGTTCCTCTCTTTACAAAAAGCAAAAGGATCCAAAGAAAGAAACATCCAAATAAAAAAAACAAAACAAAACAAAAAAAAAACAAGTGTAACAGGAACATAGTACCTGTAAATCAAAGATGCACATGTGCACATTTGGGCGGTCTGTACAGTAAGTGGTGCAAGTTGTACAATTTATAATTTTGATAAATATAATATATTCTTTTTCACATTGTGTTTGCCTTCTGTGAAACTGTCTCACAACATCATGATGGGACGTGGCAGGACGGATGGACAGAGATGGACAGTCAAATTTACACCACTGGAGATTGTTCGCCTGTTTGTGTGTTTGTGTGTGTGAGTGAGTGTGTGTGTGTGTGTGTGTGTGTGTGTGTGTGTGTGCTGCAGAAAGCATCGTAGCGCTGTTATAAGAGGTGCTTAAGTAGAACAGGTTAGACTTAACCAGGTATGACTGTGTGTGTTTGTGTGTGTTTATGTGTGTGTGAGTCAGGGGGACAGCAGATGTGGATAGGTCATAGCACACAGTAGTGACAGTAGCCTAAATGATTTACCAACACATAAAGAGTGACATTAATGATACCAAATGCATGCTTCAAAACAGACAGACCAATACGATGTTAACCCCGCCCACCCCCACAGGGCGGGGCAGGGGGAGGGGAAGGGAGGGGGCGGTGATAATGAGCATTCAAGAAGACAGAGTTCTGTACAGGTAGGGCTGTTCCCGGAGAGGCCTGCGCCCTGCATCCTGGAGCAGGTGCAGCAGGACTCAGGTGTTCTGTCCTCACAGGTGGAACATGGCAGTCTGTTGCATATTGTCTGCCCTCGCCTTCCTCTGGCGCTCGGACCAGACGGTAACTCAGGGAGGTCAACGGGGGAAGGGAGGGGAGGGGGGGAGGGGCCACGCTCCGAGGCAACATGAAGTCAGCGGTTGGTTCGCCCACACCTAGTGCATTATGGGACACGGGAGGGCGCTATCATGGCCGCTCTGGAATGTGATGCAGCAGTTTGGAATGTCGGAATGCTCCATGGAATGTTGGCGGAATGTGATGTCACAAGCGCTGCACCCGGGCGGTGTCCCAATATGGAATATATTTGTAATGTTTTATTAGTTAGGGCGAGCTCGTGCTGCGTGTTCGACAGATTTGGCCTCTTAAAGCAACAGGTCTTTTTTTTTTTTTCAAGGGTCGATCGAAAAGATGGCTAGCCACTCATGTCTGTCGTTAGCTTAGCATTAGCACAGGAAACAGGGACGCAGTTGGCCTGGCTAATAACAGATCCTCTTAGTTCCACCTCTCATGCAAACTACCATCACATACTCACTATTGTTAACCATGGTAACTATGGTAACTATGGTAACTGTTAATCAGCTTTAATAACAGTTAATTTGTTAATTCTGTTCAAAACTGATGGCAGTCCAGGCGGCAGTTAGCCTGCACACCCCCTCATCACAGTGGTCCCTGGTTTGACCCTCTGCTGCAGGTCTCTTCTGACTCTCTTTACGTTAACATTAAAATGTGTTAAGAACCCAACAGCCTGTCTTCCTCCTGCTGTGATTGAAAGTGTCCCCACATTTCAAGTCCGGTAAAAAATGAGGTGACTTATCAACAGGCCTGTGCATGACTCTGGAGACTTGTCCTTCATTGGTGTTCTTGTCTCTTCCTGAAGTTTTTCTTGAAAATTAGTAGACAACTGTTCCTGCACCAAGAGGGTCGTAACGCTTTCTTTAACAAATTGGTCCAGTCATTGTGACACAGGACCTACAAACCTGGAGTAGTTTGGGGCCAGCACTCTGTTAGTTCGAATATGTTGACTGTATAAAAGTTGTGTCAGGATCTTTAATACCACAAAGAATCTAGTTTCGCTCTCAGGTCATCATCAAACTAAGAGTTTATGTAGGGAGGGAATAAGTCGAGACTCAGATCATTCATCATCAATATCAACTAAACTAGTTTTCCTGAGCTGCTTTGAGCAGCTGCTGTTGTTGTGTCAGAGTTTCCTTAAAGTCTGCAAACTCTTTCCACCCAGAGCAGAGAAACAGAACCACCTCTGCACAGCCCGGAGGGTTGATTATCTTCACTTACTTTTGGCAAAATAAAGCTAATGAACATCTTTTTCCCAAATGTTGAATCTGTTAAAGTGTCCTGATAGGACGGGAGAGCATGCACAGTGTTTGACACATGATTAAAAGCTCTCTGAGGTCGTACCTGATAGATGTGAGCAGCTTTGGAGCTAAAGCTAAAAGTGAACACTGGTGTCAGACACATGGCCTCATGCTTGACAATTTTTTTAACATCACACTTTGAAAAAACTAGTCCAACCATTCGACCTGTGAGCACAATACTGACGGAGACGACTGATGGCACAAGAGCAGGTGTGAGGTGAGTGTAGGTCAGTCTTAAAGGGCCATCGCCTGTGCATCGTGTGTCTGATGGCATTTAAAGGGTTAATGCTTCACAAGCATCAGCTTTTTTCAAAAAAAAGCTGCAACACAGGCACGCACACACTCACACACACACAACAGAATGGACGGAGGAACAGCAAGAGAGAAGACGACAGGACAGAGGGGGGAGGATGGGACAGAAGGGGGAGACACCTGCAGAATCACCCCACCGACCCTCCCACTTCAGTTCATCATCATGTCAGGAGGCAGTCAGTCCAGTATGGGGTGTCTGAGGACATGAAAAAATCACATCAAGAGAAGGAGACCCCACACTCTGTCCGATCTCACGTCGAGGGAGGGGCAACCATGAGTCCACATAGGATGAACCCTCCCCCCACATCTACATGCTGCAGCCATGTGGACTCAGGTGAGTCTGAAGAGAGACAACGATGATGAAGACTTCTGTGTAGTTGTATCTCAAACATTCAGATCATATATATACATCAAATATCCTGCATGTATATATATATTCATATAAGCCCCTCCCCCTCCTTACCCAGGTGGTTACTCACAGTCAGGACTGAATGAAGAGTCTCTGTTTGCTCTTCGTGTAGTTTTGTTTTAGTCGGCAGAGGTGGGAGGACACATGTAGTGGAAGAAAAGAAACGATGTAAAGAGTGAACGAGTGAAGCAGCTCTGTGTTTGAGGGATGAGAGGATGAACTGGAGTTGAAGCTTTGAAGGAGACTTGAGCTCTAATCACTGCAGGTAGAAGCCTCATTATTGGTTGGGGGGGGGGGGTTGTTGCCATGGCAGTTAAGTGATGGGGTGCAGTCAAGGACATTAACACTGATGATGAACACCAATAGAAACAGAGCAAGCGTCCGGCCCGGCGTGTCCCAGTCCTGCTGGGGGGGGGGGCAGGGGGGGGATTCTTTTTGTCCCCCCTCCCTCCCCCTTTCAGCTGTTGCTCAGGGCAACGCAGCAAGAGCAGACCTGTGCATGCGTAATGGATGAGCATTGGGTCAGGTGGTTGGGATGGACAGGCTCTGACAGGCTGGGTGGTGGGTGGGAGGGGGTTGGATGGGTCTGGGGGTTAGGCTGAGAGGGCTGGATGGGGGGCAATGGGAGGGGAAGTCTCAGTGTTCTTAGTGTCCGCTCCCTCCTGCTCCTCCCTCGTCCCTCGCTCCCTCCTGTTGGCGTGGCGTAGGGAGGGTGGATGAAAATGTCATGTGTACGTCCTCAGCCCTCTCCTCCTCCCCCTCCCACAGACTCCTCCCCTCTCACCATGTTCAGTTATAATGAGGTCTCCACGCAGTACAGGTGGGCCAGGTGGGGGGCAGGGGGTTTCAGCGGCCTGTCTCTGCCATGATGGTTGTGGTGATGATGGTGGCGATGGTGGTGATGGTGGGGGCTGCGGTGGCTGAGGGCGTGGCTGCTCCTTTTGTTGCCGTGGGAGACAGATGTGCTGCTGCTGCTGCTGCTGCTGCTGTTGTTGTTGTTGTTTCTGTTGCATGGGGTCACCGGGAGGCTGTACTGGCGATAGGGGCGGGTGGGGCGGCTGCGGGTTGGGGGCTGGGGCTGAGTGGGAGGGGGCGGCGGCTTGCGGAGGGCCGGGTGCAGGTGCTGGTATCTGCTGAGCTCTGATTCGTCGTCCACGTCGGTGTCGTCGATCAGCGGGATGTTGTGGATGAGGTCATTGATGAGGAACTCCGGGTGGGCCATGAAGTTGTGGATGGAGTTGCGGGATTCCGGTTTCTCCCGGCCCTCGTACAGCGAACTACGGAATGCTTTCACCACTCGCATCTGCAGGGTGGAAGGACAACGAGCACGAGGAGACAACAAGACAGAGAGAAGAGAAAGTCAAAAAGGAGAAATGAAAACCCAGAGACAAGGGAAACCCAGAGACAGACGAGTGTCCTCCAGCAGACAGACAGACAGACAGACAGACAGACAGACACTCTGGGCCAGGTGGCTTTAACTGGACTAGCTGAAGGTTTGTCAGGATCTCTGCAGGGGGTTACTGGGGTGTTCATAAAAGTCATTCGATTAATTTAGTCAAATTTAATGCATTAACATTTTAATAATTCAGAGTGAATTGAGAATTTGAGGAGTTTTTAACCTAAATAGTTTTTTTGTTTGTAATTTATATGTGAGGTAATCAACATTTGTGTATCCAGCATGGGTAAACTCCTGAATATTTTCATGTTATCATATATTTTGATAACCACACCTACTGACTGCAGTTGTCTATTGTTGATAATCTTAAGGAGGAGGGGCAGATGCAAAAGGTTTTACCAGCTGTTTTTTGCCAATGACATGTTTACTGTGATACATTATATAAATCAAAAATGTACATTGACTGTAACCTGTGCTCATGTGTTTGTTTTTTCTTAGCACCACGAAATGAACATGTTGCAGTTGGTGGTTTCACCTCTCAGTGTTGCTGCTTTTATTTTGCATGTTAGATTAAACAACACCTCATTATGATGCTTTTTCACATTTGACAAACTTTTCTGATGTTGTATCAGGAGTTTACAGCAATTATATTCAGCAGTTAGCCTGTTTGGATGGGATTACTCAAAAGAGGCAGCACTGTAATAAACCCGTCACTGGAAAAAAAAGAACTTTTCACTAGTTGTTTGTTATAGTAGCTGCAACAATTGTGGTTAGTCTGGGTATGAAGCTCTACTAGTTAAGATGAACTTTATGTCTGTAGTTGGTGCAACCAAATAACACAACTGTAGTTACAGACTAAGTGCATGCTAAATTAAGAAACAACCTCTACAGAGCTGCTGCTGCAGCAGGACAATGGGGTTACAAGTATTAAACAGTGGGCTTTTAGTCAGTTGGATGATTGAATGGTTTCAGAATAACAACCTCATGACACCCAAACCTTTTAAAACATCTATGAAAGACAGCAGCTTCCACTAATGCCTGCTCATTTTCAAGAAGAATATCTCAACCCAGCGTGCTGTGACTCTTCAATATGCTGAAATATTGAAGCTGAAATAACCCTGGATATTTCTGATCATTACTGACTTTTTTCAAACTCATACGGGGCGTCTTGTCATTACTTTTGATTGCCAGATCTGATAAGCAGGAGGTTCAAGTGAGATCATTACCCAACAGATGGGTTTGCTCTGTTAATGCCATAATGAGGAGGTGTGTGTATTTAAGAGCTGTTTAGAGTGTCTGACTGTATAAAAAAGGCCACAGATCAAAAATGGCATACGCCTGTTAGCTGATAAACCTATTTATATCTGCATCTGAAGTCTAAATTCTTAAACTCCTTATCCACAACATATTTGATGTTGATATTTGATGTAGGCTCTGCACATGGGGCCCCTGCTGAACTAGTGCACTATTTCTGAGCTTCTTAACAAAAGTGCCATGAATGCACAGATGTCTTCAAACTCCAAACTTGCAGAAGCTGACCCAAATTCTGACAGGATTAAAATCCACCTCCTGGTCTCACTGTCTATCTTTATCATCAATCAGAGGACTGATGACTTCATTTGAAGTCAAAATCGACTGGAAATAGTATTTTTTTTCTTCTGCACAGAACTCTGCAGCATTTATCTTAACAGTTAGAAAAACAACTGACATATGACTCCTCCTGATGCGAGAGAGGAAAGGATCAGAGCTACAGACATCAGGAGAGTACTCCTCATCTTTCAGAGGGGGACAACAGCAGAAACTGGTCTGATGGTTCGATCCAGTTTGTAGTGAAAGTTGATGAGTGGTCATAAGCTGGGGCTGAATAAAGAAGGGCTGCATGATAAAAAGACTAAAATATCTAATATTGTAGTTTTTATTCCGTCCTTTTAGTGTGACATCTCCAAACACGTGTTCAGTTTGGTTCTACTGCAAGATAAATTTAAACTTCTGTAAACCTGGAGGAACATTTCCTCAATGAATCAGCCTGAACATAAAGCAGCCACCTGATCCCGAGAGTCCCCAACAGACAGAAGTGAAAAATAAACCAAAGTGTTCAGGATGAGTTGGCTAATGAATGTTTCTGTCAGTTCTCACACAGCAGTCAGACCTCAGAGCGTCCAGAAGCCACCATCACAACCACCACAAAGCTGCACACACGCCACATCTTACACCTGTGTGCGTGTGTGTGTTTGTGATGACACAGTGTGTGTGAAAAACACTCACAGTTAAGCACACTGGAGCACATGCATGCACACACACAAACACACACAAATTCTCACACACACACACACACACACACACACACACACACACACACACACACACACACTAATGAGGATGGATGTTGGGCACAGATGGAGAAAAAGCAGAAATGGTGAGTTAGTTAAAAAAAAGAAACAGGCGAGAACCTAAAGCAGTGACCACACACACACTCACACACACACACACACACACACACACACACACCCACACACAACCTAACCCACACATTTGAACACAAACACATCAACACAGAAGCATACATGCTGAGTGAATAAACAGCTGAGTTTCCACATCGTGCAGGTTGACATCTGCATGCATCAGACAGCTGTCAATCGTGGCTGCTGTTTGTTAAAAAAAAGTCACAATCATACATGTAAGCCCATTTGTCAGCATCATACACACACAATCACACACATACACAAATGTCTATGCACACGTGCACGGTGTAGTGCATTCATGCAGCAGAAAGAGACAGAGGACAGCAGAGTGATTGAAAGGATGATGATGGTGCTGATGATGAAGTTGCTGCAGGAAAGAAAAAAACAAGTCTTGCAGAACAGAAAGGTGACATCACGGAGAATCAGCAGGTCAGAACAGAACGTGATTGGTTAGATCACTGGAAACAGAAGATGATTGGTTCAAAAGCCGGAGCGATGCTCAGGCGTCAGCGTGTCACACGAACAGAGGCAGCCAGGTCATGCTGAATCAGATCTCTGTCACTCTCTGTGTCCCACACACACACACACACTCATACAAACACACACTCACACACGCAGCAGAGTGAGGTCTATGAGTGTACTCCAAGGTGCAGTATGCAGTGGATGGTGTGTGCGTGCCTAGTCACATTCCTTTGCCATGGCAGTTGGTCCATGCACCCCCCCCCTCCAGCCCAAACAGAAGCAGAAAGCAGCATGAGCTCAGAGAGCAGAGACAGTTCAGTGACAGGCACAGGCAGCAGAGCCACACATAGAGACCGTTTGGCTCACAGATGAAGCTTCATGAGGACCGCAGCACCGCCGAGAGGCCAAACTGTGAGGATGAGCGGCTGAGTAGGATCAGTGCTGCAATGGGCCAAACAGAGACCAGTCTCTATATGTGACTCTGGCATATATGATAGACATGACAAACAGACAAACAGACAGACAGACAGACAGACAAACAGACAGACGGTCAAGCAGTAGGTTCAGTGCTTATCTGTTTTTCCAAAGAGCCTGTCAGACAGCAGAAAAACACCTCATGCAGCCTGAGAAGGTTCCAGAAAGTTACTTTCTCACTTGTTCAGCGCTCGGTTTGTTTTCATTTTGTCTCCATGGACTGAGTAAACTTTCGAGTATATAACGCCCACAGTGTGACCACTGAAGGTCAATCATCTCTCTCACCCAACTCTCTCCCTCTCTCCCTGTCGGCTCTTTCAGCAGCGCTTGATGGAAAAACGATGATGGTTAAAGAAGGAAACAGGCGCTGGAAGGTAGAGAGGCTGCTGTGTGCAAAACAACTGCTGATGAGGAGAAACGCAACAGAAACAGGGAGAAGCTGTGAGGATCATGAGTGGTGACTGCTCCTGACTCTGAGCAGCACCGACCCTTGAATAACGCGGCTCTGATCCATACACCGCCTCAGCGGCACCCTCCTCAATCCAGTTCTGATTCACTTTTAACCCGTTTAGGAATCCATAAAATGAAATCTGCTTTTCAAACATGAAGAAGTTCAGCAGAGGATTGAGGAGTTGAGCATGGATCAGAGATCATTACCCTTTATCTATTCTGATCAACGTTAACTTTCATCTCATTGCTTCGTTTGACTCTCACTACAGGGTGATGAAACTGGTCTGAAATGAAAACAAACTGGATCCATAGGCCAGATTAAAGATCCAAAGGGACCATGAGGTCCAGCACAGCTCAGGTGGGTAAAAGCATGAAGCACAGACTTTTGATTCCTCACTTAATATCTGAAGATGTTTCTTTAACACAGGTTTAGCAGTAAAAGTCAGAGAGGTGATGGAGCTGACGTCAGAACTTACGCACATCATACTGCAACACAGCACAGCGCCAAGTCTGAGGGCCTGCTGTGCAAAGAACTCTGGGTAATGGAGTACAGTAATGACCTGGAGCTAACTGAGGATGAGCAGCGGGGCAGACGAACAGGTTACACACAGGTGAGCATCTGAAGTGTGTTCTCATATCAGACCATCATCAGAATCTTAAGAAATATCAGTAGAGAAAACTGGAGCAGACTGTTGATACTCTGTGTTACTGTCGTCACCAAACCCCTTTACAAGACCAAAACTTCAGCGTGTTAGTTCATGAAATATTCAAGAGACTTTGTACACTGACTTTGGCATTCAGCCTGGAGCCCGTCAGTGACCTCTGAAGATGCAGTTTTATGTACAACACAATATCAAAAAGGAGAGGACGCTGTTTAAACTGTTGATACAAACAGAATTTAACGGTTTACAACAATCTGAAGTCTAGATCCAATTACAAAAAGTGCAAAGACAACTAACTGAAACTGAAAAATGTTACTGTTTAATTAAACATTTTTGCTCATTTTAAATTTCATATCTGCAACAGGTTTGTAACATGACTGGGTATAAAAAGGACATTCGGAGAGGCTTAGCCTCTCAGGAGGAAAGATGGGAGGAGGTTCTCTACTCTGTGAGCGACTGAGTGAGCTAATTGTTCAACAATTTCAGAATAATGTTCCTGAGTGTCAAATGTGAAAGAATGAGTGGATTTCATCATCTACAGAATATAATATCATTAAAAGATTCAGAGAATCTGGAGAAATCTCTGTACTAAAGGAACAAGTCATGGGTAGCTTCCACATTTGTAAAGGCTCCATTAATGCTGACCGATATTTACATCTGGGTTTAGGAGTGACATCTGCTGCCATTTAGACAAAGACTTTTTCAGAGAGGACCTTCATATTTCAGCAAGATAATGACAAACCCCATTCTGACAACAGGGATTACAACAGCATGTCTCTGTAGTAGAAGAGTCCTGCTGATAAACTGGTCTGCCTGCAGTCCTGACTTATTTGGAGCATCATGACACCAAAAATAACCGGTGCTACTTCAGTCATTTCTAAAATGATTGAATACCTTCAGAGAAACTTTCCTATTATCATCTGTTAATGATGAGCAGATTCCTTCTGTTGTTTAGTGTTTGTGAAGCTCTGAAACAAAGTAGTACAACACTAGCCAGTGGGATACATTCTCTGTTGGTTTTTTATGGGATTTGATGACGACAAGAAAAACTACAGAATACCACAGACTTGTCAAAAACAAATCTGATATTTTTTCTAAGGTTGTAAGTCTTTAGAGGTGCAGCCTAAATTGTCAAGAAAAAATCCTGAAAGTAAATCAGATCTTTCATCTGACCAACACACAGGAGACTTCATTAAACTCAGTCTCATGTTCCCCCCTTTTCTTTTCTTTTCTTTTCTGTTTCGTCCAAATCCACCTCAGTTCTCACCAGGAACTGAACCAGGTAAGGAGGTCTTATAAATGTGAGTCAGACTGAAGGAAAAGAAGTGAAAGAGCAAACCATGAGCTGACAGTGATGGGGTCTGAACCCTAGCTCCATTCTGGGACCTCAGATCATGAGATCTGTCAGATGTTAACAAGGCTTTTCCATCAGGCAGCCGCTGCTGCAGCTAGAATATAAAAACGATAGGTTTACTGTAAATTATGTTGTTTAGTGATGGAGAGAGGGATGTTTCCACAGTAGTTAAAAGAAAGCTCAGGTCTGTGCAGCATGATCACACTGAGGAGGCGTCAGCAGCACTGAGCCGCTCTCTGTTTCTACACCTACAGGTGATGGAGCAAGGTGGGCAGGAAGCAGCGTGGAATGGAAGGAGGGAAGGATGGACAGAAGGGAGCAAGGAAGGGAAGGAGAAGCAACTGAGAAGACGGATAAAGACAACACACATGCACGCACGCACACACACACACACACACACACACACACACACTGACAGAGACACAAACACGCAGGAGTCAAAGTACGGCTGTCCGATATGTGAGCAAATGCACACGCTCGCAAACACACACGCCGAACTGACACACAAAGAAATCAGGAGAAAAAGATGAGGGTTGGACGCTACTCTACTGAGGAGATGGGAGGATGAGAAAAAGGGATGAAAAAACTGAGAAAAGAAAGACAAAAAAATGACCTACTAAAGAAATCTTATCGTATGCTACACAAGAGCCTGTATTTAGATCAGCTACAATCTAAATACGTCTACAAAAGAAGACGTCTACTCATGAAGAACAGTAAGAAGAACATTTCACAGAGTCTCTCTGCAAACAGGGAACCTGTAATATCTGATCAGTGTCAGAGAAAGAGAGCTGTGACAGACAGAAAGAGAGAGAGAGAAAGAAAGAGAGAGAGAGAGGAGAAAAATCAGAAATAAAATCAGGACTGTCATCAGAGGGGCCAAACGTGTGACGTCAGAGCTGGAAATACTGTCACAGAAATAACCAACAACAGCAGCAGAGGACTAAAGTCAGAGAAGAAAGGAGAGGAGGAGGAGGAGGAAGAGGAAAAGAAACTTTTTCTTTGACTCAAGTCTTGAAAGCAGCAGCGGTGTGTGATGGGGCTTTTATACTCGAAGGTTTACAGTTTATTGAAGCCATATGAAGCCGTTTGGTAATGAGAATGAGTCTATGGCAGTGAAATCTGATCACCTCTACAGTTTGGTCACAGGATTACTGAAAACACTTGAACTTTAAACAACAACACTTGAAACTTGACATGTTTACAGCAGCTTCATCCACAGTAACCACGCTTGACCTCATTCACAAACAAGAAGTAACAGGCGGTGCAGGTGGAGCTGCTGTGTCCTCTCTGAGCTCCAGGATCCGTCCTCAGGTCAAACCCCACTGTTTTTACCTCTAACTTTTACTCTCTGTAACCGTCTCTGTCTTTAGGCAGAGCTGCACATGTCAGGACTCCTCAGACAGAGAGAGAACAGCCAGCCACCCCCGCACCGCCAACACTCAACAATAAAACACACTCTGGACTGACTGGGACCGGGACTGGGCTCAGACCAGACCAGCGGGTCGGACCAGCAGAACAGAGCCGGTCAGGACTGGGTGCTGTTTGAGGGAGAATCAGAGAAAAGAAAGAGGAGACATTGCACACACACACGAGCAGCGAGCGAGCCGGAGGGGGACACAACCAGAGAGTCAAATACTGCAGTCCACGTGCCGTGCAGCAGTGTGTGTGTGTGAGTGTGTGAGAGAGAGAGGCTGTGTGTGTGTTTTTTTTTGTTTGTTTGTGTGTGCAGGTATACCTGTGTGCTGTGTATGTGTGTGTTCATGTGTGTACATGCGTTCGGCGGACTCACTCCCGGGGGCTGGGCTGGTATTGGCTGTAGCGGTGGAGAGAGCTACGTGAGAGGGGGTAGAGATAGCGTTTACGTCGTGAAGCTGACTGAGCACGGAGGAGCGCCGTCTCACCGCTCCCTGAAACGAACCGCTTCGCTTGAACGTGCTCACTACCTCCATCTGCAGGACAGAGACAAAACAGCAGCACTCAGTGAGGGCAGGAAGGGCCAGTCTGAGCGTGTGCAAGTGTGTGTAGAGATGTGTGTGTGTGTGGGATTGTCCATAATCAATCATTCATAAAGATAACCTGAGATTTTTGCTCTTCTGGCACAGACCTGCACTGTGTTGTGCCAACAAAACTGAACATGAGTTGTAGTTTGAGTGTAATATCTAATTATGGATGGAGTTGACGCTCTACGAACATACCAGCTGGGATAGTTCCAACATAAGCATAAATTACTTTTTAAATGTTACACCTCACTCAGTGCTAGGGATGCGCCGATCCACTTTTTTCATCTCCGATACAGATATCTACAGTTTAGTATCGGCCAATACCGATCCAATTCCGATACAGAAAAACCGCGCTAAATTACCTTTTGTTGTAATCTTAAGTTTTAACACTACCCCTCGGAACGTTTGCTGCGCAGGTATTGCAAGTGGCTGTCGAGCTTGTAGGCTGAGTTTATGTAATAAAGTTCAAGATAACAGACCCCTTTGCTCGCTCCATTTTGAAAACAATGTGGGCATCTCTTAGCGTGTTTAATTGTGGATGCCACTCAGGCGCATAGCATAGAGTTAGACTGAATAGATCGACCCCTATGCATCAGGCCCATTGTCATGATATCCAATCTAAAATTTCTTCAGCATCGGGACCAATACCGATATCAAGTATCAGATCGGTGCAACCCTACTCAGAGCCGGTGGTGAACTCCTCTGTAAACTCTCTGTAAATGTGGAAACGTTCAAAGTAGGAGAAGCAGACCTTAATCTGCTATTTTCTGTTGGTAACATGCTCAGTGTGATAGATTAAATCAAAGAAGGTGATTCCTTTAGGTTAGCACTGACACTCCCTAAAAGATATGACTGAAACTAAAAAGAGTTTGTGAACTCTTGAATCATAGATCACACAGAAACATTTATTCAAGCCTCATGTTGATTAACAGGTTTTAGTCTGTACTTGAATTGATCTCCATCTTTGTTGAAGTCCTACATTATGTTTGAATGTTTTCAATGGTTATAATGTTTTTAACTCAATACTCTGTAATTCCCATTTTCATTTTAGAAGACAAACCGATGCCAAGGGTTATAAATAAGCCATGGCTAGAAAAGTGTATGCATGGCAGCTACTTTGCAATGTTAAGAGCATTTGTTCCCATCAAATAAAAGTTCATTTTTGATTGCAAAAATAATCTCATCTGGCTCTGGCTGATTATCAAAGATGATATTTGGACGATTATCCATATCAGCCTTTTACTTTACAGATGGTCAATAAAAATTAATACATTAAAACGTGCTCTGCTTCAGCTCCTCTGCTGGGGCATCTTTCCTTTTGGGCTTGTTTTTATGCACTTCATCTCTAAACCTAATGCCCCGCCCACAACACCATCTGACACTGTGTTCTTGCAGGTGTTCAAATTAAAGTTGCCACTGTTGATCAGCTCTTACACTGACCATCAGAACATCACACTGGAATAAATGGATGGGCAAAATATGTTGAATCCTTACATCCAACAGTAAAGACCTACTACGACTGCACCTCTGTTTATTCTCTGTCATCAGTGAAGAAGAAAAAGCTTCATTGAATCAGTCAGAGTCTGAGGTAAACATCCATTAAGTATATTTTTCATAAATTCCTGTATGTTAATATTTCCTGTCTGAGCAGGAATGATAAAACTGCATTTGAATGTTTTGATTGTCCGTTGTGCATCAGTAACACACATTAAAACTAGGTGTGTATTTGGAGCTGTGTGTGTGTGTGTGTGTGTTTGTTAGTGTGTGTGTGTGAGTGATTGTTGCGTGCACACTCAGACCAAACCCTCTGAGTAAACTGGGAGCACTTTAGGCAGAGACAGGCACTTAAGCAGAGAGTCTGGCTCTCTCACAGCAGCTCGTTCTTCATGTTGAGGCTGTTTTGCGTCTTAGCGTCCGTCCTCACACCGATCAGTGCCAGAATCAATCAATTAAAGCAATCAGGCCTGTCTACTTAGCATCAGTCTGTACAGTATAAACACATTCACACACACGCTGAGGTGCGGCTGCAGCGGCACACACACACATTCGCAACATTTATCCTCTTTGTAAGGAACAAACTCAAACATCATTGAAGGTTTGAACAGAGCAGTTTGCTGCTTTAAAAGGAGGAAACTGGAATTATTACGTTTGGCACAGTTCAGAGATGAGCAGAGACAGAAAGAGAGAGACAGAGAGACTTGAGGAGAGTAAAGACAGATCAGACAGAGTTAAAACTTCACCAAAGATGTAATAACAACAAGGCATACATCTTTCTCTCTTCCTCCCCATGAGTCCCTTCTGTCAGTGTGTGCAGGACACGATGCTGTGAGTGTGTTTTATCGGAGTTCAAAAACCTCAAATAATAAAAAAACATTCATCAGTAATGATCAGATTTATGTTTTGGGGGATATATGTGTCCTGATTTGTCGTCTGCCTGTGACACATACTGCTCATGAGCCTGTGGAGCCCCTGGTTTACGTGCTGTAGTTTCTCTGTATAGGTGTATTTGTGTGTGTGTCTTCCTGTGACATCAGTGAGGTCATGATTTGCAGTGGCGGTCCGGCCTGACAGTACCTGGGTCTGGATGCGGTTCAGGCCTCTGAACCAGAGGATCTGTCCCCGGCGCAGCTCCCTCTCAGCGCAATCAATCTCCTCCTCGTCCTCGGCTAGCTCCTCTCCTTCATCCTCTGCAGGCTCCAGGCCAAGCCCCGCTTCCTTCAGGCATGGCAGCCGATCCGTCGGCACTGTGGCGATAACCTGGAAGCCATTTTTGTTACATTCTCATCGTCTGAGACTGTGAGATTAAACTGAGAAGCTGAACATATTTGATGGATTTGATACTTTCGGATTTTCTAGCGTCTGTTTCATGACACAATAACCTGTAATCTAAGACGGATTGACCGAGGATCTTATTCTGTATGTTGGAGATGTAGAAATAATTCAGTTTTAAGTTTGAAAAAAATCACAAAAAGATCCACAGATTGTTGGTTCATAACAAAAAGACCCCAGCTGAGTAGTTCCATGGGGACAGTTCTCTGCTGATTCACTCTAAACATATAAATTTTTCACTTTTTTGTAATCTATAACCTGTTAAAAGCTTTAACTGTTACTTTCTTACAGACTTCTGAGCAGCAAAAAAAAACCACATCATCTTTTCTAGCCTCCAGGATGTTTCCACTTAAAGACTTTTAAGGTCACGCACAAGACAAAGTTTGGAAACTCTCAAAATTCCTGATCTGGGTCTATCAGAGAAGCTGGTGAATGCAGGGTAAACCTTGGGTAAATGAGCCTCCACCTGCTCAGAGCATAGATGTAAACCTGCCTGTCAGCCTCCACCTGCTCAGAGTCTGAGTCAGCAGGAGAGAGCTGCTTACCTGCCCCCAGAGCAGCTCTCCAACTCCCACGAACAGGCACCAGAGCCACTGCTCCACGTTGAGAGGGGCACAGCTGAAGGGCTTCCCTCCCCACTGCACGATCACGATCTGCAGCACAGACACCAGAGGGGAGGAGGGGTTATTAATTTCACACATAAAATCACAGCGCAGTGCTGCAACATCGTGCAGCAGCTGCAGCGACCACAGCCTGCACTGCAAAGAGACAGCACTAACAGAGAGGCGTGATAGCAGTCAACATGTCCGCCCTCTGGTTTGGCTTCATCGCTGCACTCCCACACTGACATCCAGTCCCTACAGCAGACACGTTGTGCATGAATACGTACAGTAGTTAATCTAGAGGTATTTCTGAGAGTTTGAAGAGTAAGAGCTGTCCCTGCAGAGTTACTGCTTTAGAACTTTATGATCTCTCTGTGTTGAAAGCTCCTCGAAATAAAATCTGACACTCAAACCCGGCAGAACTTCAAGTTTGATGCCTTTGCTGTTTTTTTCTCAGAGTTCAGGGTAAGTACAAATATCAACATTTCCCAGTGTTACAATGTGGATCTTGTTAAGCTGTAGCCTCACCATCCAAATCGTTGATTCATTGTCATTGTTTATGTTGTTTTTATGGTTTGAATTAGCTCAGTTCGAAGGTAACTAAGGGTGCACTCACACTAGGCCTAGTTAGGTTAGCTTATAATTCAGAATTCATAAGAACAACTATCGGACATACACTCTAAGTTATCAACACAAGAATGCACAGAGAGACAGCAATTCCTGCTGCAATGAGAGGGGGAGGAGAGAGATCCTTAACTCTGCATGAGCAAGTACCAGTATGAGAGTCATCTTTTCACTCTCTGTCCTAGGGCTGGGCGATATGGTCTTAAATTAATATCATGATATATTGAGCAGTTCATCTCGATAATGATAAATGGACGATAACTACTCCACAAGCTGCTCACATTAGCTTTGTCTACTTTAGCCTCCGCTCCAGCCGCTACAACTTTTGAACCGTCCTCCATCTCCTCACCTGTCTTTGTGGGTGGAGTCACGTCTCTGACATAGGACAGCGTCTTAAAGGGACATGAAACCATAGCCTACCTACACACATCCAAAACCAACTTTTATTTATTTATTTATTTATTTGACACCGAATATACTGATATAAGCAAAATGAGGTCGGTGATAGTCGTAAATTTCGGTATCGATAAATATTCAGTAAATTTCCAGCCCTAGTCTGTCCTCTCATTTTTCTAAGTAAGAGAGTTTTTTTCTGCTGCTTTGTCTTTCAAACATACAGCCTGACAAGATTCAGGTCCTGCTGTTTTCTCTCTGCTGCTGGGAGGATGTGACATACCATGTTTGACTAGAAGCAAAAAGGAAATTAGGTGCTCCAACCGCGCCGTGCCAGGGCTGAGGGAGTGTGGTAAGGAGCGCTCATACAGGCCAACCAACCTAGACTTTAGGGGTCATTAGAGGTCAAACATGCTGGTACAGTCTGGATTACTTAGAGTGACTTCGCCCTAAATCCACTGTTACAAGCTGAACTAGGACAGAGTTAAATAGGGAGAGTGTCCATGTTCTCTAGCAGATTATTTCTTCAATATGACACATTTAGGAAGAATTTCTAGAAGTTTTATGTCCTGAGCAGCATTTTCCCCCATGGCTAATAAAGTAAACGTTGCTCCTCTGAGTGAAATCATCCTGTGGCGGGAGATTTTAAATTTACTCAATATGAGGAAAAACTGTTTTTTTACCGGATGGCATTTAACCCTTTTTTTATGACAATGACTGATACTGTTTAGCTGAACATACAGAACAGTTTTCTTCATGTAGAATATGTATGAAGAGATATCTATATATTTAAGACATAATTCCTGTCATATCTTTTTTTCATGTAGTGCCTGGAGTTGTGCAGAGATACAGTTCAAACTGCAGCTCATGTCTCTGTGTGTAAAAAAAAACGACCTACTACTACACTGCATTTTGTTCGCGTGTAATAAAATGAGCTCTGTGATTTGTCTCCAGCCTGTATCTTTAATCTTGGACCGCAGTCACACTTCCTGTTGATCTACTCAGCTCGATGGATGTAGTGACAGCATTTTAAACAGCGACATGATCATTTACAGGCTGAACAAGGCTTATCATCCTGACACTATCATCCTGACACCAAACAGCACAGTCACAAGTCTCAGAGGGAGTACCACACAGAGTATCACATACAGTAATATCATCTTTCTTCTTCACTTATCTCTGTTTTCACCTCTCTCAGCTGTCTGC
Source organism: Xyrichtys novacula (assembly GCA_962446985.1). Classification (NCBI taxonomy): domain Eukaryota; kingdom Metazoa; phylum Chordata; class Actinopteri; order Labriformes; family Labridae; genus Xyrichtys; species Xyrichtys novacula. The sequence goes on along the minus strand of OY660867.1, from coordinate 20,541,992 downwards.
AGCCTTCAGCTCTCTCTTATCTCCTCTCTGTCTCTCTCTTTCTCTCTGAACTGCTTCCTCATCATCGCCTCCCCCCTCCAGCTCTCTCTCTCTCTCTTCTCTCTCTTTCCCTAAAGCTGCACTGACTCCTCTTCCTCTCCTCTCTCCATCTCTCTCTCTCTCTTCGTCTTTGTTTGCTCGTCTGTGTTGCTGTTTACTCCCTCTCTCTGGCTCCAAGCATTTCTTCTGATTCAACACGCAGTCCTCCCTGCTGTGTTGGAGAAAGTCTGGCTCTTAAATCTGGACTCGTCCTCTTTTTCTTCAGAACTCTGCAGCTTTGTAGGCCTCAGTTTGATCAGACTGATGTTTGAAATCACAGAAACTTTTATAAAATCATAATCTTAGCTGCCAGGAAGAAGAAAGTGAACAATAATCATAGATTGGATACAGACTCTGGGACTGGAAAGTGAGACAAACAACACTTGCTTTTTTTTCTGATGTCCTCTAGGGCTAAAAATTAGTCTGTTTGTATAATAGTTTATGAGAAAATGCTCCTTCGTCTCCATCAGTAAACCTTTTCTTAATGAGTTTATGCTCTCAGTCTCTAGTTTACTGTCTATGTGATGGTTATTCTGTAAATTATGGACCCATTTACAGTCACACAGAGCAGAAAGGAGAAGAGGATTCAGACAGGAGACATGTGGCAATGACAGTCAGTTGAGAGGTGACCTAAAAATATCTTAGTAATTGTTCAGATGAACAGAGAAACACTCTGGAAACGTAGTTTTTGAGCTTTTCAGTAAGTCTATTTAGTGTAAAGCCAGTTTTCCACAAAGATGATCAAAAGTTAACCATGTAACTTCTACAGAGTGGATTTGATCAAGTATTCACTCGGACAGATCTCAGTCCATGTACCATCCACAAATTTACAAATCTCCAAGTAAAAATGAAGGCCTTTAAAATCATTATTCATTAATCATTTAAGTCTTTTCATGGTTGTTTAAGGTCTGGAGGAGCCCCTGATGAATCAAACTGATACTGTGAATTACAGTTGTATCTTCCAAACAAAGCCTTGGCGGTACCTTATAACTCAGCATTTACGAACAGCTCACTCACTTCAGCTCTGTCAGCCAAAATGATAACAAAATATTACTTCTACCTGGAATCTAAACTTGTAAGAAAGCTAAAATAATCTCAAAATATTCAGCCGACACTTCAATAAATCACAGCATTCTTCTCAGGGAATACAGGTCTGATCTCAGTCTCATGAACAGAGACTGAGATCTCAGTCTGAACCAGAATTCAGAGGGACCTCTGGTAGCTCATACAAAAACATAGAGCTCCCTAAATGCCATATCATCATCTTTCTCTCCTTCACTGTGTCTGAACTACTTGATTTCAGATATGAAAAAAGCTTCAAACTTCACCTGCACAGCAAAGGTCCCCAGAACGATGGAGCAGAAGATGGGGTTGGCAAAGATCCCGTCAAAGACGTTCCTCTCACCGTGGATCTTTCGGGCGTTGATCTCGTTGAAGAGCTGCATAAGGACGAAGGTGTTGAAGATGATGGTGTAGTGTTCAGAGGGCGGAGAGTGGAGAGGAGCGTTACGGCCACTGTCGATGTTAAACATGCGTTCGCCTACAGGAGGAAGAGTGGGAGGGCAAGGAAGAGGATGATAAGAAGATGGATGAGAGGGAGAAGGCAAAGATGAGGAATAAAAAAGGTAAGATGACAACAAAATAGAAGGGAGATAAAAAGAAAAGGGAGAGAATGAATAAGGGGAGGGGTGAGGAAGAAACAGAGAAAATATAAACAAGAAATAAAGGAGGAAGAAAAGGGAGGGAGAAATACAAGAAGAAAGAAGAGGAGGAGGAAGATAATAAAGAAAAGGGAGTAGATGAGAAGGATGATCAAAAAGAAGAGGAAGACAAAAATGAGAAAACAAACAAGGGGAGGAACAGAAATCAGAGGAAGAGGAGGAAGAGAATGGAGAGAGAGAAGAAAAGGTGTACAAGAAAGAAAAGGAAAAAGAGTAAGATAAGAATGAGGAAAAATGAGAAGAGGAAGAAAAGGAAGACAAGAAGTAAGACAAGAGTTAGATAAGAAGTCAAAGCAAGAAGAGGAGGAAGAAGCGTGCGTGCGTGCGTGCGTGCGTGCGTGCGTGCGTGCGTGCGTGCGTGCGTGGGTGTGTGTATACCTATGAACAGCAGGGTAAAGATGATGACAAGCTGATACACTCCGTGTCCTAGGATGTTCTTCATCATGGTCAGAGAGATGAGTGGGTTGTTGCGTCCATATGGTTTCCGTAGTAACAGCGCCTCAGTTGGGGGCTCAGTGGCGAGAGCGAGAGAGGCAAAGGTGTCCATGATCAGATTGACCCACAGCATCTGCACTGCTTTCAAAGGAGAGTCCTGCACACACACAAAGACACACACAGATTCAGATCCAGAGTGTAAGAGTGTTAATCTGGGACCAGGTTCACTTGAGTCCAGATTCAGACTGTAGTGATTGAACAGGGTCTATTTTTTTGTCTTTTTTCATTGTCTTGTAATTTACTAGCATTGCTCTGTCACAAGTTGCCACTCAGATCACTATTTATGGCTCTCTAAGTATTTAGTCAGAAGCTCTAGACCAGTGGTTCTCAAGTCCAGTCCTTGAGGCCCACTGTCCTGCATGTTTTGGATGTTTCCCTGCTCCAACACACCTGATTCAAATGATCAGCTCGTTATCAAGCTCTGTAATGGCTTCATAACGAGCTGATCATTTGAATCAGGTGTGTTGGAACATGCAGGACAGTGGGCCTCGAGGACTGGACTTGAGAACCACTGCTCTAAAGGAACTTTAACTGCTTAACCTCAAACACCTGAAAAAAAAGACTTTAAATATAAGAAAAGTTTCAACTGTAAATATTTAAATTTCTGTTGCTTTCTTAATGAAATTATTGATTTATAATTAAGATACAAAGACATACATGCAGGTTGATATCCCTGAACATGAATACTTTACATACATAAAATATCTGTGTTGTAAGTTTGTGTGTTTACTGCTATAATGTACAATGTTTGTATTTAAGTGTGTGTGTGTGCATGTGTACCTGGGTGATGTGTGTATTTAGGTGTTTGTGTGGGTTTATACCTGGGTGATGCAGGCCCCAGTGAAGGCCACGATCACAGCTACCACGTTGACTGTCAGCTGAAACTGCAGGAACTTGGAGATGCTGTCGTAGACGTTTCGTCCCCACATCACGGCCTTAACGATGCTGCTGAAGTTGTCGTCAGTCAGGATAATATCAGACGCCTCCTTCGCCACATCCGTCCCCGCGATACCCTAAAACAAGACACATGCCACATGAATCATGTGAGCATTCGTGCAGTGAAGTCTTGTTGGAGTTTCACTGCTGTTCTGAGCCTGAGGAGGGCCTGCAGCCGAAATCAACACACACTGTACACAGCACAATAACACACTCACATTTTTGACCAAAGTTTCACACGGCCATTTTTCTGATGGAATCCTTTAGATTTACACTCAGAAACAGTAAAACATTCAGTATATGTGTTGGACTTCAAGTGAGATAAGGCTGTAACACCTGTAGTACCACATTAACATTAATAAGAATGAAGTGTCAGGTTACCATGGCAAAGCCCACATCGGCCTTCTTTAAAGCTGGTCCGTCATTGGTTCCATCACCTGTTACTGCGACGACTTGCCTCTGTTCTATCACACTACTGTCAATGATTCCTGAAAACAGAGAGTAGGGAGAAAACAGACCGTCAGTGCGAGAGAATAAATGATTAAGAACTCAAATAAATAAATGATTTTTAACTTTAGACTCACCTTTAACAAGGGTGTGTTTGTCTGTCGGTGAGGATCGAGCCAGCACACGGAGTTTGGGCCAGATTTTATCGATACGTTCCTGTTCGATCTGATCAGACAGAGATTAAAGAAGAAAGAGGGGTGGTTATAAAAATGACAGAATCTGTTAGCCTGTCTCTTCTTTGATAACTCCAAGTTACTCTAAACAAAGAAAAGTATCACTAAAAAGATCTGCACTTATTGGCTTCCACAATAAATACACACTCTGGAAAGGCACACGTCTTTGGGTGATGGTGCTCATGGGAAAATGCAGCCTTCTCCCAGAAAACATTAAAGATTTCCTCCAAAGGGGTCTCCTTCATCCAACCTCAACTGAACAGAGTTGTGTGGAAACTGTTCACAGGAGGGAGTTCATGTGTGATCCACATACATCTATAGTTTTATCGCTTGGATCTTTTTGTGAAGCCCACAGAGCGACTCAGACTCTTACAGAGCGCACTAACAGCCTTCTATTGATAGGAGTACAAAATCTTTCTTTACTTTTATTCAGCTTTTATTCAAATTCACTCTCTGCATTTGTCTGCTTTGTCTGTTTTTTTTCTCTGCACCATGCTCTCCAGCCTACAGGAAGCACATATAATCACTTCTTTGTATGGTTATCTTTGGCTATTTGCAGGTGAGGATTTGTGCTGATTGCTCACCAAAAAGAGGGCACTGTCGTTTTATAACTGATTGGGATTCAAAGACACATAAACCTATGACTCAATAAAAGTTTTATGAATGTCTCTGACACGGAGGCCATTTTCTGCAGAACTAAGCCCAGATTTACAAACAGTTCATGAATGAAGTCCAGAAGTGACTTTAAGAATCTGCATGATAATCAACCATGTGACCAAACAATGCTGTCGACTGAGCACATCCCTGTCACATCAGATATTTTACAAACATCCATTGTTTCATATAACTGTCAGTGTCCCCTGCTTTGACCTGCTCTGACCCCCTCAGACCCGGGCTCACCTCTCCTTTCTCATTCCTGATTCGTCTGTTGAAGTCTTTGCCCTCCAGACAGATGAAGTCGTCTCCAGGGTGGATGATGCCACATTTAGCAGCGATGGCCCTGGCTGTGTTGATGTTGTCCCCCGTCACCATTCTCACTGTGATGCCCGCGCGCTGACACTTACGGATGGCGTCAGGAACCTGCAGAGGGGAGAACACAACACCGATCAACTTTGACAAGCAGATTTAATTGAAATATTATAAACATCACTGACAGTCCTTTTACCTCGGGCCTCACAGGATCTTCGATCCCCACCACAGTGATGCAGGTCAGCTCTGTCACAATATCTGCCTCATTGTCCCATTCTGGCTCCGGATTGGATGGCAGGTCACGGAATGCAATGCAGATGGTCCTCAAGCCTTCACACGCCATCGGCTCAATAACCTGTCAATCAATCATTCACAGGTTTGAGCTTTTCCACAAACAGATTTCAGTTTATGAAAAGTCCCATGATGATTAGACCGTGAGAAACTGCAGCACGGTCTGAAGTTTCTGTGCGCTGACCTTGCGAGTACCTTTGTGGTTGTTTCTGACACGGCTGAGGGGAAAGACCCCCGGCCCCCTCACAGACAGCAGAATGAAGACAGCGTGATGGAGAGAGGAGGTGACATAAAGATGCCAAAATGCAAACGAAACAAGCGAGCTGGAATAAAGTTGTGTAAGGAGCTGAGTTATTTTTCTCTGGGCACAAGCTGTGTTCATCATGAGCCAGATTTAGGTCAGTCAGCCCGTCAGTCAGTGAAACTACACTCTGCAGAGACTGTACGAGCAGAAATACAGCAGCAAGACCCAGACTGGTACAGCAGGATAGGTTATTTTTGAATATCTGAAACATTTGTTTGTCTGCTGATTATGACACCACTGCAGATCCATGTCAATCATTGTCCCTTTACTGCATGTTGTCCCGCTCTGCTGTCCTTCCTGACTAAAGACTATTACACACTTTAGCTCACACTGTCTCAGCATATTAACTCAAACACTGTACATGGCATGTCAAGATTAGAGAAAATATTTCATATTTTAATCCACAATCTGTGACAGAATATCGCTTGTTTTCTCTCTCTCTCTCTTCCTCTCTCTCTCTCTCCCTGTTCCCTAAGGCTGGCTGGAGCTCCTTGTTAAGAATTCTTCCAAATAGACATTTTCCCTCCAAACTTCTCAGATAGTTTCATTAAATTTTAGTTTGAGGCTCACATCATCTCCAGCCTGCTGCACGAAACCTTGATGTTTTGTTTGACAGGGATTCATGCTTGTCCAGTCATGTTTTAATCCTCTCAGAAACACTGCAGGAACAGGATCTTTTTTCTAATTCTGGAGAAGTAGAAGCTGTTACGCATGCTTTTATCTTCTCCACCTCTTTTCTCGTCTTCAATTTAAAAAATAAAAAACTTTCAAATGACTTCGGAATAAACTGAACTCACCTGCTCTACTTTCTACTTGATCCAAACAGTACGATGAAATCTCTCCTGTGTCTAGAGAAATCCTCAGTTGACTCTCTGTTTGTTTGAAGAAGGATTTTATCATCTTATCGGGGTCTTTGAGTTTGAACTAAAACGATACTGATAAGACTGCTGTTGCTCATGCTTCACTGAGCTGTAATGCTCATGTACATAGTGACCCACAAGCTTAGATAGTGTGCAATAGCCAGAATGATTTTAATAAGGGGGAAAAACAAGCAAATGCATGAAAAATACATCTTTAAAAGAATCTGCAAAGGTTAAAAAAAAAACGGCGATGGAAAGGCTCTGCAACTGAAAAAAAGGGGGCTGCAAAAAGCATGAAGGACTGCATTAACAGCAAATGCACTGCAAATATACAAATGATGTCCAGCAAAGATGCACAAAATCAGAAAACAACTGCAGATAAAGGTAAAAGATGCAAATGAGACTTGTTAACAGAGGGGCTTGGCGCTAAGTGACACAGCTTTGTCGTTAAAAAGGATCAGGTAAATGACCAGAAACTGAACTTGTTTGGAGGAAAAAGCCGCAAAGCAAGACATCAGGGCGTAACATTCAGATTACTGCAACCAGGAGAGTCTGAGTTGGATCACCAGCCACAGTGAATACATGGTGAGGAATGCAGGGATGATATTTTTTTCACTGCTTGAGATTTAAGCAGGTTCTGTGTAGCTGCTATTTTGAGCAGCTTTCTGCAGCATAAAGTTGCATTTGTTTTAGTATGTGCTTCTGAAGTTGTATTGTTTCTGCATTTGCAGAGCTGTTGCAGACTGTCTGCCCTTGAAGACCCTGTATGTTTTAGTTTCTGTAACACGCTGCATGCAGTTTGGACAGAGGGCTTGCTGAGAGGGCTTGCTTCTCTCTGCTTCAGGTATAATCAGTTTTACATTCAGGGGCAGATTCACTAAGAACAGATTGTGGTTGCAAATATCACCTGGTATCGTTTTCCCAAAGGGCATTACACAGATGAAAACACAAGCGCAACTGCATCCACAGAGTTTTGCAGCCCTGTGCAGTTTGCTCTTGTGTTGGGTCTGACTGCAAAGATGAGTCATCAACATTAACACTCTCTGCGAAGCAGAGCTCCACTGTGCACTCTCATCCTGACAAAACTCCTAACAATCCACATACAGCAGATGAGCTGGATGGAGAGAAGATAAAATTTAGAGTGCTATAGGAAGATGAGTCATGATGAGATGAGATTCAAGCTTCTCCGTTTATGTCAGAAGTTTCTCCAAGAGCAGCTTTAAATGACCGTCCTGATCCTGTCCAAAGGCTTCAGACCATCACCACACATGTAGAGAGAGAGAGCCCCTAAGTGGGCTGAGCCATGGACAAACTCTGATTGATTTACCCCCCCGACTAAAAGCTGACACTGACAGACTTTATGTACAGGTGTGATATTTTTGGGACATCCAGAAGTGAAATTGTTGCCTTGATCATGGGAAAGTTTCAGCATGACATCATCTTAAATACTACTGCTGTTCGCACAAACCCTCAGCAGTCAATGAAAATTTCACTCCAACAGCTTGTGGCTGTGAGCACCAGTGTTTGTGAGTTAGGGACTGATTTCACCTCACATGGAGGTCTTCAGTGCATTTAACTCTAGCCAGTGTCCATCAGCTCAGGTTTAACAGCGCAGGAGCTGCTCACTGCTTTAGTGAATCAGACTCTCAGATAACAGACAGAGGAGTGGTATCAAACCTCTCACCTAACTCCTTAGAAGGAAGCGTATAATGTTATTATCATTAAAACTGAGCATTGAAACCACTGTTAAAGTATTTAGGCAGCGTTTATTAGGCGCGACTCAGCGTCTCGGTTTTCTGTTCCACCAAGAGGATCCACTTTAATTCATATCAGAATGACACACTGGAAACGCTGTCCTGCGTCCTCGGTCCAGTTTGTGACAAAGTGACGACCCTCACCGTCTCCTCTGCTGAGTCCTCTACAGAAATCTGACCTCTGATATCAATACTGTATTTGGACTCAGTTAGGAGGACCTCCTGTCGTGGTTTGGAGACATTTTGTCAGTCTGCCTCAATTCCATCTGCACTAAGGACTGTCAGGATAAAATAATAAACTATTAAGAACTCTTTGCTGAGTTCAAATAAAAAATGAGAGGTCAAAACAAGAGAAAACTGTTGAAGAAGTAAAAAAGTTATATACTGTATTTTAATTTTAAAATCCTTATTTGATTAAAACAAACAACAGGTTTTAAAATCACAGCAGAGGAAGAGACATAACAGGACCTCAAGGATAGGGTACTGTGTGTCTTCGAAACACGACAAAACTGAAACTTTTAAGAACAAATTCACAAAGTCCATAATAGGAATTCATCATAATTTCTCTCCTTCATCATAGGCTGTCCTGGGTGACCAATCACAAGGTAAAGACTGTGGACATAAAGCAGTGATTCAGACTGTCATAAGATTGAGGGGATGGAGAAATAGAGAAACTCCTACGTGGGTGTTTTTGTTGACATGCTGCTTTCATTTCTTTGACTATATGTATCTTTACACTGAAAAATATCAGTTGAATATGAATCATTTCAAAGAAAATAATGCCCTCCAGCTCAATCTTCAAACCAAGATGTCTCACCTGTTTGACCATCTCGTCTCTGTCGCGGGGGCGGAAGCTGCGAGGCTCTCCGTTAGCATCCATGATGTAGGAGCACCTGAGGACAGAGAAAAGATTTTGTTTTGTAAATGAAAACTTTCAGGGCGGTGTCTTCTGACAGTTCTATCTGACACCAGATCTCCTCCACCTCCCTAACCCTCCTCCATCACTCACTTCTTCAGCATGATCTCAGAGGCTCCTTTGCTGTAGAGGCGGAAGGATCCGTCAGGCAGTTTGATCACCGTGCTCATGGATTTACGGACAGAGTTGAATGTATAAACCTGAGAGCGAAAGAAAGAAAGAAAGAGTGTGGTTTGTTCCCATAATGTCTGGTATGTAAATATAAGAGGGTCTGAGTCTGAGGGGGTTCAGAGCTGTTTTTCAGAATCTATCATTCACTCCTTTGACTTTGCTTCCACAAGATAATGACTGAAAACCTGTTACTGCATTAAATAATATAAAATTCTGTAAGACAACCTCTTGTAAAGTATAAGCATAATATTTCTCCTGGTCAAAGTTAAATAATAAAATTTGTAATAGCTGATAAAAATCCTAACATGCAGCAGATCCAACAAACACATGGTTCAGAGGAGGAAATTCTGTTTTTAAAGTTGGTTTTCATGAATCTAGTCTATTTTTTTAAACTCCATAAAATCTGATGTTTTTACGATGTCAATAGGTTGTTCTTCAAGACTAAATTTTATTTGTCTTTTTTAATATCTTTATATTCCGTACTCTGAAAACACAAATTCTACATTGCATCTTCCTGAAAACAATAGGAGACTGAATATTCAAAACTCAAAAAAATGTAGTTTGAGTTTGAAACTGCTGCTTTATGCATGTCTGAAACAAATGTACATAGAGCTAATCTGTAAAGTTTAACACAGTTCATAGGCAGGGACATTTTGATGCCTCAGCCTCGGTACAGAGATAGACAAATCACACAATGGTGAATGTCACGTGGACAATAACAGAGAGCCAGGAAACCAAATATCAACCCCTGATGTGTAAAGCCTCAGTGATAGTGCTGTTTTAAAAACCAGAAATGTTCATTTATAATGTGGTTGTGGTGCTTCTTAAGTTTTGCCAATAACATTTTGAAGTCGGGAGTAAAAAAATGATTTTGAACTCTTTTAAAGCTATCCTAGACATAAACTTTAATACAGGGCAAATTGATGCTCTGTGACAGCTCTGTGTGTGGTGGGGGTACGGGGTTTTACCTTGTACAGTCTCTCCTCGGGGATCTGCTCTCTGACAGGGGTGTAGTCCTGCTGCAGGTCTAAAACAAATCCCAGCAGGCCACACTCTGTCTTGTTGCCCACCTGCTTAGCCAGACCCCCCTCCACATCAGGGGGCTGACAAAAAGGAGGAGGTGGGGGATCACAGAGGACAGGGAGGGAGTAAAGGAGGTAAGAGGTAAGAAGACATGGTGATCAAAAATTACCATATAAAAAATGGTTTTCAAAAATGGAGAACAGGCAGGAGATACCCTCTGAAAAACAATAGCATCTGTGTGTGTGTGTGTGTGTGTGTGTGTGTGTGTGTGTGTGTGTGTGTGTGTGTGTGTGTGTGTGTGTGTGTGTGTGTGTGTGTGTGTGTGCATGACTCACCATGATCTTCGAGGTGTAGGCGCTGTTGATTGCAATAGCATTGACTAACAGATCCAGAGTCCGGGGGTTGATCTGCCCAGGGTCTGGGATCACACGATGGTGAACGTCACCTGGACAAGAACAACCTGACTTTAATGCACATAAATTATATTTCTCTACATTCAGCCTGCATGCATTATCCGTCTGCTTTTTGTCACAGATATGATGCATGAACAGACGTCAATGAGGTCAGTGTATGCGGGCACTATGGCACATTTTATTCAGTGATACAGAAACAGGAACAAGCTAGTGGCAGAAAAAGGGCTTTATCTTCATTTATATTAGTTTCAGTGGGGAGTACTTGACTCCAGGTAAAATGTGAAATATCAATTAGATTTACAAGGCCATTACTACTTTTTGTTCAGAACTTCACCTCCAGACAAGGAGCACAGACAAAGAAAAAACAAAGCATGCTGTAATAAAATATCTATACAGTTGTCAACTTCAGATATCATATAAGATTCATGGCAGAGCCCAGGATCGACACCTGTCTCCTACAGAATTTTACAGCACAAGTTAACTGCTCAGGGTCATTTGCTTTTGGCTCACCTACGAACGCTTGAACCACCGTCATGCGGTTGGTGGTGAGGGTGCCCGTCTTGTCGGAGCAGATGGCCGTGGCATTTCCCATTGTCTCACATGCATCCAGGTGACGTACGAGATTGTTGTCCTTCATCATTTTCTACAAATGAGGGAGTGACAGAGGGCAGACAGGATGTGACAGAGAGGTGGAAGGAAGGGCGGGACAGGAGTGAATGATAATGGATTGAGAGGAGGAAATTAATGATTTACAACGCACTGGGGCAAATTCATTTCATTAACCGAGGTCTGGTTTACTTATTTTGCTTTAAATTGGACTTTTACTCAACCTAATACAGCACAATTGATAAATCAGCTGCACAATATAAAGTATAAATATTCAGGTATGATGATTATGATTCAGGTGAAAGTTTAAAGACCCACTTAGAATTTAAACTCTGACATAGTAAAACCCAAAATAGACTAAACCTGGATGGAGTGAATCAGTGCTGGTATAAGTGTGACTCTCATATAACAGGAAGAATTCTGTGACACTTTATGATTCATCCAAGCATACTGACAAGATATGTGGAGTTCCCCAAGGCTCAATCCTGGGTCCTCATCTATTTCTCTTTAACATGATCCAGTTAAGCATCCTTGTACAAATCATAACATAACCTACCAGCTTAAAGTGAAAACATAAACAATCAGAAGAAAAATATTTAGATGTAACAGAGGGAGGATAAAGTTAGCTTTCAACTCGAGACACAGACTCTGAAAACTGAAAGGCCATCATATCCGACATCCCAACAACTCTGGTCAGTTTTGAGACCAAAATTTATTTTTGCAAAAAGCCTTTATAATGTTTTATGAGGCTACTTAAGTAAAGAAAGTCGGGTAATTTTACATCAGTGATGGTAGAAAATACTACAGTACAACACAACATTTCTTACAGATACCTCCAGTGTCCAACACAGAGGCATGCATTTCTTTACAAACTGATAAATCTGTACTTCATATCAAACTAATACAGAGGGGGCCCCAGTGTGGCCTAGAGCTGAAGTCGGGCAACCCATGTACAGAAGCAACAGTCCTCAAGCTGGAGGGTCAGGATCTTGCACTTCTGTACTTCCTTTCACAGGCTCCTACCCACTTCTCTCTTTTACAGTTTCCTGCTCAAGCCACTGTCTGTCCTTTCAGAATAAAAGCCGAAAAAAACCCAAAATATATCATAAATAAAAAAAAAAAAATCCCAATGTGTTAAACTAGACCAAATTTCTCCGTGGTTACAGAAACTCACTCCACATTTAACATGAGAAAATGAATTGAAGGAAATTTCACTGTTTGTTAGTGAGATGGCAAACTGTTTGGTACATAAGCAAACTTTCACATGGAGTCTCCCAAACCAGGGTACACACCAGAAGCTTTTCGGTCAGGCACGAACCAAACTTCAAATCAAACATTAGTTTTAAACAAACACAGACTTTAGAGCCAGAAAAACCTTAATAATCCCACTCTGGGAGGAATTCAGGGGTTACATCTGCTTGTGTTCGGTATGAACGCATGAAAATATCAATTAAACAGAAGCAAGAAATTTGTTCAGAGAGCTTTCAGAGATTTCTTACCTTGACAGAGTAAGCCAGAGAGATGGTGACGGCGAGCGGTAAGCCCTCTGGGACGGCCACGACCAACACAGTGACCCCAATGATGAAGAACTTGACAAAGTACTGAATGTAGACCGGAGTGCACTCTGCCAACCATGAGCGACCTGCCACACATTATTCAGTGTGTTAAGACGATGTTAACTGTCCGAGTCATTAGTCTGCTTTGTCCTCTTAAAATGTCCCTGAAATGATCGGAGTGGAGCTTCACTTCAACACAAACCTTCTCTTTTAGGTAACACATGATCCCCTGCAGTGTAAAAGCAGATGCTGACTTATTTAGCAAATACTAATTATACTTCTTCATTTATTCACAAAGTGGATAAAGTTTCAAATTATCAATTTAATGTGCTCCTGTCTGAAAAACATATTCTTTAATTAGACTACTTTAAAACTACACTAATATCAGTTTGCTGAAACATCTTCAATTCAATCAAATTTAAAAAAAAAAATCTAATCTGACTTTGACCCAATTAAAATCTTCATGTCAGAGAACATGGATAGGACACACAATTGGTGTAGCTAGGAGTTTCAGTATGTGTTAATGTGTGTTTTTTTTCCTCAGATGTGTACACACAAACCTTCAACGACAAACGTGTTGATGACAAAGTACAGCACCAGAATGATGACGGTGATGGCTGACATCACCAAACCTGAGGGGAGAAAAAGAGACCAAAGAGAGGATATCAGTATGTCATTTGATAAATCTTGACTTTAAATCACTTCACCATGTCATCTGTGTAATCTCATTTCACCAAATTTACAAAAAGATCACACCTTAAACTTGTCTGTTAAAGAGCTATGATAAAGAATCACAAGACTTATTACATCTTCTGCTAAATTTCACATTTCCGATGTGTTTGTTTTCGGTGCAGAAAGTTCCTGAACCACAGCTGTTCCGATTAGGTGTGCTGTTGGTTTACCTGCTTTGCCGATCTGAACAGCCAGTTTGGTAAGTTTGCCCTGCAGCACGCTCTTCTCTTTCTTCGGGACGCTGGTCTTCTTTTTCTCTCGGTCCTCCACCTCACCTCCTTCTGCACTCTTCAGAGGCTGCATCTCCATGGCAACACCCCCATCCGACATCTTGGCTGAAACACAAAAGAAAAAAAACAAAAAACAACCTCAGATCTGCTCTGCACCTGCAGTGAACTCATCCACACCAGTTTCAGTACTGTATTAAAGGTAGGGTAGGCAGGAATCCATTAAAGAAGATCTTTTTTTGTGGTGTATATACAAAAAAGCTTTTAATATCAGTCAATAGCTCTTAGTTATTGATGAAATTTGGTAATACAATGATATTGCTTTGTTTTGTTATGTCTGTGTAGTCAACATTTTAAAGTTTTTGAGCGCTCCGCTCTTTCTGACTGTAAACAAAGCCATTCTCCGCCTCCCCTATCCTGATTGGTTGTGAGGCAGACGCTGCTACCTGTATCGTTCAGAAGCCCAAACAAAGTTAGTGTGCTACAATATCAGACAGTAGAAACCAACCAGAAAGTACAGAAAATTGTCCGCTTAACCTCTGCTTAAAAAGGAGGTAGACCACCAGGGCAAGAGCTAAAAAGTGCTGCAAACGTGTTTGCTGGTAGTCTATTGGCATCTACAGTAGCACCAATGCTTTTTACTGTCACGTTGAATGGGCCCCATTTGTAATTATCTTAAGTATTTATCTGCATTATATCTGAATTTAATTGAAATGAAACAAGCGAGCAGAAGCATCTATTTGTGGGCGGGGCTTCCTGGAGCAGAGAAGAAGGGCAGAGGAGGAGCTGAGGGGAAAACTAGTTGTAAGGGGGGTAGTGTTTACATTCAAGATTTCTCCCCGAAACTGGCACTTCCTCAGATCCTGCCTACCCCACCTTTAAGGCACTGGGCCTCATTCTCCATCACTGTCTGAAGTTTTCTCGTTAACATGTTACATGATCCACCTCTTATAATGCATCCTAAGCACATCCATAAAACCTTCTGTTTATGTTTACTCTTGTAACTCTTCATTAACATTGCTATAAGCTGTTGTGAATGTTTATAATCACTTATAATGGTTGTTATAAAGCCTCATTTGTAAGGCATTATAAATGTGCTTGTATGCATTCTAAGAGGTGGGTTCATATAAAGTGTTACTGTCTTTTTTATATGTATATTTATTGTAAAGACAGGTTTTGAGAGAAGCCTGGGTCAGGCTTATAAACCTGCCCGTAACCCGAGAGTAGTTTGCACCTGTGGTCTTAAACGAATGGATGTCACGTCCTTGTATGTTTGAAGTTTGTACTTAATGTTCCCGATAAGTTTATGAGTACTCAACTTTATTGACCATATAATAAGGGCATGAAACTGCAGCCCTGTGTGCACTGCAGTGTCACGCTGTATCAGCTCTGGTGTTTGCACTGTTTGACCTACATTCTCTTAGCGACTTGCCGATTTGTTTGTCAATTGTTTTGGTACATGTTGTATTGGGTCAACTAGGAGATAGCCCAGAATTAATGAGCATACTGCCTCCTACTGTAGCAGGAGCAGATCATGTTTTTTTCTGGCTTGTGTTTGTAGACTTGGACAAAGACAGTGAACAAGTTAAATCCCCTAAACGAGGTTTAACGATTACTCATCTTTAGCGTGCATGGAAACGTCCCGATTGTCTTAGCTTGTTTTTTGGTTTTTTTGTGAAAATAACTCCTCTGCTCATCCCACATCCATACCAAACTGGAGGCACAAACATGTTGACAGTTTTTACCTTTGTTCTGATTATTCTCCACAGCTCCATCTGTCTGCTGTTTACCTGAGAGAAAGAGAAGAGGAGTTAAACAGAGACTGATGAACAGTCATGAGTCAGCAGAGCATTCACATGTGAGCTGAGGGATGACCAACCACCAACAAAAAGCACAAAAACAAACCAAAGGGAGCAGAAATGGAGGTTTACACATCTCAATACACCAGGTTAGAGACTGAGAGACATTTCTACGACTCCATCAGAGGTCAGAGGTCACTGCACTGAGCACTGAAGGCTATTTATTGGCTGAGGGAGGGGCGGGGGGTGGGGCACACAACTCAATGCTCACATACCATTGGTCACTGTGCTGAAACTGGCTTCTGTGGAGGTGGGACACTGAGGACTGTCCTCTGTTTGGGGGGGCGTGTGAGGAGGGGGGGCACATGAGAGGATTCGGTCAAAAAAGGGGGAACAAAAGAGAGCAAAAAGCAAAGTATAAAAACGCAAGTTATAAATGTGTTTTAACAGAAATTAAAAAAATGAACTAAATATAACCTCCAACTGAAATCAGAGAGACAGATCAAAGAGAGAAGTAAACAGCCCCACAGCAAACCCACATCACATGCAGAAAAACTAACAAGTTCTGGCATTTGTAGAAGTCGTATGAATAATGTATGAGCTCCAGTAAATGACTGTCTGAATAATGGAGCCCACAGAGGCTGCAGCACCCACTGCATCACACCACAACAGCTCTTAAAAAACGGATCCTTCTCCATCAAATCATCCCATTTGTTTCTGTCAGCTGCTGCATCTCTGCATGTTCTGCTCTCTTTGAAGAAGCACAAATCATCTTTGAAACATTCCCGTGCAGGGCAAAGCTGCAGCTAGAGAAGAAGAAGAAGAAGAAGATGA
Source organism: Xyrichtys novacula (assembly GCA_962446985.1). Classification (NCBI taxonomy): domain Eukaryota; kingdom Metazoa; phylum Chordata; class Actinopteri; order Labriformes; family Labridae; genus Xyrichtys; species Xyrichtys novacula. Next base: position 20,525,627 of record OY660867.1, on the reverse strand, counting down.
AGAAGAAGAAGCACGGATGGATGCTCCGGTAATGACATTAACCTTAAGTGCTTCTGAAAGTACGTGCAGCCTCTGTTGTTGTCTGCAGCTTGCTCTGACTGCAGGAAGCGTCCAAAACAAATTTCAGCACAGACACTAATGCTTTGACCAACCAACACTCTTCCCTGAATCTCCCCCGCTCTCTCAATAATTGATTCAGTGTGATTCAGACTCTCTCGCTCAGATTAAGGGAGGAAGAGGAGAGGAATGAGGGGGGAGGGAAAAGGGAGAGAGGAAAGTGAAAGAGGGCACAGGAGAGGGGTAAACATGAGAAAGAGAGATGATGAAGAGTCTGAAAGAGAGGGGGAGGTGGGCGAGAGGGAAAGTGGGAGAGAGGGTGAGAGAGAGGGAAGGATGGGGAGGATGTGGGCTAAATTATCGATGAGGTTAAACTGGTGTGTTTCCTGTCGGAGCTCTTATCTCAGATCAGTTAGGCACCCAACTATTTCGACAGAGAGAGAGAGAGAGAGAGAGAGAGAGAGAGAGAGAGAGAGAGAGAGAGAGAGAGAGAGAGACGCATGCACAGAGGCCATGGTGTGTGTGTGGATTATGAGACCCAAAACCCCAGGACTGAGGAGACACAAAACAACAGTGACAGTGTTTTTCTATGTTTCTGTGTTTGTGTTGTTTCTGTTTCTCTTCTAGGCTGTTTTTGTGTGTTTGTGTTGTTGTTTTGTCTCCTAAAGGCTGTTTGTACCTGATGACGGTTGTGTATACAAAATAAATGCAGCAAACAAGGAGTTTGTGAAGTTATCATACATGGAGAGTACAAATCACAGAAAACCACAACTGTCATTAATGAAAACCTTTACGTCAGTGGAATTAGTGAGTGGATAAAAGACACCAGCAAGTGGACGCATATTACAGAAACAGTCTGTGCCTTGTTGTTTTTATTTTGTGTCTCTGCCAGTTTTTTGTCTCTCAGTGTCTGTTTTGCATTTCTTTCTGTCTGTTTTGTGCCTCTTTGTGTCTTTTTGTGCCTGTTTGGTTTCTTTTTGTGTCTGTTTAGTTTCTTTTAGTGTCTGTTTCATGTCTTATAGTGTCTGTTTTGTGTTTCTTTGTGTCTGTTTTGATGTCTTATAGTGTCTCTTTTGTGTCTCTGTGTCTGTTTTGTGTTTCTTTGTGTCTGTTTTGATGTCTTATAGTGTCTCTTTTGTGTCTCTGTGTCTGTTTTGTGTCTGTTTTGATGTCTGTTTGTGTCTGTTTCGTGTCTTTTAATGTCTGTTTTGTGTCTCTGTGTCTGTAATGTGTCTCTTTGTGTTTGTTTTGTGTATTTTTGTGTCTGTTTTGTGCCTCTTTGTCATTGTTCTGTTCCTCTTTTTGGTCACTTTGTCTCTCTTTCTGTTTATTTTATTGATTTTTCCATTAAGTTGTCCCCCACCCTCTGGGTGTCGGTGCCTGGTAGGTCTGTAATCATAATCACTAATCAATGGCTGTGAGTTCATGTTCACTGGCTGGATATTACTCTAAAATAATGCCCTATCTTTACTGTAACCAAGATGCATGAAACCTGTTTTTTCTGAATATTTTGTTAACACTTGTTAACTTCCTCCTCTAGTTTGCATCTTTAATCAACAGAACAATTCGTGCCTCTTTGTCATCATTAAATATTCAGTCTGAGGCTCCTTCTTCTAACATCACCTCAAAGCTGCAGTTAATTCTTTACAATTCATTTCCATGTTTCTCTCGGTGCAGTGTGGAACATTGACTCTGTCAAATTAATGTCTCTCCACGGATTCCTCTCTTTTACTCACCTTTCTTCTCCTTCCCTTCTTCCTCCATCTCTCCAGCACCCAGTAGGGTGAAGATGATGCCAGTCTGAGAGTTAACACCCACCGCTGTCACCAGCATCCTGCCCGAGCCCTCCATCACATGGGTACCTAAAGACAAACAAATACTGCTCAATGTGCTGCTGAGGAGAGCTGTATCATCTAAAATATTCAAGGGAAGCTGGAGGAGTTTCTAGAACAGATCGTGACAGATCTTAGACTCAGTCCAAAAGTTAAAAATGACTTATTTGCTTTAATCACTCCCTTAATGTGACATTACCTAGTGTTTTATTCACATCCTACAGCTTTCACTTGATCTATAAGACAGTTGCATATTTCACTTATGTAACTATAATCTTTCCAAAACTTAAAAAGTAAATGTTTTTATTTTCTTGGTTAACTGTTTTAAAAAGTCTTTTTTCCTCCTGTTTAATAAGAACATTTTAAAGATGCCAGCCCATGAATTTAACCCTGTATGTGTCATTATGTATCACTAGTATTTTCTCAGTCTTACAGCTCCTGTTGCTCTCCCTGTCTTTCTTTCACAGGTCATTCAAGAAGATTTTTTTTTTTATAATGGGCCTTTGTATCCACTGTGTAGTGTGTTGGGATTTACTGCACATTAAAAAAAACACCAGCAGAATGTTTCATTATATTGTTGTTTTTCTGGCTTCCAGCACAGCTCTGCAACAGACCCTCAGAGGATTTTAGAAACAAGTCCTTCACATCCAACTCAGCAAACACTTGTAGTGTCTCAAATATCAAATATATCATATCTGCAGCTCTGGCTCCAGAGTGCATTCATCATTTTAATGATATCTTGTTGCATAACGATTTGATACCTGAGATGCATGTGTGCAGCTTTTACACTTTTGGCATTACAAAATTTAAACTGCCCGTTTGTATGCAAGTATATGCAAACTCAGTGAGACACAACACAGTTGCCAAAAAAGTTAGCACAGGTTTTAACCTAAACATATAAATCACACGTCAGCCTTTCTGGACCTTATGATATTGCTTCTCTGTTTCCTTTTGCTGCATTTTTTTTACATGATTTTCTCATTTATTCCACACAAATATAGTTGCAATGATAATTTGTGGGATCAGCAAAGGTCTGGTGTTTCAAGAATAACTCAAACCCTAATGTTGGTGTAACTAACACAACAATGTCAAAGAAATTCAGCTTCAAGTACGAAAAGGTGAACTCGTACCCGAGAGCAGCATGGGGTCTTTATCCGCAGACTTGCGTACATGGTCTGACTCTCCTGTGAGCGAACTTTCGTCGATCTTCATGTCGTTTCCTTGGATTAAGATCCCGTCAGCAGGTAGCAGGTCACCTGAACACACACAGCACAAACCTTTGTTAAATCTCCTCAGAGTTCATAACTTTTCATTTTCAGAAATTTCTACACATAGATCTCTGACCTGGAACACGGGTGTAGCAGGGATCAGCGTTTCAAGCAAAAATGCAGTGTGATACAGTTTTTGAGGAGTCCTGGGTGTCTACAACTTTTTGCAGTAAACTAACAAAGTTCCTGGAGATGTTTTGACCTGTTGGTTTTTCCTGCAAAGTGTGCACCAAGGCTCAGTTGTGTTCACTCTTTGAAGGAGCTCCTACAGGGTCCTATGACAGCTAAGGAAGTTTCTGCAGTTTATTCTGATCAAAATATCCTAAAACCACACCAGCTTTATTGCAGTATATTTTATTCTTTCTATGAAGGTTCACTTATTTGGAACATGAGAAAGCAGAAAGCCACGGCTTTATAAAACAAAATAGCAAAAATATAAGTACCACTTGTGCAACAGCTAGTATTTTGTGATCCTCGGTGACAGCAGAAAGTTGTTTCAAATGTTGATTTGTTTTCGGTTAATCGTTGCTATAAGACAGTCCTTACGTATTAGACCCTCCACTGAAAGGTATAAAAACAGATTACTGTCCAGTGAAGTGTCTTTGTCTGTGTGATGTGACCTCACCGTATTTGACCTGCGCTATGTCCCCCACCACCATGCCTGCCACAGGGATCTGGATGACATTTCCTTTCCGCACGACAGTGAACTTCTGCTCCTGCTCGATCCGACTCTGCAGACCCCGAAACTGCTTTTCTTTGGACCAGTCATTAAACGCCGTCACCAGGACAACGCACACGACTGACAGTAGGATGGCTGCGCCCTCAATCCAGCCAGTGTCGCCTTCGCTTTCATCCTCTACAGACGCCGCCACGTTCCCGCACGCTGCAACAAATGGGAAAGGGAGTCTTTATCAGTGATCGAACTTACCAGAGAAGGCAGAAAATCAGGAAGACATTAACAGATCATCCACCCACCAACCCTGAGCTCTTCTGTTGAGGGTTTGAGGAGAAGTTGAGGAGTAAGTGTGCAGCAGCTGTGTCAAAAGTCTGAGTTTACCATTGTAAAGTGCATCAGAGATAATATTCATAACATTTAAAACAAAAATAAAACTACTGGGAGGATATTCTGTGCGTGAAGCAGTCATCTGTGATGCTCTATAAGGTTTCAGACTGAACCACAGCTCTCTTGTGTTTTATCTTTCCACTCACTGAGTTCACCTACCACCTGTATTACCTTCAAATGTTGCTGACACACCCAGTTAAGTCATCTTTCTCTCTCTTTGTATTTTTTGTCCTTATTTTTTTACTTTTACATTTTAAACATACAAACAAACTTTAACAAGACAAGATAACAATAAGACTTGTTTCAGGATGTATTTCTTTGATTTAATCATTGTATTTCCTGATTTTGCATAAGTATTTGGGTATGAGCTCCAGCCTCAGCTCTGTGGTCTCAGGTCTCCACAGTGTGATAGACCAGTGGTTCTCAAGTCCAGTCCTCGAGGCCCACTGTCCTGCATGTTTTGGATGTTTCCCTGCTCCAACACACCTGATTCAAGTGATCAGCTCATTATCAAGCTCTGTAATGGCTTAATAACGAGCTGATCATTTGAATCAGGTGTGTTGGAGCAGGGAAACATCCAAAACATGCAGGACAGTGGGCCTCGAGGACTGGACTTGAGAACCACTGTGATAGAGGAACACTTTCAGATAAACAGGACAAGGAACGCCCTGCCTCGAATTTTGTGTTTTCTTCTCTTATTGCAGTTGAACTTCCAGTGAGTCACTCCTGATCTGCTCATTGAACTTCTACCTCCCTCTGTGTTTTTCCACCCTCTCACACCTCCCCTCCCAGCCATTCCCCTCCACCCCCCTCACATTCAGTTTCTTTCCCAGGCGGCTGATAGAAGGAGAGGCCAAGGGAGATGATGGCAGCGGCCTCCAGGATGATAAGAGTGACGTCCTGTAAGGCTTCCCATACCAGCTCCAGGAATGTCTTGGGTTTCTTTGGGGGGATGAAGTTCTGACCATATGTTTGTCCCCGACGCTCCAGATCCGCAGGGTCCCCGCTGAGACCTGAAAGGGGGAAACAGAGGGACAGAAATAAGTCTGAACCAGTCTGAACCAGTCTGAACCATGAAGAGCGAAAACAAAATGCAAGTTACTCCCATTTAAAACCCCAAGTTTAAATTTTCAGAAAAATAGAAATTAATTCCTTTTAATTGATTTGAGTCACGTATTTGTCTGAAAACAGTGCAAAGGCAATATATCATATGCTGGAACTACATATAGTTTGTTTAATGAAAGATCTCCGCTCATTTTAAATTTGATGCATTAGCATGTTTGTAAAAAGTAGTTCCAGGTTCATGTTTCTCATCATGTCCCTTCAGCTCTTCTTTCACCAACTCTCTGTAAATGTTAGTGAACCCAGGAGACCAGTTTCTGGAGTTTGAAAGTGAAGTGTTGTCCTATTCTGGCCTGAAAGAGGTTTTCAGCTGCTCAGCTGTTTAACTGGAGGCTACCTATAGTAGGCTCTGAATTGAGAGCTGATAACAGGCTGGGTGGTCCATGGTTTCCAGAAAGAATGTCAGATTTTGATTAACCAGCCCACATGACAGTTTTTTCCTCTTCCCCTCAGTCCACCTTAAACAGGTTCAGGTCCAGAGAAGTCTCTGGTTTTTCTGGATCCTGTTTCTATCTGGTTTCCTCTTTACATGGCTCAGTTTAAACCTCATTTGAGGATGAACTGATGAACTGTGTTCACAGACTATGGTCTTTGGAAGCGGTTTTGAGCCCATGAAGTGATTTCTATTCCAGAGATTTTTTTTAAGCATTACACAACTTTTTCCCTGTTTGGCTGTTTCTCTAAAACAACTTTTTATCTGTTTAATTTTCCTCTATAACAACTCGTCATCTGTTTGAATGTTTTTCTATAACAACTTTTAATCTGTTTGATTGTTTCTCTATAACAACTTTTAATCTGTTTGATTGTTTCTCTATAACAACTTTTAATCTGTTTGATTGTTTCTCTATAACAACTTTTAATCTGTTTAATTGTTTCGCTATAACAACTTTTAATCTGTTTGATTGTTTCTCTATAACAACTTTTTACCTGTTTGATTGTTCCCTGAACAACTTTTTAGAAACATGATGCTGCATCAGAATCAAAATGAGCAGATATTTGTCATCAAATGATTCACATTTAGTTCCAACATTTGATATGTTGTCTTTGCAAGGTTTTTTAATAAAGGGTTTAAATCATATGAAAACCATAATATGTTATTATCAACATATTACACAGCTCACTGACTTGTTGCAATTTAAGGAAAAGATAAAGGTTTTTGTAAATAAGAATCAATTAAATCTTTTTCTTGGTTTATTCCTCTTCATCAAACTGTAGACAAAATCCTGCGTTGCACTGTGAAAGCACTGACTGATTATTGCACAAACCATCACCAATAATCTTGCAAACTTTTTAATTCTGTTTAAAGTTTTAAACAAATTAATCTGTGAAATTCGAATATTCCAGGTAAAACTAAACTTCCCTCCTACAAACGCTCATCTCCATCTTCCCCCTCCTCTACCCCCTTCAGCCTTTCCCCGAAGTGATGCAGTTTCCATGGCAACCGGAATGTCAGGTCCAGGGCTTCCTGTCTGTAACAGGTTTCTGCCCAGCAACAGGTGATGTCACTCCACCAGTGTGTGAGGTTTGGAGCAGAGCATTTTCATTTTTTTATTTTTTCTGATTGGCTCTCGGGGAGGGGGGCTCAGCTCAGTTTTGGTGCGCAGTGGTTGGCTGGGATCGGTGACTGTCTTTTTGCGTGTTTGCTTGTGTATGTGTGTGTGTGTGTGCGTGCGCAGGTGTGTGAATGTGTGTTTGCAGCAGGGATGGTATGAAGCTGCTGAAGAGTTGTGTTGCAAACATGACGTTCAACAGGGTTCAGGCCGAGGCGAGGCGAAGCGGAGAGAAACAGGTGACCTTATGCTGAGTAATCTTTGTGAGCTACATCCCCCTCCCATCCCTCATCATCATCATCATCATCATCATCATCCCTCCATCCTTCTCCACCTCTTCTTCTCTTGTTGGCTCTTCTCCTCTCTTTTCCTCCCTCTCTCAATCTCCCCTTGATGTGTCCTTGACAATGCGGCAAGCTGTTCTAGCTTTCCCTCCTCACCCCTCACACCCTCCCTCCCTCCCCCATCACCACACACACTCTTTCTCTCTCTCCCTCTTTCTCCTCCTTCCTCCTCCTCCTCTCTGTCTCTTCAGTGTGGGTATAATGGTCTCATACTGCAGTGCTAGTGTTTCCATATCTGTGTGAGACTCTGTACACACACACACACACACACACACACACACACACACACACACACACACACACACACACACACACACACACACACTGCTCTGTGGATCATATTACAGACCAGTATCATAATGTAAATGTGCATTCAGCCTGGAGTGTCATACACTGTTCATCAGGCTGTTACTGAACATGTATTTCTGCGTGTGTTTCTCTGCAGCACTCTGTCTGATTCATGCATCCATCTCTGTGATTATTGAGCAGAGCAGCAGCTTTTGTCGGACTGTCACTCCACTCAGATGTGCAGCTGAAAAACACCACACAGTTTATGGTCATGCAATCTCTGAACCAACGGTATAACCTGACAAAGATAAATTCCTCTGGGGACAATGGCCATCTTCTCTGTATCCCAAGTGTAGTCAGCTGTTAGTGATAAACGACTTCCAGTCAAGACTTCTTTTTCCATGCGGTGCATTGTTTACAGTCCAATGAACAACTGAAGAAGTAAACGTGTTCAGATAAAAGTCCAGTGAAATACAGCCCCCCAGATACTGTATGTCTGCAGAATAAACTCTGCCACCTCTCGGCTCATTACATCCCTCAGAGGAGCACCAGTTCATCTGTTTGTGGTGAGTCACAGTTTCTCTGTAATGGATGTTTTTTTTCTGGTAATTATCAGTTCTCCAGTTTGCAGAAATCACAACATCATGATGCAGAATAGTAAAAAGTCCAAAAAGTCCAGCTTTGTCAGATCTGTCCTCAAGAGGAGAAAAAACTTTGAAAGTGTTTGTTGAATGGAGGTCAGAGCTATCATTTCTGGTGAATTCAGGGAAGTCAAGAAATCTGAACACTGATTGGTTCTCATTCATGAAACGTTAGTGTTAGTGCTATGTGATGTGTGGATCCATGCATAAATGTCACTGGTACTAAAAAACTACCCTGGATTCATGACCACTGTGGAAACCCCTGATTTGATCAAAACACGTGAGTATGTTCATGATTGTCCATGAAAGTCAATCGATCGTAGAGTGACCGCTCCCGATTGCTACTACTCAGCATAATCCTCTGCCCATGAATAGCCAATCAACACCATATAAGGAGGTGTGGACATGTGCTGTGCTTCCTGCACCAGCGAGAGAAGAAGAGGAGGAGGAGGAATAAAAAACTTTCAGATGCAGAAAAAGAAGTTATTTTGGTGTGATGTGGAAATAAGAGAAAGGCGTTTCATTTTCTCTGTGAGTGATAGAGTGAGACTCTCCTTCAGATCACTGTTGGTGCTCCGACAGTCTGTACTGGGTGTCATAAAGGCAGCTTCTGCTGTGTGTGTGTGTGTGTGTGTGGAGGGTCAGAGGAGTCTAAAGCCTCGGCTTCAGAAGGTAACCCTGTCTACTATGGATAGGTTAGACCTTTTGTTAAAACGCATGTAGATCTCTGAGGTGCCAAGATAAAGAAAAAGTAATTAGATGCAAATCGTTGAGTATGGATAACAATCTCTGTGAATTTATACGCATGGATCTGCACGAGGGTTTTTTTTCTTGATCTGTCACCTGAGGGCTACGTAAACGTGTAAAGATGAACACAGGTTATACTCTTACTGATAAACCAGCCAGCTCTCACTGCTCCGTGATCCAAACCCCATCCCACCTGAGCAGGTGCGCAGAGTAACGCTGCCCCACCAGACGACACAACTACAGCACTGAGTAATTAATCAATATTTGGATCATCACTGAACGCGTATAAAACACACACACACACAACCTGTTTCATATTTTTAACTGTATCTGAAGCTTAAATCAGCTTATTGCCAAATAATTTTGCTTCATTTGCTATGTATTGATTTTTTATGTGTGTCCCAAAGGTATTGGTCTATTGTGGATATAACAGATCACAGTATGGATTCAAATTTCTGATAATAAAAAGCAATATTTCTGTGTATCCTTCACTTACAAAAACTCTGCGTGGTCTGGAGCAGGTGTAGATTTTTTTGAAAGCTACGAACAAATCAAGACTACTGAAAAATTGATGAATCCCAGTTTGCCCGTAAATTTAGTTCTGCTCCCATTTCATGAACGAGACCTACTTTCTTTAGTGACTCAGCATTATTAGTGTTTCAGTGTAAATGTTTGATCCAGAAGAATTTCTTAGCTGACCTTTATGTAGATTGTAACAGAGAAAAAAATCCTCCTTAAATTACCAACCGTGGGAGCTGGAGGTCATTATGGAGGACTGTGTTCCTCCTGCTTTTGCTCTCCATACAGAGTTTTTACTGCAGACACCAGAGCCTGCTGGTACTACTTTATAGTACTCTGACTATTCCTACAGACAGAAACTGAAACACCTCATGTACTAAAAATTCAGACCATAGAATTCAGGTTCAACATTTTTGATACTGAATCTGTAAATTAAGATTTACTATGATGAAGATTAACAACATCAGATTCCTGGGATCGTTTCTATGTGTCTGTGTTTGGCTGCTTCGTCACACCAGATGACACCATATGTAATTTGTGAAAGTCAGCAGAGTGCACAAGAAGCCCATCCAAGTATGTGTGTTTGAGTGTGTTGTTTGCCAACTGTGCTTTGTAGGGACAACTGCAGATACATGACTATGTTTGTGTATGTGTGTGCGTGTGTGTGTGTGTGTGTGTGTGTGTGTGTGTGTGTGTGTGTGTGTGGTGGTGGGGGGGGGGCACTGATTCCTGACCAGCTCACAGTATCAAATTAGCAACACTCAACACAGACTTACTGAAACTCAACACCCACAACTCTCTCACTTTTCCTCCCTCACTCTTCATCTTCTTCGTACACAGGAAAATCACAAACACACACACACACACACATACACACATACACACACACACACACTTTCTCTCTCTCTCTCCCCACCTCTTCCTCCATTCACCCCTCAGCATCTCCATCTCACAGCTCTCCATCATCTTCCTCTCTTGCTGACTTTCCAGCCAACTTCTCTCCTCTGCTGTTGTGTTGCTAGGCTACAAACTAGTTGGAGGAGTGGGTGTAGCGCGGTACCACACCCTGTGAGAAGAACATACAAATGCACAAACATGCTAAAGGCACACTGACTCAAACAACACCAGTGGTCATTAAAAAACTGTCACTGACAGGAGAACCTTGATCTTTTGTGTGTCTCTGCAAATGTGTGTGTGCTGTTAGGTGTTTGCATGCGTGTTTGTTTGTGTTTCACAGTTTTTGATGGTGTTTGTTTGTATTGAACTCAAATGTGTTATTCTCATAGATGAATTTACTAGTTATTTTCTTCAAGAGTCTGCCCATTGTCAAGAGACACCGATATACAAAATTACTCAGATGATTAATTTGTTCAGTGACGACTCTCAGGGAGCGCAAATCTCCACCAAGACCAACTCTCTTAATTTACTCTCCAAAACTCTCTAATTAACCCTGATGCAGGTGCACTCGTTCCAAGACAGGATAACTGTATGTATGGATCCATTTTGTCTCTGAGAATCTTTATTTCATGCAGTAAAGTTATATTTGGTGGTCCGGCTCAGTTCTGACTGTGAGTAGAATGCCGAAGCCAGAATTTGGACAGCACACATCCCCCCTCTAATGTGCATTCAGGAAGGCTAATGCAGGAAGCAACAGCTAAGACTACCTGCATAAAAAGGAGGAGCTGGGATGGAGGCAGATTGCAAAGTGGATTGTGGAGGAAGCAGGTAGAGGAGGCAGGCTAATGTCTGTTTTAACAGAACAATCGTTTTGACTTTTGCCAACCGGAAGTGCAAAGGGTGATCAGTTGTCACCTGATATAGGTTGGCATTAAGATCAACAGATGCACTGCAGGCTAAGCTGGACTGTATGGTCTGCCTGAACTAGAGCTAAGAACAAATGTACTTGATAAACCTCTGAAAAAAAAATGCTTTAGCCCCTCTGTGTGGGGTCTGAATGGATCTGTGAGATGTGTTCACTCTCATACTCTTCATGAAATTCATCTGAGATCTCACTGCAGTAAGGGTTAAACTTCTGGTAATAAGCTGAAATGGTATAAAGACACACTCACACCTACTCATAACTACAGGTATGCGCAGGGAGAACACAGGGACTCAAACCAGGAACCTCCAGGCAGTGAGGGAACAACATCAGCATTGCTCACCACTGCACCACCATGTGAACTGTGTTAGCAGGTAAACACACCTGAAGGACAGACCAGAGCATTCACATTCACACTGACCTTGTGGAACAAGAATAACAGCACCAACACGAACTATCTGTTAGTTTTAAGGTGAACAACATTGATAAACTTGCTTCACGTCGTTGAAAATAAATCCTCTGTTTAGTCTGATATAGATAGTTTACATTTTTTTGCATATATGTGTTAAAGCAGACCTATTGTGATTTATTGAAGTACCTGCAGGTCTATGTATGAGCACATACTACAATCACTGCGCCTGCAATAATTCCAGTAGTGCTGTAAGAGATTCTGGTCGATCTGTGCACACTTTTACTCCATCCATTTATTGATTCTCTCTATCCGCTTTCCATCCATTCACCCACTATAATCCCCTCATCCATTCATCAATCAATTCATCCATCCATGCTCCCTAAGCATAAAACTCCAGTAGGATTATACCCCAAGCTTACACTGTCAGGGATGTGTTTCACTGCAGATGCATGATTCAAAAAACTGCATATTTAGCACGTCAAATGTTGGTTATGTGGCTGTAGTCTTGCCCTTTTGATGAAAAGAGAATCTGAAGTGTACATCAGGGTCATTTGGCACCTCTCTACGCATACTCCAACAGTGCCATGATGGCTGGTAGCAGAGTGGGAAATGATGAATAAGAGATTATAAAGCTATCTGGTGTCAACTCTGCAATGTGGACACTTTTTGGAATTTGTAAAACCAGGAGCATCCTTGATTAGTCAGTGGTTGTTTGCTGAGAATGCAGGGGTGAAGTTAAATACACGCAATACAATCAGTTTTCCTGTTCACCTATCAAGGGGCACAGTATAAGCAACGACCACCAAACTACCAGCTGCATTCCCATAGCAACAGCAGAGCCAGCCACCCAGGTAAAAGTCTCATCAGGCATCATCCACACCTTTACTTAGACTCACAAAGAGCTAAAGCTAACCCTGCATCCAGTGCTAGATTTATGTGTAAAGGCATGCAACCTTTCAGTAAGAGTGGTTGAGAGTCCCGGTTGCTGTAAAATGATCCAAACTTCAGAGCTAAAATACACAATACCAAACCTCCAACGTATCTCAAAACAACGCATACCTGAGTCGTATAAAAGGGTAAAGACAGAAGTAAAGCAGTTAGTTACACCAGGGGAATCACAACAGATGGATAGGCATCATGTTTAATACACAGGTATGTGACTATTGCCGCTAATCATATTGATGTTAAAGGATTGTCAAAAACTCGGTTTTTAAACCAGTGAAAATGAAAACCATACTAGTACATACAGCCCAAACATCAATTAACATTAATAACCCTGACCTTACCTGCTCTGTCCAGGGTATCAAGGTACACAAAACCCTAGCTGCACAATCCAGATTACCCAGGTACTTAAAACTCTGACTACAATAATCAGGATATCTAGGTATGTATGGTATGACACTTACTGTTGTATTAAGGATAAGCAGGTGTTTCGAACCCTAAATGCACTTTCAAAGATATCCAGGGTATTTATTTCACACTCATCAAAATACATCATATCATTGAAAACGAAACATCATTGTCCTTGTGTCTTATTTCATGTATTAAACTTTGGTTAAAATTAATCATACACATCACAGAGTTTCTAATTTTCTTGAATACATCCTCCACTTTGTCGCTTTATTGATTTTGTCAATGCTTAAAATGTTTTTTTGAATTTCTGTCCCTCTCTTAAGACTACAATCTGGTTCAGTCTGGAGACTGGGCCTCAGAGCTAGCTGTTAGCATCACATGCTCGCTAATGCTCTGGTATATCTGCTTCTCTCACTGCTGCAGCTCAGTTCCTCTGAGATTTTTTCTTCACATGCTGACATTTCAAAATCAGCCATCTACTATTTTTGCATTTCTTTGGACCCCTGCTGTTTGATGATTTCTGTATTTCATCATCTTTCTTTTCATCTCCTATCGTGTTTTTGAATCTTTTGATTCTCTCGTCAGTCATGGGATTTACTGTCTGCTCTGTGATTATGTTTCATGTAATGTTTCTAACACTATTATTAGACTGATTGCTAAATTCTCAATAGACTAAAATGTCCTTGTAATGCTGACTTTTTCCAATAAACAAACATTTTCTGCTAGGTAAAGAAGAGCTGACACGGTCAATGATAATTTTGCTTCTTTTTTTTTTTCTCTAAAGAGTCTCTGTTCACTCAGGATTCATCATGTCAAAGTCCCAGGTCATGGCTTTTTACAATAAATGAATTTCTAAATTAAATGAATACATTGAATTTCCCTTCTGGGATAAAATGAGGTTATTCTTATTCCTATTTTTATTCTTAAATGTGTCCTCAGGTTGCAGCTACACATTCATTCATTGTGTTCATATTGAACTTGACCTCGAAGAACAATATCATCCGTCCTTCTACTCCCTCATTCATCCACCTCAGTTCTCAAGTTCATCCTTTTTGCTAACCCACCTTCATTCATCCTCCACAAATCCACCTCATCCATCTATCTGACCCATTCATGTATCTGCTCATCCACCCAAACAATCCTCCGTCATCTATTTATACATCTACACTTCACATCCATTCATCCCCCTTATAGCCATCCACTCCCCCATTATTAATCCATCCATCCATCCATCCACACTCATCCCTCTGTTTCTCACTCACCCTCTGTGATGTTGGACTGTAGTCTCTGGCAGAGCCCCTCTGTGTCTCCATAGCTGTCCTGGATCTTCTGCAGAGCGTCGTTTCCTCTGAGCTCCATCAGCTCCCTGAGCTCCTGCACCGTCACCCCGAATTCTCCCCCTGTGTTGCTGCCATCTGCCCTTCCTCCTCCTCCGCCCCTGCCTCGAGTCCCTTTGGGATAAAACTCCACCGCGCTGTTTGCCATTTCACCCATGGTGGCTGTAGTTGACATGTCAGAAAGGCTTTTGTCTGTTTTGGTCCTCCGTTCGCCCCGTAGTCTGTCCTAATCTCAGTTCCCCCTGTGATTGGTTGGTTGTAGGCTAATCATGTGCTCAACACTCAGAAACACTGTGTGATTTTGATGCTACACCTGAACCCCCGTTTGATTTGATTCAAAGGGATGTGGGGGTGTTTATTTATTTCCTCCTCTTTATCTGGGCCTGTCCTCCCACTGCTCCTTTAATTCTCCATTACAGGAGAGGAGGAGTAGGAGGAGGAGGGTGAGGGGGATGAAGGACAGCGAGCTCTTCAGACGCTTGATGTCTGAATGAATCCAGCTTTCTTTTTCTTCGTCTCCTCTGTGACTCTGGTCTTTCCTCGTTTCTGTCCCCCTCCCTCCAGGGTCACGGCCAGTCCATGGACAGGCTGATGGACGGGATGATGGACTCACAGACAGAGAGATGGAGGGATGATGGACGGATGAAGAGAGGGGCAAGCGGGACGAAGGCAGGCGATCAACCAGTAAAAGGAAAAAGGATCCAGTTCAAAGGTAGCTACAGCTGCAGCACCAGGACCTGAGAGAGGGAGAGAGATAAAACTTCATCAGTGTGTTGTATTGATCTCAAACACTATCATTACATCAAACCAGCTCCGAGCCAGACATCAGGCCTGCTGAGGCCGGATGTCAAACCTGAACAATTGATGCAAAAGCTGCAAATCTACTATTAGAGCATCCATCTTTCTCAGAAAAGAAACACACACAGATGAGGTGATGTTAACAGAAACTTCAGGAAATGGGGGATAACATACCCTCCATATACTGTATGTAAGAGCCATGGATGTAACAGTAAACCTGGTGAGTAAACAGTTAAAATTCTTCACACTTTAAAAGTGGGCTTGGTATCAAAAACCATGTCAAACTAGTTCTCAGAGCAGTTTCAGAGCTTTGTGGATTCAGTAAGGGATGTGAATTTCAGTTCCACTTTCTGGTTCCTAACAACAACATAGATCTTTCAGGACTAGACTTCAGTGAGGCGTTTGCAGTCCACGGATGTTGAACTTATCTGCTAGGACCTGCTGTGCTGATGAAACATTACGCTATTTGTGATGAAGCACGTCAAACAAGTTGTGAAGAGTCACTAAAACCAACAACATAGCAATGTGCAACACGTGTAGCAAGGAAGGAAGCACGTCCTATATGATGAAGTATTTCCTCCAACGATGCGCAAATTTGGGAGAATGCACTGAATTCAATGTGCTGCAGTCTCCTGCTCACTATAATGCCCAGCTACAGCTGTAGTTATGTCTCCTCACACTCAGGTGAGAAACACAGGAATTTTTAATGTGAGGTGACTGATGAGTCACCAGGGTTTCAACATTCAAAATGCACGACTGACATCAGCTGATTACAGGAATATGAGGCAATTTAAACCTTTTTTAAAATATTTTCATGGGTCATCATTGTACATACAGAAACTAGCATGGAAACTTACACAAAATCTCAGGTTATTCATTCCTCCCTAATGCTTGCAATTACATAGGACACAAACACAAACTGCAAATGTTTTGTCTTGAATTTGGACCACGTGTCCATCAATCTCAACTAAGCCTCGATTTCAAATGTCAAACTACAGTCAGCTGAGTTCTTTCAAACGAAAGTCTTTTAAACTAAACATACAGAAATTCTACTTTGATATCATCACAATCCTGATTTAAAAGACATTGGTACACAGTGTAAAATTTTTATAAAAACACACTTCCATGGATTGCATCATATCGAATTCTTGGATTTAATTGAAAACAATTTAGACAACGTATCATGTGTTATTTTAAATATCATGCAGCAACATGTTTTAAAGGAACAACCACACAGGTAAAAAGTAATGTAATGCCAAAAAAAAAACAAAAAAAAAAACAGCTAAAGGATCATCTCCAACGAATGGGGTTAATGTCCAACATGCTAATGACATGACTGGGTTTAAAAAGGACATTCAGAGAGGGTGAGTCTCTCAGAAGAAAATACCGGAAGAGGAAGAAATCTGTGAACAAAAGGAACAAGGACTAAACCTAAGATTGGATGGTTCTTCAAGCCACTTCCTTGAATCATTGTCTGTGAACATAGTTGATCACTGCATCCACAAATGAAGTTCAAACTGAACCATTTAAAGAGGAAACCAGATAAACATGATCCAGAAACACCAGAGACTTCTCTGGACCTGAACTTGTTTATGGTGGACTGAGAGGAAGAGGAAAATTATCCTGTTGTCTGACCTGCATCCTCCTTTTTTAAGAGTAGAGGGACCACCACCGGCTTGTTCTCAGCTCCCAGTTCTAAGACAGCCTCCCTGATGGTTTGTGGATCATCAGAGTTCATGTCATGGGTAGCTTCCACATCTATGAAGGCTCCATTAATGCTGAACAATATCTACAGGTTTAGGATCAACATCTGCTGACATCCAGTCAATGACTTTATCAGGGAAGACCTTCATATTTCAGCAAGACAATGACAAACCACATTCTGCAGGGATTACAACAGCATGGCTCTGTAGTAGAAGAGTCCTGCTGATAAACTGGTCTTCCTGCAGTCCTGACTTGTCGCACTGAAACGTTTGGAGCATCATGAACTCTTGAGTAGGTGAAATCCTCGATCAGACAAGAGTAGGACAACAAAAGTGTAATTGGTATCAAATTTAAAATAATCTTGTCCATATTGTCCTTGAATTGTGTATAAAAAGACTTGAACTTTTTTGCAAACATCAAGTTGTCATTTTTTTGTTAACATCTCACACAGCCACCCAACTGTTATGGAACCGGGGTCGCACATGCAATAAAGACATTTAACACTCAATTTTAGGACTCACTGTCTCTTCAACAGTCTTGGGCCAACAGTACACCTGATTCACAAGGTGGGTTTTCTTCAGTATTGACTTCCAGTGGGTGTCTAAGAAAAGGAAAAAACTGTCTATAGATGTTTCTTCTTTTTCTTCTTCCTTATAACCAACAGAGCAGCGTGTAAGATCTGTGTGTTGTTTTTTTCACTGATTTATGTTTGATTTGTTTGATAAAAAGCTTGTGAAATTTCCTAAAGTGAGCTGCTCTTGTTTAATTCACTGAAAAATTATTTCCTGATCACTGAATTAACATTTTAACCATCTTTGGAACTGATTAAATTAAAATAAATCTGCCGGAGTGACAGAAACGAAGCTTCGCCCCACATGAGCAGCCCGCAGCACCGCTAACTAAATATTCTCACACATGACACGACAGATTCTGATTCCCTATCAGACTGTTTTACATAAGTATGAGCAGAAAGAAGCACAACTGAAGCTTACCATTAATTCCTTTTCCCCATCCCTGCGCTCTACTCTTCACCCTCCCTCAGCTCCCTCCTCCCCCTCTCTGTCCTGCCATGCCTCCATCCTGACTGAGAGTGTTAGTTTATGACTGAGTCACCCTGCTCTGCCTTTGAAGCCTCCTCTCGCTCTCCATCTTTTCTTGTTTGCCTGCTCTCTCATCTCTCTGTCTGCTCCATCTACACGCTCCATCCTCTCCTCTGTTTCTCTTCTTCTTGTCTTCCAACGTCTCATTGCTTGTTATTATTTTACCTTCCTCCTTCTCCTTCCCCCTCCTCTTCCTCCCTCATTTTGTCGCTTTCCCTGTCTATCTGCTTCCTGCTACTGCAATCATTTATTTACTCAGTCAGTCGCGCGTTTTCTACCCGGCTCGGCCTCTTACTCACTGATTCTGTCTGATTTTATAACGCTCACGCAAGAAAAAGCTCTTCTGTTCAGCCTCCCAACTACTGCAGCTAACTCTGAGTCTGTGTGTGTGTGTGTGTGTGTGTGTGTGTGTGTGTGTGTGTCAGAACTCTGATGTTACACTGCACATGTGGAAGTATGTACACGTGAGACTGCATTTTATAAATTGCGCAAAACTCCTACTTTGTTTCAAATTTGTTAAGCCTTTGTAATTGCACACACACACACACACACACACACACACACACACACACACACACACACAGGTCAAGTCCACTTCTTCTACTTCAAGCATCCAGACATCACTGATACACACACAAGACACTGACGCCCAGAGCCATCAGCCCCATGATCTCTGCCATGACACGCTAATGTGTCATACACCATGGCACACGCTAAATGGCGCTGGTTGTGTGTGTGTGTGTGTGTGTGTCATGAAAAGAGTCAGACAAAAGGTCCCCGCAACTCTCAGCAGTCCCATTCATCCTGCACGCCTCCTCCTCCTCCTCCATCGCTCAGAGCGACGCAGAAACTAGATTATTAGAAACAGCACAATGAAGACGAGAGCAGAACGAGGAACACTCAGGAGAGAGGGTCTTCAGGGTCCGACTGTAGGCCAGCAGGGCCAAACAACCCAGACTGCACACATATACACACGTGTGATCAAACACACGTATGTCTGTCCTGTACTCAGCTTGCTCTCTGTCAGTGTCCCGTCTACCTACCACCTGTGCACCTGCAGTCCCACTTCTAGTCAGGTACTGAGGGTCACCTCTGGTGGGGACAGGGGGGGTGGGGAGTTTTTGAGCTGCTGCCTGCTGGAGCTGGACCTGTGCCAGTCACACACTCATGTAAAACCTAGCAGGAACAACGCACTAGAATCAACACAGAGAGAGGATGGAGTCATTAAAGGTGGGCAGTGCGCACACACTCACACACTCACACACTCACACACATCTGCATCACCGTGGGGCTGAGGGTGATGATACTTGATGTATGGCGTGGGGAGGGGGCGTGTGTTTGGACTTAAAAAAAAGTCCCGATTAAAACCAACCACTCTGATGTCTAAACACACACACACAAATTCAGAAACACACTCCAACAAAGTCCCTCCCACATGAGCCCCTGTCCTCCTCCACCAAAAGTGTCACACTGACACACACGCGCGCACACACTCCTCTCCGTGCATGTGTGTGCACTGTGCAGGAATGGCCTCATGCAACAGTGTGTTTCCCATAAAACGACCTTTCCTGGTCACCTTCAGACGTGCCTGAGCTTCATCATCCTCATCCTCCGCTCACTGTGGAGCAGCAGGTCCCGCTCAGCGCTGAGGACCGTCCCCGCAGGCCTGCTGATAATCTGAGGACACGCTCACAGCTGCAGCCCGGTGTCCCTCCGCAAGGTGACCGGCCCGGGCCGCTCCGCCCGGCTCTCAGCCAGCGGCGGCACAGGCCGGCTCGGGAAGGTCCCCCCGGCCACAGATCATAGGCAGATGAAACGCACCCCCCCGGAGCTACGCGCTGCAGGTGCGTGCGCCGTAACTGACACAAACAACGCAACTGATACCAGCGAGCAACCGGGGAGACCGGGGGGCAGGACCGCCCTCCGTCACACACCGGACACGGAGGATGGAGGGATTGATATCATTCGCACCACATACGCGCTGACCCACGCACGCGCACACGCAAGCGTACACAGATATACACACACACAGTGCGTGATAATGTGACGGGGTATTATGGTCTGTCCTACTGTATGAGCGGTGATCAGCTGCTGGGCCTGAGAGCGGAGCCGCGCCGGGCCTTTCTCATCTCAACCCCGTTAAACCCACGACACGCCGCTCACCGACCGCAGCGCGAGCACCGCATCTCCCCCTGATAAAAACGGCACTCAGGCGCCCGGGGTAAATAACAGTCACACACGCGGGCATGCACGGACTCACCGACTCACCGTGCAGGCCGAGCTCAAGGACATCAGCATCAGCGCGCAGGCGGGGAGGCAGAATCCCCGTTAATCTGCGGGAAGCGGAGCGGAGAACGTCCCAGACCGGATGAGAGGACACGGGAGGGGGGGGCAGGCTGCGGAGGCTCCGGTCTCCTGGAGTCCGCAGGAGCGGAGGGATGAAAGACGACGACGGTGCTGATGAATATTCCGCTCCGCGCGGTCACCTGACGGTCGGTCGGCGGAGTTCTGCGGCGGTGGAGGAGAGAGAGAGAGAGAGAGAGAGAGAGAGAGAGAGAGAGAGAGAGAGAGAGAGAGAGAGAGAGAGAGAGAGAGTGAGTGAGAGAGAGAGAGAGAGAGAGAGAGAGGATGCGCCGGGTGAGGGTTTAAACACCTCCGCTGTGTTGGGAGGGGGGAGGACCAGGACCGGCTGTTCCTGGCTGCTAATGTGACCGAATCCGGTTAACTGCTGCTGCGGACAGCAGGAGGAACAGAAAAGAAAAATGAAAAGAAAGAGAGCGGCGAGAGGAGCAGCTCATGCGACATCTTTGGAGGAGGAGGAGGAGGAGGAGGGGCTGAGCCGCTGCGAGAGCCCGCGCGCACAGGAGAACGGTCTCAGCATCCGCGAGAAGAAACGGGGGGGTGGGGGCTTCATACGTCACCTCCCACCTACTCAGCGGCGTCATTACGTCAGCAGACACACCGCAGTGTACGTTGTTATCAGCTTGTATTAGAACCACTTTTAAAATACCCACAAAAAAACATAATCCTAACAATAATCCGACATGATTGATTACACGGTGGCTCTGCAGATATATGCTGCTTTTCACAAGGTCAGACCCTTTATCATTGCCACCATGAAATGATGCAGCAACTTAACCAAAGTCTCTGTATCTACATCCTGGACCTCAGGTGATGATGCATGACACAAGACTTCCTGCTGCCTAATAAAAAAACAGACTGATTTCAGCAATCACTGCATCAAACTAACACCTGAGAGCAAACTGACCAACGAGTGTCCAGCTCAGGAGAGTTTCAGATCACCAGGATTGTGCAGGCTTTTATTTTTCAAACTTGACCTATCAAAACTTACTTTACAGACGTGTCAGAATAAAATTACAGCTGGTTCAGAATGAAAACTTAATGAAGAGCACAAGTAAGTAGTTAAGTGAGGTAACTGAATGCAGCAGACTGTGGGTCTGTAGTTCTTGGGCATGCTTGTTTAGTGGACTACACAATTTAAGCCAGACAGAGAGACTAATGCACGCTTTTATAACCAGCAGGCTTGACCACTGTCATGCTCTCCTCTCTGGTCTACCAAAAAGCACAATAAACCAGCGACAGCTGATCCAAAACTCTGCTGCTGGAGTTTTGACTAGGACCCATTTTAGAGTCTTTGCACAGGCTGTCTGTTAGTTTTCACATTGATTTTAAAATTCTTTTACTAGTTAATAAAGCTCTACATGGCCTGGCACCAGAATACCTTTCAAAGATGATTTTAATTCATGAACCAGGGCGGCCTCTCAGATCCTCTCAATCTTCTCTTTAAGTCGTTCCACAAAGCAGAACAAAACAATTTGGTGATGCATCTTTTAGCTGCTACGCTCCAAAACTGTGGAACAAACTTCATGAGGTTCTGAGACAAGCTGCAAATATAGAAATCTTTAAACGTAACCTAAAAACTCATCTATTTAGCCTGGCTTTTATGTAAAGCTTCATTATTTTAATTACTACTATAATTTATTTATTTTTTAGTATCACTTTTTACCTTCTTTTATTAATAAATTCAAGTTTATATTTTATTGTCTGTTTTAGTCTAGTTTAATAACTTTTATTTTTTCTTGTCCTGATGCAAAGCACTTTGAGCTGCAATTTCGTTTGTATGAACAGTGCTATATAAATAAACTTTGATTGATTGATTGATTGATTGATTGATTGATTGATTAACATTAACCATTGCTAGTTGGCATCAGAATCAGTTCAACTAATTATTGATGTAATTACTATAGAAGGGCCAAAATAAGAGAACATTTGACTGATACCAAATTGGAAATAATCTGTTGAGTTGAGCTGGTAGATGTGATCTGGTAGAGTAGTAGGTTTTGACAGTACTTTTGATCTAGATCTGAAGTTGTTCGTAGGCTGTGTCTGGTTAATAAGAAGGTTAAAGGCTGGCGGTGCAAGCTCTGCTAAAGTTAGCCATGCTGTTTACAGATTCTATAATTCTGAGATCAGCTGTGTTAGATAAATTGTGCCAAATTTTGACTGTTTCGTTAGTGTTTCTTTGAATTACGATTGGTTGATTTGATAGGATTATCGGGTTTTTTTTTCTTACATTTTAGTAATTTGCTGCTTTGACACATCCCATAAGAGACCCAACAGAAAAACTTCGACCCTAAAAATTATTATTATCTATGATAAATATTGCAGAGACATCTTACATGCTTGCTTTCTCTGCTGAAAGTATGCAGCAAATGCAAAGATGGCATCAGGATATGACAGTAAACAGAAAAGCTAAAAAGAGTTGCTTCCTACAGTGCATCCGGGAAGTATTCATACCACTTCACTTTTTCCACATTTTGTTATGTGACAGCCTTATTCCAAAATAGATTAAATTCCTTTTTTCCCTCAAAAATTCTACACAAAATACCCCATAATGACAAAGCGAAAAACGTTTTTTTAGAACATTTTGCAAATTTATTAAAAATAAGACACTCAAATGTTGCATATACGAAAGTATATGAATACTTTCCGGATGCACTGTAAATCTGGAAACCAAAACTGGCATTTTAGGGGAGCATGTCAGTTATGCATGAGAATTTGAGGCAAAGGCACAGTGACATTCAACAGTAGCGTGAACTTTTACCGCTCTTCACAATAAAAGCTTTGAATTGAAATTTTTAATGGAATATTAAGATGACCAAAATAGTTGCCACCTCAAAGTGCTGACTGCCTCACATCACTGTAACAGAGAAAGAGCTCACAAGATCACAGCATTTTGGCTGCATATATCGCCAAAGACCTGCAGATATTTTGTGGTCGATAACAAAGGAATCAGAAGGTGGAAATTTAAACTTCCGAAAGTTAACAAAAAAGTAAAAGACAAAAAAATGTTACTTTCTGTATGGGATTAATCTGTCATTTTTTATATGGTCATTTTAAAACTGAAGAAAGTAAGGTAACATACAAAATGTATCGTGACTCCAATCAACTGCTAAGTGAGGGACCTTGGAGCCACTGACACATTACACACACATGACTGAGCCATTTCTGTTGCTTTACCTCCACTGATTTATTTTGACAACAATAACTTCAACCTTCAGTATTCTGAGAATGGCAAGGCTAAGCCATACAGGTGAAATGAGAGAAGTAAAAAGAAAAAAAATAATACACTCTCTCTACTCACACTCTCTTCTCCTGCCATATTGGTGAGCAGGTGTATATAAACCCTCTCCATCATTCCTCCACTACCTGACCACACCCCTCTGAACACAGCAGCTGATACGCAACACAAAACACTGCAATCTGCATCATGTAGCTCCAACACCGATATTATGAAATAAAAGACTTCTGCTGTTACTAAGCTAAACAAGAGTTAATGATATTTGCACTCATGGCACAGAAGTGTTTATTTGAACCTTGTTTTTGGAGCGTTTGACTAAACCATGGTTCATGAAAGCTGTAGACCTCCTCCTCCTCCTCTACCTCCTACTTCTCTGTGCAAACAAACTAAGCCTGAGGAGCTGTCCACGGTGCTGAAACAGAAACAGAGCTCACCCTACTGCTGCAGAAACAAGAGTCAAGTTAGCATCACATCACAAACAAAAACATACATACACACACACACTCACTCATACCACCGCCATCTACATGCATGTCTTGCCCAACTGCTGCTACGGCTTGTTATGCAGTGCGACGGTGTGAGGAGAAAGAGGAGAAAAGTATTTATAGATGAATCAGATGAACTTATTAATAGATATCCTCCACACTGCAGAGAGATGGACCACAGACTTAGCTATCCACACACACACACACACACACACATTTCATGAAAAGCTTTGATCCAGATTTGATCTTTCTCTCATCTTATCTTTATCTGATCCACACATCATCTCCCAGAGGCATAATAGGAGGACACACACGCGTGCGCGCACACACACACACACACACACACACACACACACACACACACACACACACACACACACACACACACACACACACACACTATGTCAATGAGCTCTGATCCGTGTTATTAATGCCACGTAAATATTTACACAAAAACACCCGTCTTCTATGTTCAAACAGCTCTTTAAAGATATCATCTGAGATAAGGGATTCTGACTTACAAGTACAAGTCACAAATATATGAAGCTGGCTTCAGAGACACTAATCCAATTCTAAATGCTTATAACTGTGATTTTAGACTGCGCTGAAGTTAGATAAAGATGTTTTAATGCAGTGGAACCATCCAAGAGTTATCCATTTTCCTCATTTGACGCTAATCCACATTGTTCATTGAGATTAAACATGTTTTAGCACAGAGACCAGTGGTTTATAACACTTTAATAATCTGACTGACATGTTTCTGTCTAAATTAGGAACTCTAATTGTTCTCCCTTCAGTACTTGGCTGCTCACGCAACACCAGAACTCTTAAATCTACTTGCACAGTTCTACGGTTGCAGGTAAAAATAACTGCTGTGTGATCTTTAAACGCATAAACAAATCATCCTGTTGTTACCTGCAAAGTGCAGCCAGACTGTTTATTGACATAAAACAAATAAGCGCCATCTGTATTAATGCTGAATAAAGAGAGACAGGAGATAGGAGCAACTCTTGCAGCCGTTACACAGCTAACATGCAGCCTGTGTAAAAGCCTGAGCCATCATAGGACATGATTTTTTTTTCCACAGCAAGAGCATTTATTATATTTATGTTCCAGTGTCTTTATCTGTTGAGTTTTGCTCAGATGGTATTAGATCATGTCAATTATGTTTATCAGAGTTCAGAAACTTCTGAGTTAAAGTGTGCTGACAGTTGTAGAGTTGGTCATGTTTGCAGGCCGGCATCAATCACATCAGATCAGATTAGTTAGCATCATCAGGTGGTTTGCGTGTTAGTAATGTGGCTGTAGGACAGGCAAAGTCAGCCCACCTGGAGACCAAAATATGTCAACAGATATTGGATGGAGTCATATAAAACTCTGGGAGACAGTAATGATGTGTTTAACTAATGGCTGGTATTTCACTGTGGAGCACTTAAGAAAAAATAAAGCAAGTGTTTTTATCAGTCTATCACCCATCAGGCAGAAAAAACACAAATTTTCCCCCTGGACGAAGAATTGCTCTTTACACTTTTCTCTTAGTGAGATTTTAAGCAGCAAACCTGCCAGTTTAAAAATCTGCTGCACATGCACCAGGATGCAAATCTTGATCGACTGGATGGGTGCCAACTTTGAGTCAAACATCTGAGCCTCACCACAATTACATGTAACTTTTAACATATTTGTTCTGAAATATATGATATACAGTATGTCATACACAAATATTGACCAAAAAAAGGTTACATTTAGCATTTCAGCTCTGCAGAGTCACTGATCATGCTGCATGTGGAGTCAAATCTTAAAAGACAATGTCCTTACAAAGTAATGGGACTTGCTTCAGTGATATCAGCCGTTCAGTAGAAACAATTTAAAGTGGAAAAGAGTTACAAATTCCTAAAGGGATAGTTCAGAGTTGTCAATGAGTACCTCTTACAACCATACTGAAAAAACTCTGAACTATCCCTTTAATGTCCTCTGTTCTAAAAGGTTCATCTTTAAATCTTTTGATTGACTTATGACTGATGTTTTGATGTTCTGCTCTGTACGCTGACTGTCCATCTCCTCATCTCTCTGTTTACATGGATGATGAATCATGCAGACTGCTTTTCTTTCCTTTTGTATTCAGAGAGGGCACACACACACACACACACACACACAAGCACACACACACACACACACACACACACATACACACTTAAATCTATTGTCTATGCATTAGGCATTAGAGTGTTTAGGCATGCTAGGTTGATGTCTAATAGGTCTGAGGCTGCAGAGCTTTTATCAGTTCAAGGGCACTCAGCTCCCAGACTGCAGGCCTGATACAACATTAACATCCCAAACTGTCATTTGGATACAAACACATGTGCA
This sequence comes from Xyrichtys novacula, assembly GCA_962446985.1. Classification (NCBI taxonomy): domain Eukaryota; kingdom Metazoa; phylum Chordata; class Actinopteri; order Labriformes; family Labridae; genus Xyrichtys; species Xyrichtys novacula. The sequence goes on along the minus strand of OY660867.1, from coordinate 20,499,222 downwards.
CACACACACACTCACACAGCTGGTCGTGTGTGTGACCCTCTGACTTCCCCTCAGGCCCAGCGAAAAGGCTGAAGTGATGTGTAAGCAGATCAGAAGCACGCGGTGGCGGCAGAGATGAGCAGCGATCACAGCAGCCTGCAAAGTGTTGAAGTTTGATTCCAAAGATACACTTTACAAGATTTTCACTCCTCACCTCCTTTCTTCCTTCCTTCCTCACTTTCTTCCTACATCCTTCCCTCCTCATTCATCCATGTCACTCTCTTTTTCCTGACTCCTTCCCTCTGCGCTCCTTCCCATCTGATGGATAATTCATGAAGTCTGGCTGAACATACACCCTCTCCATTATTAATACAACATTAGGGAGAAAGGGGGAGAGGGAGGAGACACAGAGGAGGAGAAGGAAGGACAGAGGAGTGGAGGGAAGCTGAAGAATTAGAGGGACAGGAAAAAAGGTGGGGAGAGGATGACAGGAAAGGAGCAAATGAGGAGCAGCTAAAGAAAGACAGATTTTTTTCCCCAGCAGCTACATGAATGAGGGAGGAGGGGGAGAAAACAGGAGCTGGAGGAGAGTGACAGACGAGGAGGGAGAGGATGTGTCAGGAAGAGGAATATTGTTTGACACGTGATGCTGTTAGGATGCACGCAACGTCTCCGTCCCGTGAAGAGAGGCAGAACGCACGAAGAGGAGAGACTGGGATGTGTCAGAGCTGATCATGTGACTCCTTTATCCTGGACACACACACACACACACACACAAAAAGACAGACCTGACTTACAAGATAGATAGAAAAAGGTAAGTAAGCCAACCGCAGCTGCTCTAAAAATAACCTGAGCAGCTTTGTCGAGAGGAAGAACCTGACGCCACATTAACATCATATTTAACTGTGTTTCCGACCTGTGCTGGGGTTCCTGTCTGTGACTCTTTACATTAAATAACCAGGCTGGTGTGTCCTCAGTTAACCTTCACACTCCCCCTCCATGTTCACGCTCGTGCTGCAGCGTCCGGCTTTCCTCTCAGTTTTCTGAGCTTTTAGCCCGCGGCTGTCACTCTGATTCACATGCTGCACCCACATTTTAGGTTTATATACAAGCAAACCTGAGGCATGTTCTACAGAGTCAACAAAACAACCTGCATAACTGCTGTGTTTTTATATATTTATATACATATATATTTATATTTTTTTTAAGTGTGTGTGTGTGTGTGTAAATAATGAATCATGTCAAAAGGACGTAGAAAAAATATGCATTTACTGCTGGTTCCCTAATCTTAAAAATTATTAAAATACAAAATTAAAAAAAAAACCTGATGGAGAAACACGTGTACTGTATATACTATGGACAACCTGGTTCCACCTTCTGTTATTATACAAATTTAAAGCCAAATTGCTCTCCATATTTTCGGGATTTTCTCCACTCCCTGGAACCACCATTTAGCATTGAGCAAAAGAAGCACCAGTAGCATTGAACGCATTCAGCCGGAGAGTCACTGTGATGACGCTTTGCTCAAACAGCCTATCCCCTAGATGAGCTACGCCCATAGGCTGTAGCAAGTGTCAATCATAGAAAACATAAACCCTTAATAACTTTTAAAAATGGAGCAGCACAGAAAAAAAGGGGACCTCAGCACCACCAATCTAAAAAATAACTACATGGCAACATCACAACCAAGGGAGAGAAAAATTCATATTCTGTGTAATAAATTTCTAAAGTTTGTCCACAACTGCGTTAAGTTTGCTGGAGGAGGCAGGATTTATGACCTATACTGCAACCAGTCAACAGAGGGTGCTGTTCTCATGAAGGCTTCACTCAGCAAGGAGGCAGACGGTGTCCATTCTATATACAGTCCATGGAGAAACATCTTCAACTACTGAGGTTAATATCCAACAGGTTAGTAAGATGACAGGGTATTAAAAGGACATTCCGAGAGGTTGAGTCTCTCAGAAGGAAAGATGGGAGGAGGTTTACCACTCTGTGAGAGACTGTGTGAGCTAATAGTTCAACAGTTTCAGAATAATGTTCCTGAGTGTCAAATGTGAAAGAATGAGTGGATTTCATCATCTACAGAACATAATATCATTAAAAGATTCAGAGAATCTGGAGAAATCTCTGTACAAAAGGGACAAGGACTAAAACCAAGATTGGATAGTCCTGATCTTCAGGTCCTCAGGCAGCACTGCCTTAAAAACAGACAGGACTCTGTAGTGGAAATCCCTGCATGGACTCAAAACCACTTCCAGAAACCACTGTCTGTGAACAGAGTTGATCACTGCATCCACAAATGAGGTTCAAACTGAACCATGTAAAGAGAAAACCAGATAGAAACATGATCCAGAAACACCAGAGACTTCTCTGGACCTGAGCCCGTTTAAGGTGGACTGAGGGGAAGAGGGAAAATGACCTGTGGATTGATGGAGCAGAATCTGACATTCTTTTTGGAAATCATAGAGTCTGCAGCCTCCTCTCTTAAGAGTAGAGGGTCTACCTGGCTTGCTCTCAGCTCTCAGTCCAAAGCCAGCATCCTTGGTGGTTTGGGGATCATCAGAGTCCATGTCATGGGTAGTTTCAACATCTTTGAAGGCTCCATTTATGCTGAACAATATAAACAGGTTTAGGAGCAACATCTGCTGACAAAAAAACAAAGACTTCTTCAGGGAAGACCTTTGCAGAATCACAAGTAAAAAAATCATCTTTGCTGGTGATGCCAGTTTGTCACTTATCCTCTGTAAGTGATGGCGGATCAAATATCGCCACCTGCTGTTTCAGAATGTGAAGGCTTGTTCCTTTTCAGATGAAAGCAACTTTCGTCACTTAATTTTTTTTTTTAATCAAATAAAACTTTATTGTTGGAATAATAGGGAATAATGAAATATTCACATTATCAGCTAACAATTCATTAAACCAATATCCAATTTCATGTGCTAACCTAATGCCCACATAGGTCAGTATAATTCCAGTTTGTAGTTAACCGCTAGCTGAGGTCACCATATCAATGCATTTTCAGATATTTATTAGAGAATTGGATGTTTCTGAGTAAAAAGTGAGTGATTCTGTCTCCAAACTCCGGCAGCTGTACGTTGGAGCTGCTGCTGTTCAGGAGCTCATCAGTATTCTGCAGAGAGAAATGTCTCCCCGGGGCGGCAGGAATCAGGAGTGCAGCAGTGTCTGTCACACCTCACAGACTAACTGGGCCAACAGACAGTCGTCTCACACACACACACACATAAACAAACACACACGCACACACACCTGGATCCTCACACGCAGAAACACACAGACAAAACAACTGTCCTGTGTCTCCTGTGTGTGCGCAAGTTCTTAAAAGTGTGTTTGAGTCCTTCAGATACACTTGGCCTCCATGTCGTAGAGCTGCAGAAGATCTGAGATCACAGCATCAATGTCTTCTTTGGTCACGTCCTCGCACAGCACCTAAACACACACACACATAGACACGCACACACAGAAAGAAAGAGCGAGAGCGAGAGAGAGAGAGTGAGAGTGAGAGAACACACACAGACTTTAGCGCCACACCTGGACTCACTACAGCAGACTTCAAAGGTCCACACACGTTTCAGTCGACCCAGATTTCAGTGCCTGGAGGACTGAAGTGGATCACTGTGTCTAATCCAGACTTTTTCCATTTGCATCCAGTTACAGTGAGTTACAAAAATCAAAGAGAGCTCATTTACAAAAGTGTTGGACAATGGGGAACTATAATCACTGCCAGCTTTTAATTAATACTCAACACATTACTCTGAGGATGGGCAGAGCTGATCTGTGGAGTCAGTGTGGTGAGACTGTGGTACAGAGCCGGACTCATGCTGCTGGTATGACCCTAGAAATCACCTGTAAGGCTACAGACTGTTACAGCGCCATTTAATACCTATTGTATTACTCCAGGGAGAACCGATCCTGACAAGGTTATGTGAAAAATTTTTCTTTGGTCCCTACAAGTAAAAAACGCTGAGGGGAGGTCTGTGCAGATTATTCTAGGATTTAATCTGAATAAATGATCTAAAAATAGAAATTTATAGTTTTTTTCCATCCAGACTCAAGTCCATCTTGTTTGTATCAAGGTTTTTTTTTAAAAGTTGCATTAGATCAACATTAACTTCAAGGGATTTGATGTTAATTATTTGATTACTGTGTGACTGGTAAAAAATAAATAAAACGTACCCAAATGTGCATTTGGTTTCGATTTTCCTACTTGGTACAGATAGAAAATGTGTTGTCTCATGTTGAGACTTAAAGCAGACTGGAATATGAAACAACTGGCTAAAGGTGTTCTGCACTGCAGAGATGTTCAACACAAGGCTGCAGCCATACACCACATTTCCAACAATGTGGCCAAGCTGATTTTATCAGTAAGAACAAATCTGCAGAAAACTGGAAAACTAGACCCTGCATGTGGGCAAAATTTTCCTGTGTAGTTCTTTTGTTGCAGTAATTTCATCTTTAGTAGTTTGAGCCTCGCTCTGTAAGACTTTATGTCTGCAGAGATTATTTTATGAGTCTGCTCTGCAGGTTGATTTTCAGCATGATTAAGTGCTTTTGCGCCTGCAGGTTTTGCAGCTTTATAATACCATCAGTCAGTCTACATAAATGAAGCTGCAGTGACAGTGCAGTGCATGGTTGTTTTTGTAAAAGGGAAAATCCCCATTTTTTCAAAGTAATTAATAAATAATATTACCAAAGATTGGTCACTCTGTGTACTGAATCCAGATTTCTAGAACTCCAAATGGGACATCATTTGTCTACAGGGTGCACTATTTGTCTTTATATTGAAAAATTGTGTTTGTCACTATATATTTGTCTTTTGTGAAAAACTGTTTGGCTGCTGACGTCGTACTCTTCCACAGTGAGAGCACAAAAACATGAACAAACTCTGTAAAATCTGCTTCACTTTCATTCTTCACTGAACTTACATTTGATTTCAGCGACTTTCTGAATTTACTCATTTAAGGAAAACAAATATTTTGTAGCTCCGTTTATGCAGGAGGTGCAAACATGCAGCTGTTTAAATCATCATGTTACCTTTCCTTTAAGTACAGAGAGGATCTGCCACCTCTCACACTCTCTCACATTCACACAGTCTGCCATTACCAACTCACACACCTTCCACCACTCTTTCTCCCCGATAGGAAGCTCCACTCCGTAGCTGTTTAGAGCTAGGTACAGCGTCGCTATGGCTATGTGTTGGGGTATGTGGCGGATGCACATGGCTCCATGGTAACAGTCTCTAAGCAAAGCCCAGGAAGTCTCAGTGACAGGGGTTCGAGACCAAGCGTGGCGGTTCACCAGTGACTTCACAGACAGCAGGTAGTGAAGTAAATACTGCAGAGACAGAAACAGAGAGGGAGGATGACGCTCTGAACTGATCAGCCAATCAAAAGGTTGCACTCTGATGGACTCCCCTGAACCTGAGTGTCTCACAATTCCTAAACAATAAAGGCAAAAATCCACAAATACGATTAAAACACAAAGAAAATAAATCAGGGACAGAAAGTGATCCATCATGTCCTATAAATATTTAAAAACACACAACTTCAGCTCTGACCATCTTGCAGCTGCACATACAAACACCTCAGGACAGAAACCTAAACACTTACACACAGACATACACACACAGAGCCACATACCTTGTGTGGGTGTTCAAAGCAGACATGGAAGTTGAGCTGTCGGAGGATGAGGAGCTCACACTGCACCACACTGTCCCTCAGGTCCCAGAACTCCTTGTCACATTCAAGAGGAGCGCTGCTGCTGTTAAAATACCTGCGAGGGAAGAGTGGACAGAGGGCACAAGGTGAGCACTTAAGACAGCAACGAGCAGAAACACCTCCTGCAGAAGTAACTGTTTCAAATAGGGATGCAACTGCAACAATCATAACTTCACGATCGGATCATTTTCAATCACCAGAAGTTCCAAGTGAAAGGTTTAAAACATCCAATGAAGTCATATCAAGTAGATCCTGCAAATGAAAAAGATTAAAGCTGCTATGGGGAACTTTCTGAGCGGAGATACATAGATGTTATTACTTTACTTGCTGTCATACACCGATGTCAGGAGCTGGTGTTTATATGTATCCTTTAGTATCCTGTCTTTATCTGCAGCAAACTAATGTTGATCAGTAAAACTCTCACACCTTACTGCAGATTCAGAGAAGTTTTCATCAAACAGAAGAAATGCCCCGCTGGACTGACTGATTTACTTTAATAATTTAAATTAAACATGACAGAAAGTGTGTAAGTGTGGGAGTTACACACAGGCGCTGGGAAAAATCAGTAACATGCACTTTTCGAGACATGACCTGGAGACATTTTAGAGGGGCTTTAAAGATGGGATACGCAACTATCAAAATACTTCAAATCTCTTAGAGCATTAAAAAAATCGGACACAAAAAAATAGAGCACTGCCACAGAATAACCTCAGTATCAGCTCACAGCATTGGCCAAATTTATATTAAACTTCCACATCAACCCTTGTTTCACAATCACTGCCTCTCTATTTCTGCGTGCTCCTTTGGCGCCCCCTATGGGCAGAAATGTTCATCTTAAGTTAGTATTTTCTTACAAAATTATAGTCACCCTGCTTTATTTTAGTTTCTTTTTTTAAAATTGCTATCTGAAAACGATTGCAAACAATAATGCATAAATGTAGAAGGCAGATTTATTCTCCTGTCTGCACCGGCAGTGTGACGTGTCCACAAGGAATCAGGTAATGTTCACTCGTATTTTACCTGTGGCTGACATTGATGATGTCTCTGGTCCGAATGTGCTGCTCTTCCACTTTCCCGGCCAGGTACAGACAGCTCATGGCCACCAAGTAAGGTTCATAGTCCTGCAGGCTGACACGCTCAAAGAAACGGTGGTACAACACACATGCTGTGGCCACAGGGACCGAGCGCATACACAGCTTTACACCTGGACAGGAGGGAGTACACAGGAGTCAATAAAATTCACAAACATCCTCTGCTATTTTATCACCAGAAAACGATTCTTTCAAATGTTTTAATCTATTTATGTTTACATATACCTTTATATGTAGCCTGTTTATTTCTCTGTTTCTGTGGCTAAGAATAAGCTATACCGTTATGATGAGTCCTGAAGCAGAATTTGTAAGTTAAATACAGAAATGTGAATTCTTAATTATAAGGATAAAAAATTCCAAACTGACCGAAAACAAAGTAAAGAAAGAATTCTTTAAGTCAATCAACTCTGTGATTTCTCTTTTAAAAAACTGAATAAATCATCTCAGGATTATCACTGATTCTGAAGGTAACATCTGAGTCATAGCTCTTCATTCTGCTGTTAAGAAGAGAGTTAAGAAAACCACCTCATAATCCTAAACCCCTGTGCCTGGACCTGATAGATCTGGACACGATTATACCAAGTTCTGTTTTTGAAATGCAAGAAACCTTATGACCTGCTCCAGTGTAATCTCAGAGCGGGAAAGCAGCAAAATCATTTTTTTTAATTACATTTTACAAGTGAAACACAAGTTTCACAAATATGAGACTGGGTTTTTAAAAGTCTGCAGACCCAGATCTAACATATGCATATGTTGCAGGTTCGACTTAGGGACTGGTTTCTGGTTTAAACCCTCTCCCTGACAGCAGAATCTAAACCTGTAAGTCAGGCATTGAGTCTGGTTAACTAAAGTGTGTTTGATTTGTATTCCTGCAGAACTATGTCTCCTCCCAGTGATACTGACAACATACATTGATGTCAATGTCAATTTTGAATCAGTTCATATATTGTGGGTAAGTCATGATCTTGCAATTTGCCAGTATTTTAATTACAATCACAGATATTCATTTCATAAATGTGCCATGCTGCTCATCACTCCATAATCCCGACTCTAATCTTCTTCTCACTTTACCTGTCTCCATGATAAATCGACACACCCTGAAGTGTGTTTTTATGTCCCGGCTCTGCTCACTCTCTGCTCCCCCGCTGGAGTCTCTTCTGCCGGGGAGACACACCGGACCCTCCACGGCTCCTGGACCACTAAAGCCTCTCCACGAAAGCATAAAACGGTCTACAGAGTTAATCGTTACCTGAGAGCAAACTAACTCTGAATAAAGAAGGAGGACTTAGAGTCTCTCACTGAAGACTTTGAATTATTTCTCAGCAGAGTAAACGGAAGTTTACACTCTGAGCGGGGAGCACCTCTTCTTCTTCGTTGGTAGGCGGACTGAGCGCTAAAACTGTGTGTTGCTGCCCTCTGCTGTATGTTTTTAATATTACTACGGGCAGTTTTTATGATTTTTATAAACCGTGAAGATAATTTTTATTGTTATCATTAGGATTTTCATTTCCTTTCCTTAATTTGTTCGTAGTTTTGTCATATTTTCATTTTGGGCCGAATTAATAATAATAATAATTATTATTATTTTACTTTGATCGATGAAAAGGTTTCATTAGAAACGCACAAGTAAACTTCCGGTCAAGAGTACCAAAATAAACGTCTTTTCTAGCTCGTTTGATTAATGAAAATAACTATGAAGGTAAAATAGGACAGGCTACACCTCATTGGTACTCATTCAGATGCATACTGTGTATAACAGACGTATTTAAGAAAGTGGATTATTATAATGCTTTTATAGTCTAAAATGGCGATTTGTCTTCAAAGTAACGGTCATAGTGGAATAAACAAGACGGGGAGTACTTTACACGACAAAGACAGCAAACAATCAAAAATATTAAATGTAAACTTCATATTCAAACTGGGAACACACAGATTCCTCTCAGTCTGGTCGTGAGGTATTTAAGTTGTATCCTATTCTCTTTATAGTGAAAAAGGAAATCAGTGCTGTGTTCGGGAAAGGTCTGGAAACGCAGAGGTCAGTCTATCGTGTTGCTAAGCAACGAGTTCACAAACACGAACCCCGAGCGTGTGGATAGCTGCAGAGATGTCGAAAAGTTACTCAGCAAACCAGGTAAGAAAAACACCTGAGCTTTAACAAAACTGTAACAACATTGCTGTTGCTGTTGTCATCGTTGTTGCTGTTGTCGTTGTTATTGCTGCTGAGTTGTCTCCTTTATTCTGTGTGTTCTTAGTTTGAAGACGCGTTCAGGTCTCAGAGGCTGCAGAACTGGTGTGAGACCAAACAGTTCAAACAGGTAGGCCCACTTATAGTGCAGCAGCACACCTGTCACACCTGTTTCATCAGACAGTACAGGTGTGCTGATGTCTAAAAAATGATAGGTATGATGGCTATTATGGGCCATACATTTTCACATCATTTTTGTCATAGTCTTTATTTCAGTTTTGTTCTAATGAGTTTTCACTCCTGTTTTTTTTTTAACTTCTGTTAGGAGTCTTTAGTCTGTATCAGTTTATAGCGCCCCCAGGGGATAAAAATGCACATCTCATCTCTTCACTGACTGTGTCCCAATCATGCTTTGGCCATATCTGTTAAACCACCTCTTCATTTATTTCAATCGTCAGCTGTATCACTCACTATGAGTGCTTAAAAACCTGAACTGTTGTGTGTACCTACCCCCTCAGAGCGGTTAAAGATATGAATAATTACAATAACAGATGTTCAATCATAGTGCTGATAATCCCTTTAGCCTTTTCCATAGTTGGAGTTGCCTTGTCTTTGTAAAGACACTCACAAAGTGTGTGTGTGTGTGTGTGTGTGTGTGTGTGTGTGTGTGTGTGTGTGTGTGTGTGTGTGTGTGTGTGTGTGTGTGTGTGTGTGTGTGTGCAGAGACCCACTGCACAGGAGGGTCACACCCCTTTCATAGCTGATGATCGAGGGCATCTGCTGCCAGGTGTGTTCAAGGTGAGAGCTCATCTAACCTCTGCGTCTCCCTGTCTTCATTGAAATAAAAACTGATTCAGTGTCTTTAAGTATACTTTGCATGACTTCAATTGGCTGTGTGTGTGTGTGTGTGTGTGTGTGTGTGTGTGTGTGTGTGTGTGTGTGTGTGTGTGTGTGTGTGTGTGTGTGTGTGTGTGTGTGTGTGTGTGTGTCTTTACGATACTTCAGAGAGGCAGTGCCTGGCCTGATTTTAAGGGGACCTGGGATCTGCCTGCTCATATTCCTCCCCGACACATCAACCCCACAGGACGCTCTGTGGAAGGAATTAACAGACTTAAGTCCTGGGGATTCAGTCCACAGCACACAAGAACACCTGGAAAACCTGGAAAACCTGGAACACTGTTTGACAGCAGGAACGCTGTTGAGCAGGTTAGACTTTCACACATACACACACACACACACACACACACACACACACACATCTGAAAGCTTCCTCGTTCCTTCAGTGGTTGTATTTCCTGTAGCCTGTCTAGTTTTCTGCAGGTGTGATGGTCTTCTGGGTTGTTGGCTAATCTTCAAGTAAACACTACCTTTTCAAGTTCTTTTCTTGTTTCCAGGGTAAGCCTGACAGGTGTGACCTTTGAGCTGAATGTCAGCAGAGCTTTTATTGAAAGAGTTCGACCATAACCTTCAGGCCAAAGACAAAAGCAGACCCCCACAGAGTGAAGAAATAAATTCAAGTTACTTCAGCAACTAAAACTTAAGTTACCTGTTGGTCAAAAACACATGCTAGTCTTAGATTAACTTCGGATTAAACCAAACAAATCTCAGTAGCGGTTTGAGCTTTCTGGTGAGGGTTGAGATGGATTGTGGATCAGGACATAAAGGTCTTCAGAAACAAATCTCTGAGCAGCCCTCAGGTGGAATCCAGGTGAGCTGAGATCCACTTACATAATGAGGACTCCAGAAAAACCACCGTGTGTCATCAGCTCTGCTATTCCAATCCTCTGTAAACGTTAGTGAACCCAGCAGACTAGTTTCTGGAGTCTTAAAGTAAAATGTTGTCCCATTCTTGTATGATAGAGGATTTCAGCTGCTCAGCAGTTCAGGGTCTCTTTTTGTCCTATTTTTGGTGTCATGATGCTCCAAATGTTTTCAGTGTGACAACCAGTTTATAAGCAGGACTCTTCTACTACAGAGCCATGCTGTTGTAATCCCTGCAGAATGTGGTTTGTCATTGTCTTGCTGAAAGATGAAGGTCTTCCCTGAAAACGTCATTGCCTGGATGCCAGCAGATGTTGCTCCTAAACCTGCATATTGTTCAGCATTAATGGAACCTTCACAGATATGGAAATTATAAGAGGTGTTTATGGACCATGTTTATATAGTCCATAAACATAGTTTATCTGTCTTGTTGTTAAAAAATATACATATACCAGTAGTTCATGTGTTTTTAGCTGCATTTAAATATTTATAAATTGATCATTTGGTTTTATACATTTTCTTGGTTTTCAGTATTGTATTGTTCCCACGGGTCACATGCATGTAATTTGTTTTGTTCTTTTGAGGAAGTTTGATTCAGCCGCACAGAAAGAAACACTTGAGTCTTTATTCTCAGTGGACCCTCTTGAGTCCCTGTAACCCCTGGTTTCCGGGCTCTTCCATGCAGTTAGCCTGTGTTGTATTTAAGATGATGGAGCTGCAGCTAAAACAAACAAGCTGAAGAAGGTTTTTGTGTTTCTCGGTAACTGGAGCGACCACAGAGTGGCTGAGTCCCTGTGGAGAGCCGGCGGAAATTAACTGAGCTCCTGTGTCTACTCAGGAAATCACAAACAATAAAAAGCTCCCTCTGATCCCTCTACATGGCAGAGTATGAACAATGTCTGTGAACCTGAAACTGGCAACACAACTGAACCTACTGCAGGCAGAGTCAGACTGTCTTTCTCCTAAATCACAACAAGTGATCAGTGAAGGATAATGAATACTCAATGTAACATGGTAAAAAGTCCTAATGTTAGAAATTTGTCAATTTATCAAAATTTTAAAAACCTAGATATTTATATTTATCAAAATATATCCATCTTAGTGTCTGTTATTTGTAAACTGACCCTAACCCCAAGTTAAATTGTTTTAGGAGTGGTTTGCAGTGGTTGTATTGCTCGAGTTTGATCTTATGGTCTCGACCTCTTTGTGTGTTCCCCTTTTTTTGCAGAGTGATGAGGTTGCACAGAAAGACGGAGCAGCTTCCTCGACCTCTGCAGCTGAAGTCCAACCAGCTCCTCAGGACCGGCCCATCTCTGGAGGCGGCAAAACCCAGGATGGTCAGACAGCAGTGAGATCTAGCTTGGACAGTGCTGTAGGGAGAGAAGGACCGCTGAGCCCTGCAGCCGAGGAGAGACCAGCCGTGAGGTCGGCAGCCTCACAGAGAAGCGGCAGCAGAGCTCACAGTGACACTGAGAGACCAGGGTGTGATGAGGCACAGAAAGTAGTCCCTGCAAGATCAGCACCATCCTCCAAGCAGAGTCAGAGAGACGCACAGAAAGACCAGTGAACTTAAGATTTAACTCTGAGTGAATAAAGTAATTTAGATGCAGCTGTTTGGTCTCTTCGTAGCACAGCACATAGGCAGGAATATTTAGAGATATTTGCTCACAGTTTTCTTTATTAATCCTGTAAAATATTGCTCTCATTTCATGTGATCTTTACAAAGAAAACACAGTGTTGATCTGCAGCAGTTTTTAGTTAATGTATTGCAAAGTTTTGTACATATTTCAAGATACTGAGCGGAAGTTCCCTTTGGACTCTACCCCCTCTCACTTATTTCATGTTTATGGTCTCAGCAAAGTTTAGAGTCTCAGCTGTACTAAAATTTTTGAAGATAAAACCGTCATCCTTTCCTCTGTGCAAACACAAAATGAACGCAGATTGGTAGCGTCCTCCATTCAGGACAGATAGTAACCACAGCTTTGCAAACTTTTTGGCGAGAAAGCCCTGAAAAAAAAATCCTTCTCCAGCAGGAAATCACAAACTACAAAATCATAAAATCACTTCCTGAAATTTTATCACTGCTAAAAAAAAAAAAATACAGATCAGTGGTGAAGGTATGCACACTGGGGTGGGGTCACAACACGTGTAAACTGATTTCATACAGAGTCTGTCTGCAGACAATGAAGAAATAAACCACAGCAGACCTCATGACTCTGATTTTAAGCTCAGAGTCCACACCTCAGCAATTAAACAGCATGAATGAACAAAGGCAGCAAACACGGCGGGTATGTTAGAGTCGCAGACAGTCGAACTGATATCAGCTTTATTGTGTCATATATTACTGACTAATCTCCTGACAACATTTATTACCAACACACTGTAAGGGTACTTTGTGATAGCTTTTAAAGGGATATTTCAGTGTTTTTTTTTTTTTTTTTTGCAGTGTGGTTGTATGAGGTACTTGTAAGAGTATCACTCACAGAGGATCCCGGTCAGCTCAGCCCTTAGATTAGAAACCGGCTGCAGAACCAGAACAGAAGCTAGAGGGTCAGGCTCTGCAGTCAAGCTCAGCTCTGCCACTTCATTTAGATCATTTTTAACAAACTACAACGAGAGCTCGGTTTTAGCCAACGCTACACTTAGAATTTCCTCAGTGCTCTGTTGTCCAAGATACCAAGATTTACAGTCCATCAGAGACTCACACATCAGAGAGCCAAACAACCGATCAGAGTGCTGCAGGCCGAGGAACACAGACGTGCAGCATCTAGTATAATAGTGCAATATCAAATGGACTTTTTGGCAGCAGCGTGAGGCAAAAGGAGTGCAATCTTACAATGAGAGGAGTGAGTCTGCCAAAATGATCTCGGTTACACAGCAGAGATGAGCGCAGCCTGACACAGATGATTCCCTGTTTTAAGATGCATGTGTAAACTACAAGCTCCTGAGAACACCAGAGGCTGAAAGTCCTGAAATTACCCTGAAAACACCGGGAGAAAAGAGTGAGTAATAAATCTAGACAGTCTCCACGCCTTCCACCAGTGAGTCAGTAACTCTGACAGCAGCAGGACTTCAATGATCATAAAATTAAATTACGTTGTTTATACATAAACTAGAAAAGTTCTCACAGTCTTTGGTCAAACGCGGTCTTCAAACATACTTGAAGAAGCTTCATGTTCCATGATGTTAAAGGCACTCCAGTCTCAGCTCCATCAGGAGGACACGCTCACTGTTGAGCCCGACTTTATCCAGACCCTGATTTTATTAACGACCACCCAGTCCTTCTGTCCCGCCATCACCTGGATCTTCAGACAGGAGGAGGCGGAGCTTAACTTCTTATTTACCTCCTGCATCTCAAACCTCCCATTTATAAACGTCCCCAGAGACGTGAACTCTTTACAGGTCTTCTCCTGTTTGTCTGTGGACACCACCTCACGGCCCAGCTCCACCTGAGCAGACTCCAGCAGGTCTTTACCCCCTGAGCCAGTTTCTATGAAAATCCCTGTCACCACAGTGGGCTGTGTGAACACCACAGTCAGGTGGTTTCCTTTCTCAGGGGAGCGTCCCCAGAAGAAACCCTCACCGGCCTCCCAGGCCAGGATGGGGAGATTTTTCTGGTAGGTGGACATGTCGGTGAAAACCTCAGCTGGAGGATTGTTGTAGAGACCCTCCTCGAAATCTTTGTCCTTCAGTTTGTTATAGCTCCCCTGGAAGGAGGAGAATGTCCCCATGTGCTGGAAGAGGGACGGTTTGAACAGGAGCGTCTGTTTCTGGGTCAGCAGCATCCTGAAGTGAGACATCAGCCAATCACAAGGCATTTCCTGGTAGAAGATGAAGAGGAAGCGCACCAGGAGAGGAAGATGAGCCGATTTGTAGAGTTTCCCAATGTAGCCGAGGCTGGAGAACTCCAGCATGGCCCAGGTGATCTTTTTCCACTCCTGCTCGTTCACGTGCTTCCTGATGGTGCTCAGGAAGTTCTTAGCGGAGGAGACGTCGTCCTCCAGCTGGAGGTAGTATTTGCCCAGAGCAGCGCTGTAGTGCATGAGGAAGGCATAATCCAGGTTCTGTTTGGAGCGGAACGACACCCTGTCTGGGGCATCGTTGAAGTTCCTCTTCAAACCTGCAGGAGGGGCAGAGAGTCCAGTATCAGAGTCACAGCATCAACAGAAGAAGATGACCTGGATCATTTCTCCATGTTAAATCAAAATAATTAATTTATTGTTAAATTAAAATAATTTGACATAGTCCACAATTACTTATGCCTGAGGGTTCCACTATCAGTTAGCATGTAGCTCTACTACTAACTGAGACCCTCAAGATTTCTTCAATAGATGTTTTTCTCACCAAACAACATGAAACAAAACACCTTATCTTCTTTTGGATTCGCTTAATTTCCTAAACATTTCATGTTTTTTTCATCTGATGCTTCAAATCCAAGTTTTTGTGAGTCTGTGTGGGTTTAAAAAAAACCACAATCACAAAATGGGTCATTTTCAGGAGTAGAAAGGGTAAAAACAGCCTGCCGGAGAGCCTCAGGGCTGCAGAGACTGTTGATGTTTCTAAGAAGAGGCTCAAGACTCTTATTCTTTTCTAACCAGGATTTCCACTGATTGCCTTGTCTTATTTCTCTTATTGCTACTGTTCACTTTTATCAAAGTACATAATGTTTATTTTATATAATTTTATTAATTATCTCTGTTCTTCGTCTTTTTCTTAAATCCCTCCAATGAGATTTTTACTTCTTTTACCCCTTTTACATGGTTAGGGGTTTTAATTATTTGTACATAATATATTATCTTCTTGTCTTGGTCCATCAGGTTTTACTCTTTCTTTTTACCATTTTTATCTTTTTATCTCCAGTGCTTCCGAAAGGTAGCACTTTCCTCACGCAGTGTCTCGGTGTCAAGCCATGTCTCTTGAGCAATATATCTTAAGTGCTCGCTGTGTGTGTGTGTGTGTGTGTGTGTGTGTGTGTGTGCGTGCGTGCGTGCGTGTGTGCGTGTGTGTGTGTGTGTGTGGGTTTATGGGTGTATGTGTGGGTGGGAGGGTTGGGTTTTATTGTTCTTTTTAGCCTCTGTAAGGCACTTTGAATTGCATTCATGCATGAAAAGTGCCATATAAATGAAGTTGAATTTGAATTTGAAGAATCTAAACAATTTTTCAGTCGACATGAAGCTATTATTTTTCATCTTGTTTCAAACAGTTTCAGCTGTAAAAACTCAGAACTCTCATAAATGGATAATCTCATATGACAGGAATGAATGATGATGGTTGGTCAGTTGTTTTCCTGTTGGAAGTTTCATAAGCCTCCCCCATTCCTCACCTATCATACACCCAGTGGAGATTTTATTTTTTACATGTAATTTGCAATGAAAACAAAGCTGTTTGGATTGTAGGTGAACCTGCATGAATGTTTGCTCCTGTGGGTGTGTTGGTCTTAGAGGGAGGTACATATCGCTGCCATAAGGCAACAGAAAGTATCCGTGTCTTTAACCAATAATAATATGTTCTTAAGTCTGAGGTCAGAGATGCAGAACCTTTGTCAATATACAGATGGTGGATAGGGACAGTAAGACGGATACAAGAGTTTGCTTTCCTCTGCTTCTGCAGAGCAGATGTATCAGTGTATTGACACAGAGGATGCAGTAGATGCATACCTATCTCTCCTTATCTCCCTACATTAAGTATGAGACCAAACTCATAAATCTTTGGATCTATGACCGAGTTCTTACCGACCTGTGAGTGTTTTCTAAATTTTAGGGGCACAATGATAGAAATAAGTTTAACATCCCAGTCCAGGCCAAGTGTATTTAAGCAGAACTGCTGAACTCTGCTGTGTAAATAGAGACCCCCCTGGCTGTAGGTGCACCAGGACTCTTAAAGGGAATGAGAGCTGGCATTGGTTTGATTCACCTGAAATTACATCTTTGAATCATCTTAAAATCATAAATCCTAACTCACACCTAAACTGTGTGCTGTGTAACTAGCATAATGCAGTCAGGCATGCCCTTATTTTCATTACAACTTGTACCTCAGACTGTTTGTTTTAGGATCTAGAAAATCATGAACTCAAATAAAGTGAAAGTGTTCAGGGACAGATTTCAGCCCAGCAGGAAAACATAGATATGAAAAAAAATCTGAACAACTATAGGATCAGCATGTACCTGTCAAAGGAGGATAGCACTCCTGAGAGACATGCAGGACCAGCAGCTGACCCTGATCCAGCTCAGAGTTGAACTCAGTCCTGATCTCCTTCACCGTACTAACTCTCCAGCTCACATCGAAGTCCGCCAGCAGCACCACCACCACCATGGAGGAGCGCTCATCGGGAGACGACTGAGAGAACAGAGACCGCAGGGTGGGGATCAGGTACTTGCCCTTTTGCCTCTTCACTGAGGAAATCCCAATTGATAAGTATCCTGAAACATGACAAACACATGTGGTTAATACCTTTAAAACTCATATAAGTCTGTACTGGTAAAAGCTCCTCATACTTTAAGAAAACTGAATCATAAACTAAAACTCTTCACACGTACACTTCTGCACATTTCCAGAAAATTTCAGGATGGTCTGCCTCTGAAATTCTTTCCATGGTCACATAGGAGCAACACAAGGTGCACAGCTTCATGCAGTTTTTGGGAAAACGTCTGCATGTTTGTGTTCACACATGCAGCTGTGAGAATCAGTTCTTTAGTTGACTGCTCAAGGACAACCAGAGAAGTCTTCAGGTCTCAGATAAACCTTTTGTTATGTTCACAGGTAAAGTAATACAGTGCTGGACTTGGAGTGACAGAGCTCTTAGGATCTCCGTCACAGTGAGTGCCCATTTCCGGGTATGATTCATATTTATCTTCCATGTTAGGACTGCCCTTCATACACAGTGTCATTGGCTATATATCTTTGACGTAAACAGGCCAAACGCTGTTTCTGTGGTCTTACTAAAATGTGCTATAAAATATGTGTGAATGTTGACCTTGAGGCGTGTATCTACTGCAGCAGACCTGTCCGGCAGATCAAAAAGATCCTTGTGGTTCATCATGTTCCTGCTTATCAAGCTAAATGTCACTCTGCTCTGATTAAATAAAAACAACCCATGAGTTAAATGTAACTCACAGTAAATTCAATAAGATCAGTGGAAAAGTACACATCAGAAGTGAACAAAGTAAAACACAATTACACCACAGCCCACCTTTAAAACTTGTTCATGTGTGAATACGGTAAAAGATGATGGTGCAGTCTTTTTTAAATACAGCTGTAACCATAAACCTGCTCAGATGATCATAAAAGGTTATTTAATGCCTCTGGAGGAAACTGACAAAAATCAAAAATGGAGCAGAACCAGGAACAGCTTTTGTTCTCCTGATTTGACTCTGGACCTCACCAGCTTCTGGGTCTGACCTATGCTCAAACAAGGCAGACCACTTGAGACTTCATTAGTTCCTGTGTTTTTATCTAGATCTTAACTGCTCAGGCAGTCAGACAGAAATAAGCCTGTAAACTCTCTGGTTTTCACCTGCTGATGTGAGGTTACAGCAGATTTGAAGCAGGTTTAACGTCTCTGTCAGACTTTGGTTTCAGATTTCAGCTTCTGCACACTTTCCATTTCAGTCTGTTCTATTCATGTGACTAAGTGCAGCTGAAATCTACAAGTGCGGAAGATCATGGATTGATAGATGAAATCCATGATCACCTAAAAAAAATAGACAATAAATAGGTATCATGTTTGGATAAATGCCTCTGGAGCATAACTTTGGGTTGATTAATCTGCCTGATATTTGAATGTTGTATATTTTTTAGGTTGATGACTTATTAGAGCTGCATGAGTTGCAGCTGAGATTGAATGTCTGAATAGTTATAAAATGCAGACTTATTAATGTTTTTGCACATCTGAGGAGGAGCATGTGGCTCAAATCCTCAGTTTGTGTTAAATAAACCCTTCAGCATGAACATTATGCAAGTTCGCACTCATGACTGCAGAGTTACACAAAAACAGGCTGAAACTGTGTTCATACTCAAAACCCTGTACAACTCCCTAAAAATTTCAGGCTGTGTAAAAAAAAGTTTCCCCACTTGTTCCTGCCAGCTGACAGGTGAAATGTTCACTGTAAGTCAGGTGAACCACAGTGGGAACGTAGCAGGAGGTATTAAGGAAAATTCCTCCTTTAAGAGTCAGTGGGTGGAATGATGGTGTTTGTCTTGTGCAACTCAAAGGAGCGCCGTAAACAGGATGACTCAAACAATATGCTGAGAAAGGAGAATCATTTTCAGATGAGAGAGAGAGGATGTCTGCACACACTCGTCTGTGCACACAGCACTGAGGTAAATGACAGGGGAAAGAGACGTCCACTGTGTCTGAAACCCCAACATCATCATCTGATGCTGAGTCTCAGTCTGCTTTTCAGTGACAAGAACAGTCACCAGAGATCTCCGTTGAAGTCCTGCTTTTCACTGCAAATATTTTTAACTCAATAATCTCTGAGTTCGGCTTTTATTTTGAAAGTCTAACCAGAACAGAGTATAAATCAGTTTCTCTCAACACACCGTGAAACCAAGTTTCCTGCATTTGTCCCAAATATAGAGTTTTTGTATAAACAGTCATCATAGTGTTAGCTTTGCTGCGTCAACCTCGGTAATGTTCCTCTGTGGTTTTCACAGCCTGAATTTGTCATCATATGTCGCACACTGAGACTAATCTTTTCCTGGTGGGTGAGGTGGAGGGTGAACAGGTAACAGTGGAAACTCTGAAGGCTAGAGAGTCTGTAGGAAACATTTCTATGAGTGAGGGAGGACAGGAAAACAGAGAGAGAGAGAGAGAGACTGACTCTGCTGAGGGTTTGGAGCTCCGGCCAGCAGCTGATAGGACACGTTTAGAGGCAGGAAGTCCCCCTGCTCCACCCATGAGTCCTTGAGGACCAGACGCTCCGCTTCCCAGGTCAGTTCCCGTGGGGGAGGCTCGCTTATCCTCCTCAGGCCCTGAAATATGCACACACACACATATATACGCACACACACAGACGCACACGCATTAAAAATTGTATAGAAGTGAAAACCTGAGGTTCAGCAGCAGGTGATGGTTCTCAAACATCGACCATGTGTGTGTGTGTGTGTGTGTGTGTGTGTGTGTGTGTGTGTGTGTGAGGTCACGTCTACTCACAGCATTGAGGAAGTCTGAGTGGTTAATGAAATAAAATCCACCAGCGAGGAGCAGCAGAGCTAAGACCACATTCTTCTTCTTTGAATGTCGTCGCATTTCCTGTCACGCAAACAAACACACGCGCACACACACACACACACACACACACACACACACACACACACACACAATCCCCCA
Organism: Xyrichtys novacula; assembly: GCA_962446985.1. Classification (NCBI taxonomy): domain Eukaryota; kingdom Metazoa; phylum Chordata; class Actinopteri; order Labriformes; family Labridae; genus Xyrichtys; species Xyrichtys novacula. The sequence goes on along the minus strand of OY660867.1, from coordinate 20,479,140 downwards.
TTATGCTGGTGTGTAACTCAGTCAGTACAACAGTAAATAATTTAGCAAACTGTTAATGAATGTTTCAGAGGGTCAGGTAGGACCTTCACACACACACACACCACACTTTTCTGCATCATTGTGAAATATTCTGTCATGATTATTCAGACGTAATAATCAGGTCAGTGTGTCAGTCAGCAGAGAGTAAACTCTCAAACTTTAATAGTTAATTATGATAGATTTTTCTCTAAGGTGAACTCTTCGTTACCAGCCCAGGACCTGTCTGACAACACTGTAGATACAATACGATACGCAAGATACAATACAATACACAAGATACGATACAATACAATACAATACACTTTATTGTCCCATTAGGAAAATTTGTCTTGGACTCCAAGAGCTGCACAGATTTAGCGGCCAACTGATGACACAAAGCACTAGACCTAACAAAGACACAGTCACACAAACCGCGTACATTGGACATACACACATTGCACCTACCCATATTGCACAAGAATCCCACAGAAATGGTCAAAAGAAACACAGCGACAATAGACGACAATGATAGAGAACAAGACACAGCAAGGTGAGACAAGGCCAACAAGACCAAAAAGAAAATGATAAGATAACAAGATAACACCATGACTTTGTTGCACAATCCGGCAATATTTTAGGAAACACTATTTAAAAACCTAATTGAAGTGGGTACAAATGAGTTTTTAAAATGGTTGAGTCTACATTTGGGGACTCTGTATCGCCTACCAGATGGTAGGAGTTCATACACTGGGTAAAGGATGTGAGAAGGACCGGCTAAAGCTCACTGAGCTTGCCTGAGAACAGACTGTTCATACATGGACTGCAGGAAAGAGTTTTCAGTCCTCCCTACAACTTTCATGGCAGTCTGCACCAGACGAGTAAGTTAAGATTTTAACTGGACAGAGAGATTACCGTACAAGGCTGACATCCCATGCTGGATAATGCTCTCCAAAACAGCCTGATAAAACATAATATGATCTTCTGATCAACAGCAAACATTTTTTCATCATGGATGAACAGAGGGGTATGTTCACCAACTGAGCGAGGGTCAAGCACCATCTCCTCGGTTTTCTTCACATTTATGGTGAGAAAGTTAGCATCACACCAGTGGACAAGAGACTGCTACTCATTAAAGTACAGGGAGGAATCTGAGACACCTCCTGAAAGCAGTAACAGCTGAATATTTTCTGTATTTGTGAGATATTTTTGTTTGGTCTTTGTGTGTGAATGTCAGGGTCTTTTGAGCTGTTGGGTTTGTGGTGTAAAAAGCATAAACACAATTATAAAAATCCAATCCCAGACTCTCACAGTGACAGATTTATTTTCACTGTCACTCACAGTGAGTTTCAGTTTTAGCAGCAGCTCTCTCAGAGCAGAATAAAATACCTCTATGTGCACGGCGACACGCAAAGACTCACAATGATCAAACACAATTTTGATTTAAATCACATATTCTGATAAAAAAGAGTGCAAAGATAACACACTAAAAAAGTCTGGTAAGGTCAAAAATACAGCTGCAGGAAGATCTTTGAACTAACCTGTTTCCTCTTTGATGGTTCAGATTTAACTTCCTTTTATTAAGGTCAGGTAGAAAGCCCCTATTTCCATATTTCAACACTGATTTTTTTTTTTTACAACACAATCAGTCATCTGATCCATTAGTTTCTTAACTGCTACCAGTAAAAAGTAGTTACTGCTGCCTCATCTTCTCCTCTCTCTCTGCCCACATTTCCTGTCAGTAAAAATACCTAAAAAAGTACGCTCAAAAAGGGAAGACAGCTTAGAGCTGAACCACAAACAGTGTTGAGCTGCTCTACAAAAATACATGAGCTTTCTGTCTGACAGCAGCCGTTTGTAGATGCAGTGATGAACTGTATGGGTAAATGCAATAATCTGAAGTTGCTGTTTTTGTACGGTGGCCCTGAAGGTAGACTGCACCAATATTCACCAATATTAAACATTAAACCCCTAAAAACAATTTATTGATGGAAAAAAATATACTTTTCAAAATGCAAAAAATATTTAATGTTATCCCAAAATCAATTGTCAAATGCTGGAGCTCATAAAAAATTCAAAATTAAATATATTTATAATATTTAGAGTATTTCAAATCAAATCCAAAATACTTAATAACAGAAGTAGTTTTCAATAAACTTAAAAATCTTAAAAACCATTTAAAAAAAAAAGTGAAGTTATTTTTTTTGGTTTAAAGTTTTTACCCTTCATAAAAAAATGTTTAAATGTTTCTGTTGCATTTTTCAAAAATGTTTCTCTCTAAATGAATTTAGTGAAATACTTTGTTACTGAAATATTTTATTCTTTTGCAGATTATGAAATGTGCATAACATTTAATTTAATCACCTGTATAGGACTTCTTTATCACATGCGAGTGGATATATGAATGATTTTACTGAATAATGATAAATGACACCTGCAATCAATGATTAATAAGGTTTTATTATCCGTCCAGATATTAACTTCTGGACAGATTGTAGGTTTGTGTGTGTGTGCGCACAGGTGCTTTGGGCACTAAGACAGTAGGCTACAGAAAATATAATAACAGTCAGTCTGAGAGTCTGTGGGTGTGAACAGTTCACAGTCTGAGCTAAAAATAACCTGAAGGACCCTCCTTCCAGAAACTTCCCCTCACTGTTCACACAAAACGACCCTCATTCCCCTTCACACACACACACACACACACACACACACACACACACACACACACACACACACACACACACACACACACACACAATGTACAGTAAACATGTATCTGCTGCTCTGGTTCTAAAAATAGACCCCCTTGTATCTCTAGAGTGTATCTGGTCAGTATCTTTACCCTCAGCTCCACCTCCAACGAGCTTTACACACACACACACACACACACACACACACACACACACACACACACACACACACACACACACACACACACACCTGAGTGACAGCACAGGTGTGTGTCAGTTCCATACAGACACACCTGTTACACTGACTCATTCTTTGATCTAGACACTGTGTACATAAACTTTCATTTGGATTCAAACTTTTCAGGATTTTCTGATTTAGTAACACACTCTGTAACATTTCACTGTGATGGTAATCATAATTCCATTCGTGTTTTGTCGTTAAAATGAGGAAGTACCGTCCGGACATTAGCGGTCCAGTCTGAATAAACCAGAGTCATTCTGTAACTCAGACATTATGTCTCTGTTGTATGTGAATCAGCGGGTTATAAACTCAGCTCGGGTGTATCTCTGTGAATAAACCTGTTATTAAAGCAGGATCAGCCTCTCAGTCAAACCAGTATTAGAATTTATTGACCCGAAGGTTTGGAGCCGTATTGGTTCCGCCCTCAGCTCCGAGAGAGACCATATCAAACTAAAGTGATGTTGACACAGGAAACAAATGACGGTCTGCTTCTATCACGGTACCCTCCGTGGTTCCCTCCCCCGGGTCCTCTCACCTCCTTCAGCCGGTGTTCCTGCTCCCCTCTACGGCTGGCGCTCCGTCGGTCAGCGGGCTCTGCTCCGGTGTGTCAGGGACTTATAAGGGCCGGAAACTCGGAGGGCTCACCGGGGCCGAAACGATCACTGTCCGGTTCAAAGTGCTGAACATGATCCCGACAACAGTTTCCACATCCCACTTCTACTCCTGCATGCGCTCCGACTGCGTCTCTCTCTCTCTCTCTCTCTCTCTCTCTCTCTCTCTGTGTGTGTGTGTGTGTGTGTGTGAGTGAGCACCAGGTGCACCGGCTTTATATGGTCCAGGTGGGTCGTCACACAGCACACACATATGCACACACACCCTCGGGGGCGTTAGTTTATAAAGTCAGATCAGCTATTTGTGTTTACCTAAACTCAGCCTGTCCGTATTAACGTGTCATTGATGGGAAATCTGTTTCTTTTCAGTGATCAGATCCTTTGGCTCCGCTTCATAACAGTCTCTGAATTATATTTGACGCAGAAGTTGCCAATATAATATCACTCAGATGATGATATTCAAACTAGAATAATATAAAATACTGTCAAAAAACACATGACCTTTATGCAAAACAATTGTTTTATACAGTGTCTCTGAAATAAGACAAGCAAAAAGTGTATTGGCTGTTAGGGTTTAATGAGTTTAAGCTGCTAACTTGGTCTCAAAGCTTGAAAAAGAAGACCTCTTGAATGAGTAAATGTTTTTGAATCAGCGTGTGTTTGGTTTAGCTTTCTCAGCCTGTTGCTCTCTGAACCTGGACTGTATGAACTGATGGTGTCATGTAAGCTCATGTGAGCTGGGCATATAAATATATGTATGACAGGATAATAATACTCCAAGCTGTGTTAACTCTTAAAGCTCCAGTAAGGGGTTTTTAAAAGACAAAGTAATTCTATAAAGATATTTTACTGCATGTCTACTTTGTTTACACTATGGATCAAATAACAAGTTTATAATAACAGAAAAGTCATTTTTTACTCACTGTTTTTAAGATTGCTCTCTGGGCTTTGTGTCTTTACTCAAACAGGACAGAAAGAGAGATGGAAAATGTGCAGAGACAGATGGAGGAATGATTTCTTCCATCTGATGAGTGGTGAAAGGCAGTAATTCAGATATTATTTTAATTATTCAGTGAGAAATTGCTTTATTATTCAAGAGACTATAGACAAAGATCCACCTCAATAGAAGGGGTGAGCAAGGGAGCATTTCAATCCAGAATCTGACTGCTGACAATCACTAAATATCCCCATTTCTACACTGACCCTTAAAAAGGAAATGAAGAGTTAGTGGAGGATTAAAGAAACTGAATTGTAATTAATAAAAGCTGGACACACCAGCTCTCTCTCTTGCCTCATAGGGTGGGGCTTCTCTCCTCGAGCTGATTGGGCCTTGAACATCTCCTCACTGTCAGATTACAGTCAGACTTAAAGGAGCCTCTCTGCCTCAGACATCATTTCAAACATCCATCCCAGCTCTACTCTCAGACTTCCTGTAGCTGAGCAGCCTCCACATCGGTTTCCTCCATTATTCTCTATACTGCCCCCATCAGATCAAACTCTGACCTCTCCCTAATTGCTCTTTAATCGACTTCTTTACGACAGCTCACCCTTTAAGTCTTATAAGATCAAAGTTTGTTTCTGGGTCTGAGAAGGTTAAAGACACTTGGCTCCCTCTCCTTTAGTCACTTTTACTCATCTAAAGTCTGAACTCTCACAAACACAACCTGAACAGTGAAAAGGGAACTGTAGGTAACTGTAGATGTATTTCCATTTCCTCTTAACTTTGTATTTGCATTCCTAACAACCTTGCTCCTACATACATCCTCTTCGACTTTGTATAATTTCTGTTGTAAACAAAATCTGGTGTTCGTGCACATTATAAACATGTTACATGTTGTTTTTATCTCACTGAATAATCTTCGCTGAACATGAGCTGAGCTTTGGTTTCTGAAGATTTTCAATGAGACAAAACTTTGCATAAGAGTTTGTCAGAGCTTCTTTATTTTGCATTGACGGCAAATTGGTCAAAGTGCATGTTTGACTGGTTATACAGAGGATCATGTGATATGACGTGTGTGTGTGTGAGTGTGTGTGTTTATTCAGGCTCTGCAGACAGTGTGTGCAGCACAGAGGTGAGGATGGACAGGAACCCTCTCAGAGCTTCTTTGTCTCTCGGCTGCTGCTGAAGAGTCACTTTAACCTCCTCCTCTTTGTCACCTGTTGTTTCCTCTCCCTCCTCCTTTTCTTCCTCCTCCTCCTCCTCCTTCTTCACCTCTTTGTCCCTCCCTGTGTACAGCAGCTCTCCCAGTATGAGCGTACTGTTAACAGAGAGTGTGTGCTGAGTGTGTGTGTACAGGTAGACCCTCCAGGGGAGTGTGTGTGGTGGTGTGAAGGCTAACGTCTGGATGTTGAGCAGCTGCATGGCGGCCTGAAGGCTCTGAGGTGAACAGTGAGGGACGGCAGGGCATCGAACATGTTCCACCAGACACTCTATGTCCTTCTCTACTGTTTCCTCTGAACCTGCAGATGAAAAAAGAGCAGCAAACTCAGAGAAATTTCCCTCACATCAAGTCTGAGCTGGTGAAATCTGGAGCTGAGTGAACGATTTTGGATGAACTCCAGTCTGCAGATTTCACTTTTCTTTTACAGTTTGTGTCCTCTTCTTCCTGTCAAACTGTCTTCCTGTCCCTGGAGCAGAGAGCTTTCAGAATAAAAGAATCTTTATCTATTGAATTACCTCGCTCAGCATGCACAGCTCGTCCCTGCAGCCACAGACGCTCAAACTCCTCCGGGCTGAGAGCTGGGGACAGGGACAGACTGAGGGGAGACGGGACGTCTGCAGAAGAGTCTGCAAACTGACCAACACCATCTGAGTCTGAGGGGATGAGGACAGTCAGAGAGAAGAAAAGGAAAGGGGGGGAGGCAGCAGAACGGGGGAAAGGAGAGGGAGGTGAGGATGAATTAGGGGGTGACAAGAGAATTGGATGAGTGCCAAGGGGGCAGATTTGTGATTAAAATGGTTCTGCATTCCCAGAAATGGACCTTAACCTTGGGAAAAATCTTCTCAGTCTGAATAACAAATCTTTTTATACCAGTGAAATCCCAGAGGAGATTTAAAACACTGGGAGCTTTCAGAGAGCCTCTCAGAGGGACCACAACAAACAAGAGAGAGCTGCCGAAAGTCCTCTCTGCTGACCCCACACTGAAGTCTGTGACTGATCCAGGGTAGATAGAGATTAAAAATGTTTCCACGGAAAAGATTTTAATTTAACTCAAGTATCACTTAATACAACCAGTCTGGACTAATGTTAAATGTCAATAAAAACACAATTTTACAATTTGCAAATTATTTCAAGCCAAATTCGATTGAAAAGCAGTGAAAAGACAATGATTTAGATGTTAAAACTAAAAAATCTCTTCAATTTTGATGGCAGCAACATGTTTTTCAGTGGTCAGAGCAACTTTTAGTAAGTTCCTGAGAGTCAAATGTGAAAGAATGAGTGGATTTCATCATCTGCAGTTCATCATGTCATTAAAAGATTCAGAGAATCTGGAGAAATCTCTGTACGAAAGGGACAAGGACCAAAACCAAGACTGGCTGGTCCTGATCTTCCGGCTCTCAGGCAGCACTGCATTTAACAACAGGCAGGAATCTGTCATGGGTGTAGCATCAAGACAACCCTGTGAGTGAAACTCACACATTCCTTAAAGGAAAGGTTCCTTATCTGGTCCCAGGACACAGGATCATATAAATCTCTCTAGACCTGTTTGGACTTTCAGCTTACACAAAGACAACCTGAGGTTGACCTAAACCTCAGGTTGGGTCATTGGCTCTTCTCAATTAGTCAATTTAAAGAAAAGAGACAAAGTTTTTATTACTTTTCAAACTGACTCCATCTCTGACCATCTAAATAAACATTAATGCCTCAACCCAGGTCTCCTATTTGAGATTCACTGTCTGAAGAGTGTGAATCCATGGAATCCCAGAGGAGTTCTGAGGAGCAGGACACTGACATCCAGACCTCTGTCCTGAAACCCTGATTAGCCATATGCTGCTAAAAACAGCATCCCTTTGGTGAAAAAATACAAATGACTGATAATGATGTCTGATGCTTTCAGCTATTTAGTAATCTGTTTTAACATGAAATATGTGTTAAAATGAGATGTTTGGGGTGCATAGATAGCCTAGCAGGTTAAAGTGTGCCCCACATATGGGGATTATGGTCCCTGTATCATTCGCAGGTTCGAGTCCAGCCTGACCATGTGCTGCAAGTCATCCCCCACCCCCCATCTCTATCTATCTCTCACATTTCCACTCTGTCTTATCCATTAAAAGCAAAAAATATCTTTAAAAAAAAAAGAGACATGTGATATCAAACAGGGCTGATGCTGTCTCATGTGTTCATTATTCATATTCTAAATTCATCTAAAGCCACATCCAAATTTATCTCTTCACCAAAGTTCATGTAGGTTAATATCTTAGAGCATATTCACTCACTATCAATAACTTCCGTAATCATAGTCTGACTCAGAATCTTTCATTTACCAATCATTATTTATCCCTATTATCTTATCCTCATTTTTTGTATGTATGTTGTACCATCATTTATCCTGTAATAAACAGACTGGTTATTTTTCTAAGTTCTTGTCTGTTAATGTTCTTCCAAAAGTGGAGTCCCTGAAATGAGAATTCAAGCTTGAGATATGAGATTGATTTAAAATTGATTAAAGATTGACTTAATGTTTGATTTCTGGATTAAACTCTTTATTCCTACTGTTAAAGGTGGGTGGAGCCCCTTTTAATGAGTGCATTAATGTCATAATTTAAGATTATCGTCAAAAATTAATCTTAAGATTTTTAATATAAATTCAAATCACTACATGGAAGACACTGCATGGACTCAAAATCACTTTCAGAAACTATTTTTTGTGGTTACCCATACCACCAGCATCACTGTTGGTATAGGGATGGAGATACAGGTTTAGGAGCAACACATGCTGCCATCCAGACAGTGTTGACTTTTTCAGGGTTGGCCTTTATATTTCACCTCTCAACATCTTCAGCCTTTTAAATCAGAGACTCGCCTGATTACATTCCTGCAGGTGTGGCCAACATGTCAGTAGAAAAACAACATTCTCGAAAAACAGGTTATAGAAACCCTAAATACCAACAGCTCCCAAAGAAACCACTGAATCAGGAAATGTACCTCCTACAGTTCAACTTTCCATGATCTGTAAAACCAGATAGCATGAGACATCATCAGTCTGACACATGAGGTTTAAACAAAGCTGCAGAGAGCAGGACCAGACTACAGGACACCCAGAGGTCTAAAGGCATCTACTACATTCATCCAGAGGAGTTAAAGCAACTTTACACAGTCTCTTGTCCAGAAGTGCAAACTTTAAATTTATATTTGACAACTTGAGCAATGACTTAAAAAATGTCTTGTGTATTGCCGCCCAGGCTGTCCAACAAGCCTGTAGTTGGAATGCTGTCTGGTCTATTCTGCTCCACCTCTTAAAACCGACTCTGAGAAAGAAGTGCTGTCAATAAATCTAACTGAACATCCACTGGTTTCGGATAAGCCTCCTTTTTCAGCTTATCAGAAAAGAGCAGAGTGCAGGACAGAGAGACTTTTTTTGCTTTTCAGACAGACTGAAGGTGTTGGAGGACGATGCACACGGCTGTGAATGCTCTGATGACTTTCTGTCATGTGATTCAGGATTTGTCGGCATGTTTTTCTCAAATTATGTGTTTTAACATCTGTGATTTTGGTAAAATGTGCTGCTGCTAATCTCGGTCAGGACGCTCTTGTTAGAGACTCTTAATCTCAATTAGTCTCCTCTTTAAAATACATTTAAGTAAAACTGCCAAAACCTGAAAACTCAACAGTGATGCTACAGAGGATGAACATCATATAAAAAGGGCAGTAATTCAGTCTACTGACAGAAATGTTGAGCTTACTGGAAATAAAACTGCAGATGGTGGTTCAGTTTCTTTCAGATCAGTCAGAAATTCAGACTTCATCATCACCTGGACTCACTCTTAGCTGGTTAGTCTCCCCTCCTCCTACATGAACCGTGAGTGATGAACTTTCCTGCTTTCCAGCACCCAGGACCCAGTTCAATAATCTCATAGCTAGAATCAGGACCAGGAGTTCTCTATAGGACACAACTATTGGTGCTCTGTTTCAGCCATGAAGCACCAGTTAATCGGTCTACCAAGTCTCAGTTTCTCTGTAAATTCATCCGTCTGTACTGAGTCTTAGTTTAACTGTTACTTTACCAGTCTGAACCAAACTCAGTTTCACTGTAAATCCATCAGTCTGTACTGAGTCTTAGTTTTACTGTTACTTCACCAGTCTGTGCCGAGTCTCAGTTTCACTGTAAATCCATCAGTCTGTGCTGAGTCTCAGTTTCTCTGTAAATTCATCAGTCTGGGCAGAGTCTCAGTTTTACTGTAAATTCAACAGTCTGTGCCGAGTCTCAGTTTCACTGTAAATCCATCAGTCTGTACTGACTGAGTCTCAGTTTCTCTGTAAATTTATCAGTCTGTGCTGAGTCTAAGTTTTACTGTTACTTCACCAGTCTGTACCGAATTCAGTTTCACTGTAAATCCATCAGTTTGTACTGAGTCTTAGTTTTACTGTAACTCCATCAGTCTGTGCTGAGTCTCAGTTTCTCTGTAAATTCATCAGTCTGCGCAGAGTCTCAGTTTTACTGTAACTTCACCAGTCTGTGTCGAGTCTCAGTTTCACTGTAAATCCATCAGTCTGTACTGAGTCTCAATTTCACTGTAAATTCAACAGTCTGTGCCGAGTCTCAGTTTCACTGTAAATCCATCAGTCTGTACTGACTGAGTCTTAGTTTTACTATAACTCCATCAGTCTGTGCTGAGTCTTATTTTCACAAGTCACAATAAATTCCGCTGACATTCATCCTACCACAGTATCTTAAATCCAGAGTGAACAGATGTTACATTGCTCTTTAGACAGTCAGGCTGGAAGGATACTCAAATAACCCAATCAGGATACAAGTTTGTAAAAAAAATAAAATAAATAAAAACCTGAATTCCAGCTTGAAAGGATCTGTCTGCAGCATAACAACAACTTAAAAATGCAAGAGCTGTTTAAGGAGGTCTGATTATCGCATCTAATGCAGCCTTGAAAGTGCCTGTTGAAAGCCTTACACATTCCCTGCAACATGCAGTGCAACCAACCTGAAACTGTGAAAGAGTAAGACGGCAAATATCAGATGTCATTTTTTCATAACAAGATATCAGATTGTGTCTCTTGGAAGACTTGCACATGATTTTCAGATTTAGCGATCTACTGAAACCAAAGAACAATAGCCTCTGTATTCAGACAGAGACAAAGAAGTCTACTTCAGTTCCATCTATTCTTGAGTTTTGCTCTATGTATCATTTCAAATAAAGCCCTCTGAGTTTCACCTGGGTTCACCTGGGTGAGTCTTTAATGCCACAAAAGTTAGGCTTTTATCTTTAACAACAAACAAACTGGAAATAAAACCACTGAGAGGAAATCCTGTTGTTTACAGGAGGATTAATTACTGGGTATCAATATCAGAGAGATTCATTACTTTTCGGTCTAACCCTCTAAAAGTTCCACCAATGAGCTGATTAAACGTTTTTTTTCTAACAGGCAAACTCCCCTAAGCTCTGTCAGGTGATAATGACAGAGTAAAAACAGCTCTTTTTTCATTCTTTACTTTAAAAATGTTGATTTTAGATAGTCTTATATTTATGGTGTGTAAAGTGAAAACATCCAGTCTTCTCTTATTTTATTTTTGATGATTTGTACATGATGAGAATATTTCCTAAACTCAATCATGAAAAGATTTTAGATATAGGAATGTTAAACTTCTAGAGGGTCTGTTTATTTTACTCTCAGTCCCTGACTGGGTAAAATACTGACTCCAACCCTCTCTCAACTTTTCACCTTTTTTTATTCAAGTTTAAGGAAAGACTTGAACTCACCTGGATGAACCTCGTCGACTCTGCTGCAGCTCAGAGTGTCTGACAGGTCATTCTTAGGTTTGGGGTCAAAGGTCACATGTTCGGGACTTCCTCTGCTGGAGGTCTCTGTCTCCAGGGTGACCTGCTTCAGAGGATCTAGAGTGTTAAAGCTGGATGCCCATTGGCTGATGGGCTCTGCAGGACGGCCAATCAGGACACCCAGCGAAGGGTCTGACCTCCGACCCTGAAGGACCTTTCGAGTTTCCTCAATCCCACAATGCAACAGACGATAGTAGAGAAGAGCCAGGTCACGCACACACATGTCTGTCTCCTCCTCTGAAAAATAAAGGGTCTAAGTCACAATTTCTGTGTCTTTTACACACACACACACACACACAAACACAGACACACACACAGACCTATGCAGAAGTGCAGCAGTCGTCCCAGCATGTCCTGAGTCTCTGCAGGTCGGCAAAGAAACAGCCTCATGGCAGTCGTCAGCAGCTCCAGCTTCACTCCCACAGATGCCTCACTCCTCACGCCGTCAATGAACACCTCCAGTGTGTAGGGGGCGCTAGAGACCCGCTCCCCGTACACACCCAGCAGCCACAGCAACGCCTGCCTGCCCTGATGGATGAACAGAGGGTCAGACTTGACCTCAAGACCTGAACTGACTGAAACTTTAACTCCATGATCCTGAATTTCAGAAACTTCTTTTTGAAATGTTCAAAAAGTTATACATTGCTCTCTGTCATGGTCATACCAGAAACCTTCAGTTATTCTCAAAGTCCTTTGAGATTCATCAGGTCACCAAATGTCATGTGCCAGACAGATATACAAAAAAAATCCTAAAACAAGGGAACTCAACCACGGAGTAAGTTACAGGGCAAACAAACCAGGAAAAGGAGCTTTTCTAAACCGCTGTCTCTGGGAACCACTGAACAATGGAAGCTCTTAGTCCAGGAGGGACTGACTCACCAGGAACTGTGCTGCAGGGTCATGCAATAGAAATTTAAGAGTGAACCCTGAGGAGACACATTTATAAAGTAAATACGTAGAGATATAAACATTTTAAAGTTTCAACTGTGAAATCATGACAGCCGGTGTGTTCACATGACACTATTTTGACCTCCTGCACAGGAGGGAACATAATCGAGCTTTGTACAAATATAAACATCAGAAATGGGACCAACGGTTCTGAAGCAAACAGTGAGATCATGAGGTGCAAACGTCATTTTTGGATCATGGTTCACATATGATCATGAAGCCGCAACATGACGTTTCAGGACCATGAGAAATGCAGTTACCCCCACTGGCCTGCTTTATTATGACACAATAATATTCAGCATTTTTAGCTAACGCACACACACACGCACATGCAAATAACATGTGAAGTGCTGTCTGACAGAAATCATGTTTACAGATTTGCATTGTCTTTTTCAAAAGCAAGCAAGGCCATCATTGACAAGACTGGTGATTTTTGCGATCATGTGGACAAAGACTACTTCCTCCACAGGGTGGCGCCATAACAGACACAAAGTGAAAGTTACTCACAGGAGCTTGAAAAGCCTTTCGCAATTTTTTTTTTTTTTTTCAAAACTAAACTTTCAACATCATTCAGAGGAGTTAACTGGTAACCAGTTAACCAGTCATGGTCATTTGACGTCTAGCCAATTAGATTGTGTTGTGGGTGAGCAAGACAGAGAGGTGCAAGAAAACAAACCCAGAGAGAAAGACACTGACAGTGGAGCCAATGAGGTGCAAAGTTTGATCAGCTGTAAAATAAAAGACCAATACAGATAATCAGTCAAACGGCAAATATCAGCCATAATACTTTCTCTTCTCTTTATACAAACAGCTCTAAAAAAATATAAACCCTCAAGAGGATATTTTGTTATTTTGCGACTTATTTTGTTATTTTGTCACTTCTCTTTAACACTCCTGAATTTTAAGGTTTTCATTTCACTTTTTTCTGTGTTTGAGCAGTGCTTTAAAACAAACTGACCTAGCCTTCTGTGGTGCACTTCATTTACGTTTAGTCATTCATTTTTCAGCGTGTTAATGTATAACCGCTATAGTGTACTGAGTGAGGAATCAAAGGTAAGGGGTCAAAGGTAAACCCTCACATGTCTTTTCAGCAGGAACTAAACATTATTAGTTTAGACACAAATCAGCTGATAGAGGGTCTCCATTTTCTGTGGTAAAAATATCTATAACCAACCACTCAGTCTATCTATGTAGTGTCAAATCACAGCAGTCATTATTCACTCGTAATAATCACCTGCTGCAGGGTTCAGTCACAGCGACTCAAACAGATGTGATGCTTTCAGACTCAGGCAGGTGACAGGTGTTTGGAGCCTGGAGTCATAGTTTGCATCTCATTTGTGTTTCTCCCTTATTAGAATCTCAGGCCATTCAGGAGTCATGTTTACAGAGGTGTGTTCACCTGGATTTTCTGGAGTCAGCTAGTCTGAAAGTGCTGGTTAAGTAAGGATAAGAAAACAGGTGTGACAACAACACTCAGATTTACACACAGTGTTCACAGGCCAATCAAGAATAAATGTGCTTTACACATAACCCAGGTGGCTTCTAGTCACAAAACAAGGGAAAAGGTCTGTTTTCAGTAAACAAAGGTCTGAACAATGTTTCATGACTAAATCGTGGATCTGCAGGTGTTTGTGTTCACAACGTAGAACCGCCACAGAGACTGCAAACCTTTAAAGTGAAACCCTCCTTCTTTTCCAGCATCTAATAGAGCAAAAACAAAACACTACAAACAGAAATGTCTGCTGATAAACAACCAAAACCCTGAGTTCACATCAAACCCTCCTGCTTATTACTGACAATACACACTACTGAATATAGAAGACCATCAATGTGAATAAAGATATTACAAAGGAGACTCTTCACCTTAATTGTACATTTTTAGTATTTCACCTGTTATTCTTTCAGTTACTATTTTGACTTTGATTGAAAGCTGTTTTGAAATAGTGTACAATAGCTTTTAATTGAGTCAGAAAGTATTGCAATCATTTCTGAAAAAACTCTAAAGACTAAACATAAGCTAACATAAGAGGCGGTTTGCTCTTGACATGGTTCAGTTTTAACCTGCATTTGTGGAAACAGTGATAAACGGTGGTCTTCCTCTATAAGAACTTTTTACAAGCACGTTCCTGCATCACATTTAAAATGTGCAAAGATTTTTCATTAAACAAAAACAGTTTTTATTTTCTATATCTAATAGTGTGTCTTTGGATTATAATTCAAGTTCAATATAAACCTTATTTGATTTGAAAATCAGCAGATTTTGTTTCCATCATCACTCAATGCAGCGTCTCAACTCCTATGGAATTGGAAGGTAAGTGCTTCCTGCTTAAGTGCAGTTTTTCTTCATGTTCTTCATATCTGTCTCTTCATTATGATGCTTTATATTCCATCTGCTGTGCAGTGGTGTCTGTATGTGTTAGTTTGTGTGTGTGACTGACCTGGCTGTCCTGCAGCATGTCCTCACAGCCCTCCAGAGCCTCACACACAATGTCGCTGCACTGAGGACACACCCACACCAGGTCACGCATCGTCTGCACCACCGCTGAGGAGCAAACAAAGGATCCTCACATCAGCTCTCAGAAAACTTGATCTATTTGTCTGTTGTGGCTGTCGAATCTTCATCCACAGACAAGAACAATTGGCATACTTAGACCCACATACTCTGAGAAAGAGGTGAAACATTATTGAAATGCCAAGTTTAGGAAAAGTGGTCCTAAAGAGGTTTTTGGGTCAGAGAGCAGACTAATTGGCAGGTGGGAGTGAGCTCCAGAGTCTGTGAGCTACAAAAACCAAGGATCAGTCACCTTTAGTTTGAGTTTTTGTGGCCTTGTTGGCCCATCTAAGAGATATTTTAAGCATCATAAATAACACACTTTTTCAAGGAAATGTAGGATCCTAAATCAGAAATAAAGAAGTATGGCTGATTTTTGTTTCCTTTTGCATTAATGAAAATGTTAAAACCAAAGTCCACACTCTGTGGTTTGTGTAGAAACCTGTAGATTTTTTTTACCGGAGGTGATGTGATCCTGCTTGAGTCCTAGTAGTCCTGTTAGGATCTCCAGACATTTGTCGCTGTAGCTCCGCCCAATCCTACCTGCACCAATCACACAGGAGACATGGAAGCACAAGGAGATAAGAACCATGCTTAACAGCGGGAACTTTGCTCAGGGCTGAGGACCCTTACAGTGAGCTCAGCTCTGAACATTTCTCACTGGCTGAAAATTAGCATTGAATTTATTCCCCCTTTTTTTGGCAAAACCAGAATGTTTGTTTTTACTTATATCATAATTTAACTGATCAACACAGTCACAGAAAACCAGAACTGAATTCAGTCCTTATTCGATGTCTGTCAGGAACTAAATTTAGAGTGTCTCTGTTTTTGACTCAAGTTCCAACATACAAAATTACATGTACAACACACCAATCATCTGGATATTTGCATGTCTTTACACTCCAGCAAAGCACAAGAAAATCAGGCATAAGGAACCTTTAAGGTCAGTGAGAAACAGTTCCTGATACCAAAATTTCCAGGCATTTTGGTGGAAACATGTCAGTAGATATTTTAAGTCCTACTGTCCCAACACCAGCCAGAGATACTAATGTGATTTCTCCAGCACTCAAATCAAATCTTAATGTACAAACTGAGGGTGCAGCATTTTTTCCCTCTAACCCTTTAGTAACACATCAATAGTCTCCTGAACAACAGGAAGCAGAAGTGTGTGGTTGAGATCTGAACAATAAAAGGACAGGTGTGTTTACCTATGGCAGAGATTGCAGCCTGGGCGGTATCTGTGTTGACATCAGTGCAGTATCCTTTTAGCTCATCAAGTAACATGACCACATTCTCATCGTTTACCAGCTCAACCAGGACCTGCACAAAACAGGGTGTGAGATACAGTACTGGCACTGCAAACACAACACAATTGAAAATACAGTACTGTTACTGTCAACACAACAATTTAAAAAACAGAACTGTCACTGCAAACAACACAATTTAAAATACAGTACTGTTACTGCAAACACAACATGGTGTAAAGCACAGTTGTGTCACTGCTCAAAGTATGAGAATCTGGGGACATGGCTGTGCATTAAAGGAGATTTACTGGTAAATCCTTGAAGCTGGTAGATCTAGAGCTCATCAGTTAAGATGAAGTAGCAGATAAACAGACCTCATAACTTTTCAGGAGTCTGTAAATGTTTTTTAAAGTCTGAAAAACTCTTCTCTTTCATACTTTTCTCTATCTTTAATAGTCTTGAAAGCAGCATGCCAGTCACTGAATCAGTTAAGGTTAGTGTTCTGTCACTATCTACATTTGTGCTTAGTGAGCTGTGTGTTTTGCATGTCACGGTATTTTAATCCCATTGCCCAGTGCTGCAGAACAGGATCTTTCAGTAAGACTAAGTAACATTCATCTAGATATTTACAGAAGGGGGTATGAACATCAGAAACAGTTGTATTAAAGTCATACTGGCCAAAAAAGTAAACGAAACACAGAGTTAAAAAGGATTCACCTGCATCTTCCTCTGCTTGATGTAAGCTGGCTCAGCATAGCCACAGAAGAACCTTTTGTAGTGCGCCCCCAAGAGGCCAGGAAGAGAACACAACAGCAGCTGGAAGTAGAGAGCAACACAAACTCAGGATCAAACTGCAGGACTACAGAGAGACTGACAACCCTGATAAACAAATAAAAACAGACAAACATATGTAAATAGCTAGAGTAAAATGATCTCTGACAGATAAACAAAGCATGTTTACAGACTGACACTGTGTCTTTTTCACAATGTCCTCTGTGTCTTTTGTCTTATGCTGTTTTTGAAGTCGTGCTCAAAGACACACATGCTGGCTCCACTCATGCTGACCCTCACACTGACCTGTATGTGGCAGAGCGCGGCGAACCTCATCTCTCTGGACGTACTACCACAGGCAGCCAGCAAGGGTCCTCGTACTCGCTCCAGAGCCGCCTGGCCGACGGCGGGGAGTCTGGAGCAGAGGTGGAGAAAGAGGCTGAAGGTGGCGGCCATGACCGGAGGGTGAGGGCTGACCAGGGAGGCGTCCAGCAGGGACAGGATGTCAAAGAGCTCGTCCTCTGTCTGAGGTTTGTACCGCTGGAGGACTCTGAGGACCTCACACTGACCCCATACGTCACACTCCTTCAGCCTGAGAGGAGAAAATCAGAAGGACTGTGAGGGGTGGAGAGCCAAGGAAGACGGGGAGAAGAAGCCAAAGCTGGGAGTCAAACAAGCAACTGCTGTGACAAGGACTGAAGCCTCAACATGTTGATTGAGCACTTGAACTGCTTGAGTTGCACACCGTCTTTGAAAAGATATTTAGGTTAGATTCAAGTGTCATTCTCATGTGCAAAATTATGCAGCAAACACGCAACTCCAAAGATCTGCCGTTCCTCAAATGTCCACTAGAGGCCCCTCCAGACCCTGTGCTCAGTTGTCCGACTTCACAGCAGAGATAAATATCTTTGAGTAAACAACAGTTTTGTTATGAAGATCATTTACTTTCTCAAACACGTTTTTAGAGAGGTGAATTTTTCTATGCAGAAATGTTGGTATAGTAAGGGGCACAGCTGATTTAACTGGAAGGCGGGCGTGTCATATCTGTGTGGCCTTGAGGTGGTTGATTTTGAGCTCTGAGGCTTTTTATCTTTTGCTTTTCTGTGTATTACGGTGAATTAATGAATCCAGGTTTTTTAAATTTTAAGAAAATGACCCAAAGAAATATTGTTACTGTTCATAATGTGTTCACAAGTGCTTATGAATGTGTTGGCTGGAGTAACTAATTTATCAGAAGAATGTATATGTGTAAACTTTGTCCTTGTTTTCAGATTGTAAAGATTTGTGTGTTTGATATGCAGCAGGTTTGGAGCCCACAGACAGTCTTTGATCTCTGCGGTTGTATCAAGGTTTCCTGGTAACTTCAACAGAGAAATCTGTCAGGAAGAGCTGGGAAGCTAATGGGCCAGCTGATTGGATTAAGTGTCTGCAGATAAATGGATGACTGTTGAAAGATAGAGATGAAGACAGAGCGACAGAGGCTGAGTGCTGCAGATTAATGCTTCTGTTACACATAGAAAGAATACAAAAACATAGACACGCTGCGGCTACAGTTTAACCTCTCAGTAGACTTTAAACACGGTTTTAACAAACACAAGCTTTAAAAATCAAACAGGGCTGCTTACAGCACGAATAAGAGAGTCCAAGATTGAAACTGCTGCAGCACGGCAAAAATAAGAGAAATATCCTGTTACTCTGACATCCAGCACCATCCTTCCTGGTTTTCACGGCCTCACCTGTTGAGCAAGTGGTGTGTGATGGGTTTGTTTATTGCCACTCCTCCCTCCTCCTTCAGGATCTCCTCCAGAGCTCGGAGGCAGTTCACCATCACCACAGGGTCAGGGTCCCTCAGCAGGCTGTACAACTCGTTCACCACAGATGCATCTGAAAAACATGTCAACAAACTGCATGAAAACAAAGACTGTCAAAATAGCAGTTGGCCACAGACAAAACTCACATCCTTCAGCTGTGTCTAAATTTCTGTCAGAGTAAAAGCAGCTTATTGAAAAGTGTCAGTCAGATGCTGAATAGAGCTGAAATTAAGGTTCTCACAGATGCCAGCATGAGATAAAGAAGGAGGTTTTGGAGTTGCTGATCACGCTAACCTACTCTATAGGTGACCTAGCCCTGCAGAATGAAAGGTGAAAAAGATTACATTAGGTCTCATTTAAAATATCCAAGAAAGCAATGAGACTTATAAACAGTGAATGGGGAGACAACTTCTCTTTCTACACCTCTTGGGTGTAATAATCATCATATTAACCATTTTGCACTGCAGACGCAGTAGTTCTTCTGCCTTCGCGTCTCGGTCTGATTACATTTCCATGAAGAAATGATCATAAATGTTCTTTCTTGAGCTGCATCACCCCGCTGTAGTTCGTAATGGACTGGCCTGAGGTCTCGCTACAAACAAGCGGCTGCTGTAAGAGAGTAGGTGAGTTGTGTTTAGTCTCTTTGCTAAAGAAATCAGGCAAAGCTAAAAAGAAGTCTGGGTGCTAGTGCTGTGGCTAGGACCCTATATGTACAGTTGATGAAATTAGGTGCTGTTCTGAGTATTATTTGTGACTATAGAGTGGCATTTTGGTTGAGGTTTGTTTATGGCTCCTCAGACCACTGTGTATTGCTATCATGTGGTCGTTACTAAAGTTGGTATAACTAGAGAAGCAAGCGGTCAGCAACATTCATCTCTCAAGGGGGTTTCTAACTCTGTGTTGCGGTGTGTTTGACCCTAAATTTATTTTACCCCGGAATATCCCTTTAAGACTGAGTGTGAAAATAGAGGCGAAGAGAGAAATGCATCTGTACCAATCTCTGAGTTTGGTTGAAGGTTGTGCAGTTTGGCCCAGCCGAGGACGGCTACTCGTCTCACACAGGCCGCTCTGTCTCTGAGTCCAGCTGTGAGAGGCTGCTCCACGTACTCTACCAGAGAGGGTAACCTGAGACACACAGACATAAACCTCATTAATATAACACTCACAGGCTGATGAGGCAATTGGTACACAAACAATGAGTGCAGTGCATCACCTGAGGTTGGTCATGTTCCTCAGGGCCAGGCTGCGGACCATTGGGTTGGGGTCCTGACAGTCCTTCCTCAGTGTGTTGATGACCAGCAGTGACAGTTCTGGGTTCAAAGCAGCATAAGAACAAAGGAAGACGTAGACCAGTTTCTTCTGGACTATGTCGACTGTGGCACACGCTTTGACCATCTCACTAAACAGACCCGACACATCCACACCCTGTGACATCGACCTGAGACAGACGGAGGGGGGAGAGAGGAGAGAACAAGAGAGAGAGTAAAGCTTTTTGGGCATTAAGATAGAATACTGTCTCTCAGGTCTTTGCATTTCAGGGCTCTTTTCTGGCCTTCAGGGGTGAGAAGGATGGTTTTTACTGGCACACACCAGGCCTGCTACAGTTTCTAGTTGGTATTCAGAGCAACATGAAGGGGACAGTGAGGTAATATGAGGCATTTTTTATATTTCAGATCACTACATCAAGGCAATCGTAGTTTAGTCTCTAACTAGTGTATTTGCATATATTTCAAGATGTTGTACATCCCTGCAAACCAACATAATGAGTGTAAACATAACTGTCTTGATAATATAACATGCCAAAAAAAGTGGTCTGCTATAGTCAACTTACCCCATGTATGGGGTAAGTTGACCATAGGAGCGGGGTAACTTGAGCCATATCCCTACTACCATAGCCCATCTCCTAAATATGTGGTCACATGATCTTTTTTTTTTTACCATTTCCAAGCAACAGGGGGTGGCTCAACTTACCCCACTCTCCCCTATGTGCTGTATCTGCCAAAAGTACTAATACAGTCAAGCTTTCTTGACTACAAAGTCCTGAAATTTTCTCGATATTGTGTAATCTAACCATGACACTGGTAATAAGCTTGGTTTTGCTGGAAATTAAGTGGTACACAAATTACTGAAGTATGTAGTCTGGCTGTCATACCAACACTCCAGCTTGTTTGACAATAACAGGCCATACTGACTGTCATCCCTGTGGTGGGTAATTACCTTACCCCTGCCAGCTACCTCATACTATGCCACCTCTAAACCGTGCAATTCCACCCTTTAAGTGTTTAATGATAGATAGCCTATGAGAGTCAACGGGTGCATAATCGCACAATTCATGTGTCACCACTCCTCCTGTAAACAAATCTGATGAACAGCAGTCGGTTCGTCACCTGCCACTCACCTGATGACTTTGAGGATGGTGTTTCTGTAGCGCAGCTGGTCAGCCTGAACGTTTGGGTTGGACAGAGTTCTCCTGAGCTCCCGCACCGCGTCCTCACCGCCTAGATACGGCATGATGCCGGTATGAAGCCCGGACTATGACCGCAGACTGTTCGCAGAGACTCCGCACTCAGCTAAATCGGTTTTGGCCCTAAATATAAAGTAAGTACATTATTTTCTTCATTTAAAATAGATCAGTAAAAGGCAATGACAACTCACGAGTCAGTGTAGTGAAAATTTAGACCAACGAGGCTTTTAACGTTCAAATGTGTCAAAGAGTAACAGTTGTACCCTGACACGACAACATATTTATTATCTTGGAACTTGAAAAACAGTTCCACCTGTAGTGGCTCATAATATCACGGTTTCAATACGAAGACATTACCGTTAAAAAGGCCAGTGTTTTGGTGGGCTGATGACTGGACTGTTTACATCTCAGTCACTTCCGCGTTTCTTCTTCTTCTCAGGTTGAATTTTGTAATCTATCATCTGCTACCCCCTGGTGGTTAAGAGATAAATTACAAATCGGGTAACTGCCAGACACACGCTCACTCAGATGACTCAACTCTTCTTTTTGCAATGGAACATGAGCTAAACAAGAAAAACATATGTCTTTATAAATTAATGTTCTTCATCGAATATTTCTTGGTGATTACTGATAGTCTACTTTAATAGTTCATATAACAAAAACATCACAGCCAGTGTGTCAGTCTGAGTTGATGATGTCTTTATTGATTGTGAAAAGCAGAAATCTACAGAGACAGCTTAAGTCTCCCAGCAGTGAAAGTCCCACCCCAGTCCAAAGGCAAACATCCACTCCACCTGTCCCCACCTGCTGGGGTTTACATGGTGGAGCTTCATAAACAGGGAAAAGAAGGAGGGACTCTGTGCTGGACAGCCAATAAGCTGAAAGATGGACAGTCTGAACTCCACCCAGCCGGTCCAGAGAAAGCTGCTCAAGCCTTCCTCTGGTCTCAGTGGGTGGAACCAAGACCGATTGATTCTTTTCAGTGAGTTACATTCACCAACATGAGACGTGAACACCATCCACCTCCCCACAGCCCAGCACCCCACAATGATAAAATAGTCTCTCACACACATTTTAACTTAAATTAACACTTTAAGAGGCATTTTGGAATGTTTTCTCTGAAGAGGTCCAACTATTTAGTCCAAAAATGATCTTTAAATAAATTATAAGACGTTACTTGTGTCTGCAATGATTCATAGAATGAAGGCAAGCCTAAATAAAGAGGGAGGAGGTGAGTGGGTGTATCAAACTTTTCTGAATTCAATTTAAATCCTAAATGGTTGAAATCGATCTTCTTTCAGCAGCTCCGTCCCAAGATAATCATAATAAATCAGTGCATTCATTCACCTGCTGGAAAGGTTGTCGCTGAGTGTGCAGAGGTTTTAACTGAAGAAGAGACGAGACAGAAGGCAACATCAGCACACACACTCACTCACACACACACTCACACACACACACACACTGCAGGGAGGCAGCGTCTATGACAGGTTGGGGCTGGGGGCGGGGCTGTTGTCCTGATTTGCTGCCTGACTTCCTCGTGGAGGGACCTCGATAATGCGAGGCTTGTCGATGATGCGAGCACGGCGGTCGCCTTTCTCTACGATCCCAATGATCCAGGCTCCACCCGCTGCGCCCTGACCTCCGGCCCCACAGCTCTGACTCTTCATCTCTGAGCAGAACTTGGCTGCCTGCTCTCTGGGCAGACAAACCAGCAGGCCACCTAGAGTAGAGAGGGACAGATAAAAAGTTATGACTATGATAAAAAGTTACGACTATAAATCACTAACAGATCCAGAAGAACTGGTTTTCATTCATTCATACTTTTTTCAGCCATGATGCTTTAAGTAAGAACTGACATTTCTCCTATTCATTCATTCAATCATCTCTTGACAGGGTATCTAACTCGGTGTTACGGTGAGTTTGACCCAAAATAATTTTATGCCGGAATATCCGTTTAAGAGACAGACACCTCTTGGTGTTTCCTCCTCTGTTTTCCTACCTGAAGTCTCTGCTGACGTGCCCTGAACCAGGTTGAACAGGTTCCCGCAGGCTTTACTAACAGCAGCCATCTTGGCTATAATTGGCAGGTTGTGGATGACGAAGGCCACCTCGTTGCGTTGCTGTGCTGCCAGGTTGTTGGCGTGTCCCAACAACCCGAAACCCGTCACATCTGTGGCAGCGTGAGCCTGGAACTTGTGCATCAGGCCAGCCGCTGGAAACATAAACATAAAGATTCAGAGTCAAATGTTTGAGCGAGCTGAAACAAGGAGATCAAAGCTCCAGGACAGAGCACGCTCAGTCAGTATGATGTTTATTTTAGAGTTTACCTGTGCGGTTTAGCATAGCCATGGAGAACATGGCTTCCTGATAGGCCTCTTTGACTTCCTCTTTGGTGATGACCAGCTTGATTTTATTCCACCTTTCAGGCTGTTAAATTAAAACACAGAGACAGAACGTGTGAGTGCAGACACATTCATTTTAATCTATATCAAATCAGAATTTATACTTAGTAAAACTGATGTGAGCAGAATCGACCTGATCGAGCCACTGGTGAGCGTTCACAGCCACCTGTGTCCCAAGTGGTTTGGTCAGAACCAGGACGTCCCCAGGCACGGCACCATCCGGCCTGGAAAAAAAAACATGAAATATAGAAGATTTAAAGATCTAGTTTGACCAAATAATCCTATAGAAAGAAAGCCAAATCCACGTATAAATGACCAATACAGTTCACCTGTTTCTGTATCAAACAGAATGCTAATTTTTTTCTATTCCTTTTTTAATCATGCCCTCTTGAAGATTTCAGGACAGCCTTCTCTGACCTTTATTCAAAACGGTTCTTCAAAAAAACTCCTCACAGTGTGATGTCTCCACTGGCAGAAAGGACATGCCACCATTTATGAACACATTCACAAGGTGTGTTCAAAAAGTCCAAAATGACTATTTTCTCTAAACCTGATAGAAAAAGTCAATAAAGTAATATTTAAATGGACAGAAAGTATCATTGACTGAGTGAAACAGAACATGCTGAGGGCAGAAAAATAGATGAAGCTGCTTCATCATGAGCAGCAAGACCACACCGCTTACAAGCTGTAAACATCATGGCTCCACACCTTCTTTCACGTTGAGGTTACCTTACTATCACTGACCGTGCTCACCCAACTTTAGGTCAAACTTTTATTTAAATGAGAATTTTCCAAGGTTTAGTGGAAAACAGCTCTAGTCTCTCAGAAAAGGACAGGTGGGAGATGAATGGTTTTCACGAGGCAGTCATGAACAAATGTTTAAAGCGGCTGACTTTTCAGAATGATGGTTCAAGTCAAAACAAGGAGGGACAGAACTGCCTCACTGGAAATCCAGCTGCCGTTTTTTGTTCACTGGTTCATCCCTCAATCATTTATCTTTGTTTGTGATGTATATAAAACAACAAATGATAGCAGAAAAAAGGACAGGGATTGTGATTTTTGCAGTTTAGATTCCAGCCACATTAGCAGATTGTTTCAATTGTAAAGTGAAATAACTCCCACTCGAATACCTGATTGTCAGAATTTCTTTTGCAGCCCAATCAATACAATGTGAGGTAAGATATCTGCTCTTTAAATAACGGCAACATTTTAAATCAATCACTGCAGATTTGGTTGGTGATGTCCAGACAGATGAATCTGATCTGATCACTGTTTAAAAAAAAAACACTTTGTCTTGGAGATAAGAGAAACAAATGCAGCCTGAGAAAACACAGAGCAGAGGTCAACCCTCTGACATCAGACAGCAGCTCTGTTATAACAGTCAGGAATGAGACGATTCATGTTAACAATAAAACTGCCAGAGGAACATATTAGAGGTCTGAGGTCTGTGCTGAAGCAGCTGTCTGCAGCAACACAGCCACAGCTAACGAACCGGCTCATTAGCAGGATATGATCATCTCTACGCACCCCTGCTGGCTAAAACAACAAGGTCAGGCATACCCTGTTAGAGAATGATGAAATGCATTCTGGGAAATCTGGAGCTGAACTACAAGAGAGAAGGGGATTTAAAAACTGAGACTTCACCAATCAGATATGTAGACTGTAAAAGGCAGGACAGGATTGAACCCACACATTAACAGTCTGAACAGACTCACATGATGAACTCGTTTGGCTGACACACGACTGAAGCGACTCCTCCAACGATGATCCAGGGGTTGATCACCGTCTGACCACCTGTCACTGAAGTCCCGCCTTCCTCTGCTGCATCACGAAAGCCTCGAATCATCAGTGGCATCACACGCTCACGGTCCTGTGTCAAACATAAATAAAATACAAGTAAATGAAGTTTTCAGAGGAACAAAATGGACTTCAAATGAACGTACATGCAAATTCCATAGTCACTGCACTGTTAGACAGACATGATACTCTCACTGTAACATGCATTGTGTGTTGTATGTGCTGAGCTCTCACAATATTAAGAGCAAAGTCAACAAACTGTCAAAGATGTTTCACAGTCAGGTTTGACTGAGCGTTACCTTCTCGTTCATTTTCTGGCTGACACTCAGCAGCATCAGCATGTTGTCACACTCTGTGATCCCCATGGCATACAGGTCACTGAGGACGTTAGCACATGCTATCCTCCCCTGAAAGACAGACAAAAGCGAGGGTTTACTTCCGATGATCACAAGCTAAAACCCAGGATTCAGGAGGAAGTTTAGGGGGAAATCAGACTTTTCTGCAGCTCATCTCTAAACTGGCCTTTAAACATCCTGACCTTTGGTATTATTATTGTGATTTTCTTTTTTTTTTAAATTACATAAATCTGTGTGTACAAAGTCTACGTGTTATCCTCTATTCTGTTACTCTGCCAGACTGATCACATACAGAGAGAGAGAAAAACAAGATTTATCAGGTTATTTATTTATTTCAGTTTGAATGTTATTGATCACCTCTACAGAAAAACAAAAAGAAGATAAACACACAGACACTGGCAGGTCCACACTCCAAAAGATACAGTAATATTACTACCAATGCATGCTGGGACATGACAATCAAATCTATGTTGGATCAGTAATCATTTCACAGACGTGAGACTCTGATATGTTTAGGAACAGGTAAAAAAGATTTTGCTTGTTAACTTTTTTCATGTGATGTTTGTCATGGTATAATTTTTTTTAAAAAAGAGGTTTTTTTGCTCACAGTGAGATGACAGTTGAGACCAGTAATCAAATAAGAGATAGCCATCTTTAAAAGTATTTACAATAGACATTACTACACATATATGGGCAAACATATAAGCTGATAATGTGGAGATATACACCTTTAGAGCACAGTCACAGAAAACTATAATCTCTGCATTATACTAAATATAACATTATGAATGCACAGGTGAAATGAAGTAGTTTAACACAGATAGCATCTACATTTCCAGTTTTTGTTGACATGATCAGACAGGTGATAACTGCTCCTTAAATTTAATGCTACACTGCTGTGGGGCTTTGTGGGGTGCTGGAGTGCACTATACTGACACATTTGACAGTGCTCCTTATACCAGAGGTGTTCATAATGTTATGGAAGTAGATGGGTCAGTTACAAATAAGGGTTTGCATCATGAGTAACACAAAAATGTTTTAATAAATTGTTTTAAAAGTTTGCATTAGGTTTGCAAAGATGTATATTTTGTATCTCTGTTGGTTTCATATAATTTCAAATGGCATTTAAACCTTTTTTTTTTTACAAAATGAATGATGTATTTCCCTTGAAAATGTCAAGTGGTGTAACCACAACAAAAGGGGAAATATTTAATACTTATTTCCACCTATAGTGTATGCAAGTGTACTTTTACAAAAAGTGACTTAATCATAATATATCAGTTGAAAGTAAATTTTGTTAGGGTTTTTTTTTTTTTACAAACAAATTAGATGCATTTTTGCAATATAGAGCAGGAGAAATGCTGAAAACAGCGGGCATTTTCCAAATAACATTTGACAAATCACACAGAAACTGTTAAGATATATGTAAGTGCACCGCAGTAGAGGAGTACATTCCATTCCCCATGCATTTTCTCAAATATTACATTTTTTGTTTTTATCGTTACAGCACATTGACATATTTCCCATTATTCCCTTAATATTCTCTCAAAATGGATAAAATCTGGAAGTTTTAGACAAGGTCTTCAAAAAGATAATGTGTCCAAGGTGAGTTTATAGTTTATTTTTGAATTTTAGCCTTTTTAACTGTCACATCATTGACCCATATTCATTTTTGCACCTGTGAATATTGTCCATAGGGTTTTTTTTCTTAATGCAGTTGTGTGTAGATGTGTGCTTTAATAGTTTGTGGCAGAAGCAGACTGTGTGTTGGAGCCTCATTTAGAGATACCGCCGTATGTGACTCACCATCATGTAGGGGTCCTCCACCAGAGGGTAGAAGAAGTCTGTGGTCTGGACTAAAGAGAGCCCACCATGTCTCAGAGGGATTACACAGCAGTCCATCCCAACACCTGCAGACAAACACAGCCGTGAGGAGGGGGACCAGGAATATATCATCTATCTTACAATGACTGCTTTATTGGGAGTACTTTTTAGATGGCTGAGTTAAGACTTGTGGTAATAAGGGTCATTATCTATTTATACCAGATATGTTAGTGTTTGCTCTAAAGTTTCAACAGAGAAATAATTATAATTTAATTTGACAGTCACTCAGTCTGAGTGAATTCTTTTCAAACACCACAGGAAGTAAACACACTTCCACTAATGATTGTGAAACTTCTTAACAGGAGGAATAACTGACCAACAGGTTGAACTTTGATCCTAAAGCTCCTCAAACATTTCTGCTGAATCATCCATGAGTTGACAGAATCAAGACAGACTACTGTTATTATTATTTAGACTACTGCTATTATTCAGACTACTGTTATCATCCAGTCTACTGTTACTATTCAGTTATAATTCAGTGTACTATTAATATTGTTATTATTCAGATCCATTCAGCTCACTGAGAACTTTTCACTTTTAGTAAGTCATGTTATTTAAGCACAGTTTTAAGCAGAGGAAGTAGTTATGACCAAGAATAAGATCATATTAGCCTATTATTAATTTAATATTCGCCTTGAAGTGCACATCTGTCAAGTGAGCTGTCGTCAATGAACATAAGCTAGCATGCTAGCGGCGGCTATGCTAACTGACGTTCCCCGTCACGCGGACAGCGCGTTTGGGACCGGAACACTCGCTCTGCTGACGTTACCGAGGCGGGGGCCGGACAACTGCTGGCCGAACTCTGATCCTTGGTCCCCGGCCTTCCCGGTCCCGTCGGTCCGGTCCGCCTCCAGTCCCGCTAGGAGTTTGAGCAGAGCCTCCTGCGGGACCTTGCAGCCTCATCCCTTCAGGTCCGAGTAGGCTGTGAGCCGGAACCCGCGCTCCAGGCCGTGCTCCTCGGGTTTGAAAGGTTTGTAACCTGGGGGGAAGCATCCTTCCGTCCCCGCAGCCTCCGCAGAGGTGGGCGGGGGAGTGGAGCCTGACATACCGACCTTCAGAGCACTTTAAACAGACACCTCCACACGCGGGAGCCGGTTACAAAAGACAAAGATAATCGGAGCGTGAGTCCGGAGAGCAGCTTCAGACAACAGAGTGATGCAAAGCTCATCAAAACACAAGAAGTACGACTTCCTGTCAGGACTTTCAGTGTAAGCACTTACACTTTGTCAATCTGCGCGACACACAAAGTTACTGTGCTTCCTTGTGATACCGAATAAATATGAATTTGACAAATTAACTAGCACATATTTATTCAGTTCGTTTTCAACATTGGTGAAGGTGGAGATTTAAGAAATATATGCTTAAATCTTTTATTCTGAAGGTAGAATATGATATTTCCGGATAGATATCGTCTTTTTGGAGACTTGACGCTTGTAGAAGCGCGTCTGTCTAAACTCCATATTCAAGTTGAACAGATCAACATCTCCAGTCTTCTTTTTGAGGACCAGTTAAACCAGTAGCTTACAGCTTTTTACCTGCCATACTGTGCTGTTTGTGTCGTTGCCTTTCAAGCCTTTATTTAACCAGCAAGAGCTCACTGAGACATCCACATCTGAAGGAAAGTAAATAAAAGTAGCCTAAGGTGACGCACTAAAACTTCCTACTCAAACTCCCTGTAGTGTGATGTTCCGCATTATAATTATTCACACAAGCTTTCTATTCCTATATATCAAAAGGCGTCTATTCAATGAAAATGCTCTTACATAACTTTTCACACCTGTAATTATTAATATATGAAATAAGTGAACACTCTATTCATGCTTTCTCCTCAGTTCGGCTCGGTTAGTTAATTAACAACCTAAAATACCAGAGGTATGATATACAATACAAAAGTAAGGAGATACAGAACAAGTGGTCTTTATTTACAGGTGGTTCAAAGTGCACAGTATGCTGCTCCTGTGCATGTGTCTGGTCTGATTTCAGCTGTATTTACTGTTTTACCCCCCAAAAAACAAATGACTTCAATTCATTGACAACTTCCAACTTCCATGTCTGGAGCCTGGTACTGGCACTTAGGACAACATAAATCTGGCAGCTCCTCAGCCCCTGCTGCCCCCGGATCACCCACAGGTAACAGACCCTGATTACGGTACGAGGGGGCGGGGGGGCACTGTGTTGAAGGCTGCACCTGGAAACACACCTGAGGAAGAGGAGGGAGAAGAAAGAGTCATAAAACTCCAGTTAATGATGGAGGAAAATATGTTTCTACAGAGCAGGGAGAGTCCTGGCTGCCACTGTTACTACTCTCCATCTAAAGCTGCAGCAGTTTGTTGATTACCTGGTTACACACTCTGATTACAACGCAGTAAGTTTAGTAACTTATGAAACACAAATATCAAATATGTGTTGTTTTGTCTGAGTGGTAACCTTTCGTGTTGAAAATGAAGCTGATAGGATAACACTTTTGTGATCCACAAAAAAAATATTCTGTTATTCTATTCTATCATCTTCTGTAGAGATGATCTCACCAGAGACCTCAAGCACCCCAGTGAGCCCACCCATAGATTATTTCACCCATCCTAAAAACTACAAAGAACCCCAAATGGCAGAAAGTTTTCCGCTGCGAGGATGGCAGCATTAGAAGGTAGCTTTCATACAGTGGCAAGTGAGCGACACACTGTGTAGTTATCACATTTAATTCAAGGCCTCAGAATATAAAGGGATATTGTTTAATATTGTGGTGTTATTGCGTGTTTGTATGTACATCAACGGGGCGAGTTGGCACAATATCTGCACACAGATTGTTGTTGGTCTGGACCAAAAAAATCCAGGGCCAATTTTTTTGCCCCATTCCACCTCTGCATCCCCCTGTGATCTTTAATGTCTGCATGGAAGCTGAAGTCAGCCTTGAACCAAGACAGTGAGCTGCAGCAGGTATCTGAGTTAGTACCAGTTTTAGGCTCTGTTCACAGCTGGACGTCTGAACCTGGACTTGATCTGTTATCACCTGGTACAAACACCTGAACAAGAGGACAGATTCATGGATTTGTTACATGATTTATTATCCACATCATTCTACTGAGAGTCCATTTCGTTAACTTTGTGTTTGTTCAAATAAAATATGTTACAGCGTAAAGATCTGTGTTTTGCAGTATTTTTTGTCTTTGGAAAATTCCACATTTGTGATTTCTGAGGCTGGTATCTCTATTGAACGTATTATCTGAACAGAGGTAACTCCTGGATTTGAGTCCAAAATATCAAAGCAGGAAATGTCGCTCCGTTTATGTGTGAGTGAACAAAAGAAGAAGAAATAAACAAAAATTAACTCCAATGATCAGACTGCTGCGTCCACTTGGTCAGAAACTGTGGAGCTCTTTCTGTGTCAACACTTGGGCCTGTAAGTACTTCAGATAAGTGCTTTCAGAGAGCTGTCCACAGCGCCTACAAGTGGTGAATAAAGAAGACATTATTCCAACACCAGACATTCAGAGAGACAGACACTTACTCTGAAGAGGGAAAACTGATCATCACAGCAGAAAGTGACTCTCGACATTTAAAAGGTCCAGAAAAATAAAATATTTATTCCAGAGGAAAGATGGATCTGAGAGCACAGGGAGCAGAGAAAGAGTCAGGGTGACTCCAGACTGAATCTGAGACTCTGGTTCACAGTCACAGTCACAGTGCTGATGGTAATAAACACTGATGATAAACAGGAGCGTCTAAAAAGACCAGAACACCACAGCAACTAGTTTGTGTCAGTTTTTGAAGACAGTTAAAAGTTAATATTCAAGACTAAAATATTTCAAGTATTTTTCTATTTTAATTTTCATAAGTGTAAACTAACACTCTGGGAATGTAGAAATATCTTAAATCATCAAAGTCCACTAAATCAGTCCTTGACCTGGACCTGAGGAGGTGAGAGCGTACAGAGAGTTATATAGTAATATAGAGGATCCTCCATTGTAAACTCTTTGGATCAGCCCTTTATTTCCTGTAGTCTGATGTGTTTCATGAGTCCATGATCCAGACTGAGGACCTGCAGCTCAGCAGTTCAGCTCACACTCATGTTTTTTATGAACACTGCAAAGATAATGTGCCAGAATCCAGCAGGATTAGAACTGGATCCTGGAGAACATTTACCTCACAGTGTACACAGAAAATGTCAACATGTTCAAGAATTGATCATCAAAACCTGAAGGAGATCAAATTTAAAGAGAAACTTTTTATCCATCATTATAGACACACAAGAGTTTATCAGCCGTCTCACCTGCTCCTCCTCATCAGCTCTGTGAGAAATCTGTCTCAACAGAGGTCTTATGTTTGAACCCGCCGCATCATTATTTTTTTTTTTTGATTATCTGCTGGTTTTCTTAATTGAAATAAAACTAAGAACACTGATGCATTTCATCATGAAAGTTTTATTAATTAAAACATTTTCACTCTTCAAATGGACTGGATATTGTCCTGTGATGAATGAAATAGATCTATGACCTAGAAACAAAACTGAATACCAATTGAGACAAAGATAAACATGGATTTAAAAAATGCAAGGCTCCACGGGGAAATGAAATCATGTGTTTTTCTACATCTCTGATCATAAAAGCTGGATGATAAGCCCGGAGCAGGTGGTTCACCTATTGAGGAGAGGCTGTAAGTTTAGTTTCAGCGCTGTTTCTACCAAACACTTTTGCATGTTTTCTTTCCCCAGTCTGGAGAAGAAGTTTCTGTGTAAACTAGAAAATAACTAATAAATAAACTTAAGTCAAAATATTCCTGCATGAGCTCATGCTGCTGATATTGATGTGGATACAGTCAGCACAGACTAAAGCACAGATGCAGTCATCAATATGACAGTATCAATTTGTCTTTGTGACTTACCGGAGGTAAAAAAAAAATTACCTTTACAGGTTCAACTGATGGCTACGTCAGTGGTTGATACTTTATTCAGGCTACAGTCTTTAGAAAGTTGTGTTTAATAAACTCTTATCTGTGGTGTTAGATTCAAAATGGAAGATGCATTTAATCTTGATATGATTTGTTATAAATTTGCATGTATAACGATTTGTATCTTTATATCTATAATGTGTTCTTATTTCGGTGATGTGAGTTAATTCATGCAGATACATCCGTACTAATGATTTGGATTTGGACTTCTGTTTTTCGGCTCCTTCCTAAGATCCTGTTTATTCATTTATCTTTTACTAATATGACTCCATGATTACAGGGAAAATAAGTGTCTTTGTTTGACAGTAAGCCTCCATCAGACAGAGACACTGTCCACAACCAGGAACTAAGATAAGAAACCTCTGTGACCTGCTTATAAACTGGTTTATAGTTACAGTCATTAGACAAACACATCAAACTCTCTGCTATAAGCACATATCACCACTGCAGTCAGACGTTTTTATCATGTATGATAAAATCTCATTGATAATGTTTTATAGAGTCAAAGTCCAAATTTCTCACTCCTGATCAACAACACCTCAGCCTCTTCGTTTCACTTTTGTAGCAGGTCTCTGTGTGAAGACTTTACACCAGGTTTAAAGTCAGTTTTTTTTGTCAAACTTTATCAAATCTCTGGTGACTGAAATCAAACTGTTTTCTGAATGAGTTTTTTTCCTTGGATTTAATCCTGTCATCCTATGATCCCCTCATCAACATTGAGAAGAAGACCAGATCACTGGTAAGATGACTGATTATAACAACAAAGTTTCAGTTTGCTCTGCAGAAATTCAGACGTCCTGTTTCTCTTCTGGTCTGTGTATGTGCATGTATGTTAGTGTCTGAGGAGTGAGAGGAGGTTTGGCTGCTCTCTGATTCAGCTGTCTCTTTGTTAAAGTCAGAGTGTGTTAGACGGTGAAGTGCTGACTTTATCAACTCCACATTGGACCACTTTAAAAGGACTCAAAGTAAAGAGGGTTTTGTGATCCTGCTTTAACTCCTGGTCCTGATCTGATGTCTGTGGTGGTTGTTTTTTGTTTTATTTTGTTTTTGTTCTTTTCATCAGTTATTCTTTCTTTGTTAGATTTTATTAACAAACCTCTGAGCAGACTTTCAGACTCTGCCACCAAAAGGACTTTACAGGTCTTGAGATGATTTGTTCAGAAGGAGAAAAGGTTTTGTTGACCTGAAGTTAATACGTGTACAGAACAAAACTTTGGGTTTTGGATGGATGTGAATGGTGGTAATTAGTCACTGAAACCATGTTGGAGTCAGGGAGGAACTTGTCATACAGGAAACACGAAAAGTAGCAGAGTCCAGCTCGGCTTTGATTTGCACTGGAGTCATAAGGTCACAACTGTAACTTCATCTGCATGGTGAGGATAAGAAAACCGTTTTATAATATAATGAGTTCACCTCAGCTGGTATCAAGATCAAATGTCTGAACTTTGAGCTTTTTCTCCTCTGAGTGAGTGAGGCTGAGCTTTGATTAAGGGCCATAAAACACAGACAAACTTTCCCGTCACTTTGAGACCAAACTGCTTTCAAGCTTATCTAAACCAGGTCATATGTGGACTCTTTAATCTGGATTAATATACTGAGTAGTTTTGTGTAACCTCTGCATGGATATTTGCTCTTTTTTCTCTCCAGATGAAGTTGTCTCTTTGATCTCAGTGAGATTTCATCTTCATCCAGAGGAAACTGTGAACCTGCACATTAAAGATGAGAGTCAAACCTGGATCAGCTGCAGCAGTGCTGGTAAAATATCTTCTTACAGAAATCTCTGAATATCTTTTCATCAGTTTGGATATCAAACTTCATGAGATCTTCACTGCGACCTAAATCTGTGTCCCTGTCTCCTCAGATACTCCTGCTGTAGGTCCTCCGTGGTCAGACTCTCCCATGTGGTCCAGACCAGTATCAGGTTGGATCCAGATGCTGTCCTAAGTGTCCACCAGGTGAGATCTACCTGATCAGTTAAAGGGGAAGTTAAATTCAGGGTTAAACTGACAGAGGAAATGTTTCAGTCTTTGAGCTCATGTTGGAAAGTCTTCTTTGAGTCCTCATCATGAACGTCTGTCTCTCTGAGGTCTTTGTTTCTGTGTTGGTCAGTTCAGTCTGTAGCTTTAATGTTCAGCTTCATGTCAAAAGGTCAATCCTTCAATCATCCCTTCATCACTGACTTCCACTGAGGATTACTGTTCATTACAGGTTCAGATCTCAGTCCTCCTGCTCACTTCAGCTTTAACAGACTTTATCAAAAACTGGCCCTCAGATCAAAGTCTGAAAAACCTCCAAAACCTGGACTCTTAGATTGAGCATCAAGTTTAATCTGTTCTGTTTATCATTTCTATAATGTGTGGTCCTAAAACAGTTTTCAGGTTTTTATTGATCCCTGTGTCGTGACAGAAACTATCACAGATTCTTATCCTTAAAGGTTTTTAATTGATGCTGAAAACACTGAAATCCTGCCAGGAGGCTCTTTGCTTAAGTAGTTCAAACATAAAGTCACATGATTATCTGAACAAACTGTCATGTTTGAACTTATTCACAGAAATTTAATGAAGCCATCTTCTTTATTTGGTTTGGTTTGAAACAGGAGGTCGAGTTCATGATGACTGCACACAGTCCTGAATTCTTCTTCCAGCAGCAGAGAATTCATCAGATCCTCCAGATGTTCCTCTAAGAAATGTCCCTCTATCTTTACAGATGTGAAGGCCTGTGGCGGCTGCTGAAACCAGGAACTGAGTCAGCTGATGCTCAGTGTGAACCACACCATTTATACAGGACTACAGTGATAGTCTGTGTAGTTGTACTTGTTGTGTTTTATTTGTTTGTTTTATCTGCACTTGGAGTGTGGTGCTGCCGACAGAAGATAGGGGAATATTTACCCCCAGGTAAAGTTTTAAGCTGTGACAATATAAACAGGATCTTTTATTTTTAAATTGATTGAATGTCTCTGTCATATCACTTAGTTTTTATTCATTGCTGACCTTTAATTTCAGGAGAAAACGAAGGAGCAGAAACAACAGAGGAGCAGATGTGGTATGTTTTAAACTTTCTGTGCTCTCAGTTCATTTCATTGTTCAGTGGTAGAATGAGTTTACTCACCCACAAACATTTCTTCTGAAGGTGCAAAACCGTTTAAATGAAAACTACTTGCAGAGAGGTGGCTTCACAGACCATAAACGCAATGATGGTGAGACACTAGAGTTTTTAATTAAAATGTTGACTGACAGGGATAAACTCTGACATTTCTTTACAAATATGTTTAAAATAAATCTCTTCTTTTCTCAGGTCCTGATACTTTTTTGGACACTTCAGAGTGAATGTTGTTCAGGATTCAGGTTTTATCCTCCTGGATTTCATAAAATACAACAATCATCCATAGTGTCATGATCAGCTGCTTACTTCTGTCTGGAAGCACATCTTAAATTGACTGATAGAAAAACAACATGATGTATTTACATTTGACTAGTATATAGTTAAAAAAAAATCCTGACAGAAAGCTGTGTTCAGTTAAAGGACAAATACCTCATGAAATACCAGCGCTCATCTCATTTCAAGTCCTTCTTATGCTTTGGAAATAAAGAAGTTATTAACAAAATGTCCTATAAGTATGACGAAAAAGGCATCAAACTTTCCAGTGTTTACCTTCAGATTTGTTACATTTTAAAGCTCCATATCAGTGAAACAACACTTAACCAAAAAATATTTTAAAACAGCTTGCACTGTGTGTATATGTCTGTAAATATGTGTTGATTGTTTGTGTATTTATCTAAATAAAAGAAGAAACACACTCTTCCTCTGTTGTTTGCTGACCTTAATAACACATTCAGAATCTGAAATCCTCCAAACATCTTTGGACCAAAACTGTTCAATCTGAAACAGTTTCTCAATCCCAATCTAAGCACGAGCAAACCCGTGATATTCTCTGGAGCCAAACACATCACTGACAGAGGTTTCTAAATCATCACTTTCACAGGACACCACACTGAAATAGTCTTAGTTTATCATTTTGACCAGACTCAGATTTGACAGTTCTTCTCTACTCAATAAGTCTGGACAAAAATGGATTCCTCTTCCCAACCAAAACACTAAACAGTGTGTCTGTACTTTGAGCTCAGGGTAAAGCTGTTCTCAGCATCTTTGAAAATGTGAGATTAGTAAATATGTTTGACACAAACTGCTCTGATCTTAAATAAGACAGATTCATTGATTTGTAGTTTTCTTGTTTGTTACAAAACAAAAACCCACACTGCTCTCAGTACTTCAGATGTTTTTTGGATTATATTTAATGAAAATATCATGATCAGTGGTTTTATATGAATTATTTAATATGATTTTTTTTTTTTTGCTCCAAACTTCACTTAAGGGTCATTTTATTTCAAACGGCTCTTTAATATTCAAAACAACACGGGACACAAAGAGCTGCTGGATAACTGATTTATTTGGTAAATCTTTGACAGTCTGAAACTTTTATTTATTTTTTTGCACCAAATGATTTTGAATTACAGACGATAATTACACAAACTGTGAGGGACCCTCTCTGCGCTCACCTGCAGATACACAACCAGGTGCCACAGGTAAAAAGGAGACCAAACAGGGACACAAACAGGAGCTACGCTGCGTTCAGGGGCAAGTTTAGTATCGGGTAAAGCAGTGGTGCATTCAAAGGTTTACACAGGCACAGAACACAGAGACTGGCTGAAATACATCCATCTCTAATACAGAGTAATAATAATAATCATAATAATACATGTTTGAGGTAATGCAGACAGCAACACTTATGACCAGAACATATTGAATATTCTTTATTTATTTAAAGCTCACTAAATTATTCACATTCATCTTTTTCTACCCTCTGAACTCTCACTATTTTTCTCCTTAGGCCCGAAAGTTACTGACGTGTATGACAGGAGGTGGGGAGGATACATGTATAAATACTGCAGGAAGGTGGGCTGATGGGAAATAAATGAGCAGGTGCAGGAAAAAACAAACAGAAGAAATGCATTATGGGATGAAGAGCTACAGCAGAGTTTAAATGATGGAGCAGATGTTAGAAAACAATAACACGCCGATTATCTGTCTGTCAACACGCTGTCGTCTGATAGTCACTCGTCTTTATTCTTAACATGATATGATGTGTGTGTGTGTGTGTGTGTGTGTGTGTGTGTGTGTCAGACAGAGTAAGGTGCAGCTATCACACATGTTTCTCGTGGCTGTAGGTGGAGCTGTGGGCAGACACTGAACAAACATGTCAATATTCTGTATGTATGGCACATATATTACTGTATACAGTCCATCACATGTATCTGCAGCGTGTCCATGTCTGGAGCCTGGTACTGGCACTTAGGACAACATAAATCTGGCAACTCCTCGGCCCCTGCTGCCCCCGGATCACCCACAGGTAACAGACCCTGATTACGGTACGAGGGGGCGGGGGGCACTGTGTTGAAGGCTGCACCTGGAAACACCCCTGAGGAAGAGGAGGGAGAAGAAAGAGTCACAGAACTCCAGTTAATGATGGAGGAAAATATGTTTCTACAGAGCAGGGAGAGTCCTGGCTGCCACTGTTACTACTCTCCATCTAAAGCTGCAGCAGTTTGTTGATTATCTGGTTAAAAAGGCACACACTCTGATTACAACGCAGTAAGTTTAGTAACTTATGAAACACAAATATCAAATATGTGTTGTTTTACCAAGTGGTAACCTTTGTTGTTGAAAATGAAGCTGATAGGATAATAATTTTGTGATGCATGGAAAGAAAATTCTGTTGTTGCTGCATCACAAAAACAGGGTAGACAGGTCAGAAAATTCAGTAAAATATAGTGTAGATAAAAATAATTTAAAAAAATTAATCATTAAAAAAAGGACTGGACTGAGGCTGGAGTCAGAGCATCAAGAGCCTCCACACATAGACGAGTCCAGGAAGTGGACTATCAAGACCCTCCTGAACCAGAGACAGCGTCATCTTTGGCTGTGTCCGAAATAAATCACTCAATCCCTAACCCCTAACCCTCATGTGGGGTTAGGGGTTAGGGATTAGGGGTTATAGCTGACTATGTAGTGAACTTAATCGCCGGAGGTTTCGGATGCTACATGGCAAGACGCAATGCATGACGGGATGCCCACCACTGGGGAGTGACCATCGGATGGTCTCTACATTTGCAATGCTTTATTGGAAATTTTGAGTCGCCTATATGGGACATTGGAATTGATCACTCAGGTTTTGGACACCCCTCAAAATGGTGCTAATTCCCATATAGTCACTTATATAGGGGTTAGAGATCCATTTTGGACACAGCCTCTGTCTCACCTAAGAAGAAAAAGAACTGGACTAGTGCTCAGAGGTCAAAAGTCCTGTTTTTAGATGAAAGTCAATTCAGCATCTCATTTGGAAATCAAGGACCCAGAATCTGGAGGAAGATCAGAGAGGACCAGAATCCAAGGTGATGATTTGGGAGGCCATGTCATCTGCAGCTGCTGGTCTACTGTGTTTTTTTAAAGTAGCCCAAAGTCTTGCAGGAGATTCTAGAGACCTTTATCTGCTGAGAAGCTTTATGGAGATACAGGTTTCCTATTCGAGCAAGACCTGGAACCTGCCTACAGCACACTAGCAGAAACCAGTTTGCTGACCATGATATTACTGTGTTTGATGAGGCCATTAAGTACAGCACAGAAGGGTTAGTGAAGGAAGCTCTGATCTGTTTCTCTGTGGTTAAAACTGGAGACTTTTTTTATGTGAGTTTCCGTTCACTGAAATTGACCTCCTAATACAATAACTGACATTTATTGGCGCACGAGAGGCTTCAAAACGATGTTAAAAGTGTGTGTATGTGTGTGTGTGTGTGTGTACCTTGTGGAGGGGGAATGTGTGGGGCTCGTGTTGGGAAGTCTTCCAGGTGTCTCAGCTTCATTTGTTCCATACGTGCTCTGGAGACAGAAAAACATTTACATATTGTATTTGTTAAACTCTCAGGATTTAAGTGAACACAGGCCTGATTTTAGATATCGAGAGTGTCAGCAGCCTTTAGGAACAGCTGTAAGCAAACTACAGATGGGGATGCTCAGGACTGAGAAGACCAAGATCAGAAATCCCAGAGGACTCTATGATCGGTGCATGAACATCTAAATGATTATCACCACAGATCTGGGTTTGAGTTAGACTTTATTTTTACCGTGATGTGGCCTCCTGTTTGAGCCGTTCGATCTCAGCTCGGGCCTGAGTCAGCTGTTCCTGCAGCTCCTCCTTCTTCTGATTCAGCTTTTCTCTCGCTTCTCGCTCCGCCAGGAAATCCGCTTTGTAGATGTCAGCCTGAGCGATCAGAGGATACAAGGAAAGAAGGTTTAACTAAAGGCAAAGTCACCTCCAGACTCTGTACTGAAGTTCTTCTCAGTTCAGGGGAATCAGAGTGTGTTTGTAAGTTTAGGGTTCAAAAAGCTCTGAAATGTTTTAAAGGAGAGGTGTTCCGGTTGTTGGAGTTAAATTATAGAGAGATGCAAATTTAGAATTAATGGCCTGTAATTTTAAAGAAAAACTTTTTTTTTTAAGAAGCTTATGAGAGTTCATGACTTACCTGTTCTGTTTTTACGCTCTAGTAGCACATAGCTTAATTTGATAAGACGTAGCCTTGGCCTAGATAAGACCCAGTCACATACATGACTGTTTGCTTTGTCTAAGGACAGTGGAAAATACTGTGCATGATGATAAAATTAAAAACACAACCACGAGCTGAGAAGGAAACAAAAATAAAGAATAAGCCTGAAAGTAAATCAAAATATACTGAAGAGTAAATTAAATGATCAGAAGTTTTAATCTTGGAAACCACTATCAAACTTAACGCAGTGTCTATTTAACATCATGATTGGTCTCCTGAAAAAACCCACACTTCCATCTGCGAGGGGAGACTTGACACCGTGTGTGCATGCCTGCGTTCGTGCCTGCGTGGGTCAGGTCAGAGCCGCTGAAATTTTCTAGGAACTTTTAGCTTCTCTGAAAACAGCTTCAGATGAATTCATCCATCAGCTGTGTGAGCGTACCTGAGCAGTGAGAACGGGGACAGTCTCTAGAGAGCCTTTCTGCTGCTCCACCTCCTCCTTCAGTTTATCGATCAGGTCTTGTTTCAGAGCCAGAGCTCTCTCTGCCTCCTCCAGACGGCTGCACAGGTCTCCTCCCTGAGAGACAAACTCATGAGAGTCAAAGAGTGTGTCTGAGCTTAAATAACGAGGGTGGATAAAGATGAAGATCTGTGTTTACCTCACTCTTCAGTTTGGCATCATAGTCTCTGAACAGACAGGTGTAGGCGTGCTGCAGCTGGGTCAGTTTCTTCCTGAACAGAAAGAAGATTTACAGACCAGTCAAGCCAACACCTCTGTAAGGTTTTACCTTTTAAATAATCAGCTGGGAGGATGTCTGTGTACGTGTGTGTGTGAGTTGAACCCACTTTTCCTCTGTGACCACATGCCTCTCCGTCTTCAGGGCCTGCTCCAGGCTCTGGGTCTGCAGCAGCAGTTTGTCCATGGCCACCTGATGCTGCTTTCTTTGCTGCTCCTGATCGCGCTCGGCCACCTGCAGCACCTTCATCTTACTGCACAGCCTGAACAGACCGAGAGAAACACACCAGGTGAGCACACGCACACACACCCCTGGACATATTTTCTATATGAGGTATGATGAGATGAGATGTTATGACTCACTTTTCCTCCATCACTTTGCGTTCGTGCTCACTTTTGTCCAAACAGCTCTGCCTCTCGTTTAGCTCTGCCAGCAGAGACGTCGCCTGAGCTTTCAGAGCCTCGCAGTCCTTCGCCAGCTGTGCAAAAACAAGTTTAAAGCTACATCGACCACCTTTGAAACTTCATAAAATAAGAGATTCTGAAGTTTTTAGTTGAAATTCCAACCTGTGCACAATCTTTGTCCTTCTGTTTGAGCAGAGCTTCAGTTCTGTCCCGCTGAGCTGAACTCTTCTGCAGATAATCCAGCTTCTCCTCCAGCTCACGATACCTATAGACAGACCCCGTACATAACTTCACTGAGATTTATACACACTACAAAATCACAAACTTTTATCAAAGTTTCATATGACTCAATTAGACCACAGGACAGTTCCCCTCAGTCCACCGTAAACAGACCCAGGTCCAGAGAGGTTTCTGAAACATGTTTCTTCTTTGCATAGTTCAGTTTGAACCTCATTTGTGGAAGCACTGATGAACTGTGTTCACAGACAATGGTTTTATGAAGAGATTATGAACTCATGCGCTTATTTCCACTCCAGATTCCTGCCTGTTGTTAAATGCAATGCTGCCTGAGGGCCTGAAGATCAGGACCATCCAGTCTTGGTTTTTGGTTCTTGTCCCTTTTGTTCAGAGATTTCTCCAGATTCTCTAAATCTTTTAATGATATAATATTCTGTAGATGATGAAATCCACTCATTCTTTCAATAACAATAACTTGTTAGTTTTGACTGCTAATATGCTGTCTTTGCACTAATTTCAGTCAAGTATAGACTTGAGAGAATCTGAACCCATCAAATTGGTTTTACTATGATTTTTCACAGCTTACTCACTTATTTGCAATTGAGGTTGTGCATCACTAAAACTACATCATAAAGTGAGAGAGATTGAAACCTTAACTTTTCTGTTAAGTGTCTCAAAACAAAGTTAAATCCTGGCTGGGTCTTGACAACAACCAGTACAATTGTTTCAGTCTATTCTTGTACTTCAGACAGTCTGTGATATTTTTGGTGCGCTTTATGTTTAAAGCAGTGTTAGCCACAAATACCTTTCAATAATCACACATTATTTCTTTCATTCTGCTGAATAAAAAGACTAAAATTATTTTCTGAGAAGAGGGCTTTTCATCTCGTCATGTACAGACAGACAGAGCAGGCTTTAAGGACCTCAGATTGTTCTTTTATAGACGAAATAATGAAAGGGTGAAAATATAAACAGCATAAATCACAGACATATAAATAAAACAG
Source organism: Xyrichtys novacula (assembly GCA_962446985.1). NCBI lineage: Eukaryota > Metazoa > Chordata > Actinopteri > Labriformes > Labridae > Xyrichtys > Xyrichtys novacula. The sequence continues at coordinate 20,436,417 of OY660867.1, read as the reverse complement.
GGTGAAAACAAACCAAAAGGTGTCTTATTTAAGAGACAAAAACAAATCAAGCAACATTTAAAAATGAAGAGAAATGAGAGACAGGCATGAAGCGTCAGAATCAGAGTAAGAGTTTAAATAAGAGACGGGACTGAAGAGCAATAAGCATGCAGACTGTGACGAAGAGAAGCCACACACAGGTGAGGGCTCACCTGCCCTGTGTGGCCTGAAGCTGCTCTGTGAGTTTAGCCAGGCTAGAGCTGGAAACAGGAACAAGGAGGGAGGAGGAGGAGGCAGGGGAGAAAGGAGGAAGGAGGAAAAGGGGGAGGAAGATATCTCAGAGGTGAGGATTTTAATAGGCAGAAGAACACGGGAATTAAAAGCATGCCAGACTCCTCCAGTACAGGAGGATTACAGCAGAAATGTAGTTTAGCTAAAGGGATAGTTCAGTGTTTTTTGAAGCGTGGTTGTATGAGTCGCTCTTCGACAGTCAGTGTATTAACAACAGAGGATCTCGGTCTGGACAGAAGCTAGACTATCAACCGGGTCGTCATTGAGTGGCGCCTTTGTTGTGGTCCGTTGAGAAGACAAGTACACGATGAGTGGACGCCATTATTGAGTTCCTGTCATTTCTTTTTCTTTGATTCACAACTCAGTTAACAGTGAGTACCGTAACACCGCCTTGTCGTGTATGACAAAGCTAACATTGTGTTTCAATTGATGAAAGAGAAGCAGCCGTGAAGTCCCAAGTTAAGTGTTTTGTGCCTTTTTTTCCCCTGATCACACCACCACTCCACAAGCTAACTCTTACAACCTCATTATGATCCTTTAATAAACTACAAGCGAAGCTCTGTTCTCGCTCTATTCAGGGCAATACGCTGCCAGAAAGCCTGTTTGTTTTGGCTCTACTCTCGTGTTTTCTGTCAGGTTCCAAAACAAAGCGGCAGAGCTGACCGTGTTTCCCTGTGATTAATACACCTAACTATTGAATTCAACCTCATACAACCACACAGCAGAAACACTGAACTTTCCCTTTTTGATTAATTGGACAGCAGTCAAAAACATAGCATCAGTTCACTGGATTAGTTTCAGTCAGTGCACTTGGATGTTTAATACCAGGGTTATAAACAGTTCATACCAGTCAGAGGAGTGCTTAGCCTCAGAGCGATGAGTTACCACCTCCTCGGTGATGTTATTCGCCTGGAAAACATTTGAACAAGTGTTTTAGATGGCAGACTAGAAAGTTAAGACTCGTGTCTTCACAATCATCTGAATGTCATGTCATGTGTACCAGTGGGTAGAAATCAAAAGCAGGTTTAGTATGAAGTTTAAAGTAGGGAAAATATTAAAGAGTTAAGTGCTGAGGGCTGGACTTCTACATTTCCTGCACGGACCTGTAAAGCTGGAACTCCAACATGTCAGCAAAGGAGCTTTTTAACCGCAGAGGAGAAGTGTGGTGTTATTTACAGGAGCACGTTTCACTTGATATCCAGTGTTTTCTGAAACCTCCTCAGAGACAACAGCAAAGGTCTTAAAAATGAACTTATTCTAGGATATCACAGCAGAAATAACTGTTTCATGTGTTGAAAACCTGCACCCATATCTGATTTTATATGTCTTTGATACTGCTAATGTGGGTTTGACTGTATCTTGTGCGTTTTCTTTTAAAGCAGAGAGCATGTACAGGGTTGAATGCTGCACAGACCGCACTGCAGAGCAAATACCATCTTTGTGCAATAAGGCTGAGACATTAACAGTCATGTACAACTAGTGTGACATACTTACTGTTAGCTGGGGTAGTATTAACAGTGGAGCATTTGTGAATGGTGTGACATAACAACAATATTAAGTCTATTCATCTGACTCTGATATCAGTATTTTTAGAATTATAAGCAATTAAATTGGTCTCATGCTGTGTCCGCGTCAATTCCTGCACATTCATGCTACCATGCATGTGAGAGTGTTTTCCACATTTGATAAAGCTGCTTTTTGTAAGCTTGCTTAAGGGTGTAAGATGGTTACATATCGTGAAATCTGAGTCGCATCTGTTGTGAAACCACTCCAGCATATCAGAGGTCAACTCTGTCAGGATTAGAGCGCACAGTGCAGCTCCGAGCAGCAGAGAGAGGAGATGTTTGTGGCTCTCCTCAGTCACGACAAAACCCAAAAATGGATCAAACTGTCATACTTTGAAGATCATAAGTTCTGTTTGCTTTGTGAGTTAGACACTGAGTTGGAGCAGACATTTGTTGGCGATAATAGCGTTTTTGGTGGGTTGTTCCCCCCTGTTTCTTACATGTGCCTGGGCCAGTTTTGCTCGTAGCTGGTCGATGCAGCGCCTCATTCGCTCTCTCTCTTTCTCTCCCTCCTCTTTCTCTCTTTCCAGCTCTTCGTTCCTCTTCCTCAGCTCTCTCATCCCTTCCTCCAGCTTTTCTTTGTGGCTCTTCAGCAGCTGCAGGAAATCGTTTGCACCTTCAACAGGCTGCAGAAAAACAGTTGAAAACAGAAAGAATCAGGGATTAACGGATGATGGGATGACAGGAGGGGAGGAGGACAGGTGAGGCAAATCATGGTCACCCTGTTGTAGTGCAGGGACAGAAGCGAAAATCAACAGTGCACCAAGGAAGAAAAGAACAAAAATTAAGGATAAAAAGTGCCGATTAAAGGGAGGAGGTGTGGTGGTCGATTAGAGCTGTGGGTCAAAGCTGTGCTCCATTCAAAGCTAAACACAAGGACATGTCTGGTGTCTGTCTGTGATTAAATCCAGTTTTCCTGCTCGAATACACACAGAGGAACTGTTAAACTTTTGCTGAGAGATGATCAGAGCCAGGTTTATCATCAAAGCTTAAACCGCACAGGCTGTTTGAAACTGTTTCTCCGAGCAGGAAGTCAGGATTTTAAACCTCGGCCTGAATCCAGTTAAAGGTGAGGGAAGGTGGGGGTGGGGGGGGTGAAGCATTAAACCAAAGTTAGACGCCCACAGATTAAGTGCCAGGGATCTGATTGGTGGACAGCAGGTAGAACGAGCAGGCTCACCTGGCCATTCTCCCTGCCCATTATCTCCCCCCACGCCTCTGACAGAGAGGAGGGGGGAGACAGGAGGGCACTACTCAGGGAGCTAAGCACACTGGCATCGCCCTAAACACACGAACAGACAGGTTAGACGTCAAAATTAGCAAACGCATCACAACTGATATTACAACATCTGAACCATCACCGTACCAGGCTACGAGGGGGCGTGGTCTGTGTGTGCCGATCTGTCTCCTCCACTCTCTTCTTGTCTCGCTGATCCAGAGTCTGAAACAAAACAGAGACATGCTGATTCAGTCTCATTCATAGACATTAGAGTTAGTAGAGTTTCTGATGAGTGGATGATATGCACTCACTGGCAGCCTTCAGGTTTTATATTCAACACTACATCGCAACATGCAGCCAGATTACTGTGACTAAAGAGAGGACATGAGTACGTCATATGTTCAGAAACAGAGAATAGGAAACTTCTGGAAAAAGCTGACACAAAGATGGGAAAAGAGGAGAATACAGACCTGAGAAACCTCAGGGAGAAGTAGGAACAAAGAACTCTGATAGGAGTGCAGAGATCACGGATAAACAAGACATGCTAGCTGCAGTAACAACTTTGCTGAAATCAGAGAAATGCAGCAAAAAACAATAAGAGGATCACCAACGTGACGACACGTCCGAGTGGAAAAATTGCTGCTTTATAAAAGAATAACCCAGCTAACAATACTTTAAAGACACAATCTTGAATTTTCAGCTACACCTCTAAAATATATCACTTTCTTTTGGGGAAAAATTTGAATTCGAGATCCTGAAAGATACAAGATTTCTGAGACACATACTGGCAGATACACACATTTGTGTAGACCTTTTTACACTTCTTTTGCACTGTAACCTTTAAATTTATCCTAGAATATTTAATATTAGCATGCTGACTAATCTCAGAATAAACTAAGGTCAACTCAGCTGTGTATTCTGCTACATGTGCTGCAGACAATGTTGAGAGGATTTCTGAATTACAGAGTCAGAGCGCTCTCTGCTGGACAAACGGTTTAATGACACCATTTCTACGATAAGATCATCTCAAGTGTGTGAAGGCACATGCCAGTAATTTGTTTCAGCAGACATGTTAACGCTGTGAGAATTTACAATGAAAGCATCAAAACCCATAAAATTGAGCCAAAAGGGAACAACAAGCAAGTAAAACAAGAGGTTAAAATACAGATGATCTCTGGACACCATAATCCTCCACAGCCTCAGTGGGAGCCATGCAGTGTGTGTACATGTAAAAACAGCTGTGAATGCATGACATTAAAGAGGCACATGCGTGTGAACCAGCTGACCTTTGGTCCGTCCAGCGGTCCGTTCTTGGCCAAGCGTCCCTGCAGCTCCTCAGTCTGACTGGAGCTGCAGCAGTGATTGGACGTGGAGGAGGAGGAGGCCGGTCCGTTCACTAACCCCTGTAAGGAGTGGTTCTCCTGGGCCAGCCGCTCCACCAGCGCCCTGGCCTCCTGGAAGCGACAGCTGAGAAACTCTCGCTCCTCTCTCGTCCTCCGCTGCCATCCTTCCATCTCCTCGCAGCGTTGACGCAGGGCCAGGTTGCTCCGCCTTAACGCCTCTAGAGGATGAAGGGATGAAAGCAAACAATGAGGAAAGTAAAACTGTGATAAGAAGCTAAATATAGAGGAGTATTCTGACTCAGCAGACAGATGCTGTGACTTCTAGACACTATGAGACAGAGAGCTACAAAGAGTCTCTTTATGAGCTGTAATGGTGAATTAACCACATGGTCAATATTAATAGAAGTCAACGCTCATGTGTGACTACAGGACCAAAGTGACATTTTAACTCCCTACGTGCAGATTTCTGCTCACAGAGTCTTTCTCTACTTTCCATTTGGACAGAGAAAACTTTGTGATTTCAAACAAACTAGATCTAGTGATGTTTATTCTATTCAGATCCAGGCAGCTTCAGTTATTCAAAGAGGCAACGTGGTGTTAGCAGTCTACCCAGAACCTACAGTACATTTACATTTACCAACATGAGACATTTGCATGACCGATTCAGTTAACAAATAACCAGTAGACTGACAGAAATGCTCTTTGCACCCCCGTATGGCCTCTTGAGCAGACACACAGAAGGACGAGGCAAGAATCAGCAGAACAAAATAAAATGAGATATTTAATAATTAACATCGTCAGTCTTGATGCAGTGAGCCATAAATGAAGCTTATGATCATCTTTTCTACCCTGCAAAACTATTTTACTTTTGAAACGGTTTAATCTAATGTAATTAACACAATCAATCAGTTTAATTTTCTGATAAAAATATTTTTCTTATTTTGCGGAAATCCCTTTGAACTTCAGTGATTGTTTTACCTCGATGAAAAAAGTGGTAAATAAAAAATAGACTGGTGTTTACTATATCTATTTAGCAGATGTTGATATCCAGCATTGATGCTTTTTGCACGACTTCTGTGTATTTTTTTGTGCCTGATTTTTATGAGAACAATAAGATGAGGGAAGCGGCTAGTTTAATCTTAAAACTCCCTCAAAAATGTCTCTGAAACATGTCTCACAAGCTGCATGTTGCTGATCTTGCTTGAAGATTGTGTTCTATTATTCCCTAACTGCAGACACATTTTGAACATAAAAATAAATCGGTTTGTCCTACAGGTGACTTCCGCTGCTCAATAAAATCTTCTCCTAATTGCAGAAAGGGATGATAGCTTTAGATTTGTGTGACAAAGATAAAGACACAGACGAACATCAGCTGACATTGTGTTGATGTCCCTCAACAGGGACCATATTTGCAGATGTTCCACCAATACACTGGTGCGCCCCGATATAAAACATCTCTACTTTTCTGTTGTGTTTTGGTTAAAACCATTTTCATAAATTGCATCTTGTAAACATTGATAATTTTTTTGCATGTGTTCCGTTTTCTTATTAAAACTTGATGATTAGTTCTTGTACCTCTGAGCTGCTGGTTGTCTCCCAGTAATCTGGTCACCACTTCGTTGGCAGCAAGCTCCGGGGGGACCCTGAGGGCCCCCCCACTGTCCTCTCCAGACATTTCCCACTGCATGGGGCCGTCAGGTTGAGGCTGCACCATACCTGCAGAGATAAACATGCAGATCATTAGCTCAGTGTTATTTTAGAAACAGTCTGCTGTATCTTCTTAACGCCCACGTCCTCGGCCTGTAGATCCAGAGCACATAGAGAGGCTCTAACGTCCATTCTATAGACTGTATGTAGAATGGACAGAGTCTGCCTCCTCGCTGGGTGAAGCCACTCCGAGAACAGCACCCTCTGTTGACAGGCTGCAGTATAGGTCATAAATGGTTGGTGCACTTTTCCTTAAACTAAGCTTGAAGGTTTTGCTTCACAGCTTCAGGTACATATGTGCCTGACTTTGCTCTTGTTTTCTCAAAGTTTACATTAGTATCAACATCCTTTTCATCGCTGATATAAATATTGAAGGACAAAATTGTGTTACAAATTTTTATTACTTCAAAAAGTGTTAGATAGGGGCAATACTCGAGTGTTTAATCTTAAGCAAAGTCCACACTTCCCAGTTAAATGCATACCTTTTTTATGCCTTTTTTCAATTCTAAATTCTCCTTTATTTCTCTTAATGCTCGGGGCCTTAGAGACTCTATTAAAAGAAAATCAACCTTCTTATTCTGCAAAAATGAAAAAGCACAATGTCTTCTCCTACAAGAAACTCATTCGAATGACACTGATGAAAAATTCTGGTCAAATCAATGGGGTGACAAAATTATATTTAGTCACGGCACAAACAGATCAGCAGGTGTGGCTGTACTCTTAGACAACTTCCCTGGGAAAATTTTGACCACAGAGACCCATCAGGTCACTGGATAATTAGTTGTTTTTTTTAAGCAAATGAGGATTTTCTAATTCTAGGAAACATTTATGGATACAACAATCTTAATTTCTGAAATCACACAGTCAGTCAAGGATCTCTACCAAAGGTATCCTACCAAAAACCTTATTTTTGATGGCGATTATAACATGGTTATGGATGAGTGGCTTGATAGGTATCCTTCAAAATACCAAAATCATTCTTATAATCCTGTTTTGCTTGACTTTTGTACCGTGTTTAATCTGAAAGACACATAGCGTTTTGATAATCCAAATACCGAGAGCTTTTTGGCTTCAAATCCATATACAGGGGGGAGGCGGAACAAGGTTGTCCATAGTATATACAGTCTATGGTCCATTCTAAGCCATCTCAGGATCAACCAGAAGCTTCAGGTGTTTCTAGAAGAGACCGTCAATGTATATTAGGCAGTAATGTGCATGGACCAGTGAAAGTATGACTTTTTATGTTTTGTTGTTCTTTGTTTTGAATTATTACAGAAAACCTGACGAAATATTTTTCTGTCTTTGTTTGAAAAAATTTTCATTTTAGTCCGGCATAGTTGTTTATTCATTAATCAGTCTGATTGTTGATTATTAAATAATAATAACAATAAAATAATAATAAAATAAAAAATACATAAACATCATGTGTCAGCCATCAGCTCCCATGCTCTCTTACACGTTCATAAAGAGACAGAGACGATTGAAAGCAGGAACCCGGTGGGTCAGCTCATAACAAACACATGGCACAGAGCCTCACACACCTTTCACTTTCAGTTTAGTCCTCCATAAAAACCTTTATCCTCTTCATGTGAGGGGTCTTCTTCACCCAACCCACCACAGGCTCTGATCTGTTCATCAGATGAGTTTATATCACCTTTAGTATCATGTAACTGTCCCTGTGTGTGTAATCTGAGTTCAGGTGAGTATGGACGGGGGGAAACATGACGTCATTACCCCGGCACCATGAGGCACAGATCTGAAGTCAGCTCGAACCTTCATTGAGTGGGATTGCGAAGCATTCCCACTATATGTTATTCATATCTTTATTGAGTGGGATTGCAGAGCATTCCCACTATATGTTATTCATATCTTTATTATTATTATTATTATTATTATTCTTCCACCGTTTTTTGGACCGCTACTCCTTCCACATACTTCAACATATTCAAACCATTCAAACTTCAAAAGATTCCTCGCATTCAGGAGATTCCGGCTTGTATTCAAAAATTTCCAAACATTCATACTTTCCGAGATATTCCAGGTTTTCCGACCGATTTCTCCCATTAGAAATGCATTACGGAATGTTCAAATTGGCCCTTTTCTCACATTTTCTTCGCACAACTTCAAAAGCCTTCAACTCCTCTATGCTTCCACGTAGAAACTTCATTCAAAAACCAAAATATTCACAAATTCTTCAGCATTATTCCACATCTTCAACATTTTTAATCCCATTCGTACTTTTCAAAATATTAAGATTTGTTTAAAACTTCGTTATAATGGGATTCAATGGGAAAAGGCTTTCAGACATAGTCAACTTCAACCTCTTCTCATTCATTCATACTTTCACCTAGAAACTTCATTCAAACTTTAAAATTTTCACACATCTTCAGACATTCACTCATTCATTCACCATCTTCATGGCATTCATACTTTTCTCACAGTGACAGTTCAAAAATTCACAGGATTTTCTGACCTCTTCAGGTTTTGACATTAGTGTGTATTGCACGGAATGTTGGCCGCTAGAGTGGGTGACCTCACAGCTAGAGTGGGACAGGCTGAAAATTGATCCTCAAAACTTTGTCTTTACAAAAGGATTGTGGCAACTCACTTCGCTCTACACAGATGAAATTTGGTACAGTGATGGCAAAACTTGCTGTCACTCTTCATCTAAAAAATCAAAGCCATAGGACACACACAGTGGCCTGGGCAGACACCAACTGCCACAGACATCCCCCAGATTTCTCCAGCTTTCTCCATTGACTCCAATGTAAACCTGAGAGGAGGATTTTCAGAGGAAACACAAACTGGACATGTTTTTAACTTGTCGTAGTCAAGGCATTTTTGGCTCCACAAACACAGAAGTTGTATCAACGTGTTCAGCCGGGCCTTGTGGTACTCACAAGCTCCTGATCATGAAGATAGCAGTTACAGAGGATGAGAAATATGACGTTGTTTGGGCATTACGTTCTCAGCCTCAAGCCTCCTTTCTCCTGCTGTTGTTAAGCATCTATCGTCACCATGGCAACCAATAAGAGCACCTGGAGACACATAGCTGGCTGGAAAGCTGCTTCTAACAGCCATATGAGACACATGAAGCCAGGCTCAGTACACAGAGTACGGGGGGTAACATTTAAAACCTTATGGGGTCTAATAAGGATTTTTATTCATTTACATTGTCCCCATTTTTCAATCATTCATTGAAAATGCATAATTTAGTTCTTCAAACTGATTTAAACCGTTTTGATTCTTCAAACCTCTTTTTCTTCCAGATTTGTAACCTTTTAATTTTCCAGTTTTAAATATTTTTTACTCTTAATACATGATTCAGTTCTTTCAAACAAATTCCAACTCATTTGAACTGATTCAAACCTTATTGATTCTTCAAGCCTTTCCCATACTTCAGGGTTTTTAATCATTTTAATTTTCACATGTTGAATTTTTAAAATTATTATTCATGCATTATTCAATTCATTCAACAGAGTTTATTCAAACTGATTCAAATCTTCCTGATACTTCATACCTTTTGACCTTTCACATATTTTAAAATTCAGCCACTCGCAATAGCAGCGTAGCGCTAGCAATTTCAACTGAAGCAATCCCACTCGCAATTTCTTCAGAAATTGCATTTTCTAGTTATTATTATTATTCCGCCGTTTTTTGGACCGCTTCTCCTTCCACATACTTCAACGTATTCAAACCATTCAAACTTCAAAAGATTCGTCTCATTCAGGAGATTCCGGCTTGTATTCAAAAATTTCCTAACATTCATACTTTCCGAGATATTCCAGGTTTTCCGACCGATTTCTCCCATTGGAAATGCATTACGGAATGTTCAAATTGTCCCTTTTCTCACATTTTCTTCACACATCTTCAAAAGCCTTCAACTACTCTATACTTCCACGTAGAAACTTCATTCAAAAACCAAAATATTCACAAATTCGTCAGCATTATTCCACATCTTCAACATTTTTAATCCCATTTGTACTTTTCAAAATATTAAGATTTGTTTAAAACTTCGTTATAATGGGATTCAATGGGAAAAGGGCTTCAGACGTAGTCAACTTCAACCTCTTCTCATTCATTCATACTTTCACCTAGAAACTTCATTCAAACTTTAAAATATTCACACATCTTCAGACATTCACTCATTCATTCACCATCTTCATGGCATTCATACTTTTCTCACAGTGACAGTTCAAAAAGTCCAAAGATTTTCTGACCGGTTCAGGTTTTAACATTAGTGTGTATTGCACGGAATGTTGGCCGCTAGAGTGGGTGACCTCACAGCTAGAGTGAGAGGGGCTGAAAATTTAACCTCAAAACTTTGTCTTTACAAAAGGATTGTGGCAACTCACTTCGCTCTACACAGATAAAATTTGGTACAGTGATGGCAAAACTCGCTGTCACTCTTCATCCAAAAAATCAAAGCTGTAGGACACAAACAGTGGCCTGGGCAGACACCAACTGCCGCAGACATCCCCCAGCTTTCTCCATTGACTCCAATGTAAACCTGAGAGGAGGATTTTCAGAGGAAACACAAACTGGACATGTTTTTAACTTGTCGTAGCGAAGGCATTTTTGGCTCCACAAACACAGAAGTTGTATCAACGTGTTCAGCCGGGCCTTGTGGTACTCACAAGCTCCTGATCATGAAGATAGCAGTTACAGAGGATGAGAAATATGACGTTGTTTGGGCATTACGTTCTCAGCCTCAAGCCTCCTTTCTCCTGCTGTTGTTAAGCATCTGCAGTCACCATGGCAACCAATAAGAGCACCTGGAGACACACAGCTGGCTGGAAAGCTGCTTCTAACAGCCATATGAGACACATGAAGCCAGGCTCAGTACACAGAGTACTGGGGGTTACATTTAAAACCCTTCAATAGAGTTATTTGACGAACTTTGTCATCTATCTCTTCGCACAAACCTTGAGCTACAGAAATTGAGGACATTATGGGGTCAAATCAGGATTTTTTTTCATTTACATTGTCCCCATTTTTCAATCATTCATTGAAAATGCATAATTTAGTTCTTCAAACTAATTTATTTCCTTCAAACTGATTTAAACCGTTTTGATTCTTCAAACCTCTTTTTCTTCCAGATTTGTAACCTTTTAATTCTCCAGTTTTAAATATTTTTTACTCTTTATACATTATTCAGTTCTTTCAAACAAATTCCAACTCATTTAAACTGATTCAAAACTTATTGGTTCTTCAAGCCTTTCCCATACTTCAGGGTTTTTAATCATTTTAATTTTCAGATGTTGAATTTTCTAAAATTGTTATTCATGCATTATTCAATTCATTCAATTGAGTTTATTCCAATTGATTCAAATCTTCCTGATTCTTCATACCTTTTGACCTTTCACATATTTTAAAATTCAGCCATTCGCAATAGCAGCTTAGCGCTAGCAATTTCGACTGAAGCAATCCCACTCGCAATTTCTTCAGAAATTGCATTTTCTAGTTTCTGTGGATATTCTGTTACAGCAGACGATCAAACCTCCACCTGAGCCTTAAAACAGCAGATATGTTCGATAATAAACACGTTTTTTTAATATCGGCGCTGACGTGTTTACAGACAGGATACAATCTGACCCCAGCACACAGCTAACGATACACAAAAGAGAAGAGAACCTGACCTACCTGTCTATATTCCTCGGGGTTTTAGTCCGGATTATCAGGTAGCACACCTGTCTCTCAGTTGTTACACTGACGCCAAAAAAAGGGACTAGTTTGGTTCAGCTAGCGAGTTAGCTTCAGAGCTAGCTGCTGAATGTAGCTAATCGGTGATAAACTGAGGCCCGTTTTCGCTGACAGATATAAAAACCAACATCAACGAGCTGTGGATCTTCTGAGAGACATTTCGCCGCTCTTTATTCAGTTATCCCCCCTCTCTTTGAGCCCGTTTCAGGTGTTCTGGGTTTACCTGTCAGAGCCTAGTCAGGAGACTGTTGTTAGCTCAGGAAACGCTCTAATCTCCACTGCCCTGAGTTCAGTCTGTCAGGGGAATAAACCCTCCTCATTAGATGGTGGACTACAACACACTTAACTAAAATCACATTTTAGATAATGAAATAAGATTAATCTTATTTTGTTTATTTATTGTTAATTTTTTTGTTTATTTGTTTTATCCCTTTTGCCCATTCTGTCAGTATGTAAACAAGGACTTAAGTAAAAACCCAAGGGGTACAGGTTGCGGAGGTACTCTGAGTGAGTAATGTTTTCTCCAGTAGGAATTCATCATTCAATTGACTGCTGGTCAATATTGTTTTGAGAAGTGAATGTTAGACATAGAAAATTGATATTTTGATGGAAAGTGTGACAATTTGCTCCAGAATATCCGAAGTTTTTAGTTTACAAAATGTAGGCCCTTTGTGTTGCTAAAATATTTTTATGTTTTGTTGTTTTTGGGGTATTATAGAATGTTTTTTTGCATTTAATGAAATATTTTTGTAGTTCATGAAATATTTTCAGCACTTTCCTTAAAAAATGTTCCATTGACCTTCAGGGTTATTGTACAAAACGATGGAATATACCAAAACTATAAAAAGTATTTAAGTATTAAAGTATTAAAAGAAAAAAGGTGATTGGACTTAAGCATTTGGAGTGGTTTCAGAGGTAACTGAGTGCTGTTCCTAAACTGATATCCACAAGCAGTTCGTGCAAATAATAATTATTTTGTTTGTTTATTTATTTGCTTCTGATCTAAAACAAACAAACACAGAGGTACGTGTTGCCTGCCAGTCTGGACCCAGGGCACACTTACCTCTGCCTTCCAGGAAATCCCCTTCCTTCTTCCGCAGTGCGTGGTGACGTCACCGGGCTGCAGCATCACGGCTCGTCCCTCGGTGTGTGAAGGAGGCTCCTCCATGATGCTCTCGGTCTCTGCTGCTCTGCTCCTAACATTAGCCTGGGTCCACCAGGCTCAGACACTTTACTTCCATATCGGAGAGACGGAGAAGAAATGCTTCATAGAGGAGATCCCGGATGAGACCATGGTGATCGGTAAGACGAGGAAAGGCGTTAGGATGAGCTAAGCTAACAGGCGAACAGCTGTTTCCGTCAGGGATGCTGCAGGGAGTTTCAGTCTGACTTCACGGAGACCAACAAACAGATTAATCATTATCAGTGTTTCAAACACAGCGTCTCCAGTGTTTGGTGTCTTTACATTTATACCCTGATTATAATTAGGGTTAACAGTCAGGGTCCGATCATCTCTCAGGATCATCAGGGACCAGGCCCTCAGAGCCCCCTGATCCAGACCTCTGCTGCTGTTTTCCTTCATTTATCCCTTAAGCATTAGTCGAAAGGTGAACCGGTCCCCCCATCAAACAGCTGTTAGTTCAGATCTGAGAACAGGTCTGACCGGAGACAGAAACACACTTTTAATACGCCCCCCTAAAATCCTCGAGTCTGCACCTGTTAGAGGCACCAGACCAGAAATATTGTTCGACAGATACTTGGCGATTATTCGATTATTTCGATTTAAATCTCACAATACTAAGACCTAACCTTTGTGATATTATTACTTTATTCTTCAAATCATGTTTTTCTTTCTCAATGTGACCCTTTATTGGACTGCAGTTTCTCTAATGATGATGATGATGATGATTAATAGTAGTATTAGTATTATTAATGAATACTACATTAGGAATAATTATGTTAAAATATAATCACAACAATTATACTTATATTATTCATGTGAAAGTGAACCCAAATGTACCTTTGAACACATGTTTTAAAGACAAATTGGTAACACTTTACTTGACGCCTGTCTCCATAATGCATTAGAAATATATGTATAATGCGTTATAATCACTGTATTACTACAGTTATAAACACTCAGAAATGATTATAATGCTTTATAGCAATACTCATAACACATTATAAAGCATTTAATCATGACTTACAAGGTCAGGTATTGTAATGTGTTATAACTGTTAACAACTCACCGACAATGCCCACATAGATAAAGCATTATATGTATATTCATGATGTGTTATAATTTGCTTATAAACTTGTATCACTGTCATTATAAACGCTCATTAATTATCACAAGGCTTTATAACAATAAGCATAACACATTTTAATACCTGACCTTGTAAGTCATGATAAAATGCTTTATAATGTGTTATGAGTATTGCTATAAAGCATTATGATCATTTATGAGTGTTTATAACTATAGTTATACAGTGCTATAACATTAATAACGCACTATACATGTATTTATAAAGCGTTATAGAGATAGGCGTCAAATAAAGTGTTACCAACAGGCTCTGTACTCTTGCCTTTGTTTAACAGTTTTTAGGTTTCTGAATTTGAACCGATGCTAAATTTAAACACAAAGCTGACACTTGTGTGATTCAAATTTAACATCACCTAAACTGATGTTTACGACCTGTGGAACCGAATCGTGTTTTCAGACGTGTGAGTGTTTATTCATCTGCATTATCTAATATATTAACCTCTACCAGTCATTCATTGATAAATGTTTCTATTTCTTAGCAGGAAGCAGATTATAAATGTCTGAAGTCCATCAGCTACTTTAGGCTGTAGTGTTGTAGAGCAAGTATAAATGGAGAAATAGCAACCTTGGATTGAACACCTTTTATCCCTGCTTAACTTAAACTGTTTGAAGGTTGATACTGTAAAGTGTTACTCAGAAGAATTAACATCATGACTCCATGTTTTTTCCTGTGAGACAAAATCGATATCGAAGTGAAACTGACCCGACATGCTGACCTTAAACAAGAACAAGATCAGACCATAGAGAAAAAGAATCATGTCTTCATCATTTATTTATTCTTTTCTTCTTTTCTGTCTTCTTTGTTATTTACTGCCAAGTTTCTCTCCTCTTCATAATGTAGGGAAGTATCGCACTCAGTTGTGGGACAAACAGAGCGGCTCCTTCCTCCCGTCGACGCCCGGCCTCGGGATGCACGTGGAGATTAAAGATCCAGACACTAAGGTGAGAACAGTAGACGATCTGTTCGAGAAAAAAAACACACACCTTTTTGCTTGTGGACAGAACCTGAAGATGTTTGTCTCCTCAGATCATCCTGTCCCGTCAGTACGGCTCAGACGGGCGCTTCACCTTCACCTCTCATACTCCAGGAGAGCATCAGATCTGTCTGCACTCTAACTCCACCAAGATGGCTCTGTTTGCAGGAGGAAAACTGGTACCTGCACAGTCATTGTTTTTTAACTAGCTGACTGATTAACTGTTTAACACGAGTATGTTTGATGAAACTGGGGGCAGTTTGATGCAGCAGGATAACCTGTTAAACCAGACTCACTCAGAACATCAGGCTTACTTTAAGGATGTTTGTGACTAACCTGGTCCTGGCTGGATTACTTTTAGACTCAGTTTCACTCACTCAATCAGACTGTTTAATCTTTAACCCTGATCGTTTTTAACCTGCCTGTTTCTGTGTGTTTCAGAGAGTTCACCTGGATATCCAGGTGGGAGAACATACTAATAACTACCCCGAGATCGCAGCCAAGGACAAACTGACGGAGCTGCAGCTGAGGGTGCGACAGCTGCTGGACCAGGTGGAGCAGATCCAGAAGGAGCAGAATTACCAGCGGGTCAGTAACACTCTCCCAGGTCTTTCAGGTACTGGTTCTGTTTAATCAGAGAGGTGACTGTGTGCTGTTTCCTCTGCAGTACCGCGAGGAGCGTTTCCGTATGACGAGCGAGAGCACCAACCAGCGCGTCCTCTGGTGGTCCATCGCTCAGACACTCATCCTCATCGTCACGGGAATCTGGCAGATGAAGCACCTGAAGAGCTTCTTTGAGGCCAAGAAACTGGTTTAACATCAGGAGACCACGTTAGCTCAAGTTCACAGACACTGCAGATGACCAGGAAGAGGCGTGAGGTCCGATTATCAGCCATAAACGGTACACTGAGCCGATCACGGCAGCAGGTATCGGTCCTGGGTGACCAGGTCTCCCTCTACAAGTTTTAGAGTTTGATTCTTTTTCCGTTAGCGACACCAGTTATCTCTCTTTGTTCTCCTGCTTTTACCCTCCTGTGCTGAACCACTAGAGACATGAGTGACCTGAGGTTTGATTTTATTGTCACACAGGAATAAACTAGTGATTATTTTTGAGCTAATAACCCAGTGGCTGATCCTGAGAAACACCACACCCTGAGCAGACATGCGTCATACATTTTATTAAGATGAAGATTTCATTTCTGTGGTTCTCTTGAGATTTGGGCTTATTTACTCCTTAGTATCCTGAGATGGAAGAGCTTGTTCTCTCATGATAACAGGATCATTTTCTGGTCATCTAGAAAACAAAGCAGTCTCGGCAATTGCCTCTTTACATGACTCACCTCACCTGTCCGCTAAAAACCAGCTCTCAAATATGTTCATCTTCAGGGCAGATCATGATAAAACAACCAAAATAATCTCTTTCTCACAGGACAACTGATTAAATAAAAAATGTGGAAGCATGTCTGCTTAGAGCTTCTGTAAAAAATATGTTTTTATGATTCTGTCATAGTTTGTTTCATAGTTTAATAACCCCTAAAGATATCTGAGGTCTCAGTCAACTAAAGTCACACTAAATCTTCATGCCTCTGTAGAACTGCCTCACTTTAACCTCATATTTAGCCTTTGCTAACAGGTCATACGCCTTTAATGTTCACCTTCTCCTCAAAGCATAAAGTATAAACTTGCACCATTTGGAGGTCAGGAAATTTTCAACATCATTTGGGATTATTTGATATGCTGCTCAATGGATGTAGTGGTTCTCAATTTGATTGCAATAGGAGGTCAAATATGTTTTTGATTTGATTCTTTGATTAAATTCATCCAAATATTTTGTGTAACAATATTCAGATACAGAAAGTCGCCTCACGCTGTAGTCTTCATTACCTAATGGAGCACGCTCAGCAGTGATGAAGGTTAAGGAAGAGTGAACACATAAATACAATATAAATACACACTATTCACTCAGTCATAAATACTTGATATCATAATTCACTCATGTATTTACAGCTAAAACTCCAGTTACAGATTATTTCATGGTTCATAAACTCTAAAGTTATTCAGTATTTATGGTCATAATCACTTTTTACCAGTTTATATTTGGCTTATTGACGCTGAATTACAGTGGTGTCACTTTCTGCTGAATGTAAATAGTTTTTAGCTTGATTTTCCCGCACATTTTCGTTAGGGCTGTTCTGTAGATACAGTTTGTGATAACAGAATTATCTTTGTTGTAAATAAAACGTGCAGCTGTTCATTTTCTAAAACTTTTTACACTGAATGAAGTTTGTGACTGTTCCTGTCATCAGTGTCCAAAAACGTATTTATTCTGCTGCAGAGCCTCGGCCAAGTTTACACTCATGGATAAATATTCTGATTCATGATGGGAGATGAGTTTTTATTGTTAGACAGAGAAAAGTGGATTAGCATTATTAGTATTATCAGTTCAGTTGTCCAGCTGCAGACTGTGGTAGGTCATGTTTTTGAGTTGTTATTATCACACCACCTTCATGTGCTGAATAAAGAGTCTTATTTAAACCTTCCGCTCACCTCTGAGGTTGTTTTTGAAGAAACACACAGCCGATATTTAACACAGTCAGATTTATTGCTTGGCTCCGGCTGCAAACACAGCATCCACATGTCCAAGCTCAGGTTTTTAGAGACACAGAGACCCGCAGAGAGCTTCAGTGAAACCACAGAAACACAGACTTAAAAAGCCCCAGCAACACAAAGTCAACACTTTGCATAGATCCACAACATCCTCGCTTATTTCCACCAATCACAGCACAGACACAGAAACACGTACTCTGTTCATATCAAGAATAAAGATCTGACACGCACACACACACATCGTACCAAAACAATACCAAACACGCAAACTGTGTGTCGTTATAAAGGGATCAATGGTTTATTAAACAGAGTCTCTGTCGTACAACAGAAGTGGCACATTGTTCAGTTAGACGTCACGTTTCTGCACGGTCACATGTCGGGTCAGAAGGTAGAAAATATCACATGACACAAATCCTCACTATCACGCCAAACGTCCTCAGAGTGTTCAGTAGTTTCTATCTGACTTTATCCAGTTACTGCAGGAGGGTTTCCATGAGAGCTACAGGTTAGTGACACGTTACTGTTAAAAAAGATCAGACTAGCTCTGTCTGAACGCTGCTCTGAGAGCAGGCGGGCACACAGAGACTGGAGAGGGTTAATCAAATACACGTTAAAATGAGGCCCAAATCAGGGTCCCGCTTGCCCTGTGGAGATGACCTCTTTTCCTGCTCACCGAGCTCATCGAGAAGAGTTTTTCTTGAATATTCAGAGGAAGAGGAGCACTTCTTCTTCTACTGTCCAGACACAGTCAGGTGCTGCATCTTCTTGGCCGCCTCCTCTGACACCGTCTTGGAGGTTTTTTCAGGGCTGGGGGCTGGGCTGGGACCTGGACTTGGGTTTGGAGTGTTAGCTGCACTGTTGGGATACTCTCTGTTACCGAATATGACGCTGCCCACCCTCACGTTAGTGGAGCCAACCTCAATCTGTGACACAGGAGGAGGAAACATGTTAAAACGATGATAAAGAATACTTCAAATGTGGTTTCTGATTTGGTTCCATTATTGGTGTATGTGTGGATAAAAAAGGAAAAGCACCTGTTCAAGAACCTGTTGTAGGCACTGAAGTTAGTGTAAAAAATGAAGAGGGAAAATATCCACCTTATACGGGCTCAGGTCCAGAGAAGTCTCTGGTGTTTCTGCTTCATGTTTCTAGCTAGATTCCTATTTGAATGGTTCAGTTTGAACCTGATTTGTGGATGCCTAATGAACTGTGTTCACAGACAGTATTCTTATTAAGAGATTCGGGGCACATAAGGGGATTTCCACTGCAGAGTCCTGTCTATTTTTAATACAGTTCTGCATGAGGATCTGAATGACAAACAGGCTTCTAAAGATTCACAAATCTCAGCTGCATTTGTGCTTTTTCCATCTGCACTTTCCTGTCTGCCTCCACATCTCTATGACAACTGGAAACAAACCATAATTAGATCACAATCATAATATTTTACATGAAACCAAACCTCGCTTTCACTATTTTTAGAATACTATTTATATTTTTAGTATATGGATTGTGTTCCTCCTGTTTTTGCTCTCCATACAGACAGTTTTTCCTGCTGACTCCTGATTGGTCAAAGCAACTCCATGTAAATGCCAACAGAAGACTGAAACTCACCGCATGTTCGAAGTCTGTGGACATGCCCATACTGAGTTCCACCTCCTCCATGGGAAGCTTCAGATTGTCACACACTTCCTGCCTCCGACTCAGGAGCATCTGCAGGGGGGACACATGAACAGGATTATAACCCAACCAATCCCACCTCACATAACTCCGTCAGCTGATCTGTTTGCTTTCAGTGTTGGACTAGTTTGATTTTCAGAACCCTGCAGTTTGAGACGGTTTAGTTTTAGTTTAGAGATTAGAGATGAATTACTGCACAAGAAATAAAAACAGCTTCTTTACACCAAACTGAAGGCTTTCATAAAACACTAGGATCAATTAACAGAAAGTTAAATTACTCCTAGTTGATTCGTTGAGTTAATCTTTATTCTTCTCCAACCATCTGAGTAGCATAAGTCTGCAGATCCAGAGGGTGCAGATTTAGGAACTGCAATTCCACCATCTTATGCACTGGATCCTGCAAGGACCACACTCTCATGTCTGACCTTAACTCCAACCCTGACTATCACAACACAAAGAGAAATGTTAGTCTATCTGAAATCACTCTGAATCTGACTTCTACATCATGTAGCTCTACAGATGCATTTATGATAGGACTGAAACTGGCCTGAGTGTTCTGAGTGTGCTCCACAGTTTGCACATCAGGCTTTAACCCAGAAATTGAACAGCATAAATGCGTAGCTAAGAAAGGTAATAGTCAAACCCTCCACAGCAGAAGAAGAAGGACTGAGGCTGTGGTATCGTATGTTTGACAGGTTCGAAGCCCCACACAAGGACCCAAACTTACAAGATTGCTCATTCAGGGTCTGCATTTCTACACTTTGAGTGATCAGCAAATTTTAAAAATCCTGTTTAATACAGCAAGGGTGCCAGTGAGGGGACGCAACAGTATGAATGATGGAAATTTGTACATTAAAACCGGAAAATGATCTAAGTAATGAAACAGAGTACAGTATGGAGGTGCTCTTAATGAGGGGCTCCCTGAGATGACATTAACTACGTCTCTGGATCAAACCGCTCTCCATGCGCCGCCTCCTGATCCTCATCATGTTCTAAGTCCAGCTTGTGTACCTGAAAGTCAGGGTTGGGGCCCAGGCTGAGGTCGTAGCCATAGCGTCCGATAGTCATGAGTCCTAAGAAGTGCAGGGCGGAGCACTGAGACACGATGTGCTTCACTGTGTTCACTGTGTCCTCTGGAGGAAGGCCGTGTTTACCTGCAGAGACCAGGTGACAGTTTGAAAACACCCGAGGGTCTGTGTGTGTTTGCAGACACACAGGAATCAACACTCACTCTGCTCTCCACTGGTGTTGATCTGCACCATGATCTTTAGCCTCTGCATGCTGGCTCCTCTCAGACGCTGCCACGAGCTGTTCACCCTATCGGCCAGTTTCACTGAGTCCACCGTCTCCACCAGGAAGAGGTTTGGCACACCTGAGGATAGGGAGGGTAAATGTGAGATTTGAAAACATGCACATGGATCAGGTGCAGCAGGTGTGACTTACCCAAGAGTTTGTTGACGTTGTTCTTCTGTAGGTGACCAATGAAGTGCCACTTAATGTCCGGACAGGAGGCCAAAATCTGGAGGACGAGAAGGAAAGTTTATGAGAGCTTGAAAGAGAGAATAGAGTCTATTTCATAAATCTGTAAACATACCAGAGGGTCTGAAGCCTTGTCCACCAGCTCATTCACCTGGAGAGGACACACAGGTGAGACTGATCCCTCTATACCTGTCAGAGTTTATCATTCATGCTGTTCATTCACCTGTTTTTACTCACATAGTTTTCCCCAAAGTTCCTCTGACCCTGTCTGTACGCCTCCACCACCATGTCCGGAGGTTTGGTCTTACTGACAGCAACGAGGCGAGGAGACACAGCAGGAAGAGTCTGAGGGAGGACACACACACACACACACACACACACACACACACACACACACACACACACACACACACACACATTATCTCCATCAGTGAACACATCAGTGTGAGATCAGCCTGTCAGGTTCAAACTGATGTTTCCTGATATCAGAGCTGGGGTTCGTCCTCTGACCTACATATCAACCTTCACGAAGCAGCATCACGCAGGATGTGTGCGTGATAACGACCTGTTTACATTCATGGCTGTCAGTGCTCAGGTGAAGACAGGCTAATCCAAATGTGGATAAAAAACCTTCAAACATGCACATCACGACATTATAATCTCGGTGTTTCTCTGCATGCAGACTCCTCTTGCCCCCCCGCACATCACGCACACCACGCACGAAGCATGCATGCTGTTATGAAAGTGCTGCCAGCAGCTCTCTGCCTCCCATCCAAAGGTTGAGGTGTTTGGCAGCCTTACATAACGCGTCGTGCCGCCGCAGAGACATTATCTGGACCCGGCTGAGGAGCTTGGTTAACGGGGCTCCTGAGCAGGGTTCTGCCGGGCTCTGGTTACCTTGGGCCGGCGTGTCGCCGCCTGGTTCACCCGATCAACCACCGACTGCAGCGCCTTTCCAACCTCCTCCGACATTGCTACTTTCCACATACCGTCAGAGGGCGACGACACACAGACGTAAAGAAACGTCAGGAAACGTAAAGGAACGTGTTCCCGATTACGTCAGCAGCCTTTCAAAATAAAGTTCAGAGAATATGGAGCGGATGTTGCGCGAAGAGCGCCCCTGCTGTTGAGGGCGTTCACTGTGAAGAACCAGGTTTTTTTTTTTTTTTTTAAGAAATAAACATAAAATATTTTATATGAAGTCTGTTTGCTACAAACAGCTCTCTGTTCGTGTCTCCTCAGTATCTTAAGTGAAGACACCTGCATGTTATAAACCTGATACCCCAGTTCAATATTGCTAAAATTTTGTTGTTCATTCATTTCAATAAAGTAGTTCACAGATCTGACCTCTGCAGTTTGAGCAGGTGTATAAATAGACTCTGTAGATCAGGTATCTGTAGCAGTGATTTGGTTCCACTATACTGCGGTTTTACAGATGGTGCATGATACTTTTATATACACCGAAATGTAACAAAAAAAGAAATAGCTGTAACAGTAAACTACAGCAGTTTAAGGCTACAGATTTAAGCTGCATTTTCTAGTTCACCTGAAGGTTTGAGTCATTCTGAGGAGAAACCTTTACAGTATTGGTGAATTGAAGTACCATGTGTCAATAGATTATCACTATTTAGGTGATCAGTTTTTTAATGCTGAGTTCATATTTTTTGCTAAAAAAGGGGCCTTAAAATCTACTTTGAACCCTTTTAACATGAAAAAGTTACATTTAAACAAAGTTTATTAAAAATGTTATTAGGAGTGTGTGAACAGTACTATATTTTTACTTGATATTAAATGAGTTAAAAAATATAACCTCATTTTTTAAAGTTACTGTGTTGCTCTCAGCTGAGCTCATAGAAGGGAGGAAGTCAAAGTGATTTACCTCAACAGCTTATTTCAACAAACCTTCATTTTAAATGTTGTTAATCTGCTTAATAGAGCCAAACACAGATCATCTGAAGTCTTTTAATCAGATTTAACCTGAATTTTCTTTTTCATACATAAAGGGTTGTTTTGAGCGCAGCACATTTTTACTTCCTATCATATTTTCAGACTTAAACTTGGCATGAACTGTTGCTGTGTATCTCTGGCTGTATCTGTGCTTGAAAGATTCGACATAAACACAGTAATCACTGTTTATTTCTTACGTTGACCCAACTGTAACCTCAAACTTGATAAATTATGACCTGATCACAAACATTCATGACTGAATAGAGACAAAATACAAAGGAAAAAAGATTTATTCACAAGATTTAACAAAACATGTTCAAACAGAAATAAGTCTTACAGCTCAAGCCTCTGCATTTTTCAGACAGGAAAACAAAAAATCTAAAAGGAAAACATGAAGTAAAAATGTGCGGCTGGTTCTTCTCCGTCAAACTCTCTCTAAAGCCTCCAACATGATGATGCTGTTTCCCCTGATGACCTGCAAGAGACAAAGACACACATTAATCACACACAAGTAAATCTGCAGTTTGATATACCCTGGGTGCATGCTTTGATTTGATTTCTGTATCTTATTCATACCAGTGAAAGCAATTTTTCACGTTGTTGTAGGTTTCTAACCCAGTGTAAAGCACACTGACTTAACATGTGATAAAAAAGTGCTTTTTAAATAACCCTAACTGATTTAGTTATTGGGTAGACTCAAACATTGGGGAAGGTCTTCTTCCTTTATACCTCTTTACCTACATTAAACCGAAGAGTACAGGAATTTAAACTCTTCCATCTCAAAAGCTTTTCTTTGTGTTTGTCCTTCAAGTTAGAACTGAGACGGTAAAAAGGAGCTAAAACGTGTTGCTCCCTCCTCTCAGAATGAACTACAGAGAGGGCTGAAGCCGCATGAACTGTTTCACTGGGAAAATTAAAAGCATTGCTGAACAACCTGGAGGTAGAAATTGCAGTTGTTGGGCTTGATGTACAAAGAATTTGGTGGATTGTGACAAGCACATGCTGATTTTTTCTGTTGTGACATATTTTCATTGAATGATGGAAATTAGTTGTAGATGTGGACTCTTTAGTATGTTTGCAGGTACAGCTGCTCTTTGTCAGAAATGCTGCAGACTGCGCAGAGAATAGAGAGAAATAATCCAGTAAACTGACTCAACGACTTTTTCTCTTTGACATGAAACCAATGATGAAAAAATGGAATTTGACAAAAAAATATGAGTTTCCAAAGGTTAATGTAAAATGTATGTCAAATGTTATCTCATGAATCATCAGTTTGATTTGGTAAAAAAATATATTTAATTCAGTGAATTTGGTTTGAGCTGCTGCAGCTGTTATACTGATGATTTGTTCTTATTCATGTTTAAAGGAGTTTTACTTTAAATGTAGATGGTATTAGAGCCTAATGGGTCATTTTCCTTCTTCCCCTTTTCCTAAAGGATGGTCCAGTCTAGCCTATACTGAAAGACGTAATAAAGGAAGCAATGAGGCACCTTTCCCTATCATTAGACGGATTTAAACAGCTCCTATCATGGCTGACACTCTGAGATTTCAAGTTGTTTCACTCAGTGAGGCACTAAAAAGGATGGTTTGACTGCTCAGTAACCCATTCCTTTCTGTCTTTCCTCCACTTTTATAAACATAAAACTCTGTAAATGATGTAAAACACATCTTCTCACTCTTGCTGTCTCTTCCTGTTTGTGGTATATTTATATAAAACAAACAGAAATAAGTCTAAAATATATAAAAATAAAAATAAGTGACAATATTAAGATTTTATTGATTACTTTTGTAGCACTCAAAGGACTTGCTCCAAACTACATTTCAGAGCTTTTAATACCCTATGAGCCAACTCGCAGCCTCAGATCCTCTGGCGAAGGCCTCCTGGTCGTTCCAAAGTCGAGACTCAAAACTAAAGGTGACAGAGCTTTCTCCATCAGAGCTCCTCAACTTTGGAACGACCTGCCAGAGGAGATTAGGCCTGCAGAGACAGTCACTTCTTTTAAGTCATGTTTAAAAACTCACTTTTACAGACTTGCAATTACGTGATACCGTCTTTTATCTTATATCTTTTATCTGTCATCTGTCATCTCTTATCTCTTTTCCCTTTATCTTATTTCGGCTTTACTGTCTATTTAGCTTCTGTTAAACTTGTACTCTTTTCTTAATTAACCTTTTAGGCCTTTTATTGTTCTGTTGCTCTATTTTATCATTACTATTATTATCAGGATTACCTGTTATTTTATTAACATTCTTGTTATTGATTTTATTTTTACTATCCTGTTTCCGCTTTTGCCCTTCCTTTTAATTGCATTTTCTTTTTTATTAACTATTTTATGTTTTTATTTTGGTCCTCATGGTCTCCTTTTATGTTGCATGGTTCCTGTATTGTCTGGGTTCCTTATGACATGAAAATGGCCTTCAACTCTGTTTTAACTGAGCTTTTTGTTTTTATCTGTGTTTTTCCATGTGCTCTATGACTAGATGTCAAAGCACTTTGTAAACATCTGTTTTTAAAAGTGCTATACAAATAAAGTTATTATTATTATATTATTATTAATCTCCTGAGTAACATCTCCTGTAAAGACACTGACCACCATGCCAATGCTGTTCTGTTGTCCTCCAGGACCCATCTCGATGGAGTCGTCCACCACCAGGTTCATAAAGGGATCGAACCCTCGCAGGATGCCCTGTACATGTCGGCCTCCGTTCAGCTTCACTGCAAAATAAAGAATATATGTGAGCTGGTCCACTTTAAAGACAGTCCTGGTTCGGTTCAGAAACTGTTCATGTGATTAAATCTGAATGTTAATCTGAAAGTTTTATTTCACATTTGCAGTCTGAGCTCTTTAATACTTCAGTTTGATTATTTATATCTTTGTCTCTTTATTTTATGACTATTTTTTCACCTTTTTAGACTTTATTAAGCCTGGAGGTGAAATTCAGTAACTGAGAATGTCTTTTATTACATTTGCATCTAAATCATGATAAACTTTAATTCTACAGTAAAAACACGAGAAAAACACCTCCACTTATACATTCATGAATCAGTAAAAGGCTGAACTGAGGAGACTTTAGTAAAAACATAAACATATAATTGTCAGCTTTACTTACATGAAAGCTTTTTATCCATGAACCTGGAGAGAAAAAGAGAAAAACATGAAAATAAATCATACATGAGCAAACACACATGCTAGCTGCTGCTGTTAGCATGTCTTCCGATGAACAAAGTCAGGTCAGCAGCTTCATCACTAACACAGTAAACGGATCAAAGACTGATACTTCAGGTTTCTACAAACACTCACTTCTTCAGCTCGGGTGGGTGTGCTTTACTCATTCTGTCTGAAGTTCACAAACGCAGAAATAAAAACGCTCACGGTGAGTTTAGTTTCACAAACCGCGGAATACAAACGTGTAGACAACGACCGGGAGAGGACGGGTCATGTTCCGGTGAAACCCGGGGTAAAAGGGGGTTGCTGCATCCGGCACAGCGCCGCCACATGGCCGGGAAGACATAGTACAGGGAGGAAGATGTAGGGCTCGGCTAAAAGGTCCAAAATATTCTACAAAATTAAAGAAAACACGAAAATTTTGAGCTTGAATTATGAATCTTATTATAACTGAGTGCTGACCCCTCAGAATTTCTTATTGATGAGTGAGATGTTATTGATGTCTGAGTCCCTCTTGTTTCGTTGGCGTTGAGCGTCCGGACGCACGCCTTGCCTTTTACCCCCCCACCCCAGCCCAACACACAGACACCCTTTATTATGTAGTGAGATAATACCGCATCTCTTCATCTCCACAGCTCATCCCCAGTGTTTGAGGCATACTTATGCAGCAGGCGAGGCGTGTGACAATGCAAAAAACAACAATTAAACCCCATGTGGAGTAAACACGCTCGGTGCGTAAAAGCTTTCCATTTACGCACGGGGGGAACAGCTGGATCAGCATGTAGGACGCCGCACGGGGTGTGTGTGAGTGAGAGGGGGTCAAGGTGGACTCTAAAAAGCACGAGCCTCTCAACAGATGCACACCCTGCTGACTCAGGTTCAATTGTAAAGTCATACTCTGCAAGACTGACAGGAAACTTACTGTCTGTAACCTCCAGATGACTTGATTTCGACGGCCAATTTCGACCGAAATTGCACACATTTTATCTTGTTGTAAAAGTGCATCAGGCAAAGCATCACTCTTGATTGTGGCGACATACTTCACTGTAGCTGGTTAAGGTGAGACAGGTGAGTATCTTATTAATATTTACTTTATCTTATTAGATGTAAAAGAAGATTTAGAGGGGGAGAAAGTTAAAGACGGTAAGTTTCCTGTCAGTCTTGCAGAGTATGACTTTACAATTGAACCTGAGTCAGCAGGGTGTGCATCTGTTGAGAGGCTCGTGCTTTTTAGAGTCCACCTTGACCCCCTCTCACTCACACACACCCCGTGCTGCGTCCTACATGCTGATCCAGCTGTTGGGTTACAGTGAAGTTCTTTGGTCATAGCACCTGTTTTTTTCCAGATAGAAAGGTCAGCTTGGACTTAAATTGAAGCTTATAAATGTGGGAAGTTTTCCATATCCATGGTAGGCAGTGAAATGTATAAGAAAATACTTTAAAATGATCACTTTTGATGACAATTTGTCAGGCGGACAGACATTTTTTGGTCTTTTGGGGTATTCAGAGGGTGATATTTGGCAATAGAATGGTAGTAAACCCAGATTATTATTCTGGTAGTTCCTCCTATGTGTTAGGATACACCATGCAAAATTTCAGACTCTTTTAACCATTTATGCAGTTGCAGCACCCTAATATTTGCAATTACATTATTTCGCCAGAAGCTTTTCCCAAAAATAAAGTTTTTTGGCCACTGGGGCCAAACAGGGCTGAGTTGGGGGCGGTCAGTATGAACTTGTTATGGCCCAAGGTATAAGATAAAAAGAAATAATAGTGAAAAAAAGGGTAGCAAAAAAACAGCGCGTGGGGTGTACCTGGCTCCCAGCCTACCAGGTGAGCTACGCAATCCCTGAACGCCAATAGGCTGTCAATCATAGAAAACATGAACCCCCTAACTTTTAAAAACTGAGCTTCACAGAAAAAAGAGGACTTCAGCACAAACCAGTCTTACAGTCACTATGCGTCAACACCACAAGCGGGGGGGAGAAAAACATGTTCTGTGTAATAATTTTCTTAAGTTTGTCCACAGCTCCATAAGCTTTGCTGGTGGAGGCAGGATTTATGACCTATACTGCAGCCCATCAACAGAGGGTGCTGTTCTCGCAGTGGCTTCACTCAGCGAGGAGGCAGACGCTGTCCATTTTATATACAGTCTATGGAAAAACTGACAGGAGCTTTAAATTATAAAAAAGGTATCAGGAATAAAACAGACAAAATGTTTCATGAGAATGATGAACTTTTAATCACATCATCTATGAACTTGTCTCCAAAAAGACTGAAAAAGTAGAAGCTCCAAAACCTTTTAAATATCTCCTACATTTTCACAGTAGCATTTCTGAAAACAGTAGCTGAAAACTCAGTAAAAAAAAAAAAAATCTTGTGTTGATTCACCTGAGTTCATTCATCGAGCATCACACACACACACACACATTCACACAACCATCAGCGTGTTTGCATAGCCAGTTAACATCACTGCAGAGCATGAAGAGTTCTGAGTGTTTCTTATCCTTTAAGTATAACAGAGACCTCAAGTATCACATGGGATGAAACCTGCAGGAAAACAACTCCATCTGTGATAATCAACACACCAGAGCTCACTTCACTAATTATTGCCAAAAGTATATCAAAAATAATTGATTATCCATCTGAAAACTGCAGCTCTGCAGAACTTAGCTGTAAAAAATGACTTCAGTAAACGAAAATATCTGTGTCAGCGCTGAAGCTTCAGTGGTTTCTAAGACGTCCTCAGAGCAGTAAAGGTTGAGTTTATCTTTAGCAAACATTCATACTTTTGTAGACTCAAATGTACTTGATGAAAGTATGAAACCATTCTACAGACTGAAGTTTAAACAGCAGTTCACTTTCTGTTATGTACAAACTAACACAGACTGTTACAGATGCCTTGTCATTACTTGTCCTTGCAAATACCTGTTGGTTCTCTGATTTTAATGTCTTTATTCAAACATCATCCACAACAACTACTGAGTGATTCCCTCGTGTTGCTGTTTGATTTCGAAATACAAGCACTGCCTGCTGAAGCTGCTGTGTAAATGATTAAAACCTGAAGTGACAGAAAGTTCAACCAGCCCATGAAAACACTACAATTTTTCAGTGTACTTTATGCTGAAGTTGTCCTCCAGTATGTAGGAAACTTTGGAAAAGCTTTAAAAACAGTTTGAACAACAGCTTTAAGGTTTGGACTGAACATAATCCAGTTAATGTCTTTTTAATTATTTTCCTGCAAACATTAGCTGCTTTTATTTTCTTACTTAAGTTCTCAGTCTGCTCTTGTCTTCAGTAACTTCACAGTCACTCTCTTCTCCCCCTGAGCTGTCATGGTTTGAAATAGTGGATTTAATTTGTCGTGTTGTTGCTTTTATTCCCCCAGACTTTTCTCAAACTTCAGTGTGGACAGCGGGTAACAGAGGAAATCTGAACCACAGCAACACAGATGTGAAAACTTTGAGAAGTAAAGAAGCACAATGCAATAATATGTCTGGTGTAAGGTTGTCAACAACATTGATGCTTTTAAAGCCACAAGCTGTGAAATTCTTCAGAGTCTGCTGTGAGCGAGAGAGTGTTCAACTGAACTAAAAAGAAAGGAGGAGAAAAGAGTAAAGAGTAAAATCTGAGAGATACGACTTTATCTGTCACAGCGGTTACTTTCAAACTTCTAAAGAAGAAACTGTTCATGCAATTTCTCCTGCACGCTTCATCGCTGCTGTTCTGCTCTCTGTTGCATGTGCAGCTCTCAGAAAACCCTGACACTATGCCCTGATTCACAGATAAGGTCATGATGTTTTATTAAACTCTCATGATGATGCACATGTTACATTCACGTCTTTTGTAGATAGGCTAAGAGCAGAGGAGAGAGACAGCAACCTCTCTGCTCGCTTTCTTGTTTTCTAATAGCTAAGATCTGCAGACTTTTGACCGGAAGCTTCACACTGAACAGCGACTGACGCAGTAAAATGTTTAAAAAGAGGAAGCTGAAAATGCAACAGGACTCTGTGCAGGTACTCACACCACCCCCACATGTAATCTGATTGAAGAACAATAACTCAAAAGAAATATGCCGAATTTTTCCTTTGAGTGAGGAAAAAATGTGAGAAGGAAACATCTGGAGTGTGCATACGGGCAACAAAACCAAAAACTCAGCTGTCTCAGACCACTGCAAGAGAGAAAACCCTCCACTGACTCTGAAAATGCAGAACGCGACAGATACCAATGCTGGATGTAGGGAGGCAGAGGACGTCAGGGAGCCAGACTTAAACTGGCTTAAGGGCCTCCAAGCCATCAGAGACCTGGGATTATGTCCTGAGACTGTCAGACAACAGGGGTCTGGTCCTCTTCTTTCATGTAAGAGGATCAAACTTCTGGATCAGCTGACAAATGTCCTAAAATCACTTCCTCTGAGAAAGAGCGCAGGAAGTTTGTTGTAGCTGAGACACGCCAAGGCAAAAAAGAAAAACAGACTGGTCTACTCACAAGAAATATCTCCCTTCAGGTAAGAGAGAGCTTGAAGAGAGGTGTGACCTTACTGTCGACCACAGAAACTGCTATAATTCGAGCTAAGACACTCATAAGACACTCATACTCATGCATTCATATTTAAATCATACTCTGAAACTTTGCTCCAAATGAGCTGATAAAACTGATTCATCACCCGGTCAGCATTTAGTTGTGATTTCTGGTTAAAGTGGTTAAATAAACCTGAAAAAAAAAAACCCGGCATGATCCTTTAATTATCCATAAGTGTATCATGATTACATTAAACCAATCACAACCCTTTAAGTGTGGATGCTCGACCAATGAACTGCTTCATCAATGACAATTTAACACCCCCCTCTTCAACTCTTCAAAGGCATGTTGGCGTCTGTCTTTCTCCGACTCTCAGGTCTTGGCGGCCTGCAGGGTGTAGCCCTCAGCGATGCTGTCCTCCTCCACCCGGGCCCTCAGGTGCTCCTGACAGTGTTCCAGGAAGGAGTCCAGGGTGGAGAAGCCCTGCTGACAGGGGACGCAGTGGTATAGTCTGTGTCTCTTTGAGCGTTGCCACGTACACGTGTCCATTTCCTGCGAGCACACGCTGCAGCGCCGCCTCCTCACGGACGACTGGTGCAGCTCCACGTGCTCCCTGAGCTGAGACTGAGTGGAGAAGACCTCCACACAGGACGGGCAGGGGAACTCCCTTTCATCCCCCTCTTCTTCTTCTTCCTCCTCTTCCTCTTCCACCTCATCTTCCTCCTGCTTCTTTTCCTCGACCTGCTCCTCCTCCTCCTCCTCTTCCTCCACCTGCTCTTCCTCCTCTTCCTCCTTCTCTTGCTCCCTCTCTTCAGGCACTTCTCTTGAATTTCCTGGATCAGTAACAGTTCTCACTCCTCTCGGTTCCCTCCCGGGCCGTCCTGGTCCAGCTCTGACAGTCTTGTTACCCGCTGAGTTTGACGTCACCGTGTTTCTCCGGTCTTTGGCGATGGCGAGGCTCTGGCCAGCGTGCTGTTTGTGATGCGCCCTCAGTGACAGGTGATGGAGGAAGACTTTCCCGCAGACCTGACAGGGATACGCTCCCGCCCTCCTGCGTTTAACAGTGACAGGCCTGTACTCTCTCGCCACGATCTTCTCTCTGCGGTGTTTCTCCTTCCTGTGAAGATACAGCTTCGAGGTGCTCCTGAAGACCAGGTCACATGACCGACAGCTCAGGACTTTGCTTGTGGACTTTGACCTTTTGATCAGACCTCTGTTAACCCCAATGCTCGCTCCACCTGAGCCTGCCTCTTTGGTCTGTGGCTCCTCTGAGGCTGTCAAATGTTCCTCGGTGTGATTGGTCTGTTTATGGCGTTCCAGTCCCGCCTCCGTGCGAAAGGTTCTGGAGCAGACCTCGCACTCGCTTAGCATTCTGCCGCCCAGCTCTGTGCTGTCTGAAGAGTCAGAGCGGGTGGAGTCAGCCTCAGAGACAGGCGGAGAATCGTCAGGAAGGCCGCTGGCATCCATCAAACTTAACGGTGACGGAGGCTCGCTGCAGCCGGCCTGCTGGTGGTGCAGCAGAGCCTGTTTCTGATTGAAGCCCCGCCCACAAGGGGCACACGTGTAGGGGCTGCTGTCAAGAAGGTGGGGCTGGAGGTGAGGAGACTTGTCCTGCAGCCTGATGGAGTCGGAGGTCCTACCCGTGCATGTCGCACATTGCACCCCAAGCCGGGACTCTCCATGACAACGCTCACAGGGGGTGGAGTCTCGCTCACATTTATGCAGCTGCAAGGACGACCTCAGCGAGAACTCCTGGCCGCAGGTCGGGCAGCGGTGAGGCTTGGGGAGGGTGTGTTTCAGGTCCTGGTGGTTCAGCAGATCTGCAGCATGACTGAAGTTCTGATCACATTCTTGACAGGCGTATGGGGCCAGGTGGGACGTCTGTGGGCGCTGGTGTCGTTGGTGCTTGGAGTCGGCTCGGGCGATGAAGTTGGCGAGGCGGGACAGGGTGTCGGTGGATGTCTTGGAGCGAGTGAAGGACTCAGGGGGCCGTGTGGTGCTCCAGCTGACTCCATCCATCCTCCTCACCGAGGGGCTGCTGGAGAAGAGAGAGAGAGAGAGAGAGAGAGTCACAGAGAGGGAGAGACCACATAGACACGCGCACACACACACTAACCAAAGCTCAGTTCAGGCCCTCTCTGACAGTTTTAAAAGTGGACTCTCAGGCTCCTTCAGGACTGATCCAGACCCTGAAACCATCCCCTACAGCTGACCCCTGACACATTCAGTCAAACTCGGACCTCTGTCCTGCTCCAACTCACTACACCTTCAGGTTATGTCTGCCTCTGAGTCATCTCTATTCCCAGCTGGTCAGTTAAAGGTTAACAGTCCAAACTAACCAGCTGCAGGATTACTGCGCGTGAGCAGGTTAGCTCCATGTTTGCTAACGGTAGCATGTAGCTAACAGAGCTAACTGGTATTTAAAGAGGTCTTGTAACCGGAAGAGCTCACCTCGGCTAACTCTCCCTCTCTCCGTGTGAAGGTTTATCTCCCCCCTGCAGAACCCAGGCTCTGGGTGCAGTTGTATCTCGGTGGACTTGAAGAAGTCCTCTGTGGCATGGCTGCAAGACTGAAAGTTTGAGGGGAATACTTCTCTCACCCGAACACGTCACTTCCGATACGCCACGCCCACTTTTGAACGGTCTGTCTGTCAGAAATAAACACGGCAGATGAATATTTCTTTTATAAGCTTTTCTGTTTCTCCATTTTCTTCGACTTAAAACGACACAACTGTGGAAAAAAAGTATTTTCCTCTTATTTACCTCAACCACAATTCAACCAATCTTTATTTAAAAAGCACCAGCTCACAACAGGTGACACATTTACAAAGAACTCATGTATAGATGGGATCAGACTGAGCCCCATCTTGTTAGACCAGACCCTCTCCAATCCCATCTTCAGTCACATGAGTGAAACACTGCACAGCACAGGAGAGGAAGAACTTTCTTTAACAGGCAGAAACCTGGAGCAGAATCAGACTCATGTTAGACCACAGGTGTCAAACTCAAGGCTCGGGGGCCAAATCTGGCCTGTGGAACAATTTTATCTGGCCCACAAGATCATAACATATTTGTTTTATTATAGGCCTACCAGTATGAAGTCAGCAGATTTCCTTCAGTATAATAATGTAAACTTCAGCACCATTATTTAAAATGTCCATAATAAGCCACAAAAATCTTGGAAATTAAAGAGTAAAGAAGATTTGATAAATAGTCACTAATGTGGGGGGAACATATTTGGTGTTTGATTTCATGTTTTCCATTTTGCATTTTAAGATTACAAGGCAAACATGATTGGATTTTTTATTTCATGCTTTGATTTTGTTCAACTCAGAATTTAGATTTGTGTCATTTTTATACTTTAGAGTCCAAATTTAAATTTTAAGTCATATTTTCACCTTTTAAACCTGATTTCAACATTCTCTTCATGTATTGGCTCTTTTAAAGCATTATTTTTCTATTTCTAATATCATGCTCTGATCTTTTGAACCAATAAATAAAATTAAAATACAAAATTAAAATAAAATAAATGTTTCTATCTCAGATTGCCTTTAAACTGATCTTTTTAGAATTTCCAAATGATTTATAGTCATTGCTGTTTTTGTTACATATTTTTTGAAAAGGAGGCTGACAGTTATGGTGAAATGTTGACCCTGTTTGGCCCTGTTAGACAGTCAACTGACACTTAGCTGGGTGTAGAGAGGATAGGGAGGGAGATGGAGAAAGAGAGAGACAGACAGAAAAGAGACTAACTGACAGAGAGAGATGAGGAAAGAGAGAGATTAGACAGAGAAAAATGACAGATGTTTGGTTACTGTGTCAGAGATAAGGGAGCAAGTATGTGAACTATTTTAAAAAAAAAGCAGGACAATAAAAACAGACTGATCTGAGTTTGATTTATGAGAAATTAGCGCAGTGGGACAGAGGTTCATATTGATGAAGTTGAGGTCAATAATGGGGGTTTGGAATCAAGACGATTAAAGCAGAATGAATCAAAAAGTTCTATAATGAACATAAACTTTATGACAGTGATAGAAAAGGAGAGAATGATGCTGATTATAAACATTAACTAACAACAGTTTACATAAGTTACTCACCATAAGTAAATAATAATTTAGCCTCAAAAATATAGTATGGAAGACATGCATTGTTTCTGGGTAACAAATGTGTAACCAACAAATAGTAAACCATAAGTTAATAGTTACAACAAAATTAAGGTTAAGTTTGCCACTTGAGATCGAAACATCCCCCACTCTTTCTACTTTTAAATCACATCTTAAAACTCATTTTATTTCTTAGCTTTTAGCTCAGCATGAGAGTTGTGTGATCTCTGTCCTTTTATGTCCTTTATGGTCCTTTTATCACTTTTATTTCTTTAATGCTTTTGTGTTTTTAATTCATTTATTTTATTTCATTTTAAATGTTTTTGTACCTGCTTTTATTTATTTCATTTTGATGTTTTCAGCATTGTCTGTTCTTTTAACTTTATTGTGCAGCACTTTGGTAGACTTGAATGTTTTTTAAAATGTGCTATATAAATAAAGCGGTAAATTTGTCTTAATTAAGGTAGACAAATTGTGCGTTTCCGTATCCTAGGTACAAATAACAAAAATGTTACTTACTAGCTAATTGTTTAGTGATGGAAAGTTTTCAGGTACATCAGTTATAAAATTTGAATTGTTACAGGTTAATTGATATTTAACTAATGACTAGTTAAAAATTAATTTATAATTACGCAAAAGGTAGTTACGGTAAATACATTTTTTCATAGTTACAGCCTTTAGTTAAAGAATAAGTAAAAAAAAAGAATAAGTAAAAAATGCATAATTTGTGCACAATTAAAGGGTCATAAATTAGTAACTTACAACTTGTAGAGAAGTTTGTAGGTTGTTGTCAGAAAAATTAAACTGCATCTGACTTGCTGCCAGCTGAAAAGAACGACAGAGATAGTGGACTTCTTTTTCTTGGATATCTTTTACTTGCAAGGAGTCAGCAGCTTACGACAAAGGCAGCTTCCTCTGACTGAGGAATTCAGATTTTTACACATCCTTCATGCAGTCAAGAAACAGACGTCCACACCCACTAACACCATCTTACAAGTGGCATGACATTACAACAGTATCCAAATAGGGTACAGGTTGCAGCTGTAGTCTGTACTGGGAGAACAAAGACAGTTTAGTTCATCATCAGGTTCCTGCTTATCAGTTCAATGTCACACTGTTGGGAAAACAACCTGTGAGTAAAATTATAGCATTCATCTAGTTTCATGGCTTCAGCGGAAAAGTATCATTCCCAACTCCAAGGCCATACTTCTCCTTTCCCATGCTCATTAAAAAGAAACAGATATGACTCTGCAAGCATTCACACCAAGTGAGTTTCTGTAAATGATGATTAACATACTTATATAATGATAAAATACACATGTGGTAGCATACACATACAAGTTTTCTTTCCGTTGTTAAGGTGTATATGTTTTGCATGTAAATACCTGACTTACTACCAGTTATCTACAAGTTTAAAAGTTAACTGATAGCTAAGTTTTATAAATCTTGCACTTTCTGATAATTAATGAGTAACCAAATGCTAGTTAAGCATTAATTAATGGGTAGAAATTCTGTAGACTACTGCAGTACGAATAGGTGAGACAACACACCAGGTTGTCGCTCAGTCATAGTCCAGTACTTGCTCATTACATTACCATTGGTCTCTTATTTTGTGTACCCTTTAGTAAACTGAGGCATGGTAATGGATAGTTAATCAGTACTAAATCTCTACCATACCAGCAGTTCTCCTGTTAGTTTGCTCTATAGAAGACAGAAACATTACAGTCAGATCTTAGCCAACCAATGAGACAGGAATAAGAGACCAATGACCAGGTTACCAGTTAGTAATGATTCATTTCATGTAACTACCCATTAAGTTTCCTCACTTCCCTCCTGCTGCATCAGATCCTTTCTCTCTCAGTCTGAGTCTCAGTCAAAGACCTTTCAAGAATCTGAAAAACAATGTTAGGAATCAGTCACTGCAGAAGACCCTGACCCTGAAAGGCAGTCATCCGCTTACCCCTGCACACACACACACACACACACCAACAGACACACGCACAGAAAGAGACGGCACCATGAAGAATTACAATCGTTTAATATAAACCAAAAGTTAATATACAGCAGGAACTGTAATAATTTAATAACTCTTCATTAGGCCGAAGCTCTGACTAACGACACACTCTAAAACAGGTTTGGCATATTATTGTTGAAACAGCATGAACACACAGCCGCCAGTCAAAACCACCATCGTGATCTGAGGACAGGAAACAGCATGGAGTGAAATCAAAACACCTGCATGGTCCAGACACAATCAGTCTGCTCACCTGAATGAAGAAAACTGTTTAAGGCTAAAGGCGAAAAAACATGAACACAGACACATTCAACACAGGAGTGCAGAAACGCAGTGTCTGATTTCTGCATAAAAACAACAGAAAATATCGAGTTTTTTTACAGATTCTACTGAAGAGCAACAGAATCTTTAGAAGCACTAGGCTGAGTATAACGCTGTGAGGACTACAGCTAAGGTTAAACTGCACATTCAGATGGACTGAAATGTTCCTGAATTTATTTACGACTAATTCTTCACACAACAGGTTTCTAAATTATGTTATTTTCCATAAGGGTAAAAGCCAGAGTGAGCTTACTTTTAATCCTGATTTTAAACGCTATAAAAACAAAAAAGAAAAAAAAACCTCCAATCAAAGAAATGTCCTAAAAATCAAAGTACCACAGCTAATGATTGTCATACGTCCCATAACACACAATGTGTTATAATTATCACTGGTAATGAAGGTAGATGAGTCCTAACACACACATGGTCATCATCATGTCTAATCTGAAGGTAAGGGAAATTAAACACACAGGAAGTTATCCAGGTCACACTCAAAAAAAAAGACAAAAACAAAAAAAACACACAAACAAAGGCATCGTCACCCCTCTGAGCTGCACAGCGTCCACAGGACTGTCTCAAGTAAGACGGAGTATCGACAAACACTGACAGAGGCTCCACTCCCATCTGTCAAATATATTCAACTACTGATTTTTTACAGTCACCACAGGAATCTTGCATACGCAGGAGGGTTAGGACGACTGAAAAACGAACATTTTGAGGTGTAATTTTTTTTTCAAATCAGAGTTTTTCTAGGAATCTTCAAATTCTATATCAGATGTCTGACGTTTTTCTCAGGGTTCTGAAATTACAATGAGATAAAACTTTGAGATATAAGACTTTAAACTTTAAGACAAATGTGAGAATTCAGACATAAAACTGATTCTAAGGTTAAAGAATCATGGGTAGAATTCGGAAAGAAAAAGTCAGATTTCTCTGAGTTACAATTCTGATATTAAACTCAAATTGAAATCAGAGTATCAGATTTTTTCAGCAACTTTGGGACAAAAAAAAGTAAATTCTGACTTTTGTTTTAGAATTTTAAAGTTACAACCATGACAAAAAAGTTGAAAATAAGGCTTTGATCTCATGAACCAAAGATTCTACTTAAAAAAACCCTGAAGATTTAGGAAATAAAGAAGTTTTGCGACCTTCACTCAGCATTCTGAGATAAAATAAAATTTCGATTTAATAAATCACAACTCTGACTTCAACGTGAGCAACATAAAAAAAGCAAGAATTCAGATTAAAACTTGATATCCCTTAAAAAATGTTGTTTTTTTTCCATTTTTTTTATTGGGTTTTGAGATTAATGTGAGAATTCTCACTAAAAAAAGTTGAAATTCTGACTTTTAACTTGTGAATTCAGAGTTCTGAAGAATAAAAGTCAGAATTAGGAAGGTTTCAGACACCCTCAAAAGTTGTTTTCAGCGTCTCTTACCCTCTTCAGTACAAATGAAAAACTTCACAGATCATCATGGAATCATTTTCAAGAAGACTTCGCTCATCACTCAAGTTCATTCAAGTTTAGAGCTGCAGGAGTGTTGGATTACACCTAAATCTACAACTTGTTTTATTTCAGCTGTCTTGATTTAAATAAATTTAAGATTTCTCTTTAACACGACTGAAATTTAAGCTCAGCAGTGTCGCTCACAAAGAGGAAATCTAAAATGTATGTTAACCAGCCAGATCACATTTTTGGTACATTCAGGGGCTGAAAGTCAAATTTGATACTGTAGACTGTACAGAAAGATGGACATCACAGCTCCCCAAAGTGAAGCCAAAACATTTAGAGCCCCCTCTGCTGACTGTCTGCAGTCAAGGTCATAAAACCCACCTTCCTAAATATTCCTCAAATATAGTTCTTGTCGATATAGTCACTTCTGATCATGCTGATTTACATCACAGTGACCAGGTTACTTCTAATTAGTGGTTTGATGCTCTAGGAAAGGGTTCAAATGACAGGAACCCATCCTGGTACTGTGGTCCCGCCCCCTTTTGGGTGTAACAGTCCATCTGAAATGACCTGCAGTCAAAGGCAATTGAACATTTCAAAACACAAAAGTACTTTGTGATGTCTAATGAGCTGAATCTGGTGGCCAGTCAGTGAGACATCAGCTCCCCTCATTCAGGGTACTCTGGCTTCATTCATGTATCACATGAGAGGGTGGGGATTAGTCATCCATCTTTAAGTTAAGTCGGTGGGTGCAACCTTGATTCCAGAAAAGTTGGAACATGGAGTAAACTTTAAAAAAGTATAATTTAGTACTTTAGTACTACTTTAATACTTCCTTTAAAACACTTCAAGGTCTAAGTATTTGAGGTTCCATGAGAATAAAAGATTTGTGTTCTGTGTCAATATGCCCTTTTTATCAATTAGCTGCTTGAGATTTTTCCTCACTATTCCTCAGCATCCCATTTTTTTTAGAATTA
Source organism: Xyrichtys novacula (assembly GCA_962446985.1). Lineage (NCBI taxonomy): Eukaryota > Metazoa > Chordata > Actinopteri > Labriformes > Labridae > Xyrichtys > Xyrichtys novacula. Next base: position 20,397,048 of record OY660867.1, on the reverse strand, counting down.
GGTTTAAACTGAAAATGACCCAAAATATCACGAGAGAGGCGAGTCAAACTGACGGATTCAAGTCCAAATGAAGCTAATGCTGATTGTACGGAGCAGGTTTGGTGACCCTAAAAGAGACATTGTTAGTGAAGATTCCCTTATCAGGGTTGTTTACAGTGTTCAACTAGGTGGTTAAAAATAACCTCAAATGTTCCCTCATAAAACATGTTATTTTCAAATCTGCAAAAACAAAAACATAATCTAATAAAAGGAAAGGATGATCTCACAGACATTCCCCATCCCTCCCCTGACAGTGTGTTCTTCTGAGCGTACAATCAGTGTTTATGAGCCAAAACAACAAAAGGAATCCAGCTGTGGTTTTTCAGACTGTAACAGTCCATTTAAAAGAAGAGTCTTGTGTATTCTGAGCTCTGTGTGTGCACCATGAACACAACACCAGTGAGGCCTTCACTGGACTTTTTTTTTTTGTTTTTGTCCACAGAGGTCAGAGGAGAAAATGTCTTACAGGTGGACTCACGGCTCCTGACTCTCCAGGTTTACCTCAGAGTCTCCGCCAGGTCCCAAATCAGCTTGAAATGTAAAAGTCTGTTTGTGCTGTGAGTCAGTTTTTATCTCTTATAGTGGCTAGGAGCGTCTGCAAACATGTACTTCAGTCTGTAAGCTTCAGCCAGCAGCAGACCCACTTCCTCGTTCCCCCAGTGGATTGTGGGAAGGTTCTGCAGGAGCATAAGAAGACCCTGAGGAGGAACAGATACTCATTTTAGACATGTAGACTGCGTTAGAGAAGACAGACAGGATCTTTTCATGTTTTATAAGTGAGCAGAAAATTGTTCATCAGACATCTTTCAAAGACCACGTTCAAGCTAAACTCAATTTCTTATCTTAAAAAGCTGAAAATGAAGAATCATCAGATTTGTGAACGCTGGAGTTACTGTCAATCAGTTCAAATGATCACTTTCCTTTAAGCCTTCATGTCTTTGTCAGAGTTGTGTCTCTGTCTGCTAGTGCTGGGATTGCTGCTTAGTGCTAACTCTGTTAGCTGGAGATGGCAGCAGACATACAGTATTTTTACCTGAAAGTCGACCATGGAGAGGATTTCTTTTCGCCACTCAATGAGGAAAGCTGCACAGACGTAGAGGTGGAAGTGAGAGAAACCTTCTGCTTCAGCCTGAGGAGAAACAAAACAGAACAGTGAGTTTGTGCAGCACTCACACAATAACTAACATTTGAGAAAGTTTAATGATAAGAAAACTTTGTCAAATGTATCCATGAAGTGTCAGCACTAATGTATCATCATCAGGGTATAGGATGTTCTGGATAAGAGTGACTCATTTCCCGGTTATCTCAACAGAAATTTAAATTCTGACGAGATGACTAGACTGAAGGTAAGAAAACACGCAGAAAAAAAAAATGAAAACTGAGCCTAAATTATGTAAAAGTTCACATCCACATGCCTGTACTGGTTACTCATTGCTCTGTTTGGATGGTTATATATACCAGTTTTATTAGACACAGCTTTAATAAAACTCCGTCTCCATTTTCTAGATCAAAATACTGACAAACCCTTCGTTTATATCTGGATAGCAGAGCATCATTGCATGATGGAAGCAGACATATACCAGAGCTACAGCACCAGCTTTTGGAGGGTGACTTGGACATAACACATGACTAACAGTTTGGGCCTATTCCAATAAAATTATTCAGAATGTGTTTAACCAACTGTCGTTAAGTGCAAACAAGCAAAAGTGAGACACTCAATCATTAAGTCAATTGAGCAAGTTTTACCTGGTGACAAATGCAAAACTGTGAAAACAAACCGACCAAGAATGAGAAACTTTTTTGTTTATGTCAGAGTCTCTCTGGTGAATTTGAACAGATCCTGATTCTATTGTCAGCAGGTTGGGGTTGAAACTGAAGTTTTCCTGAGCACTAAGAAACCAGAAGCCAGTTTGGAAAAACACCTGTGGGGGGAAGACAGAAGACTGTACCTGGTAGGTGTCCCACAGACGGATGGTACACCTGAGAGGAAGCTCTCTCATCAGCAGATTGTTCATCCAGCGGAAAGCAAACTGCAGATACTCCACCTCGTACCTCTTGAAATGATTGTGGATATCCTCTGAAACAGATGTTAAAATGTTACTTTGTCTGGAATCAGCTGTGATGCCTGTAAACTTGAACTTTCATAAACACGACACCAAGAGTCAGACATTAAACTCACCGTCTATCCTGCTGACCAGCTCCTCTAAAGCTTTCACTTTGTTCTGGATTCCCGGCTGAGCAAAGGTGTAGTTATCCTAAAAAAACATTCATGTCCTGTGAAATTTCTCATTTACAGCTTCAGACATTTATATTGAGATGACAGTGAATCACTGACTGTATATAAAGATTGATGACATGTCTCCCTCTATTCATACTCCACAAAAGGAAAGCTGCTACAGGTAAAGACATCTTGAACATTTGCAGTTTGAGTCTGGTGGATATGGTATTAAAGCCCGCCCCTTTCACTGACCAAACCCACTTTAACTTGTTGGTTAAAATCCCGCAGGTGGGTCTAGTCCAGTGGTTCTCAATCCAGTCCTGGAGCCTCCTACTGTCCTGCATGTTTTGGATGTTTCCCTGCTCCAACACACCTGATTCAAATGATCAGCTCGTTATGAAGCCATCACAGAGCTTGATAACGAGCTGATCATTTGAATCAGGTGTGTTGGAGCAGGGGAAAATCCAAAACATGCAGGACAGTGGGGGCTCGAGGACTGGACTTGGGAACCACTGGTCTAGTCCATGTCAATGACTCTCCCTCTCTCTTTAATAATCTGCTACATACAGCACTTCAGGAGCCTCAATGGTTAACAGAGCTGTCAATCATGATGTCACAGCCCTTCTTATAGCATCAAATAACTAATCCAAACTAAAACTAAAATAGGACATAAATCAGCACAATGAGAAGTCAGCAGCAATGTTTTGGCTTCACTGTTTGGTGAGCGATCAGGTCATCCATGTCTTTATACAGCCTGTGAAATTTGTGTTTGTGTGTCTGTCAGCAGACCTGTATCCCGTCTAGCAGCTTGCTCATGCACCAGAAGCTGTCAGCCTCGATGTTTCTCTGTGTGTCCAGAGGAAGAGCCGCCATCTCAAAGTTCTCCACGTCCTCCGCTGTAATGACAGACAGGACCAATTGAGACTTATGAAGCCCACACAGGTATTGCTTATATTTTCTGAATTTTAATTGGAATAGTTGGAGAAATGTTCACGGCCTAAAAGAGCCACGGCTGCAGCCTCAGAGTCAACCTGCATGTTGGCTGTTAAATCAACAGACTTTAGGTTTTCTAGCTGCTTTATTTTACAGAGAGACTGCAGACTGTGAGCTGAGTCTCTAGACAACAAAACCTCTTAACTGACTGATGGAAACAGAGCAGGAGGAATTTTATTCTGATGCTCTCTGCTCTGCTGATGTCTGGTTACGAAAGCAGTTTAACCTTTCTGACAGTTGGAGGTAAAGCCTGCTCTGCTGTCATCCTCTGTGAATCTGTCTCCAGCAGCTCAGCGGGATGACTCTCTGTGGTCTGCTGACATTTTATACTCATTTCAAAATAATATGAGCAGGATTCACATTTTTATCCGTCTCTGGATTTTATTTTACATCACATATAATAAGGAGCTAGTAAAATGAGATACACAAAGGTTTTTGTCATTTGTTCACACAGGGGCGTATTCCAGAGATATGAAGGTTTACTAAATTAACATAGATTGGGAAAGGATGCGTTTAAGGACAGCTTATGATATACAGACTGGACTACATGCATACAGCCAAAATCCTCTTGAGTACAGATTTAAGTTTCTACTTGGACCACTGATGCACAAACAAAATACCTTTTAAAACCTTAAATGTCTTTTTTTTCTACATTAACTTTGTTTAAATGTAAAATGTGTATGTAGGGATTACTCACTGACAAACTCAGACAGGAAGACGACAAAGAAAGGTGTGACCAGATCATTGATCCCCTGAACGTATCCGCTGGCTGGATGACGGATCGCCCAGATGAAAAGGATTCGCTCAAACACCTGAAGACAGAAACGCAAAGACACCACTGTTACATCAGTGTCTTAACCTGCTGCTAACACGGACGCTGTTCAGGATTTCATACATCTAAGAGCTGCCCATGTGAAGAAACACTATTCATGACAGCATATCTTTTATTCAGCATGTGAACCATGGAGCATGCTCAGAACGCTTCGGCCAGTTCAGAGCGGTTCAAGGTGAGTGCATGTGAGAGGAAATCAGTCCTCAGCTGTATTATCAAGATATGTAAGTACAAATACACAAAAAAATTGAATTATAGTGATTTTGGTTCACATGTATTTTCAAAGTTTAGTCCAAGTTGGACTTCTGCATCAAATAGATTTCATTAACACCATGTAAATGCACTGACTGACCCAAAGAGACACAGGGTTAAAGATAATATACTGTATTTTTTTAGATAAAAGGTCAATTCACTCTGAGATGGTTAAAATGATGGCTAAACCAAGGTTCTCTTAAATCTGAGCACAAAAGCAAATTCACCACATAAGAGGAACTGTCAGTACAGCCAAGTTCCTCTGTGGTGAAGAAATCTGATGCAGGTTCCTCCTCCGAGGCTAGTCAGCAGTTACAGCACAAAATCCTTTCATGAAGTGTCGCTGGTTTGATTAGTCTCAATTCAACTTGAATTAATGCAAGCTTGTGATTTTTTTCAGAGTTCTTACAAGTCGGGTAAAAGTGCCTCGAGGAAAGAATCTGAAATGTTTCATTTATATTTCACTGATTCAATAAAAATAGTTTAGTTTTTTTAATCTTTCAGTTAAAAGCGAACGTGGGGAAAGCTCTGGATCAAGTCTCACCTCTTGCACTACTGGCTGCTGGAACAGCGGGATCAGAGGGTTGGTTCTAGGAATGTCAATGTGGATCTAACAGGAAGAAAAAGGAATTACACATTAATCAAACCCTGTGTTGAATGTGTAAAAATGAACTTGAATGGTTTGCAAATCATGTTTTGTTGTTCCTCTAACAACATGTTGCAGATACTAAATTTAAAATGAGCAGATATTTTTCAAAAAACAGTATCATTTTTTAATTTTAATATCAGGTAGCTTGTTTTTGCAGGATTTCCAATTTAATATAGGCTTTAAATTCTAGTTTTTTATGAACATCTTACATAGCTTTCTGACTCTTGACGAGGGAGTAATTGATGATTTATGATGATGTTTTTTGACAGTGGAGTTGTGTGTTTACCTGTCTGTATGTGTCTTTATAGTGCTCGTCTGTTCTGGAGTGATAATACTGCTCGATGAAGCCAAAGTACTCTTCTCTCTTCCTCTGTAGCACCTGCTCTCTGCGCTCCTTATTGGCCGGTAGGTAACCCTGACGGAGAGACGACAGAGAGCAGAGAATGTGAGATAAAGTACGAGTCAGGAACAAAACAGATGCTTCAGATAAGAGAAGTATTTTGATATAAACGGAGATTGTTTCAGCTCCAAAGAAATCACACGGGCTGCTTCAAAGCTGAAGGTCACTCACAGAGAGGAGTCTCCATGTGATTGGTCGGACCTCTCTTGGTATTCCTGACCAGCTGTGCTTCCTGAGCTCCTCTGTAGAAGCACACAGTGAAGTAAAAACACATCATCCGCACATTTCACAGTACAAGTGAACAGCAGAGACAAAACAGACAGAAAACGCCTCCTTATCTACTCTGTGAGACTCTGACTCTGTTTTTTTTAATTTCTCATACCCAGGTCCGTGTTGGGACTCCCCAGCAGCTGCTTGAATTTGTCCAGACGGCTTTTCTCTCGCACCGTCATGGGAGGAGCTCCTGATGCGTTCTGGTCTGAGATCCGGGCAACTAGTGGGATGATGGGACGGACTGGGAGAGACTGTTGCTTTTGCAAGGTAGAGCGAACTGTAGAGACAGAAACACATTGACAATGTAGCTACAAATCTTTGAGCAGAAAAATAAGCACGAAACAGAGAACTGCGTGATCTTAAAGCTCTGAATGAAGCTTAAATGAAGCTCTAAAAACCTGGAGCGTAAAAGAGCTTTTAGAGTGAGTGTAAAGGAGACTAGCAAGGAGGAAATGCAACTGTAGCATCGAGATAACAGTTTTACAAATGAGCAGGTAAGTATGCAAATCACACATCTGAGACACAATGAGGGTTTTTTTGTAAAATTTATATGTATGAAACAAAAGTGCAGAAAGAAAGACAGCATCTAGCATTTTTTGGTTGCAACCAAAGCATGTCTGTACAACACGCCTCAACAGTCCAGCCCAGGAGATTTCTACAGAGCAGTGAAAAACAAAACCTCTTCCCATAGAAAAAAAGCATATTTTCCTAAAATTTAACATCAAAGTTTCAAACAAAACTATAAAATACCATCATCAATCAAAATATTGAGATATTTATGTCGGTTTATCCACTCAATACTGGTGCCTCCTTTAAAAGTGATGATCAGACTCTTCTTACAGACACTTCGACATCAGTGGTTCTCAAGTTCAGTCCTCAAGGCCCACTGTCCTGCATGTTTTGGATGTTTCCCTGCTCCAACACACCTGATTCAAATGATCAGCTCGTTATCAAGCTCTGTAATGGCTTAATAACGAGCTGATCATTTGAATCAGGTGTGGGCCTCGAGGACTGGACTTGAGAACCACTGTTCTACATCAACACTATTGATGAAATCAGCAGGTAAGATCATCAAATAAGCTATCAGAAATGAAAACAGGTGATCCTCCTCTCTGGATATACCTTTTCTAAACGGTTTTGTTTATCTGTTTAGATGCTTCAAAAATAATGTGTTGGAAAATCATCTCACTATAAAATAGGAGAGATTTAGAGGTTTTCCTCACAGACAAGTGAACAAGAGGCGCCTTCTGGTAAATGCAGTCACCCTCTGTCTCTTTCTTCTGTTTAGTTAAACATATTTTGAATAATTTAATGTCCTCCTCCACCTATCTTTTGCATCCTAAAGCTCATGCATCAGTATGACATGCTCCGAACCCACAACTGGGGGTAACTGTGATATTTGAACACCATGCTTTCTGCCAGTCAGAGCTTCATACAGCTGTGGGCTGAGTCACTGAAAACACATCATGGGGATTATATGAGGCCTGTAGGCAAGCACAAGCTGCAGGCCTGACCTGGTATAATCCCTGACTGCAGTGTTAGCCCCCTGACACACACACACACACACACGGTCTGTGTCGGGCTTCAGTGAATCACCTGATAAGCTGCTCTGCTAAAGCTGCTGCAGCGTGTCACTCACATACCTGAGGACGTGCTGAGGTGGGCGTCGCTGCTCGATTTGACCACCTTGCCGTTGATGTGCTCACATATTTCATTGTCGTCATCCTCCTCTTCCTCCTGCAGAGTCTGAGCTTCTGTCATGTGAGGGGCCGGTCTGTGTGACACCCCCGTCTCTGAGTCACTGACCTCATTCTGCTGCGGCTGCAGAGAGAAACATGAGAGAGTATCTCCTTTAATTTCAGATCAGCTCACAGCCAGAGCTGCTCAGTGAGACAGGTGTGATGTATCTACCTGGTTCTGTGAGGACGCAGAGTGCAGGCCTGAGGGTAGGGACGAAGCTGGAGCGAGAAAGTCTTCGTCCTCCTCATCGTCAATGTCCCAGGCATCATTGGTGCTGCGAGCAAACTCATGGAAGCTGGACGCCTTTTTCGTCTTGAGATTGTTGAATTTGGGTTTTGTTTCTTTGGGATACCTGCAGAGCAACAGACACAGAGTTCAGACTGGCAGATGATCAGCAGCTCTGGCAGTAAAAACACACAAACATTTAGGAGATGATGCCACCAATGAATAAAGAAATATCGAAAGCGGAAGTCAAACAAAAAAAACTCAAAGAAACAAAGGACATCAAATCATTTGATCACACTGTTAGAGTACTGGTGCACACTCACAGACTTAAAGCATGTTAAAATCTGCTGCAAAACAACACTGAAATAAAAAGACACACACTTATCAAATTTACCCAGGTGGGTAAACACGGGGCCATGCAGTTCAGGCAAGCTCAGCACTTACGTGCGACGTAATCGCGGATCAAGAGGGGGGTGTTGTGCTCCATAAACTGGTTGAACACTGCAGAAGATGATAGGTGAGATACTGTCACCTTTGTGTGAGAAAACAAACTCATCTTATCATCAGTCTCAGAGTGAACTGTAATAACACTCAGGGAGCTAACCCATCACAGAGATTTACTGTGTTTAAAGGCAAACTTAATCCAGTGAAGAAACAAAAAGGAGTTTAACAAGCAACACAAACAAGCGCCGGGTGTGTTTCCTGCAAACGACATGTAGAATAACTGATACGACGCAGCAGGAACTCTTAAGCCATGAAGCCTGATAGAGCTATAGCAGCCATATCCAGTCAGTCCTGAATTATTCATATTCAGAGACAAGTTGCACATCTCAAACAGACGCACGAGGAAAACAGCAAAAGAAGAAAATCAAAGTCTGTTTGCTCTCACAGCTAAGTTATCTCTCCCCAAAATATTATCAACAGTGCAACGTGTGCACCTCAAAGATCTTTGTTCAGTAACTAAAAGCAGAAATGTGCATGACCCACAAACTACACATTTATGTTATGTAATTGCACATTGTTCTGTTGAATAAGTAATTTTTAATTTGTGAGAACTTCTACAAAAGACACTACATGTCGAAAAACAAACACACAAGCTCTTCTGGAGATTGGAACATGGTGCAGAAACAACACGTGTGGTTTGCAAAGATGTGATATTTCAGTAGGAGAGTACTGAGAGTAGAGGACAAGCTTTCAGGGAGGATTGTTCTACAGTGTTAATTTGGGATCGCTCTACATAATGTGTCGTTGTCTAAAACACAGACTCTCACTTTGTCTCCACTGCTGGCTCAGCTCCTCCCCCTCACACGGTGTTATTTGGATCGCTCTGTTTTTAGTTTGTGTTGAATTGAACTAGCGGACAGATTGCACAGCCCCCGTGTTCGTCACCACCCCGTGGTGAACAGTATGCTCAACGGATGTGACAATCTTCATTCTCCGCTTCTTTCCAACTCTCTGTGACCTGAAGCTGACTCAGTTAGGAGTGGTGGGTTGGGATCTGAGCTAGACCCACGATTACAAACAACAGCACTTCTTCCCTGTTTGCTGGCAGTTGGGATGACTAGCTGACAAATGATATTATATTATGTCAAAATAAAGACTTGATATGACGTTATTGCTGTTTTTAACAATTTATATATGCAGACAATAGGATTAACTAACATCAGCATTTTGGCAGCAATTTCTGTCCGAAGCCAGTTTCAGAATATTATCTCTGTTTTTTTGCATAATGTGGTTCTTCAGGCTTGACTTGGACTTCCAGCAGGCAAGTGCTTAGCAGCTGGGATGCCAGGGTGGCACCTTGTTGGAAAACAGATTGTCCCCTCTAGGAGTGAAGTGAGTCTTTACCTCACGCAAGGGATTTTAGGTATCTGGTGCAAAGTAATGCTGTGATGAAAAGGGGAGCTGAGCCTGAAGGCAAAGCTCTAAATTTACTGACTGATCCACGTTCCAACCCTCACCTATGGTCAAGAGCTGTGGGTAGTGACTGGAAGAATGAGTTAACAGAAACATACAGTCAAAAGATTTCCCTCTAAAGAGTGGCTGGGGTGAGCCTAAGTTCAGAGAGCTATTTCTCCTGTACATCTAAAAGGGTAAGACAGGGTGGTTCAGGTGCCTCCCAATGGGATCATAACTGGGAGGACCCTGGGGTGGACCCAGATGAACTGCAGGGATCATATATCCCATCTTGCCAGGGAACAACTCAGAGTCTCCCAGGAAAAGCTGGAAAGAGTTGGATGAGCATAAGTAACTGAACAGATGGACAGATGGATGCTCTATCCCAAAATATATTTTCTATCATTATCTATTCTGCAATATTATAATCTAACAATTTCATTAAGCAAATGCTTTAAAGTCCATTGGGATGTTTATCTAAGCATAAGAACCACAGAGGCAAAGATCTAGACCGGAGAAAACAAGAGAAAGAGCCACAAAACTGCTCAAAGTCCCATCTGTCACACAGTGCTGGAGGTTTTTTTTAATCAGATACAGCAGAAGTTTTTAGCCTTTTAATCTTACTTTTAATATTGAATACAGAATATGTTTGCTTAGCATGCAGACTGACCGACACAGTCCTAAAAACCAGTAGAGATTGCATGCACTACAACTTGCACTACATGGTCCACTTTATCTGAATTTAAAAAAAAAAGTACACTGCTGTTGTGCAACCCCTGCTGAAGTTGGAATAAAAAAAAAGGAATTAAACAAATTGATATAATTTGTATTTTCAGTGTTACCATTATAATTTGTGAAAGACTGGCCCTGGTGTATACAACACTGTAATATGACAATATTACACTCCTCAGCTGTTTCCATCTCTCTTTTCTTCTGTTGAAAGATTTCACAAGTCTTAGTTATGATTAATAGTCCAGGAGAGCAGCCTGTGTTCATGGCCAACAGAAGACTGAAGCAGTCTGAGAGGTCTTCTCTCTGAGATGACAGGAAGCAAAAGAGATTTTCCACTGATTAGTCCGTTTCCCTCTAAAACACTATCTAATGTTAGTATTGAACCAAACAGGAGTCTGTCAGAGCTGCTGAAGTGAAGTTAAACCCGCGTTCAGCTCTTCATTCAGAGTCACTGAGAGGATTCTTCTGGGTATCAAATATCACCTTCAGTATGAGGATCTTGTCAAACTGTGGCCTCTCCAGCCTGAAGCTGAAAGATATCAGACTACTTCACGTCTTTTGCATGAGCAAACCAGCAGTCGGGCTGTGAGAACTGGGTCGGCTGATTATCTGCTGCCAGCAGAGCCTCGTCATGTTTTATCAGAGCGGCTCAAGGACGACAGCGAGGCGAGCAGCTCCTTCCTGTTCAAACATCTGTTTGTGTTTCCAGCGTTTAAACCGCTGCAGATCAGAGTGACAGAGATAGAAACACCCTCTCCTCAGAGATCCTCTCCTAAGATTTCCCAAACGCTCTCTCTACTCCACCCGCTCTGCCTGGCAGTTTCAGGGACCCACCAACTCAGAGGCTTCACTGTCTTTACACCAAACAGGCCAATAAAAGTCTAAAGATATGAAGCATAAGCAAGTCACAGAGGTCTTATCAGATAACTCTGATCGGGTTTTTCCAGAAGTATGCAGAGATAAGACTCTAAAACAGGGCCTGATGAGAATACCTCCAGGTCCTCAGAGCCCATTATAACCCAACGTGATGCAGATTGAGAAAGAGGGACAGGCTGGGACTAGCTCAGCTCCTGTTTGTATATTTACAATCAGGTGGTGACAGCAGTAAGCAGCTGAGTGTCTGACAAACAGCTACTGAGCTACAAATGTTTAACAGCACTTTCTTAATCTCTAAAGACTCTTTCACACAACCGGATGAGGAGATGTTCTGTTTTGAAAACAGGCACATTTTGTTCCCCGTATAACATGCTGTGACTCTGATCAAAACAAATACAGCTGCTGGACAAGAACCACAGATCTTTACTGACCCACTAATTCATTCATCAGTTTATCAGGTTATCAGCTCATCAGAAAGGTTTGAATTGTTCATCTTCACTTTCATTTGTTTGTCTTCACATTAGGTGGTGATGCTACATCAGACCCTCCTTATTAAAGTCACTTCCATTATTCCCCTCTCTCATCTTAACGTGATGGGAGAAAGAGTTACGAGCACAACTTAAACACCATCACAAACTACAACCTCAATGAGTCAGGGATATAAATGAATACCACTCTGATTAGGTCAACCAAAATAAACACTTTTATCATCTCAAAGGCTGTTGTTTTTCATCATTTCACACTTTTCTAGTAAACCTAATTAAGTTGTTTCAGTGTATGCCTCATTAAATTATGATACACCGCAATAAAAACACTGATGACTGTGATGAATAAGACATAACACATGTGCTGTTGTATTTGTCTGTATATTCAGGACGAATAATATTTCAATTAGGGCTGCACAATAACTGCAAATGTACTGATACCACGACGCAATTATTTCACATCAATCATAATCACATCTAAACATTATTTATTAATCACAATCAAGAGGAAATTATTCAGTGTATGCAAATACACGTGTTACTCAACTCTCTGCATGTACAGTTGAGCATTATGGTCATGTTTTTACACCACATGCATGCAAACAGATGAAGTTTTACTCAGCTGTCAGCTCACCTCACGGTAACTGATAATAATTTTACATTAAAAAAGCCTTTTGATGCACCTGCAATTCAAGAGAAACATGCTGCAAATACAATGTTCAACCATGAACAGCAGATAGGTAATACTCTGAATTATTGTAAGCTAATGAGCACTCTTTCAAAATGTGATTTACCACACTCTCTAATGATACTATAACACTGATCTATATCATTAGGGGCAGACCAAATATCTATTTGGATTTTTACAGTCAGTGCATGTCGTTTCCAAATGCTGATTGTTGGTATCAGTCCTGAAAAAATGGTATCAAGGCACATCATGTGGTAAAAAAAATGGTTATTAGATTTGTTGTCAAAAATTATGCGAGTGAGAATATTTCATATTAATTGTATATAAGACCACAAAACACACCACGTTTATATGGCTGAAGTTGTTCAACAATGGTTTTGTACTTTTATTTTCAACTTTTTTGAAACAAAAGGGGGAAGTAAATGCTTGAATGCAAGCGCGATGGCATACAAGAGTAATTTACAACTTTGGAAATCATCCTTAAAATATCTGTTATTAAAGGAGGTTCATGTTATTAAGGATATAAATTCTTGCTAACACTGTGGCTCATAGTGGTAGTCCTAAAAGTTATGTTTGTGTGCCAAATTCTAGGATCCTGCTGTTGTTATGCCCTTGACTGATAAAATATAAATGCTCTCTAACACTGTAGGAACTATTTTCATCCTCACACAGTCTCTGGTGGGTCATTTCTACTGCCCCCGCCCCAGTTATTAAAGATAAACTATGACCTGACCAGAGGGGGATTTCTGTGATCTTTCCCCTCTTGACTGATTTGATTAAAGTACTCAAAGTTTCCTGCAGTGGTCTTCATCATTCAGAGCAGTCTTCCTCACAGTCAGTGTCTCTTTTTTTTGTAAGGTCGGCGCGCGCGCGCGCGCGCGCACACACACACACACACACACACACACACACACACACACACACACACACACACACACACACACACACACACACACACACACACACACACTGGGACTGAGACAGCTGACACCTCAGAGAGGACAGAGGTAGGTCTGCAGGTCTCTGATGGAGGCCATTAAAAACACAAACAGAACGAGGACAGAGGAGTCCCACAGAGTCACCCACCCAAAAACAACATCCACGATCCAGGAGACCCATGACTGCTGCTGGGCTGTTTACAGCCACAGTGTATACATTTCGCTTAGATACACGGGTCATTGTAAGCCCTCTACCCCCGAATATTCCTCTTTATAAACTGGATTTAGCTGACACACTCTGTATACAGTAAATGAACATCAAACCTACTGATCGTTGGTGGTATTTACAACAACATTCAGCCTACAGGGTGCATCTCACTCTCGCTACAGAACCGTTTCCCCTCTTTTTCACGGTCACCCACCTTCCGGGAACCTTTACGTTTCTCCTCCAAAAATTGATCCTGTTGTCGGTGGCCATACTCGGATAACAGCCTCCGTCACACCGACACCGGCTCCCGGCTCGAGCAGACCATGGGGAATCCGTTTCCGCGTTTCACTGTCGGTGTCCTGGCCCCGCTTAGCTCCTCCTGTTCTGCCTCCTCACGGGTTCGGACCGCCGGGGAGGGTGTTTTATCAAGCTTTCAAACGCTACGGAGTTTGATGCGAGCACTGGAAGCCGCCATCTTGGAGCATACGGAGTGCAGCGCGTGATTGGCGGAAGGGTCGAGCAGGTGCAGTGAAAATGACCAATGAGAGCAGGGGATAGAGTCATGACGTTAGGGATGCTCGCTGGGGGGAGACGAAGGAAGACAGGACAGGAGGGGGTAAAAGTGTCAGAGAGAGTTTATTAAACTAATCTACCTTAAAGAAAAGATGTTTGAAGCAAACAGTCAGCAATAGTTGCAAACTAGGCGGTAAAATGTCTGCATGAACCTACTTGTGCTGAATTTTACGTTATAAAAAACATGCCCACCCACCAAAACAAAGGTGTTACGAACAATTTTGTGACCAAGACACTTCAGTGACACGCTATCCTTCAGACATGCTGCAAACTCTTTCCCGTACTCGACAAATTTCGAGTATCACACCTGAAACTGTAATGGCCGATGAACTACTAGTGAATTTATTTCAGTAAACGTTCAAACAAAAACGAGAATCATGAACGTCAATGAAAATGACATATTGCAAATTTTGTGGATTTGCCGACTGCCTCTGGTAAGTTTGGGCGTTTTGTCCACTATTACATTGTCCATACAGGTTTAACCAAATGTATCCTTGATTGCAACTAATTTTATCAGAGGTCTACTGGAAATACTTTAACTCGGTGGATTAATACCATGCACATGGTGAGGAAGTCAAAAATTGCAAATTTTATAGACGCCATAGTATGTCCGCCATATTGGTAGTGGCAGGCCCTCGCCAGTAAACAAACACAAAAAGTAAACTGGAGGTTTTCTAAATAAAACAGCAAACTTTTGCATTTAAATTATTGATGAATCCAATTCCATGTAGTGTTTTACAATAGTGCTTACATTTAAGAGTCAAAAATGACAACCATTGGGATTAAAAAGTTGAGCCAAGTCTGCAAATCAGATCACTTAGGCCTACCATGTAACATTGTTACTGGCTGTGAGCCTGCTTTCCTGTCTTTAATCATACAAGACTCAACTCATGATAGACATAATTGATCAGCTTTTTGTCGTCTTTTAGAGAGCAGAAAATCTAGGCTATCATGCATCATCATTAGGAGCTCAGATCAATGTGCAAAGTTTTCCAAAAAGCTGCTGAAAAATGTATTCTGCAGGTAACTGCTGTGTATCACTGCCAAGAAGAGGAGCAGGAGTGTGTGTGTGTGTGTGTGTGTCAGAAAAGCTTGAGGAAAGAGCGTAAATAGACAGGCAGAGGATGATGGTCAAATGGACTTTAACTAAAAAAAAGTTGACATTATTGCAGGTTGTCGCCTTTTTATTGTCATTTATCAGAGTTTGGGAAATATTAAGGAGTTGAGTTTGTTTGAGTTCAGTGAAAATATATTATGCTGATGTTGTAAATGAGTAGTCATATTTAAGAATCGTAAGCTCAGCATCAATATAAATAATGGTGATTTTGAATTTTACTATAATTAGGAAGCCACGTTGCAGCCTTTCTGTTGAACTCCAGAGGTGTGTCAGGGCAGGCAGACCAGTGAATTTCAAACACAAAGAGGGCCGTTCAGGATGATGTTTTGTAAGTTCTACAGAAGCTGGTTTAAAGTCATTACTACAAACCAAAAACCAAATAGCAATCACAACACTTCCCCTACTGTCTGACCTTTATTTCTTGTTTCATGCTGTGTAATACTTCTGTTTTTCCTCAGATACTGCCTCCTGTGTCCACATGGGGGCAGGCTTTTTCTGCTGCAGGGAGCAAACATTGCAAGAGTGAAACCAGCTGAACCACCTCCTGTTTACAGTAAATGTAAGCGGCTCATCACACATGCTGACTGTACATGATGATAGGAAGTCAACTGACTCACTGATGAACTGAGACACCATATTTTCACTTTTTGTTGATGATAAAAGCGACTCACAGCGCATTTTGGAGTGCCGTCCTTCCATTTAAATACAGTCAAATGTAGGTTTACTTTACATGGCAGCCTGTATTTGAATTCCAGGTGCTCTCCTGTGTCTGTTTGTTTAGGGAAATCACTGCAGCTTCCCACTCGTCTCCACCTCCACCCGCCTCCAACGAACTCCAACTGACACACTCCAGGTGAGAGTTAAGTCTGGGTTACAGGCTGGAGTATCTTATGTCACTGAGTACAGAGCAGCTCCATTCACACACTTTTCAGGATTATCCTTTGGTATGATGCTTTTTTGGGGGAATTTTATGCCATGCCCCATTCAGGTCTTGTGACTCTCCGGTTCTGCACTCTGTGTTTTTGGTGTTTGTGTCTCTCTGAGGGAACACTGGTGTGAAAGCAGCAGAAAAAGAGAAGATACAGCAGCAGAGTCACAAGGCAGGACAATGAGGATCTGTGTAGGGGACTGCTGGAGCTGCCCGGGGCATCACAGTTAGCTTTACGACTCCTTGCTTTTACTTTGAACTTTTCCTCCATGACCACCACATCTACTCCTGCAGTGTATTTGACATGGGTCACAGCCGTCTCCCAGTATACGCCAACTTTTTAACCCTGAAAAACTCATTTAAATGTTGCATCTGTTCCCGTAGAGAGAACAGGAGAGCTCTGCGTTTTTAAATAAATGTGTAATGTGTTTTTTCATGCACATGCTCCGTGGAGTTTTGGCCCCCAGCTCTATTTTGGTTTGTGTGACCCCGTTGTGAAGCTCTCCCTCTCTGAAAGGACAGCTTTGTGACTTTTTCTCTTCCTGTAAATGAAAAAACCAACCCGACAGCATTCTTTAGAGAAAAGAGGAACTTTTTACTTGTGTTGTGCTGTCACTGCGGCAGCTGCTCAACTCTGAACTTAGCCTCAGAGTTTACAAAACTTTTAGCTCAGAGAGTCTAGAAGTTACAAAAAGGTTTTGAGATTTTAAAATCAGATTCAGACCTTCAAAAGTTTATCCTTTTTTTAAAGAAGAGGTAAGTTTTTTCCTCTTTTTCCTCATATGAACTTGACAAGAGAGAACGTTAAGATGCTATATGAATGTTTACTGTATAGTTTTCAACATTGTTACATAGTTCTATGCGAACACAAGTGCATTTTAATGCACTATTTATTTAAAAGGAGAATTATGTGTCATTGCAAGTTTTGATCAATTCTAAAGCCCAATACAGACTTTTCATTCATTCAATATGTTTTTCAAGGAGGTGAGGTTTTTTGGGAACTTTAAAAAAGATAACTCCAAGAATTTTTAGTATACGCATATTTGATATTTTGTTTTTAACAATACATAACTCAGTCATAGGAAGTGTATTTTGATTTAAATTTATTGTTTCACTACTCATTACAAGATGTATGTCAACTATGTTTTATGGTTCGAGAAAATGAATTTTTTGTCAGTGTGCACGCTGATGTGAGGAGTTGCAGTTGTTCACAAATGTAGGATAAATAAACAGTCAAATGCATTTAGATTGAATTTTTACAAAAAAAATGTAAAATTAAGTTTCTTACAACTTTTCTTAAAAGTTTTAAATTCAGTTAAAGGTGCAGTGTGTGGTATTTGATGTCATTTATCAGAACAAACTTGGTAGAAAGTGAATCTAATATTCACAAGTCTGTTTAAATGCTTGTACAGTCACCTGAATATAAGAATGGTTTAGTCAGTGTTTCTTTATAATGAGTCTTTATATTTATAAAGGGGCAGGTCCCCCTACATGGGGAACGAGAGCACAGCAAAGACACACTAGGAACAGAGACAACAAAACTGGATATATTGTAGTTTGCTGAGGAATAAGTTACCCTCTAACTTTGAGGAAAATGATTCAGTCTTTTGTTGTGAGAGCTTGAATGAACTTCAGTGAAACTGAGGAGTAAATTAACCAAGACACACATTACAGAGATGTGAAGTTAAATTCAAGTGTTGATTTTAACTTGGACATTTTATGACAATATCTGCTAATGCTAAAGTAACCCTGACTCTGTGTTTCCTCCTCAGGTGGATGGTGATGTTCTGTGGGACTCTTCATCTCAGGGTCAGCAGGTCATCCTCAGCCGTGGTCATCCAGTCCGTCTGTGAGCGGGTCATGAGGAGTCCAGAGTTTTCTGAGAAAGGTAAGACATGCTGAAGACCTGTTTGCTCGCAGTTTCCTCTTCTGACCGTTAAATAATGCTACAGTTGAAGCTTGTTTCGTTGTCTGTGACGCAGCAGAGTGTAAATATTGCCGTTACTATGTCACCTGCACACATGAAAGGAAAGACAGGTTATCACAGAGGTCACATGGCTTACCCAGAGGTGAACGGCTTGAGTCATACAGTCCTTGGTATTTCAACTGTGTATGTGAATGTGCAGTTTTTTTGTCTCAGAGTTTTTGTTGTGCTTGTGTTTGAATCTTTCAGTGATGACTTTTGGAGGTTTTGTCTGATCTCTGTATGAAGCATGGTTTATGGCAGACTTTTTCTTTTTTTTACTACCACTTGTTTGAAATAGGGAGCTTTTAGGTGTTCAATTCTTAATTGAAAGGGCAACTGGACTTGATTGAGGTTTTTGAAGACATTTTGTCTCTCCCCCTAAAGGCCTCTTCCTTAAACAAGTCCAGTTTCTCTTTCATTGAGGATTTGGATAACCATGACCTGGATGAATGAGATCCTACACAGACTTTTGTTGTTGTTGTAATTGGCTTACTTTTACATCCACCAGACAACAGACACACTCTGAACTGATAAATGTCTATCAGTGATTCAGTGATTCCTCTGTGCGTCATCAGACTCTTGTGGGTTTCCCCTTAAGATTTCCCCTCTTTGAGTGTTGTGAGTTTAATGTTACAGAAACTGCACTACGTGGAAAAGTAAGGGAGCTACAGTAAAGATCTCAGAACTGGACTAAGTGACTCGCTTTCTTGGTCTTGGTAAAGACACTTGCAGCAGTGTCTAAAGCTGCTGCAGCTGCCTGATTGTTTTTTAGGGAGACCTTTAAAGTAGGTTGAAATCCTCTAAAAATCTATTCACTGGTATCAGCAGATATGAACATTTCTACGGATATGTGTGGCTGATGAGAAGAGGCACACTTATAAAAGCTTGAACATGGCTGTATGAAAGTATTTGTAATGTTGGAAACACACAGCAAAATAGGTTTTTGCACTGCTTATGAAGCATAGGGGACGTGAGGAAGAGCGAACAACACTCCTTTATTTCTACCAATTTTACTGTGCATCTCAAGAACCGTCGTCCTGAATAGAGTTTCTGAAAAAAAAAGGTGATGAAGCAATCAGCACCCGCAAAAAACTGTCGGCAGCATCAGAACCAGGACTATCAGGCATTCACAATCATATTTGGTTGTTTGAATTGGATAAAACTGAATAATAAATATTAACTAAACATTTAGCTGATAATGTACACCAAATCAATATATATCCTGCCCTCCTAAATGTCAGGGTAGCTGGAAGCTAGCTGAGCTTCATCTAGCTGCATTAAAGCGGCGTAAAAGCAGAATAATTATAGAATTCCATTAAACTGGAGGAAGAAACATCAAGTTCACATGCTGAGTAAGAAAATTTGACTGATGACATAAAATAATTGGATACCACAGACTTCTGTGATGTGTTTGTACAAATAATAAAGTGATAGTGATGACACATGGTTTGTTATACAGACCTGCTGTAAACGGTCTGTCTGTGCGGTGATTCAGATCTGATGGTGTAAAAGTACTTAAGTTAGGATTTTTAAAAATTTCCAGTTTTAGATAAAGTTTAAAAAAAAGTATGCCTAAATAAAATCTGTCCACGTGATCCTGCTGAGGTGTTCACACGTGTCCCATGACCTTCTTGGTGTGGAGCTGCTGACCTCAGATCAGATTGGGGTTAGTGGCATTTTACAGCCCAGTGCCTGCTTATGGCACATTAATCCTGGGATAGCAGCATGTGAGGCTGAGTATGAACGTGTGAAGGTGAAGGTGTGCTCTCCTGCAGAACCAGGTGCTGCTCACTGTCACTGTGTGTGCCTGTTATTAAGCTCTCCTTTATCAAGTCAGGGCTTTAATTCTGCTCCATATGCCACTTCACTTCATTTACTACCTCTGCATGCAGGAGAAGCACAGTTCTGCTGTAAAACAGGAATCGATGTATTGTATGCATGCCCAAGGTTTGCATTAATCTGCATGTGTTAAGTGTGTTTTATTTGTTTGTGCTGCAGCGAAGATACAGGAGGACATGGATGCTTTTTGTGGCGTGCACTTATCGTAAAAATACTCTTAGAACAAGTGTGAGCATGTTTACTGCTGCTGTGCTTTCAGCAAATATCCATCTTTACCTCTGTGTCGTTATCACCCTGCTCAGTATGGATTCACACACTCATGCACAGCTGCACACACACATGCACACGCACGCACAAATGCATTTATAGTAAACCCCCTACACTCATTCTAATCGACACACTCAGTTTAGCTTTGTGAGAGCTTGTGTGTTTGTATTTGCATCTGTGTGTGTGTGAGTGTGTGCCCAGCAGACTGAGTTATGAGCGTGAATGGACTGAATGCTGTTTGACCACGTGCATTGTGTTTTATGAGATGAGCAGGCTTTAATGACTCTGTCACCAGTAAATGGGCTCTGATTTGTAGCACAGCTGTCGCTCCACACCCTGATCAACTCAGGCCTTCTGGAGACACACACATTCACACACATGCACACACACACACCCTCACCTTAACATGCATGTAAAAGTGTACATACTCTCGGTGCAGCTCGTGTAGATTGGGATTCTGGCACAAACAGTCTCATTAACGTGTGCCATCGATACAGAAACTAATTTCAATCTGAAGTCTAATCAGAGAGAAATTACAGCTGTTTGGATGCAGGAAAACATCAGAACTGATATCCAATCAATGCACCTTCTCCTCAGAGATATCACCAATCTATAACACTGTATTGGTATTAGTCTGTGTGTGGTGCAGATGGAGTTTTGTTAACAGAGGAAGCATGATGTTGGTGAGTTTGTTATCAACCTAAGAACCCATCTTTTGTGTTTCTAAGCATACACCCAGCTGAGAGGGTAAATCCTGAAGAAAATCACCCGTTTCTTCCACCCTCTGTGGTTCCCTCTCTGCCCGGGTAAAGAGGTCAGGTTTGGTTCTCCATGCAAAACTCCAGAGACACAGATTGGAAAATAACAAGAGCTGTTGTTGCATTGCATCACATCCCCCGTGTTTGTGACAAGAGGTTGCACTTGAACACATCATACAGTTGTGGATTCAGTTGCTAAGTGAGGGGGGGATAATAACTCTCTCGCATGCACAGTATGTTTTTATTTGTCATTAAAAAAGAAAAACTAGGAGACCTATGACGGTACATAAACAAACTGTATTCAAAGCAGCATTTACTAATGGGCTTTAGAAGACGTATGAGTAGACTGGGTTATGACTGTAGTATCTCTGTAGTCTACGCAGATTTATTTATCTTTATTTATTTAATGTTTATTTGTACAGGGACGAGTATGAAGCAAGTAAACCATTGCCACATACTACAGCATTTGTAGCTTACAACAATACAAACAATACAACACACACACAGTACAGCCCACGATTCATACACTGATATTAGTGATGTGACAGTTTCCTTAAAAGGCCTAAAGTCAGTCTGTATCTGTTCACGCTGCACCCGCACACCTGCATGGTGGTGTTGTATTGTTTGCTGCAGTGTTGCTGTGTTTGTTTACCTGCTGCTTCCTGGTTGCACGCTCTACTTCTAGCAAACAGTTAAGATGTCTCAGTCTTCAGCAGTATCATTTTGAGTATGATCTTGTGTCTGTGAAAACTCATGTGCTGATGCTGTCTTCACTCAAGGATGTGGTTGTGTAACTGTTAGTCGGGATGCATGATGTTGAATTTGGGCCGATAGCTAGTATAGTGATATTTTGAAACTTATTTTTTGATAATGCCAGTATTGATACCCATAGTCATGCACACCATTTTTTAGATTTAATGACTGCAAAGTTTCTGTTGTAATAGAATTGACCTGCTACTCTAAATAAGATGATCTATTTATTTTAGATAGAGACATAAAACATCAACATGTGATCCCACCATAAATGGTCCTGTTCTCTTTTTTAAATTCAGTTTCTCTACAGCTCTTCAAAAATACTTCCATACAGTCATCATGTGTAAGTTGTCATCACGCATAAACAATCAATGTGTTACATTTTTGGCTGATAATTGCAGTGGCAGAAAATTTCATATTAGCTAATATCATGCTGATGTCCTGCATCCCTAACTGTGAAAAACTGTAATAAAAACTGCGTCAGTAAGGATTTAAGTTAAAGCTACTATGAGGAGTTTTCTATGTTAATGGAATAGACGGTCCAAAATCAATTAGGATGAGATTTTTTGTGTGTGTCTGAGGACAGAGTTTAAGAGTTTAAATTAGAAGAGGCTGCTTTGTCCACACACAAACAAGAGATCCTGACTGAAACTTAAAGATGAACTTTCACAAAGGGGGAAGACGTTAAAGTGCAATACAACAAAAAGATGCAACAAATCATTCAATAACTTCAACCCTGACAGATATGTCTAGTTCAAACCTTACCTAAAAATGGTGTTTGGGTAAATATGCGCTTACATAATTTTGATGTTACGTCACTTTTTTTCTTTTTCAAACCCTCTCTTAGTCCCCACATCTGATAAGAAGTAAGTAGTACTTGGAGTAAATTTAATCAAAGAAGTTTTCACTTTAACTTTAAAAGATATACAGGAGAGCAGTTTCACTCCTACTTAAGTAAAATTTCATTGAAGTAGCCGTACTTTAAGTTGAGTACAGTATTCTTTCCAGCTCTGGTGATGTTGTGTAGTTCTGTTACAGGAAACGTTGTTATTCTGACTCTCACCAGCAGGTGTCACTGTTGCAAAGTATTTACAGATCTGGAGACCTCAATGTCCATTTTTTCAGCCCATCTCCCTCAGTTTACAGCATCAACTTACAGAAGTGGTTCAAACAGCTGTTTTCATCCGTGCATCTGTGTGTTTTTCCTGAAGGTGTCACAGGTGTTTGCGTTGATCTCAGGGAAATATTATCTCGGTCTTGAATCAGCCTCTATAAACCATAGTTTGAAGTGAAAGTTTGAAACGAAACAAACCTGCTCCCTCTCCCCTCTGATTTGCATCTTTCCTCTGTCCTCTCAGTTCATTCATTTATTCACCTCGTGTCGGCTGCACCTTGTTGACTTCAGCCTCATTAGGAGGCCAAATGAATATGACGAGTTGTGACATTAGGCTACAGCTGGAACAAATGTGCCAGCCGCTCGCTCTCAGGCCCGGCCAATTTCTGCTCCACACACACACACACACACACACTCATGCACACACTCATGCACACACACATGCTCACTTATTTCTTGCTGGGGTTGATGGGTTTGCAACAATATTGGAAATGTAGATGTGGCTGTGTTTTGAATTGGATTGCATGCTTTGATGCAGAGACAGATTGTAAACTGTGATTTTATTAAATCCTTCATTAGGATTCATCAGTAAGATTGGATCAGAAAAAGGTCACTGTGCAGATGCGGCCCCCACCTCTCTCCTCTTTGCCCCATCCCCCTTTATAAACACCCCCCCTCTCTTCCCCTCTCCCTCTCAGTAAAGCATGGGGGACTCTCTCTCTCTGCCTCACCCGCTATCTCCCTCACGCTCTCTCCTCCTCACCCGAAACAAATTTGCGATGAAAATGGGGAAAAACGATCATCATGGGCCTGCTGGAGAAACACAAGGTGAAAGTGACATTATCCCCCCCCCATCCCGTACCCCTCCCCTTCCTCCCCCCTTCCTCCCCTCCTCACAGCCACAGAGGCTGGCGCCAGTGGGACGCCTGTGCCACAAATCATTTGTATACTCTCATTTCTGCGAGCGGGCCGCGATGTTGCTTACTGCTTAGCGAGCAGATGACTTTCAGAAAGAGGAGCGAATTGGGAGGGAGGGATGTAGCGATGGGGAGATGAGGGGAGAGGAGCAGGAGGGGTGGGAGGGGGGGTGTGGCAATTTGCCGGCGTGCGGGGACGTCTGCAGGAGTTGGATCTGAAATTGAGAGGGAAATTGTGTGCGCCATATGTCAAGTTCTGCAAAGGAGGTTTTCATTGTGCACTTATGCACACTATGTGTGTGTGTTTGAGTGTGTGTGTGTGTGTGTGTGTGTGTTTGTGAGTGAGTTTGTGAGTGCATTTGTGTGAGTGAGAGAGTTTCAGAATGAAGCATCTGGGTTGTTTATTGAATCACCTTCGCCATTGTCTGCATTCCCCACTATTATCAGAGAAAGAGCTGCAGCCCCCCCCTCACTACATGGAAATGGGAAATGTGGTGCACATATTGTCTGAAGCTAGTGTTTGGTCATCTTTGTCTGCACACACACACACACACACACACACACACACACACACACACACACACACCCTTCCCCCACCCCTGCCCAGTGTGAGACATCATGATTCTTCTGGTACACTGAATTCATTCTCCATGCAGGCTGAGCATCGTCCACAGAGTCAGACACGTGACACAACCAGGAAAACACACACACGCACACACACACACACACACACACACACACACACACACACACATAAAAGAATCATAATACTCCATAAGTGCATGCATAGTGCATGTTCACCTTCAGGTGCACACGAACACAATCACTCCATGCATGTGTTCCTCCTACCCCCACACACTTCAGATAAATATGCGCATACACACACAAACATCACCTCCCTGCATAAACAAAAAAAACACCCTCTCACCATCCCTCTCTTGCTCAGCCCCCCCACACACTTTCACTCACACTCACACACGAACACACACTCACGCTCCCTCACACTCCCTCACACACAGTCAGGTTCATGTGGAGTAAATATAGAGCGGAGGAGACGCTGTGGCACAGTGACCTGCAGAGGAACCCGCTCGCTCTGCCTGCTGCTTCCACCGGGCCGCTGCTTTCAGGAAACACATGCAGTATTCATGCTCAGTCACAGGGCGACGCAGGCAGGATGCAAGAAACAGAAACAGGGTGGAAGTGCGCTGCAAACAGCTCAGCAGGGCACTGTTACTACTCCACAATATGCACCGAAATCTGCGCTGTGATCGCTGTAAAGTAAAACAGCTCCACGAAGAGAGGATGATTCTGAGTTTAATCATTCAGGTCCTCTTGATTGTCTGTGCTTTTTAAAGATGAGTCTTTATTTCACACATGTGCTCCTGAATGCTGGCGTTTCCCTTTTTCATGAGTTTGTCTGCGTCCTCTTTACGCTCCACTGCCTGCTCTGAAAAATAGGTCCATTTCTCATTTTTACCCCAAAGGCAGTCTGAGTGTGGACTGTCTCACACACACACACACACACACACACACACACACACACACACACACACACACACACACACACACACACACACACACACACACACACACACACACACACAGGGAGCTCCTTGTGACCCACATTCATCAGATCCAAATCCCCTGTGGGGTCTCCAGGGAGCTCCTGGGGAGTCGTACCCCCAGCATGGAGCTCCGTGGTACAGCCCAAACTCAGAGCTGCTTCCCCCCAAAGAGACTTTTGCTTAAAATGAGTCTGATGTAACAGACAGGGGGGGCGTTATCCACCATGCTAATGTTGGGCTTAGCTAATTTAAAGTGTAAACAAAGTCACTCTGACAACTCAGCAGGAACAGTTTTAAGAGTCAGGTGGATTTCATCAAAGAAGATCCAGAACTTTAGATAGGAAGAACCCCTAGCTGTTCAAGAAACAAACAGAGAAAAATAAAACCACAAAATCATCAGTCCTGTCAGTATCGGCCTTATCTTCATACAGGGGCTGAGAAACTGACATTTGGCAACATAAATGTACAATCTAGGAAAAGCTGTATGACTACAATTGTCAAAAACTCCACTTCTTCACCCTCCCCACCCTTGCTGGTGGACACTGTAATTACTGGTTGGTTAAATGAGTTATTAATATTTTATTAAGGAGGGCCTTAAACACCTCTAACTGGAGCTGAAGCGTTGGTTGGTGGTGATTACTGCCATGATGTAAACAAGCGGATATAGAGGTAAAATTGTGTGGAGGCAGTGTCTGGTTAAGCCAGCAGGGGCAGTGCATCACATTACACTTCAGAGAATAAGTCTGGTGATGCCAGCTCGGCTAACTTTATCCACACTCTGTAAATCTGTTTACATTGTTTAACCACAGACTCAATTCTGTGATTAGTTGAGTCAGATGCCACTCATTTTAAAGGTGGCTCTTTCTTGACTTTGCACGACCGAGGTGAACTTTCATACCTGGTGGCACTGTCACTCTCAGCATCCAGACAAGAATCTTGGAGCAGCTCCTGAAAACTGAAAGGCACCACAGCTTCATCACACAGAGATTTTATAGACTGTACAATACATGGAGTCTCAGAGACGTCACGCATTTGTCTCTCAAGTTTGGAAGCCTGTCTGTGGTCGCAAAAATAATGCTGACTGATGTTTTTCGCACCTTCACATCAGCCTCTCAGCACTCAGGCTTGGCTTTACATACGGAGAACGTGGCTAACTCAGTGTTACCTCTCCCACAGACTCTACAGTGAACTCAGTGGATTGTGACATTTTCACAACAAAAGCCCTTTGAAATCTTTCAGCCGCTCTCTCTGAAAACCGTGAGCCTCCTTTGCTGCACCTTCATCACATCACCATCATCCTCACCATCTTTCTCAACCACATTTTCTGAAAAATTTGGGGCCTAAAGATCTAATCCATTACAATTTGTTCGTCTTCTCTCTTTGGCCCTTTTGGTTTTAAGTTAGCTGTAGTTTTGTGCTGTGAAAGGAGGCGACCGAAGGCTCGGATGGACCTAATAAGTTTCAGAATTAAATGGTGTTACACTGACCGCCATCTTTCTGCTTTGTTTTATTGTTGCTTCTGTTTTATATTTACTGTTAGAAGAGGTAGTGAGGATGAGAAATGTCTCCCTCCTCAACAATTCAACTGCAGAAAACAATGTTATGTTCATAAGCAATGTAAAATAAATTCATCAGCATCTTATAAAAATACAACTCGGACTCTGTGGAAACTGAGCCTGTGAGCAAACACAGAAACCTTTTTTTAACAACAAAACAAGCTGCCGAAGCATAATGAGAGCACTAACACATCCTATACACGCAGTTTGAAAGAGAGCCGGAGCGTCTGCAGAGATAATGGATGTCTCTGTCAGAGCAGACTCCTCTTTATGCTGTTTCTGAGAGTTTAAGTGCTCTTTCCAAACTTTCCCAAAGTCAAGTTTGTTTCTCTGCTCATTTGAAATGTTCAGCACAGGCACACACACACACACACACAAACACGCACACATTCAGGGATTACAGCCTCTTTGTGCGGGCTCAGGTGTCACACAAAGTTGTCTTGTTTTGTGACAGAGCTCCACTTGTGACAAACTTTTCCTGCGAGTTGCAGAAAAGGCACTTTGATAGTGGCGTCTTTAGTTGGAGCTTCCTTTCTCCGACCAGGTGGGCTCCATTGAGAGGGAAATGTCTTCTTGGAGGGAGTAAGTTTGTAACTCATGAACGGGACGGCTTTGAAAGCTCGCAGGCTGCAGAGCGAGGAGGTTTGTAGACACTGAGCTCTTTGCGGCGTCGCTCTTCAGCCCTCATGAATAATTCTGCAGCGCGGCGTGTCACTGTCGGTGTGTTGTTGTTGTTGTCGGCTGTGGTGTCACTCCTGTCTGAGAGAGACTGAGGAGACAGAGGACTCTTTACACTTCAGTCTCCTCTGCACTTCCTCTTTCATTCACAGCGAGAGGAAACAGCCGGCTCTGAGTGTGAGTGTGTGTATGTGTGTGTATGTGTGAGTGTGTGAGGCAGAGAAACAGAGAGAATCCTGACTTGAATAACAGCCCGTTTGTGCCTCAGTGATAGTTTGAAGGAGGGAGGAGGAAAGCAGAGAAGGAGAGGACAGAGCAGCAGAGGTCCTTGGTGAAGCAAAACAGTGTTTGTTCCTTTTGAGGAAAGAAGTTTGACAATTTCACAAAATTCTGACTTTTCCTGCTGGTTGCAAGTTAAACAAAAGTTTGATTCCACTCCATTTCTGTTCAGCTGATCCCAGTCTCAGTGCAGAGATGCTGCAGTCACAGTCAAGAGGAAAGGTTGATTGGAAAACAAAACGATATTATTTTTCCATTAAATAAAAAACAACATTTCATAATCTGGACTCTGAATCAGCTGGATTGGCACAGACTGTTTTAGGCAGGAGTGCAGTGAACTTTGCACTTATTTTAGCGCTGTGTGGTAATAACAGGGGCAGTAATGCAGCTGCAAGTCAAATCCAGCTACAACTGATAGTTAGCAGAGCAGCAGTGATAAACTAACTTTACACAGCATCTTCATCTGGAGGAGCTGGAGTTTGATGAAGCAGCATCACAGAAACCCACATCATCTGCAGGTTCAATGAAATAGTTAAGTTGAGAGAGTTTAGTCCATCTGAGCTGCCTTTGTACTCTTTCACACTGCCGTCAGAGTTTATTGACTGTTGGGCGACACTTGTAGGCAGTGAGGTTAAAAGTCAAAAAGTTGTTGTTGTGCACAAATGAATTTGTATGAAGAGATGGTATCGATGGTAGTGACTTGAAGAAATTGAGGATCGGACCTATCATGCAGCACGGGAGCTTCAGGTCCTCAAAGGCCAAAGACCAGAGCCTCACTGACGGGGGTGAGCAAAGGTTCCAGTCTTGGATCTGACTCCTGAATCACCCATGCTCATGTCTGTGACATGCCTGAACAAAAACTTTCCATTTTTCTGAAATTTAAAGCTCTTTAAATTTTGTAAATATTTCCTTGATGTTTTCTATAAGCAGTCATACTTTGTTTTTATTGTATTTTGATGAAATTGTGGTTTGATTGGACTGTTTTAAAAGGTGTCACTGTCAGATCCTTTTCTGTCAGTGAAACGCTGACTAAAGCTTTAATGTGTTTGTCTCCTTCAGATGATGTTAGTTTATTTTTCCCATTAAGAGTAATTGACTTTATTATGAGAGCTGATGTCTTTACGCTTTAATGATCTGTGCAGTTTACTCCATACAGCAGCGTTTTATAGAGTTAACACATGTGATGCTGTTTCATCATTCAGTACACACTGACTCCAGTAAATACATGTCTGAAATAAGTGAACACAATGCAGGACAAAGTGAATCAGAAAGGGGGAGGGAGGGAGAAGGGGTGATGGTGGGATGAAGGAGGGGGTGAGTCCACATTTGCATGTAAATAGCTAAACGCACCAGTCCGCCGCTGCAGGGATGACAGAGAGCATTCTGGGATTGCCTGGACTTGTTTGTCGTCCAACAGAGAAAAAGAGAGGAGAAGAGAGAAGAGGGGAGAAAAGAGAGGAGGAGAGGAGAGGAGAGGAGAGGGTAGGAGAGAAGAGAAGAGGAGAGGGGGGAAGAGGAGAGGAGAGGAGAGAAAAATGTTTTCAGGGAAAAGGTTGGACAAGGGATGAGAAGTAGCAGAGAGGGGAAAAACAAAAGAGGGAAGATAAAGAAAGAAAGAAATAAGGACAAGTAGATGAAAAGTGGAAGAAAAGAGGGAAAATGGAAAGAAGTAAAGAACAGACAAAGGAGGAGATTAATAGAAAGCTGAGAAGGAGGAGTGGGGATTTGATGGTTTGGTTGAAGGAAATAATGTCAGAATGAGAAAAGAAGAAAAAGATCAGGAAGAAGAAAAAAGAAAGTGAAGCAGGAAAAACAAACACAGCTAATCTGACGGCTGATTTCTGTGGGATCAATTTTAACTCTATGTATTCTTTGATTTCTAAAACTTGCCTCCCCATGGTTTCAAATTTTGATCCATAAATTTGACTCTTTCTCTTTTGATTTCAATGTTTTTGTCTTTCTTTATAGTTTTTGAATTATTTTTCATAATACCAAGGCTTAGTTTTTACTCAACAGAAAAGAGACGGAGAGAAGTGTGGTAAAATAAATTCTCCATCTGAATCACTCCATCTCAGACACTGAACACACCATCACCTGTCCTCTTCATCCTCCTTCTTCTCCTCCAAATTTGTAATGTCACCTTGACCTCTGACCTTTTCCCCTTCACTTTTTTCCTCCTATTACTTCTCTTGCTCACTCACTCATTCACTCACTCTCACCCTCCCTCCCCTGTTTCTGTCTCCATCCATCTCTCTCCGTCACCGCCCTCCATCCTCTGCTGTTTCCCATAACTCTGTTTTACACCCCCCCCACCCCCTTCCTCTGGTTGGATTTCCCTGGTGGTCTCTTACTGTAAACTGAGAGTGTGTCATTTAAAGACAGCGCTTGTTTTCAGATGGATGGATGCAGGATGAGAGCAGGAAGAGGAGGGGTGTGAGTACGGTTATCATGTATACAGAAAACGCTAAAAGCCAATTTCTCAGAAAACAAACAAATAAACATCAAACACGCAGCATAAACAGATGTGGACGCTCTTTTTGGAAGAAGTTTCTGTTATTTCTGTTTTTTTTAAAGATTATGTTTAAACTTAAAAAGACATTATTATTATTATTATTATTATTATTATTATTATTATTATTATTATTATTATTATTATTATTATTATTATTATTATTATTATTATTGTTGTTGTTATTGTTATTATTATTAACATCATAAAAATAGTAATAATAATAACAAAGATAAAAAGAATAATTACTATCATAACCATTACCCTTATAATAAAAGTAAAAATAAAAAATAAAAAAATAATGAATTTATTCATTATTTTTATATTCATTAATTTATTCTGAAATAATCAGAAAAAAATAATAATCATTACAATTATTAATATTGTTTCTGTTTTTTTTTTTGCTGTTATTGTTATTATTCTTGTTTTTATTTTTGTCATTGTTTTATTAGATTAGTATGCCAATCAAGAATACAATCATACAATTATTTATTCCCAGTTGCATTTATGATTAAAATAATGATTAACAAAGTATAAATATTTATCTAAAAAGGGTAGTTTCTGATAAAAAATAGTCTGATTTGTTGCAGCTATCGACTGATTATTGTGACTAGTGTGGTAGAACAATATTCCATAACAGAGCACAAAACCACAAATGTATGCTACAGATATGGTCAAGTCCTATCTCCATTCCTTCATATAAAATCACACTATTGTTGTATCTGATGCCTTAAATGATCACTTTTAATGGTGCAGCAGATGCTGAGTTAACGCCGCTTTGGTAGACTGGGGCTTCACTAGTTCTTGCCAGATTCGTCTTTAGACTGGTCAGACTGTCACGGGTGCACAAAGTGAAATATAGAGTATCATTACATCTGTATTTACATCACTTCAGAAATCTAAATATGTTTCTCTCCAAATGCAAAAAAAGAAGAAAAAAATGGGAAAAACATACAGTCCTTTTAACAAACAGCACTTTATCAGCCAAGTGTGTGTGTGTCAGTTTTCTCTTAAGTGTGAGTGTGTGTGTGTTTGCAAAGTGAAGATTTACCACGTGTTAGTCCACTGCCTGATTTACTGTTTCTGCTCCTGATCTTAAAGACTTTATTAATAGGATTCTGTGTGTCTGTGTGTGTGAGTGAGTGTGTGACTGACCCTCTCTCTGTATTGATCTGCTCTATCTCCTCTCTGTATCTCGGTCTGTCTGATGCGAACACTGTCTGTCAGTCACTCTGCTGTATTAAATGAAGAGGGTTTTGTCGTTTACTGTAAATATTGTCTCTGGCTGCGTGAGCTCTTGTTGCATCACTCCTTTGTTGTTCTGATGGGTTCGCTCAGGTTGGTTTTAGAGCAGCATCATTTCTTCTCTGCTCGAAATGTGATTTCCTCCCTGAAGGACTAATTAGCCCAAATGTTACTGAAAACAGTGTTTCTGCTGCTCTAAATCTTCCCGCCAAAGGAGTTGATTTATTGTTTGGACTGAGATTCATACGTGTGAAATATGTGAACAAAGAAAACAACAACGTGAACCTGCAGGGGCGGAAAGACACACAAAGGCCTTGGCATCCTGTAAACATCCTGATATTTGAGCTGATTGCCGATTCCAACTCACAGGTTAGATAGATCCTTTTTGACTTTTATACACCTGCAATAAGAAATATAAGAAAGATTTCTTCTGTAGGAACTTTCCCTGCAGAGCAGGAACCTTTAGAGAACCTTGAAGTCGCATTTTTGCAGCACCCAGTAAAGCAAAGGTAAACCACAATCAGTAGCTTCACAGTAAATCATGGATCTGACTCTGTTTTAAAGGGATATTTCCGTATTTTTCAAATGAAGTTGATTGAGTTACCTGTAACTTTTAGCCATGATGGATGTGAGACAATGCCAGGAGAACCGGCATGCAAGCTAGGCCACAGTTTCCTGCAGATAGGTCGACTCTAATTTAGAGACACCCTGATCCAAACACTCATTTCAGTTTAAGTGTTTAACTTTTCACAAAGTCAGTTTGTTTGTGTCCTGCTTCTTCTTAAACCAAGCTCTAGTTTTTATAAATACTCCATGTACATATGGTTGAAGCACTGTGTGTTTTTATTGTATCCACGTGGTGTCTTTATTTTTGCACACTTTTACCTGAGGCTTGTGTGGCTTTCAGTCTTTTTTGATCGATATATTTGCATTTTATGCTAATGATTTTATGACTTTCATAAAGAAACACACTCCAACTAATCACCTACAACAAAACAAAACTGCATGAGAAGGACAGCTTTATAAAGCTTTCAGAGGACGGCCTGCATACAGAACAGAGAAGAGCAACTATTAAACTTCTCACCAAAAACCAACAAAAGATGAAACTAAAAACTTTTGTCTCTGAATAGAGCTGTAAAGATGATTTCTCCTCTTTACTCTCTTTGTTCAGCAGCATGGTTTGAACCGTGTCTGTGTGGATGAGCAGGTCGTGTTTTGTTGCTTAATTTGAACTTTTTTTGGTGAACAGTTGTCCGGGGTGTCTTATGGTGCTGATGATGCTGAGTCAGATAAAACTGAGTGTAAAGGTGAAGCTGTAAAACCATAAAACCTAAACAGTGATCTTAACACGCTGAAAGACTGAGACAGACCTGCAGAGAGCTGATAACTCTCTGTGGGTCTGTCACATGTTCCACCTTTAACACCACAAACATCTGATCCATTGTTCATGTAAAAGTGATGATTATTAATCAGTCAATCATTAGCTTAGATGACATCAACTTTAACAAACTTTAGTTTTTTTCTCTTTCGTTAACCCTTGTGTAGCTGCTGTATTTATATTTGTGTTTGATTGGAAACTTTTAAGGCCCAAAATGTATCATGCAGAGAAGTGAATCTGGTGTATAAGTTAACTTACCATCACGTTTATCCGTTAAGTAAAAACTCCATCATGACTTCACTCTGACCTCTAGGTGTTAAAATAAACTGTATTTTAAAAGGTCCCCTGAAGGCATCATCTTGTGGACATATTGGACTGACGGCGTGAGCGAACCTGTCCTCCTCATGTGCTGTGAGGGAGCCAAAGTTTGTGTGTGTGTGTGTGTGTGTGTGTGTGCGTGCGTGCGTGCGTGCGTGCGTGTGTGTGGACAGCCATATGTCAGGTCCTAATCTGAGTCCTTTCCTGCTGATGCTCTCAGATTGAGTCTGTAATTAGATCTGGTCTGAAGCTGCTCACTCTTAGCGGCTGCAGGTGGACGCTCTACACCTTTCAGTCTTTGATAGAGGTGTTCACAAACCTTTATTTTCTCCATACTGATTCTGATACCTGAACCTTCGTACCTGGAACCAATCAGGGAACAATAAAAACACCAAACCATTTAAGACTAGACTTAAAGGTCATGGGAGTGGAAGATACTGGTGTATCTCAGCAGTAGTGAACTTTGTTTCGTCTTAATTTGCCTTCAAACATTATCTGTTGGTGTCAGATACAGAAAGATGGTGTAGAGTGTAACTTTTCGTCTGGATTTCACTTTTAATGATGAACACTGATATGAATAGATGACTGAAGATGTGTAAGGACTGACTCACTGATACCTGATCCCAAACTTGAAGGCTGTGTTGCAGCTGAGGTTAAATGTGCTGCAGTGTCCCATGAGATTCTGCAGAGGGAAGATGTGCTGTAATATCAGGTAGAAAGACAATCCCATGAGCCTTTATGAAACTCCAACCAAACATAAAAACATTGTGATGAAACTAAAACAGCACATAAACCAAACTGTAGAGTGCATACTTTTGTTTGACTTGTTTTTCCTCCCATCTTATTTCTCATTCTGGAAATCTTGGCATTGTTGTGGTACATTTTTGCCCTTGCTGACCACTGTTGCTCTTGGTCTTTACTTTTGCAGGTAAACAGTGGAGGCAAACAGCACCTACAGACTCAGTTCTGCAGTGTCTTTTCTTAAAGTGGAGTGGTGGCGGTGTCTTTGTCTGATCTAATATTCTAATGCCTCTCTCTCCTGAGCAGTAAACCTTCCTCTGACCGCCCCGTGATCTCTCTCTGCCCCCCGGCCTCCTTTCATTGTCTCTCCACCTGATTGTTCCTCCATCTTTACAGCTCTGACTGAACAGAGGAGGGGGTTATAGCTGGACTCAAGGGGGCTCTTCTTCTCTCAATTTCTATTTCTCTTTCTCTGCTTTAGATTCTCTCTATCTGCAGCTCAATTCTGCTGCCTCCCCCCGTTTCTCCCCCCTTCATCTCTCCAGGATTTCTTCCAGAGGGGAAGTGCCTTTCTAATTACTCTTACCCCATTGTTGTAAAGTTTAGCCGCGGCCGCACTGAGGGGGGTCTGTTGTCCCTGGATGGAGTGGCTTTCAGAGGGTCGAGATGGCTTTTACCTCGCCTCTGTTTGTGTGTGTGTGTGTGTGTGTGTGTGCGTGAGTGTGTCACAGATTGATCAGATAGCACACACACTCTTCTTGGCAGAGGGCAGGGAACAAGGGGAAGTGGAGGGGTGTGTTTGGATTGAATGAAGAGCAGAAAGATGGTGGTTGTTGGTGGGGGGGTTGAGGCTGGGGTGTCGGGCTTATCTCCCCAGCCTGCCTCTCCTTCTGTCCCCCAGGGTGAGGATGGTGATTGTGATGCCCGATCTGTGTGTGCGTGTGTGTGTGTGTGTGTGTTCAGCAGAGTGATATGTTGCTGTCCATGTCAGAAGTCACTTCTTCCCTGGGGGGCTTCCTCCCAGCAGCCCCCTGCGTCCTTCTGGAAGTTGTGCGAGTGCGTTGGTGCGTGTGTCTGTGCATTGTTTGAAGCCCACTCTCAGTTTCTCTCTGTGTTTGGGAGATAACGACCCCCCGGCCGTAAAACCACCAACAGAAAAATGAAAAAAAAAAAAAAACTCCTTGTGTCTCTGGGCTGCTCAACACAGAGCTGCAGAGAGTTGTGTTTTGCATGTTTGGGGTGGGGGTGGCGAGCGTCCCTCTGTCAGTCTGGGAGGGTTTTGTCCAGAAAGACGTCTCTGGTTCTCTAATAGAATCAGCTGAACCACAGCTGCACCACCACGATGGCTAATTGCATCATGGAGTGGGTGATAAAGTCTGCAGAGGCTGGCTGCTCCTTTCTGGGAAGAGGAGGCACTTTGTGGCCTTTTAGCTTTTTTTATCTGAAAGTTTGATGGGAAAACCAATAATGTGTTTACAGGCAGTGTGTAGGTCCACGTCAGGTTTGTAAAGAGGAGAGATGGAGCGTGTTCGGAGGTTAGATCATGTCTGTCATCCGTATCTAAGATCTGTGATGGAGCTGATGGTAAACTGAGATATGTGTATCGATCTAACCCAATTTATCTGAAAACATGGAGCTCAGCTGTTTACCTTCTACTATCTAATATTCAAATGTGAAAATAGTTGTTCCATTTATCTATTTCTGCCTCAGTCTGCCCTCAGTTTCTGCTTCTTCTGCAATCTGCTTTACAACCCACCTCAGAACCAGTGTAGGAGTAATTGATTATCAATTTCGATTACTATTATGGCTTCCATGATTAGGACTACATGGTAATCGAGGCTGAATGCTTAGTGTGTGTTCTCGCTTTGTCCACCACACCTCCCTTGAAACAGCTCTTAGTTTCACTTCATCATGATTTAGATCAAAGGGCAACAAAGTTTGACCGTTCAAGGAAGTTTCAGATGCTGCTAGAGTTGATCCTGGACCACCAGGTATTTGGTATAATCTGCTGCGGCGGTACTAACGGTCATAAAGGCAGAAGGAGGAGAGAGGAGAACAGGAGTAGGAGAGAGGAAACACAGAAATACTTTACTGCAAGGGAACGTCTGGCTTTCGGGCTCTGTCATTCAAAACTAGTGACTACTTTTAAAATTCAAGTCAAAGCTCTTAAAGTTTTTCAGCACAGGTCCTTTTATCACCATTATACATTTAGAATAAATACTATCCTGTTGGACAGACAGGCATGCTTTTAATAACAAAAAAGGAAAAAT
Source organism: Xyrichtys novacula (assembly GCA_962446985.1). Classification (NCBI taxonomy): domain Eukaryota; kingdom Metazoa; phylum Chordata; class Actinopteri; order Labriformes; family Labridae; genus Xyrichtys; species Xyrichtys novacula. The sequence continues at coordinate 20,360,833 of OY660867.1, read as the reverse complement.
TTCTAATGTTAAAGTTTTTAAGAGTTTAAAATTATCATGTGATTTAGATGTAATATAATGAGTAATCATCATTGATTTATTTTAAATATTCATCAAAATGACCATGATAGGTTTCTAGTATGATTGATCGGTCCGACAGCAGTTCCTTCTTTTTATGCTGTCTGATTTTACCAGGGTCATATGAATTGTCAGTGATGGTCCTCTGTACCGCAGAGGTCTTTGCTGCTGCTCTTCCTGCCTTCAAGGGGCTGTCCCTTTATATATGAAATTTGAAAGTTTTTATTTAAACTGTAATGAGATTCTCAAATTTAAAACATGCTGTTTATCAGCACAGTAGGCCATCTGAAGTAGCCTACTACTTTTAGTACAGGGGTCTTCCAGTGTAACCTGATAATAGACTGTATATAGAATGGACACCGTCTGCCTCCTCACTGGATGAAGCCACGCCGAGAACAGCACCCTCTGATGCTGGGCTGTAGTATAGGTCATAAATCCCGCCTCCGCTAGCAGTCCCTATGGAGTTGTGGACAAACTTTAGAAATTAGACAGAATATACATTTTTGTCCCCCCGGTTGCAATGTTGACATGTAGTTATTGTCAGACTGGTTTGTGCTCAAGTCCTCTTTTTTATGTACAGCTCAATTTTTAAAAGTTATTAGGGGGTTCATGTTTTCAATGATTGACACTTGATACAGCCTATGGGTGTATGAAGATTGCGTAGCTCACCCAGGGGACAAGTTGTTTGAGCCGAGCGTCATCACAGAGATTCTCAGCGACTCTCCTGCCAAATAAGTACAATGCTACTGCGCAAGTGGCGGAGTGCGTGCAACGCTACTGCCCAATGTTGGTTTCAGGAAGTGGAGAAAAATCGCAGAAATACCAAGAGCTTTCCGGCTTCATATCCGTATACTGGCGGAAGGCGGAACCAAGTTGTCCAAAGGATATACAGTCTATGCACCTGACCATTGAAAAGCACTCTTGATCTCAGTGGAATAATGAAGTGACATTCTCCTCTAAATATGAAGGTCATGTATTGTTATCAGTCACAACACAAAAACATCTGAGAAGCTTTTTGTAGAAGTATTTTGGGTTAAACTCCACCGATAGGAGGACAAACAGAGAAAGATAAAATCTGCCAAATACTAATAAATTAGTGATCAGGTTGTGTTTGGTGATGCTCAGAAAGCAAAAGTTGACTCATTGTATCATTGATCTGTGTTTCTGGTAAAAGTGAGTTTGGTATGTGAGGTTGTTCAAGGCTTATTGATATGACTGAAATTCAGTCTGCAGATGAGTAACGTGAGTAATGAAAAGAGCTGTATAGTCAGCTCTTACTGAGTAAGGCTACAAACTAGTGTACAGCTCAGCTCTGACTCAGTTGCAGGTTTACACAGAAGTGATATCATCCCGTGACCTCTGTGTTTGCAGAAATTGTGCTGAAAATTTGCAAACACAGCAGATTCAGACAGGACTAGGATCACCAATGAAGTCAAATTACTGAAGGTCTCCAGGCAAAACTGACCCCGATCAAGGCTAGAGATCACAGGATGAATTAATGAGACACGAACTGCTGCAGAGACATTTCGACATATGAACCTCGATTCGTGCTGTACCTCCTTAAATGTTCTGTTTTAATCCAAGTGATGCCAAGTTAAAGTGGATACATGGATTATTGTTCAGTCTGAAATCAAAATGGACACAGTTAAATGCATTACAATAAGAAACTGAATACTACAATGTAAACTATCCTCCACCTCCTGAAGGTGAAACAGGAAGAACAGATAAGGAGGTCGGAGGTTTTCAGTGACCCTCTGAGTGAGCTGTGATTCTGAGTGAGGTGGAGACAGTGATACTCCATCCGTCCATCCATCGGGAGCAGATCTTCCTCCACCAAATGGAGGCTAACAGGCAGGATCAGATCAGGAGATGTATTGATTAGGTCAGGAGGGACAGGAACTGCTCCCCCTCTCATCATAGAGAGAGAGAGAGAGAGGGAGAGAGAGAGACAAGCTCTTCTAATGGGAGAGGGCCGGTGGAGCGGGGCACCACCTCATATGAAATTCATCTTTAATCTTTATGAATTATGAATTAGACTCTGTGCTGGAAAAAAATGCATTTACATAACCCCTCTGACCACTCTTACATGTTTTATATGTGCTGTGTTTTTACAACAGAAATCATTCTTCGAGTGCTCATTTATATTTCTTTTCTTATGCATACACAGTCAATAGTGTGAACACACAGACACACACACACACAGGAGTGGACAGAGCAAGTATTCATATATACAGCACAGTAAATACACACACTTACATGTATGATTGATATATACATTTATATGTGCTGTCTATGAGATATCCTCTGTATAATTTATGTATGCAGTTATAGACACATGCAGTATGTATGCATGTGTGTGTCTTCCACTATACTGGCTCATCCCTGTTGAATCATGCAGGTCTGCAGGCAGGCTACTTGTGTGTGTGTGTGTGTGTGTGTGTGTGTGTGTGTGTGTGTGTGTGTGTGTGTGTGTGTGTGTGTGTGTGTGAGACCCCCTCCCTGTGGACAGTATTTGTGGCGGTGTGTGTAAAGGTATTTTCAGATAGAAAAAAAGGTTCTTTAAATTTCAAATAGGATTCAGAGAGGGGCTGAAAGGAGAAGAAGAAAATCTGTGAAGAGCTTCAATCCCCTCTCTCACTCCCTCCCTCCCCCCTCTCCTCCTCCTCCTCCTCCTCCTCCCTTCTTCTTCTCTACTTCCCTCTTGTCAACCTTTTCAAAAAGCATCTATATCCTCACAGCCGGCTGTAGGGGCATGTTGTCATGTTGCTATGCTACCTGAATGTCAAGCAGAATGTCAGAGTTACGGCCGAGTGTGAATAATAAAGACGGAGCTTCCTCTGACCAGAGAGCTGCAGCTCAGAGACAAACTGTACAGAAGCACAGAGAGGACAAAATGCTCTTATTACAACCATCAGCACACATGAGAGGGAAAGCTGAATTTACCAGGATATAATTCAAACCTCTTTACCTCTTTATTTGAACCTCTGTGTTTGCTCCTCTATTAATTTGAGCTCACTGTCTTCATCTTTAGCTTCATCATCTTGTGACTAAGAGGAGGAGGTAACCTGAGATTTATCTGTTCATGAAACCATGTCCTCCTCAAGCTGCATTTTCCTTTGTACCTTCATGTGACACTGACTATAAGTTAGCTTTTTAAATAACAGAATTTTAAAAAACTTCAATTTCAGTCTCACATGTTTGTGGATATTTTTAAAAACACATTTTTCTTTTACATTTCAGGTTTTTTAAAATAACCCTTTAGTTGTTTTCATGTCAGCCACTAGAATGAAAGTCCTTGGAAACCCTGATGGACTGGCTCATGGAGGGCTCCCTGTTTGTTCATGTCCGCCTGTTGCTGTTCGGTTTGAATCCGTGTTATCGAAGAAACCTTGTGTTTTTCATAATTATACTGCAGCAGAGGGGGTAATACATCACACTCAATGTTTTTAATCCAACACCCTGTGCATACAGCAGATCGCTGTTTCCAACTACCGCTTGCATTTTCAAAAACCCCTCTGGTGTGGACAGGATTTTTTTATGAAAAAGAAGAGAAAGAAATCTTTTTTTTTTTTAATTCAGTAAATGTGTTAACACAGTTTTTAAGATTCATTTCTTGAAACTGTGCAGCCTTTCTCAAACTGAAAACAAAATCTGATTCTTCTGACAAAAATCTGTCACATCATAACAGTCTAGTCTTTTTTCTCAACATACACGCAGCAGTCCGAAAACTCCCACCAATAAAAACATAAGAGCACAGAGCAAGCTTTACACACCTCATGACACAGAAGAAAACTCACATAGATAAGCAAGGATGCATGACATATACAGCGCAGTATGGTCATTGGCAGATAATGGCTTATTAAATTTATTACTGATGATAATAATCTCCACTAATTTTTATTGCTGATGAGGTGACATTAATTTGGTTCACACAATAAAAGCTTATGTGGACCAACAGTGAAATCTTACATGGGTCGGGATATCCGATACCACACCTGGACAGGTGCATCAGACAGAAGCTGACAATCAAAACACAAAAGGAGTCCTGCACTCTGTCATCTGTACTGCTGTTTTAAGATTTACTGTATTATGTCACCATGTGGCAGATCTCCATCAGGTTTTATTCATCATTAGATTTAGAGGAGTGTCTGCTGATAGTCACGGAGCTGCAGACTCTGTGTCTCTCAGTGTCAGATTACACACACGGTGCACTGCAAACGTGGTAAACACAGAGACAGACTCTCACTCTATTCTTGGTCTTCCTCTGCTTCTCAGATTGTGTCCATCTGTCTCTGATATCACCTTTCAGCTCACCTGCGTGCTCTGAACTGAATTATACTCTCATCATAAGTGTTCTCTGTCGGGAGTCATTGTATATAAGCTTTGATACCTGTGCTGTAGTCGTGTTTGTCACCTGTGGTTTTCATTACACACAAGATTGATAATGACAGAGTTCTGAAAAGTTTTCTGACTCTGTATAAGTGTTAAAAGTTTTGCCTAAAGTGTGATCAGTTCAGTGTTTTTGTAGAGATGGTGCTGCTTTGTTTCCAGGGATGTTTCTATTATTCTGACCTCTTTATGTATTTAAATACCAGTGTAATCAAACCTTTGTTCATTATGTTCAAGGGTGGTGGCACCCAAATAGCACCCTTAAGAAGTCAATTCAAGGCTTTCTGTTGGGACATACGGTCCCTATAGTGATGTCGTATACAAAGCAGTAAAGTGCAGGGGTCAGAGGTTATGGATGGGTCAAACAGACGCAGGACTTTGACCCAGGATATAAAGCCCCGATGTGAGAGCAGCAGCAGGGTTTGTTTCAGTATATCAGACCCTGTTATCATAGTATAAATGCTGCATTCAGACTGACACTAACACTCTCAGCAGGACCTTCCCAAAGTTGATTTATTGTCCCTTTACTGCAGCAGGTGTCTGTTTGATGCTTCTGCCTGTTAAAGGAAGTTTTTTCTGTCTCATGATGGATTAATGTTGGGTCTCTATTGTAACAGAGAGTACACTACAATCCTGCTGTTTATGGAGGGTGTCCTCAGGCAACTTTCCTCATTGATTAATAAATAAATGTCTTCTTTGTAACAGTACACCATCTATTAATCTTTTGAATCTGTCATCAGCTGTTATGCCTGGAAGATTTCTGGTTAAAAGGTTTAAGCTGTCAAGTATCCCATATTGGCCAGGGAAACTACTGTATTTTACCCCTCTTTCCTGCCGTCTTCCTGTATCAGTATTGTCCCGTAAATCTCCCGTATTATAAAATATGTACTGCATATTAAAAAAAACATTACTCTGCCTCTCCAAACTGAACTCTGTCACTATTGCGCGTTAAGCACTCCACTCAACAATATCTGTTTTCTGTTTCCGCGCTCTTGCTGAAAAATTGATTCAACTTTCAGAATCACTTTTACTGTCACTTATTGATTACTATCAGTATCAAAAAGCAGCGGGACTTCTGACGAGGACCATCTGAAACTAAACACACACATATTTTTGGGTGCACAGCTTCCAGATTAAGAGCTGCTGATGCTATAACATTATTCTTCTCAATTTCATTTAGTTGTCAATGACAGAAAGCAACTAACCACACTTAAAAAAAATCTTAACTAGGAAATGAACCAGCAGTCGCCCATCTGTCCACCAGACTGCAAAAATCTCCTCTGCTCGAGTCACTGTTTGTGCACTTATTCTTCTTGGCATGAAAAGATACGGCTAACTTGATCAAAGACATGCTCATAATGTGACTTTCCTCGTCAGCCTTTTTGCACCTCACTAATCTGTTTGATGCCGTTTCACCAAAGACCATCTGAGCCAGAGTGAAGCATCTGGAAGACTATTTACAGAGAAACTGAGACTCTGAGTAAACAGGAATCTGGTGTGCTGAGTTTTGCTTCTCTTCCTGATTAAACTGTAATGGGATACAGTCTTTAACTGTTTATTCTTATTTTAAATTAAACCTCAGCCTTTAAAAAACAACCTTAAATTAACGTCTGGGGTTTTTAGTCTTTGAATACGTTATAGTTTCTCCCAGTTTTCCATCAGAATCCTCACTGAAGATAATTTGATGCTGATGAGGGTGACGCTCATTAAGCTGACATTAATGCTGACGGTTATTACCATTACTGTTATTTATCTCTTTTATTCATTTCCCTTTAAGTCTCAGCCTACACAGGCTCCTTTAACATTACCCACAATTCATTTGGATTAATTGAAAAATTACCATAACCTGCAGCCATTACAGTTATTACAGTTTGGTGAAATGGCCCTCAGAGAAGTGTGGGGATTGAAATTTGGCCTGTAACCCACTGACACAGCCCCACTCTTTCTGTCTCACACCCCCTTCTCTTCCCCTTTCTCCTATTTCTCCTGCAGCCTCCATCACTGTGGTTTGTGTGTGGAGAGGAGAAAAGCAGCGAAGGTGGAACCAAGCTTTGGTCTGTTTTATATGAGTAGCAGTGATGAATTGGGGGTATTAGGACCAAATATGGGGGAATTAAACAGACTGAAACCACAAACAACCCCATTATATTTACAGCTCTTTGCAGCTTGCACAGTGAGGGAGTACTCGCTAATGTCCCTGTGTAATGTTTTAGCTGCAAACAAATAGAGGGGACGTTTTTTTTGTCAAGACAGAACATGCAAGTAAAATTATTATTAGTAGTAACATTATCGAATTTCTCCTCGTGAATAAATAAAATTTGTCTTATCTCATCTTAAAGTTCTTTTTATCTTAAAACAGATTGATAAATGATGGAGTGAAAGTGAACTTTGGCTTCTGGTTACTGCTGGTTTCCTGCTGGTCCAGATGCGTAAACTCTGAACCTATCAGAGAGCTCCTGCTTTCAGGAGTGGGTCTTGGTAACATCAGGACTTAAGGGAATTTCTGAATCAGATAAAACCAGCGGCTCACATGCAGCTGCTGTCTGCATCATGCAACATCCCAAGTTCCTGCCTCACTCACTGCTAAATGCTGTTTTGTAGTTTATAAAGTTTACACAAGTTCAGTCTGAAAAGCAGAAAAGCTGAAAGTTAGAGCATCTTTATGGTCAGAGCTCAGCGTTTTTTTTTTTAGTGTAATGAAACAAACCATGGACCACATGATCTGTTTACCTGATAAGGATACACTGAGTTATCTGCTGACGCTTAAATACAAACTCAACACTCATGACCATGTCCAAACCAGAAGGTTCAGACTTTGCTGCCTCAAATGATCTCAGACCAAGACACAAAAATATATCTAAATTCAGAATGAAATAGTGACACATACATCATAGATCTGAACAGCTGATGAGTGTGCAGCAGGAGGAGGAGCATGCATGTGCTGCATCTGAGACTGATGCAAAACGGTTTTACCAACAGCAAAATAAAGCACTAAAAACTGTCCAATAGGGTGTACACTTACACTAACAATATTGTTTTGGTTATTGTTTTTTAAAATAGGCTGAACTATCCCTTTACAATTACAGCCACTTCTGTCATTTTAGTAAATTGTGATAAATTTCGATTTGTTTGTTCTGATCTTTTTTATTTTGACCATTTCTCCCAGTTACATGAACAGTAACTGGCTGCAAACCTACACTAGGAGAATCTGTTTAAGGAGGGCTGCAGTGATGGAGGGAAGGATTGACAGTTAAAATGACAGAGAGGGAGATGGAGGAGTTATTGGTGGTGGTGGTGGTGGTGTTGGGGTGTCTGATGGAGCGGCGAGATGAGATGGCGTTGGTTGATTTCTTCTGGAGCTCTGTAGGTCGTTGATGTTTGTGTGGAAAGGATGTCACACGTCTTTCTAAAGACACACAACATTTACACAAAGACAGATTTATGGAGACACCTGACAGCGCTCACCGCAGCTTCAACGCGGCCTCCTCCGTCACTCTGTACCTTCAGGAGGCAGCAGGTCTGGATCATGATGATGAAGTGCAGCAGAGGACGGCCTGAATCCCCTCAGCAAAGTGTAAAAAAACCCGCAGAATGGATCTCTGACAGTGTTTGTCACAGCAGAGCGTCTGTAGTTTCGCAGGAGCCAACAGTTCACAGATTCCTACAACAGCTTTTAATCTGATGTCTTCACATGGATTAAAATCTGTTTGTGTCTCTTCTCAAACACTAATTACCAACTCTGATTTCACTTCATGGACAAAATGACTGATTTGTTCTCCATCCCGCCTCGTCCATCTCTGTGTTTTGTTTTTTGGGATGTGTTTTTCTGTTGCATCAAGGATCTCAATCTCATTTTCTGCTCTGATTTAGACTCTAATGAATGTAAGGTTTTGGATTTGGAGACGAGCTAATGGCTTTGTTAGTTTGTTGAGTAGCATGCCACACTCATTACTGCTCTCAGTGCTGTGATTAACGTGATTTGCAGAGAGAAGATGATGTGCTCACATATATAAACGCACGCATGGCCGTAATGTAATAATCCCATTTAATAAGTTATTAATATAGTTAGAGGCTCAGTTGGAAATAGAAAAGTGGACGGCTGAAAACGCAGATGATCATGTTGTGATTGATTTAATTTGATTTGGAGAGGGAACATGATGTTACGACAGTGACTAACAGGATGAGAAAGTCACTCAGGGGCACCTCTGCTCAAAAAGAAGAGAGTTTTATTTCTCTTCCTCTTTTAAAGCCTTCGTGCACTCTCCTGTTATTTCTTAAAAAGATCATTTTTCTGCTTTACTAGCTGCTCATAAAAGAGGAGGACAGGAAGGATGAAGAAAGACAGATTCCAGCTCATAGTCCGCCTCAAGGATGCCTCGTATTGTATCTATGACACTATTTCTGCAGAGCAGCGGAGTCACAAAGAAAAGCTGCTCACAGACTGATCAGCATCAGTCTGACAGAGAAATGAGTAAGAAAACCAGTAAAAGAGGAGATGGAGTCACAGCTGAGAAAAGACGAGTGTTAGTCAGGAAGATGGTGATGTTACAGCGAGCAGGAAGAGGAGGTTTCAGCGGCAGAGTTTTGCAAGAGCTGGAACAAAGACATGCATTTCCATCTTCAGATATATGTCAGAGGGAGGTCTTTAAACGTCTCCTTAATGGTGTCACCGTGGCGATAATCAGGCGTCTCCACGTCCCCGTCAGGCTCCAGGCTGTCAACAGAAATGTCAGCGTGGTCCCGCGTTACGAGTCATCAGGAGAGTTACGGCACAGAGGACAGCTGTGGACGGCTGTCTCTAAGGTTACACATCTGGACTCACACCAAGTCTCTCTGCTCATGTTTTCATATGTGTGTGTGAGACGTCAGGCAACACATTCAGATTGCAGACTAACATCAATGCAATGAAGAGTGTCTAAAGCAGCAAAAACCTCTGGAGGCCCCAAAGTGTGAACTCCTCATCACATTTCCTGTCTCCTTCAACACTTTGATAACAACTCTCATCTCATCTCATCTCATCTCATCTCATCAGATGGATGAGATGAGATGAGGATTATGCAGCCTCTGTAGATTAAATCCATTGATCTTAGAAATAATGTGTTTGAATTGAATGTTTTACTGGACCTGGGTTGTGGAGACCCTCTGGAAGTGGAATGTCAGACTTGTCAGGTTTAACTTTCTCCTCAATCAGCTTGTTTCCCTTCAGACTCGTATACTCTTTAAATTTCTGAAGCTCTGACTGAATGTCTGTTTCTCCACTGTGGAAAACAACTCCATCTCCTCATCCAGATACCTTGTGACAGCATCTGTAGGGTGCTTCTGTCACTTTGAGTAACTTAATTTAGCTTGGTAACTCGGGTGAAAGTTTCACTGTCTCAGGCATCAGCTGTTCATCTCTGCGGCTGTCAGGGGCGGCAGCTCTGACTTGACAGCTTCACTTTAAATTCGGCTTAAATTCTGAGTTTCCTCATGCTTCACATCAATCTATTTGGTGTTGAATTTACATAACCCCTCCTCTAGATTAGCTGGTTATTATTCTTCATTTGGCTGTGAGCTGAAATGTTCTCAGAAAAGCAGATGTAAATGTGAGTTGGGGTGTGGTGATGTCATGACCATGGTTGTGCGGTTTTCCACTATGGCCTATGCTTGTCTTAACACTGGCATTTCATTTTTGTGGTTACTGTGCCCTGAGTGGCAGCCTGGCCTTAATCCCTCTCACCCAAGATGCATGAAGAGACACAAAGAAATAAAATACAAGAGAAGGATCTTTATCAAAAGAAAGAGGAAATGTTCTTTACTGAGGCCCATAACATGCCCAAAACTTGACAAACAGATAGGACATCCAGAAAAGCGATTTATTGAATGTGGGTCCTGATCACCTGGAATCCAGTTTTACATACAGTGTCTGCTGCAGAGTTCTCGTTTTGGCTTTGATAAAGGGGTATCTTTTGGTGTTTCACTTTTCTGAAATCCTCTGAGAACCTTTTAATATCAAATGGTATCCCTCTGTTTCAATGTCTGTTAATGGATGGGCTTCATTGGCCAACAAAGGCATACCTGGAGCCACAGTCCAAAAGATTGGGTTGTATTTTTCACCCCGACTCAAACATACATGTAAAAGATTAAAACTCCTGCAAACAGAAACATGAATGACGAATGTGCAGCAAAAAGTCAAAGTCAAAAGCAAACAGTGTGCATCCTCAAATTCCTTTTAAGTCTTAAGAAACAAACCTTTTTGTACTCAGACACTTTAAAAACACCATGTTTCCTCAAAAACAGCTGAAGAAAACAGTAAAAAACCTTTCAAGGTAACTTTTCCTTTAAAAAAAAAAAAAAACAGTGTTTTTCCAGTCAGTAATTCAGAGAGCCAAGACATTTAAAGAACCTCTGAGACAGTTTTAGACTCCAGAGAGAATTTAAGATTATCTTAATTCTTAAAAGGAAATAAAAGACACACACACACATATGCTGCTGTAAACCCAGTGTAATCTGTGTGACTCTATCTATGTGTGTGTTAACTGTAGTGACCACATATGATGTTCAGACTGGCTGATAAATAGCGCAGCAGCGTCTTGTGTTGGCCGCTCCACTCGGCCCCGACAGCCTGAACACCTGCCTGCCAGGAAGTACATGAAGGTCACAGGGAGGGTACTGTGTGTGTGTGTGTGTGTGTGTGTGTGTGTGTGTGTGTGTGTGTATGAGTGTGTGTGCATACTGAATCTGCCTGTACTAATGTGCTTATAATTCAGACACACACACACAGAAACACACAAACACTCCCTAAAATGTAAGTTTAATGGCTGAAGTCTGCGGCGTCTCTGCTCACCTGTCACCTCTCATTAGACTGCGGCACAGAGTCTGACCTTGGTCGTCTTTTCTTGGAAAGTGTGTGTGTGTGTGTGTGTGTGTGTGTGTGTGTGTGTTCTTTCATTCAGGGGCCTCACCCTAATGATGTGCCTGTGAAATCGGGCCGGAGCCCAGCGCCGTCTCTCATTACGTCGCTCCAAATTCATTTGCTCCGTCGGTTCTGCTGCTCATGCATGCTCTGCACGCCACTCTGCACGCCGCTCCTCTCCGCCCGTGTGCTTCACCTGTACCTGCTGTTAGTCTGCAGATAATGCACGAGCCCGAGCGTTACTCTGACATGCGGAGGAACACGCTTACACATGTTAAATCACAGGTGGCTGCCTAAAGAGTAAGACACAAGATAACTTCATGATGCCCTACACAATTAACCCTCTTCAGACAGGTTCAGGGGCTGTTTTAATGAAGATGTACGTTACATCCCAGGCCCATTCTTGGTCTGGACTTCTTTTGAAGGCCCACCTGATCAGCTCACCTGATTACAGCATATCCTCTGTGAGTGACAGACAACTTTTGTGGCTTTAGGTCAGCAGTATAAAACCTCCACCTGACACTAGTTATTATTATTATAATAATTTTTATAGTGTTATTTGTCAGAGACCCTCAAAGCGCTTTACATTGGATACATCATTCATTCACTCACACAGTCACACTCTGGTGGTGGTAAACTACCGTAGCAGTCACAGCTGCCCTGGGGCAGATTGATGGAAACATGGCTGCCAGTTTGTGCCCATACGGCCTCTCCGAACACCACCACACTACACTCACAATCATACACCAGTGGAGGACACACACTGGGAGCAAGGTGGGTGAAGTGTCATGCCCAAGGAAACAACGGACAGACTTGGGATAGGGGGGAATCAGACCGCCAACCTTCCAGTTATTGGATGACCACTCTACCTCCTGAGCTACTGCATTAGCATTAGCAGTGCATTAGCCACAATGATGCTGGTCAGCTGCATCCCTTCACTGAGAAGCTGACAGTAGAGACAGGACGCCACTTACTACAGTTTTCTGCAGACGGATCAACCACGCTACATAGTTGAACTCATTTAAAGTGGCTCTGATCAAAGACAGTGGACACCCTCTGATGCTACGCAACGCTAGCTTTCTCTCTCCTATTGCTGGATAGCCTGGCTTTTAAGTGGCTGTGTTCGGAACAAAGACAAAAAACAAGATGTAATTTGTTACCATGCTCTGACACTTTTTTTTGGATCAACAGGATAATATCTAACCTGCTGCTTCTGCAAAGCTCTTTTCAGCAAATTTTAAAAGTGACAGATTGAATTTTTGATCAGAGTTGGCTCTTTGTGCCGCCAGACAAACCTGTTCAGATCTGGTGTTTATTTATCAAAACGCGCAGCAGCACCTAGTTAGTACAACAGACTTGTAGTTTAAAAGGGACGAAGCTCTGTCCATGGAAAAATTTGGACGTGCATGCCAACAGATGTCTCTTTTTGTACGTAAACTCCTCACTCCTCACTCCTCTCACACTATGTCTCTGTGTATATAAGCATAACATATAAAAATATAGAAGTAGTATTCCTGCAGGTTTAAAGGCCATCCTGCAGCCTCTGGATTAAACAGAATAATCTGATCACAGGCCTCTTCATCTCAGCTGACTGACTGACTGACTGACTGACTGACTGACTGTGGTCTTCACTCTCTTCTGTCAGAGATACACTCACTGCTCTCTGTGTGGAGCTCACACTGGCCTTTACAATGACTGATGGAGGTGTAAAAACTGTATGTGTGTTGGGGGGGGGGGGGGCTGTGGGGGGCAGTGTCCTTGTGCAGATGGGGGAGGGGTCTGACAGGCATCCGCATCAACATCTCCCCTCCTGACCTTGACAGGCGTGATGGTGGTTACAGGAGGCTGCAGGAGTCCGACCTGATCCTCAGGTACAGATCCACCTGCAGAGAGTCAGCGCTCACCTTCAGTCTGTACGAGCAGGCTGTGGTCACCATGCAGGACAATCAGACACACACACACACACACACACACACACACACACACACACACACACACACACACACACACACACATCAGCTCTGAGCTAATGTCAGAGGTTTGTCCCTTTATGTGTTATCTGATCCATGCTATCTACACTGTGTGTGCACGCATGTGTGTGTGTGTGTGTGTGTGTGTGTGTTGCAGCTAACAGATGGTATCATAATGACATCATTGCACACGGGGGTTATGTTCTCGGAGCAGGAGGAAGAAATTAGGAGGAGTGTTTGTGGATTCGGCTAAAAGAGACAAAAATCCGGGGAGCTGCTCTGAACATTTAGCTTCGATTAAACGCCGCCCTATGTTTCCAGCTCGCCTGCTCGCCTCTTACAAACGTCGGCGCTCACAGTTAACTGGACTTGAAATGATGAACCCCCCCTCCCTCCTTCCCTCCCTCCCTCCCTCTCTGTCATGTTCTCCTTCATTTGTTAAAGGTGCCTTGAGCACCTGAGTTTCTTTTTAAGAGCTCGTCTTTTCCTCTCCTTTTTTCTCCCTCCTCTGTTGCCGGCTCTCTCATCTCTTCCAGCGAGGAGAAACCTGTCACCACACAGCATTAGTATGCTCTTTTCATATCTGTGCCTCTTTTTTCTCCTCCTCCTCCCCCTGCTCCTCCTCCTCCTCCTCCTCCTCTTCTCCCCTGCAAACATAAAAATAGTTTATTCCTCTGACAAGAAAATGCCTCTAATCCCGAGGTTTGTTCGAGAGCAAACAGACGCAATTGGCCACTTATTATTCTGTGTAGAATTTTCTGTGTGGGGTGTTTGTGGTATCCATGGCAACAAAGTAGGGTGCACACATCCTCCCCCCACCCTAACCCCCTCCGCCGTCACTGAGCAGAATAAAGAGGGGGTAAAAGAGGCGATAAAATAACACACTTACTGAAACACACGGGGCAAGCTGGAACCTGTTAAGTCACTGGCTGCTCAGTGTGTGTGTGTGTGTGTGTGTGTGTGTGTGTGTGTGCGTGTATGTGTGTATGATGGTATTTGTGCACCTGCATGACACACATCCGATTTGCATTTGTAAGATTGCACACTTGTAAGTTTGTGTGTGTGTGTGTGTGTGTGTGTGTGTGTGTGTGTGTGTGTGTGTGTGTGTGTGTGTGTGTGTGTGTGCAGGAAAGAGGCCCAGGTGTACATTTGTGTTTGAATGTATGGATCCAGGTGTGATTATAGCCGCCGCTCCACTCCAGCTGTGTGTTTGTGAGTGTGTGTGTGTGTGTGTGTGTGTGTGTGTGTGTGTGTGTGTGTGTGTGTGTGTGTCACAGGGAGATAATCTTTGCCATAACGAGTGTCTCACTTGTGCACCTTCTTTTCATCGGTGCACACTCGGGTCCTGACACTCCATCTCACACCATGGAAATCAATGAGAGCTGTCAGAGTGTGAAGATGGAGCTGCGGTCAAAATACTTTGCATGCTGGAAACTAAAGTGTGTGTGTGTGTGTAAGGGTGGAGGGGGGGGTTGTTGCTGGGGAGGATTTGCATCATGATTACATGTATGTGAATACATTGTGCCACTTCACTTTCCCTCTCTGTGTACAGATGTGTTCACATTCAGATCTATGCTCTTTGTCTCTTTGATTTCCTTTCTATCCAAAATGTCACTTCCTTTTTTCACCCAAAGATTTGCTGCTGTCAAGAAAAATAAAACACAAATCTGAATTTAAAGTCAGGAGCAGCAGATTTTGATCCAAACGTTAAGACTGAAATATTTAAGGCATGCTGGATATTGAAGTTTTTGTTGATATCTGATGTAAACTCGTTTAATTAAGCCAGTACTGATGTTTATTCATGCCTCATTTTCAGAGTAAGAATGAAAGTTTGCTGGCTCAACCAGTCAGATGATTTCTGAATATCATTATCCTAAAATCGTCTTCAGGGAAAAATCTGCAAAAAATCTTAACCATAAATGTTTTTATTGATACTGAGATCATGATAATTAAATCCTCCTCTCAAAACTCATTGAATTCTTCAGAAAACATTGAGTTTAAAATGTTGTAGTCTACAGTTTGTGTTTATTTGCATGTCTGTCTAACTGGATGAAATTAATGTTTTAAAAAGTCATCTATTCTACTAATGTAAGGGACCATACATCACTTTTGTACTTTAAAGTCCCACTCTGATTGTTATATTTTTACTATTTTCAGTCTTCTCAGTGGTCTTTAAATCATGATTCTGATGTTTTTAGCCAAAATCCTGCTACCTGTGTCATTTTCAAGTGCTTTCTGTTTGCAGAGCTCCAGGAGCTCATTAACAATTCACCTCCGAGTTGTAACTGAACGCTAGGTTGTAGGCTAACATTGCCAGTGCAGCAGAAGTAGCAGGTAATATAGGAGCTATTTAGCTCTCAAACACTTTAGGGGGAAGAGGTAATCTAATATCATAATTAGCTTTCTTACGAGCATTGCAAATCGCTACTGCACACACTTGTTCTGTCATCGTCCTCTCTACTTCTTGGAGTCTGGCCTGCATAGCGGGGTGCCAGGGGCGGAGCTTGGGTTTGTGATGTAGAAATTCTCACTACGTCTGAACCTGCGGTTTGGGTCTGCCAGAGGTTCACAGCGATTTGAATGGAGAAATACTCATAATGCAATTTTGCACTTAGTTTTCTCTTGATATGTCCTCTAGCATCAGGGACGCCATATGAACATGTAAACAACAAGAAAAAACATGATTTTCATCAAAGTGGGTCTTTAAGGGCTTGCATAGATTTTCTCTTTAAAACGTTCTTTATACCTTGAGACTTGAAAAACTCAATCTAAATTTTCTCTCTCACATCCTATCATGATCTGCTCCTCCCTCTGCTCTTCTCTCGCTACCTGCCTCCTCCTCCTCCTTCTGCTCCTCTCCCCGCTCTCCTCTCTTCACCTACCTCCTCCTGCTCCTCTCCCCACTCTCCTCTCTTCACCTACCTCCTCCTGCTCCTCTCCCCGCTCTCCTCTCTTCACCTACCTCCTCCTGCTCCTCTCCCTACTCTCCTCTCTCCACCTGCCTCCTCCTTCTGCTCCTCTCCCTGCTCTCCTCTCTCCACCTGCCTCCTCCTCCTTCTCCTCTCCCTACTCTCCTCTCTCCACCTGCCTCCTCCTCCTGCTCCTCTCCCTACTCTCCTCTCTCCACCTGCCTCCTCCTTCTGCTCCTCTCCCTGCACTCCTCTCTTCACCTGCCTCCTCCTCCTTCTCCTCTCCCTGCTCTCCTCTCCACCCGCATCTTCCTCCTGCTCCTCTCCCTGCTCTGCTCTCCTCTCTCCATCTGCATCCTCCTCCTCCTCCTCTCCCTTCTCTCCTCTCTTCACCTGCCTCCTCCTCCTCTCCCTGCTCACCTCTTTCCTTCTGCCTCCTCTTTCTCCTGTTTTTTTTTTTTGTGTGTGTGTGTGTGTGTGTGTGTGTGTGTGCGTGTGTGTGTGTGTGTGTTTGCGTGTGTGTGTGTGTGTGTGTGTGTTTGGTAGTTGATCTGTATTTTCCTTCTCTTTGTTTCCTCGTTTTTCTAACAAACTAAAACCTGATTTTATTTTTAAATACAAGAATAGTCGCAACAACACTCTGGCGTCTGTTTAATTGTCTTTCTGTTAATCTTTAGTCTGTTTGGCACGCGTTGGATCAATAACTCGCTGAAGGGTGGGACTCAGAAGGGTGAGAGGTCACAGAGGTTAGAGGTCACAGTGTGTGTGTATGTATATGAGTGCTGAGTGTCCGGGCTTTGACCTGGCCCCGCTGGACACTGACCTGAGAGCAGATCCTTCATTAAGATACTCCAGAGCAGTCTTTGATTTCTGTTGGATCTTTCTTTCAAAAGCAGAAACAGAAATCTATTTGTATGCATGGTGCGGAAACTCCTTAAGACCTTTGCAAGTCTATATCCAAACCTGATAACCTTACCTAGTTAACTTGGGGACACTGCTGCAGAATAAACGCCTAAAGCTGTGTTTGAGGATGTGATCTGTGTGCTGTATTTAGAGAGCACGTCAGTCAGCCTTTGAATGTTTAGAGTTTCATTTCTGAGAATCGGAGGCTGCAGAGTCGTGCTGATGTTCCCAGGTGATTTCTGCAGCTGTGTCTCTTTGCACGGCATGTACCCCTGTGTTCCTGCTGAGCTCTTCCTCACCGCATCATCTCTCAGTGTAAATACAACCACCAGGCCGACATACAGCATCAACGACAGCATTTTTACACTAACAAGGCCTATAAAAAGCCTCACTATACAACGTCAACTAAACATCAGGTTGACATACAATGAGGAGTAAACTTGAGTTTTTAGCACAAGAGATTTGTCACAACTTAATATTTATGTTTATAACAAGCTTACATGACAATATCTATCCTAATGTTTGAAAAATAACAGATTTAGACTTGTGTAAAAATGACATTTCTACATCTCTTAGTATATGAGGGTTCTCTGTCTGCTTAAGTCCCTGTGTATCTCGAGCTTTTGTCTCTCTTGAGCTTATATAAGAAAACAGCCCCTAACTCCAAAGTAAAATCTATTTTATTGCTGCTGATACCAAACAAAACAGCTTATTATTCAAGTTTTTAACCATTTTTTTCCTGATGATTTTTGATCCCTAATTTTTATATTGGACCTTGCTGAAAAGTTTTAGTGTGATAATTATGATTGTTTTAAGTTAAGCAGGAAGTAACAGACTATTTTAACCTTGACGATCAAAGGTATTTATTCAAACTTTAGACTTTTCTTCACAACATCTAAGCAAGACTATGACAAACCACTTTCTGCAGGGATTACAGCAGCATGGCTCTGTAGTAGAAGAAAACTGGTCTGCCTGCAGTTCTGACTTGTCCCCCACTGAAAACATTTGGAGCATCATGACACCAAAAACAGCACAAAGGAGACCCTGAACTGTTGAGCAGCTGAAAGCCTCTATCAGGCAAGAATGGGATGAAATTTTACTTCCAAGGTCCAGAAACTGGTCTGCTGGATTCACTATCATTTAACAGACAGACATAGGTTTTCTGTCACCTTTTTTTCTTTCTCATTTCTTGTGCATTGAAGACACAGCACTTCTATGAGCATGCACAGTTTCATGCATGCTCTCTCTGTTCCTCTCCATGGACGCTGGTCACTGATGACTGTCCTCATAGTTCCTTCTACATTCTCTCTGCAGCTGAAACAGAACTACACTATTTTCTAGTCCTTGTCTCATACTGTCACATGTCGTCAATGATATCAAAACACTTTGACCTTATGATGCTGTGATACTGAGGATAAGTTACATCCCTGTTCAGCACATAGCTATAATCTAAGATATCAGCTGACTGATAGTTGTTTAACTTTATGTTTTCTTGTTAGTATGTCAGGGGTGCTGAGATGAAGTTTCAGACTACAGCAGTAAACAAGAAGTTGACTGATAAAAAAAACAATATGAACTTGTTTTGACCCACCTACACTTTGCATCTGGCAGCCCTGTACCCTCGTTTTCACCTCCCTGCCCCCCCCCGATCAAAGCTGTGAAGTCTCCTGAAACACAGGACAGGAATCAATAAGTGAATTAGACTCCACTTTCAGCTTCCTCTCAGGCTGCTGGCCCCAAAGCCAGCTGCCCGGTCGGGATAATGGGCCTGGAGCTGGGGGTGGCGTGGGCGACAAAGAGGCTTTGAGGTGGAGTGATATACTGCTGTGACACACTCGTGTACATCCAGCAGTGAGATGTTCTTTTCTCATATCTGAGATATTTTCTGTGAAGTAGACAAAGGAACAACAGAGCCAGACTCTCCACTCTAAACAAACCCTCTCTGTCTGCATGTGATCACCATTTTATCTCTTTGTTTTTTATAAGGTGCTGACATCTTTACCACAAAGCTTTTTGAGCTGCACATCTTCTCAGAAATCATCCGTCCAGCAGAGCTGTACGCACTCTGACGTCACTGTCTGCTCTCCTTTCTTTTTTTAGCTTATTCGGGGAAGGACAGAGCAGGTTCGTAAAAACAGAGTGACAAAGCTGCCACATAAAGACAAAACACAGTTTCCAACTGTTCTCTCCATCTGTGTCAAAAGCCTCTAATAACACATCACCAAAAAACAATAAAAACAGAATACACAGCTGTTATAAAACTCCACATAGGGAATTAGAGATGCACAATAGCGCAAAAAAACACATCAGAGTGTAACATGGAGAAATGTTTACATGTAAAAAGTTGTTGTAGAGGAACAACCAAACAAGTAATAGTTCTTAGGGCAACAACCAAACAGGAAAAAGTTGTGTAATGCTGTAAAAAAAAACAGCTGGAGGAAATTCTCCAACTAATGAGGTTAATTCCCAACGGGTTGGTAACATGACTGGGTATAAAAAGGACATTCAGAGAGGCCAAGTCTCTTAGACAGGACTCTGTAATGGAAATAACTGCAAGGGCTTAAAAACCATTGTCTGTGAACACAGTTCACCACTGCACTCACAAACCAGGTTAAAATTGTTGTTTAACTAGAGAAGTTTTCAATGCTTACGTTCTTTTTGGAAATTATGGATGCCGTAGCCCTCACTCTGAAGAGTGCATGGAGCACCCAGCTTGTTGTGTGCTTCAGTGGACTAACAGACCTGCCAAGAGGTCTAACACACTTTTTTTTATACTCAGTTATTTTCTGGCTTCATTGAAGGAAAGATATCTTTGCTTCTTTAGTTATGAAAATGTCTCAGTCTTCAGTGGGAAACATGAGGGTTGATCTGCTTCTTAGCCGGATAATGTATCTGCCAAAGACACAGACTCTGTAACTTTGTTAACTCAGTGTTTGGTTGCTCCTCTCCAGTTTTCCACATTTTTTATTTAAACATGATCAAAAAGTCCAGAAAGCTGAATAAACTGGCCAAATATGAAACTCAAGGCTCTAAAAAGGCAGAAAACAAACCGTATGACTTTATCTGTCAACAGCACATCCTTTTAAAAGCTTTTTTTCAGACTCTGAGCCTTCAGATCACAACAGTCCTGAAGTGTTTATTATGTTTCAAAAAACACAAGCTGAAAATGTGGACCTGAGATATTCCCCTGACAACAGTGATGCTCACACGTCTTCTTCTGTGATCACTGCTGCTGATGATCCCGTTAATTCAGGCCTGACTTGGCGTGGTGTTCTTCAGTTAAACCAAAATCAACAGCAGATGCACCGTCGTGGCGGCAGAACGTGGCACTGTGATATGACATCACACCCCTGCTAAGAGCGTGGCACAAACACAGCAGAGCGCTGCCAAACAGAGAGAAACATGGCAGCAGCACAAACACAGAGTAATGAGTAATGAGTGTTCCTGGTGATATGAGGGAGCGAGAACAGGAGGCAGATTCAGGGTTTCGGTGACGAGGCCGAGCTTTGTCTCAACTAACAGCTCATTTCCTGATTTTTCTAATGTCTGCAAAAGTGAAAGATCAACAGGAGAGTCAAAGGATCAGACAGGATGTCCACTCCAGCTCTGATTTATATGAACAAAAACGATTTCAATATTGTCCTGTGTACTTTTATTTCTTTGTTTTATAAAGCTCCATCAGAAAATGTGGCGTCTTATGCTTAATATGTTACAGATCTCTTTAAATATAGTTGTCTCATTTCATCTCGTTGCTGAATAGTTAATGAAAAGATCAAACAGGATAGATTCTTAACTTCTTGTCAGGGAACCCCTTGGATTAAATGGTAAGAGGAGTAGAGACAGTGCTATATAAGCACAGTCCATTTAACTTCTATGGTTTGATTATGGAATATATGAAAACACTTCAAAATGCATTTTTAAGGCTTTATACAATCCTTACAAGTGATTCATGTTCAGGACAACTTATAGCCATGTCTGTGGAGGGCTATAAGTATTCATTATAATTCATTCCTATAAGATACAGTTTATAATACAATATACATTAATAAAAACTAACAACATCTTTTGAATTCTGGGTTTCATAAAACATTCAAGCTAACAAAACTTTATCTAGTTATTAAGATTCATAGAGAAATTATTCAGTAAATCGTAAGAAGTTTGAATTTGAAAATGAAAAATGTCTTATTTATACTTACAGTGCTTTACTGTAGACATGTTTGTCCATTTTATGAATCATTTACATACCTAAAAAACCTTGTTGTCTCATCATATAATATTGTTGATATATATCATCTTTTAGGGGCGTAACAATACACAAAAGTCTCTGTTCAGTTGAGTTTTAGTACAGTAAAAAAAAAAATACGCAACACAAAGAATCTCTCGCCCTTCATGAAAAACTCACAGAACTTCCCTACAACTCTGTCTGAAGTGCAGTTGGTATGACTCTATTGCTAAAACATAAACAACTGTGTTCAACAACTGCATACTGTGTTGGATCTGCTGCCTTAAAAACTGCAGTGGAGTTTGTCATCTCTTCAGCGCTGAATTTCCAGGTAAAGGCTGTTTAAACTCCACAGGCAGCTGCATTTGAACAACAGCGTCTTTTTTCCTCTTGGCAGTCACATTTATGTCCACGTGGTGCTGCTTCAAATGTGTTAACAAGTTGGACGTGTTTCCATTGACAGACAGACTGCGTCTTAACAGTGTTGATGAGCCGCTTTTGTCTGATCCTCTTGCCTTTGTCTATTGTTATATTTCACGGGAAAGAGTTCCTACTCCGGAGACCTTACTGTCAGTGGAAGATCTCCCACTTTATTTTTGTCGTGTGTTCTGGAAAAAGTATGATCTGTTTGTTGTCCACTTCTGTCTTCTAGCCGTGTGGAAACCTGGATTTAAAATTTTTCTGTTCTTTCAGATTTTAGCTTTCAGATTTGGACAGCAATGGTTTTTAAAGGCTGATTTATGCTCACCATACGTATGAAAATATATGCGTCCCTTTTTGAACGATGGTTCCGTCACTGCCCACATACGTCCATGCGTCCTTTACGTTGGCATGGATGTGAACCATTACATCCACCTGGGGGCAGGCTGGAGTCAAAAGTTTCTGACAACAAACAAAAAGAAACATGGCGACTGCGGAAGAGCTAGTGATAATGTATATTTTGCATAGGAGACAGAAACGGAGGCAGCGTTGAAGGAGGCGGTGGTCGGTCAGGCCACCCAATGCCTCGCAGGCGGAGGACAGAGAATTCTTTTCTCTAGTAGTACCGCTGAGAGAAATTGACGACGATCCTCAAAAAGCCCCGCCATTGTCTTCTTTGTTTCTCTCTAGATGTGCGTATCGGATAGTGACAGCAGAAACACTGCCCCCACAGTTTCCAGTGGTACTGCACCGTCCAGCCTGTAGCCGTAAACTTCATGGATACGTGCAGAAATATGGACGTACAGAACGCAGAGCTCTGTCTGTATCTTAGCCTTAAACCCTTGAATAACTTTAATAAAATGTTTAAATGTTCTAAAGGTTAAGACACTTGTTTTGATAATTGTTATGAAAGTTATTTTTATCTCGTACTTAACTTACTGCTCGGTCATTACTGAAAATGCCTAAAGCCATGCTGTAGCATGTTGTTAGTAGAAGTGAAACATTCTTCCATTTGAGAATCACAGAGATTTAAACTTCTCGGAGTTCTTTATGAATCTTTCTGACTGGATGAAATTGTGTTAGTTATAATGTTTTATTAATGTTAGTTTACGTTAAAAATCAAACATTAATAAATCTTTGTATTCACTGTTTTAACATGGGGCTCTATGAGGACTGATTCACTGCAGGACACAGCCTCAAGTGGACATGTGAGGAAATGCAGTTTTTGCACATTTGCATTTGTCTCATTATTATTATCGTTGTTTGCCAATAAGATTAGTTTTCATTCCTCTGTGTATGACTTTGATTGTTGTTAAAGCGAGAGTAGATCCAGTGGACTTTCATGTCCAAGGGCCGAGCAGATCTCCTCTCAGTCGTCGGGTCGTCCATGTTTGTGTTTCAGCAGGAAATGCAGAGTACACAGCACACTCGCTCTCCTTTTGTCTTTTATCCTGTCTGTCAGTTTGTCTTCAGTCCTGACTTCACAGTGAGCAGATATAACAGCTTCAGTGCAGCTGACATTTTGAAACATGCAAACTGCTGATGATATTCTTGTGATCTCTGGAGCAACAAATGCAGAGCCAGGAGAGGAGGTTGTGAGTAAATGTCTGTCAGCCTGCAGGTTCTTCTGCAGCTGGTTACTGACGAGCTTTTTCTGCAGCTCAAAGCCTGATGTTTCAGAATGCATGAATTATATATGAAGAGAAAGACTTGAAGGCAAACACTCAGAGAAAATAATCTAACATCAGTCGCCTTTCACACCTGTCACACTTCACTGTAACTCAAACTTCAGCTTCTTTATCTGTACACAGTAAAAACGTCCACATTGCCGGATTTACTCACTTTAAACAGACTAAACTGACATACAGTAAACTAGCTGGAGGTTTATACACTGTATACCATCTTTGATGCGATGTATGTCAATACATGGATATAATGATGTGTCAAATTTATCTGAAATTGCGGCTATTAAAATCCAAAGTTCAGATAATAAACCTAGAACTGGGGGATTCTCATTGGAATCCAAGTAAGTTTTGTAATAGTGAGTGTTTACAAGATAACAGAGTAAGGAAAAAGAGCATCCAAGTTAGACACAAATTACAAAAAATAGTTAGATGATGTAAAGATCTCTGCTGTTTTTGTAGCTAGCCTCAAGTGGACAGTGAATGAACTGCAGCTTTCTTACTTGTGCGTCTGCTAGTTTTCAACACCAGAAGATACCATTTGGATCCCCTGCTGGTAGAACAGATGGTGCCTACATTTCCCAGGATGCATTGCAAATGCAGCCTAAAGACTGTTTCATACTTCTGCATCTTTTCAAAGCCGTAGTCATGCCATCGTGTTTAGAGAGGAAAGCCGACAGTGAAACTTCAGATTAGTGTTAAATCAGAGAAAGCAGAACACCAGCTGGAGGAGTCAGACACACACACACAAACATACACACACACAATCGCACACAAGTGTGCACACTCATTAACCTATTGCAAACAGAAACTCACCTTTCCCTATGCGCACCTGCTCGAGTCTCTCCTCTGTTGACTCATACAGCGAGTACATTCACAGAGACAGCTTTACTGTGTGATCTGGACACACACACACACACACACACACACACACACACACTTATTCCTTTTTTTAACTGTCTTCTTCACAAAGCAGCTTTTCTCTTTTTCTTGTCTTCTGAAGCCCCCACCCCCCAACTGCGCCTATGTGTGTGTGTGTGTGTGTGTGAGTGTTTGTGTGACTGTGTGTATTGGCACACATCACATGTTTATTTGATGTGTTTGCGTTGGATGTGTGCAAACATCAGACTAAAACGTGTCACTGTAGTCAGCTGTTAGTGTTCAGTCTTTAAGTTTCTCTCTCGTTACCGAGTATATCAGTGTTTGTGTAAGTTGCTGTTGTGTTCACATTTGTGTAGTTTGTGTTAATAAATGAATATATGTGTGCAGACTATATATGTGTGTGAGTGACTTTGTGATTCTATACAGCAGTGTGGTTGTGCTACTGTTCAGGAGTGTGTCGTCTTGATTTTCACAATATTGTCTTGCTCTCTCTCTGTGAACTGTTATCTGTGAGTGTCATCATTATGTTGTGTTTGTGTCAGTGTTTATAGCATGGTTCCATTTTACAAACATTTCTGTTCATATCTGAAATGCTTTTGGGTGTTTTAATCAGCTAAAAGATTTTAAGCTGTGCTTAATTTACCCACAGCGATCAGCTGAGTAGAAAGGAGGGCTCAGAGATGCTGTAAAGGCAGATCCCAAAAGAGTGGTGTAGTTGTTTGAGTATATCGTGACTTTATTCTTGTAATATTGTGACTTTATATGATTTATTTCTAGTAGCATATCTTATCCCTAAAGGCTCCAGTAAGAGTTTTTTTCACATTGATGAAACCAACTGAATCCATATTGATGCTTTTTCAGAGACCACAACAGCAAACAAGACCATCAGCAACAACGTGGTCAGTTTTAATAACCTTATTTTTATCACCTTAAATCAGTGTGAGGAGGTAGGTGTAAACCGAGCAGCCTTTTTTTTTCTTCTTCTTTTTTTTCTGGCATTTAAATTGTGTTTATTGTAGATAGTTTTATTTTTCTTCTCCCTTTTTCCTTTTCCTATTTTTTTTTCTTAATTATTACATTTATTTAAGTTCTTAATATTAGGATCTTTATTTTTATAACTGCATTTTTGCACTCTTTGTCTATTCTATTCTATTCTATTCTTTTTTTCACAAATATTTACATGTTTGACTGTCAGAGGTCAGCAGGATAAGATTTCTTCTGGGGAGTGACTACTTGAGCATGTAGAAGATTAGAAAACACTGCTTCTTTGGCAGCAGGGGGCACAAACCAAAAATTATGAACTGGAGCGTTAATGTGGCCCTAATAGTACGTTCCACCACAGTTGGTCACAAATATCCGAATAAATCTTATCAAAGGCAACATTCAGTTAAAGTGAGAAATCGAACCCTGATGTCTATGGTGAGAAACTACAGTGTGGGTTTTATCCGTCATTAAGTGAACATTCATGCTGTTCATATGACTTCAGCTGACCTAAATATGAACCATAATCCAGAGGTCAGAGGTGAGAGATGAGTCCAGGGGAGGCGCTCACAGCTGCAGAGTCATATATAGAGGAGGAGGGTCACTGAGCGAACTGATGTTTCTGAGGAAGCAGGCTTCTCTTTAAATGCCCCAAACTCAAGACACACACATGGATGTAGTATCTGCGTGTGTGTGTGTGGATCCACTGTATGTATGTATATCTGTATTCTGTGCTTGTTGGTCCAGAGGAGGATCCACAGCTGACGGCTGTTTCTGTCTTCAACATTGCAGGCGCCACCTCTATTAACACTTCCATTAATACTCGATCACAGATGGAAATCATCCTCTCAGACTGCAGACGAGTTTAGATTCTGCTGCTTTTATTCAGCTGCCAGAGAGAGAGAGAGAGAGAGAGAGTGCTGCTTCTCTGCTCACTTTTAGTCAAATATTCAGTTTATGTTAAGGAGAAGGAGGAAGAGAGCAGAGAGAGAGAGGGATGGTTTGGTTGACAATGAAAAAAGGCTCAGAAGGAGAAAACAAGTATATTTGTCTCATTTGCATTCAGGCCTCTCAGCTCCTCAAACTTTCAATCTCTCTAGTTGCGATCCCGGCGCGTACTTGACAGACGAGAGACGAGCTGCAAGGAATACCAAGTGGCTCTGCATGTTCATATTAGCACGCAACGTATAGCCACCTATACACCCATGCATACACGCGCACACACACACATATATACATACACAGGGGCACAAAACACTTACACGCAATCACACACTTCCACACACATACATCCTGATTCCATTACCGACTGCTTGTCACTCACAAACACACACATTAACATTCATGCTCACACACACCTCCCCTCTCAGATAATCACTTGAATGCACAAACATACATACATTCACACATAAATAGATGCAAATTCCCCTTCAGTCGCACAAAGGCACACACATATCACAAACATAAACTATTCAAACAGGAGCTAAAGCTTCTATAGAGACTCACAAACACACAGATTTAAACAGGGACACACACCACGCTGCAGAGACGCCCTACTGTATGTAACAGCATGTTTAAACACAGCCGCACAAACAGACACACAAACACAGACACACATTGTGCTAAATGATTTGTTTCCTCCTCTTCTCTGATGCTTATGAATAATACAGCGATCTCAGGGGAACTCTTTGCTTCACATAAATAAGAATTTAGATAGAAAATTGCATTATTAATCCGTGGCTTCTGGCTCGGCTACGTCTGTAAAGGATTCATACAAAGCTGTGAGTCTGAGCAGAGAGGAGGCCTGAAGGCCGAGCAGCTCAGACAGAAGAGCAGTCACCAAGCCCAGTGTTTCCGAGTCAGATTTATGGATTAATTGATCATTAAAAAGAAGACTCAAACATGTAGCAAAATACTTTTTTTCTCCACCAATCAAAAGCTTAAGATATCTATCAGCTTTGAAATTAAAGATACATTTAAAAAATTCAGATATATTTGCAAACAAAAATGCTGCCATTTCTTTGTTTATGAATATCTTCATAGAAGCGTCCATTCATCTGTCTTTGGAGAGTCTCAGTTTCTCTGTAAATAGTCTCTCAGAGGCTTCACTCTAGCTTCCTTCTGTGGTATGAACCTGAAACAGAAACTGATGTTCTTGTGATGTTCTCCTTATTAACAGGTCTTCAATTTGCTGAAATAACAACATCATGATGCAGATCATGAGCCCAAAGTTTAAAGTCCAGCTTTGTCAGGTCTTTCCTCAAAAGGAGAAGAAAACTACTCCGAACAAATTTGTTTGTTTAATGGAGTTCAGATCCATCACTTCTGATGTATTCAGGGGAGTCAGGGAATCTAAATGCTGACTCAGCATTAGTCAGATTAGTGTCTCAGTGTAAATGTTTGATCCAGAACAGATGGTAGCTGACCTTTTATGCAGATGTCTGTTTATACAGAGACAGAAATCATCTTCAGATTACCAACCATGGGAACTGGAGGTCATTATAATGGACTGTGTTCCTCCTGCTTTTGCTCTCCATACAGACTGTTTCTTATGCAGACACCTGATTGGTCAGTACTGCCCAGTCTATGAGCAGAAACCTGAACCCTTCTTAGACTGAAACAGGGACCTCTGAGTACAGAGTTACAATATTCTTAAAAGTTTTTATATAGAGACCATCTCAGCTGACCCAGACCTTGAAGAAAGCAGAGATGATTTCAAAAAGCTGGTTGATATGAATCACTGAAATATGAATTTGAACATGTTAAAAAAATGCCTGGTTCAATAGTTTGGATGACACTTCATCAAAAAAATCAAAAAACCTTGATGGTGCTAAGATCCTCCTGACATCCTGGTTTTACATGTTTTTTTGATACTTCATAGAAACTCTGTTAACAAAGAAGTGTTTTAAATACCGCTCTTGTTTTGTCTGAGCTTAAATTTATACTTATTTGGGAGTCTGCATCATAATATAGTTAGTTCAGCATCCTCTCAGTTTGTTTGTTTTCGTAAATCAAGGTAGATCTGATGATTTGGGGCTTATAATATGGTGCGAAGATCAATTTCAGGCAATAACTGCATGGTGTCAGGGTCAGAAGTTGGAAAGATTTAGTCAAACTAAAGAGGAGGACATTTTTCACATTCTGCACATTCAGACCTTTTTGTGACTGATACTTTGAGTAAATGAACTGTAAAGTCATACAGGTTATATAGAAAATACCTTAAAAAAGTAAGCTCTCTCACTCTGCAGTGTGAAGGATCGGAGAATAATAGGAGCTGCAGCTCGGTTTGAGGAATCAAAGTTTGATATTTCTCTGAATAAAAACGTTTAATTGGAAGGTGCACACATGCTCACGCTCTTCGATGTGGCTTTCATTAATCTCTCTCCTCAGTCTCCTCTTTTGTTTCGCTCTCTGAATGAAGATGAAGAGAGGCTGTCTTCATCTCCTGCAGGTACAGCACACAGGTCTGCGTGGCCTTGGCCCCCCGGGGGCCCCCATAAAGAACCAGTCAGAGAGGGAGACCATCTCCATTTATATGTCTCACGCGAGTGCTGCCACACTTTTACGACTGACAGTCTCATTCGAGCATAAAACTATACAGCCTTCATACATGTGGAAACACACACACACACACACACACACACACACACACACACACACACACACACACACACAGAGGCCTGCTGCTGCTGCTGTATCTGACAAACAATAAATGTAATAAAGTGGAGACGCCATGAAGAAGAAGGAGGAATGAAACAGATTTATTTGTCAGTTTTCTGGTTGTGTTTCATGCTGAGGCTCTTTGTGCTCGTTTCACATTCTCTACAAAAATGTCTGATACTGAGACGAGATTACAAGAGAAGTGAAACAAGCTGCAAAGATGCATCTGTATTTCTAACCTCTGAATATCATAGCTGACTCATGAGATCGGTTTCTGGGAAAGAAAAATACTTACAAATGAAAATAACAACACTGCAATCACTAAAACTCAGACTTCAGGGTCAAACTAGTGCTGGGAAAGAGATTCAGTGGAGCCAAAGTATTGCATGTTTTTATGTATTAATTTGATCCTCTATCTGTAAAATACAGATAATTCGTCATGATTCTTCAGTCTTGCCTACATTTTCCTCTGTTTTTGTTGAATGGTGGTTGCAGAGTTGTAAAATTTTCAATTTTAGTAGAGACACAGTTTCAGTATGACGGAGTATTAGGGCCACATTAGAGAATTTTGTAAGGTTTCCAGGAAAAAAAAGTTCATGTTGTGAGAATAAAGTCATAAGAAAATCAAGTCATAATGTTAGGGGAACAGTCAGTAAAGTCATTATTTCAAAAATGAGGTTGTTGTATTAGGAGAAAGTCCTCATGTTGTGAGAATAAAATGGTGATAAAGTGGTAGCTTTGGTTCACGGTGAGCAGCCAGCTCCAATGAGGAGCGTGGAGGGTCTGGTTAAAGTTTCTCTAATGTTGTGGCCCCACATTGTCATAAAAATCAGGACTCTTTAAAAGAAAAGCTGTGATGTTTGATATCCTCCTTCGAAACAGCACCATGTGGATAACCACTGACTACAAAGATGTATTTGTTATAATAACACAATGACTTTATTCTCATAAGATTGTAAAAATGTGACTAATCTAGTAGTAGAATGACTTTGTTTTCTTAGGGTTAGGGTTACCTTCTTTTTTTGAGATAAAAAACCTGTAATGTGGCCCTCGTGCTTTGTCGTATTTCAGACCTGAAACTCAAATCATTTTTTTTCTCTCTTGTTTTTACTGTAAAGCTGTTTATGATAAAAATTTTATTATAGGACACAGTGATTTTTTTATGGTTTAATTGCCATTATGGGAGATCAAGAAGATCTTTGTAGCAGCTGGAAATTAAAAACATTTAAATTTAATTTTGTTTAAACTAAGTGAATACAGCAGATAAACTCTTTCACCAAGTCTGAGGATAGGTACGTATGTCTTTAACTTTTTGTATCTTTTCTATAATTAAATATTGAATTAGAAAGTTGTATTATACTTTGGGATAAATGATGAACCCTTATCCATATACTCAGTTTGTACCTCTGCTTTTTATTCTCTTTAATCAGGATGAATGTAAAAACTGAGACAAAGTTCAGCTAAACTTGATATCTGTGGTTAGAAACTTTAGCAGCAAAGTGTGTGTGAGTGTGTGTGCGGTAAGTCTGAATACTCTGCCGCCCCCTCAGTGTGTGTTCTGTGGGGGTGGGGTACGTTCACAGACAGTAGTGTTGTTCATTAAGGACACAAAAGGCTGGGCAGGTGCTCGCTCTCTGTCTTTGTCTCTGAGCTGTTTGTTTGTCGAACTATCAGAGACGTCCTCTCTCTCTCTCTCTCTCTCTCTCTCTCTCTCTCTCTCTCTCTCTCTCTCTCTCTCTCTCTCTCTCTGAGCCCTCAGGGACACAAAGAGCACACACACAAAGAACTCACTGCACTGCATCCTGACACACACAAAGAGCAGAGACACACGTCAGGCCTGCTAAGCCGAGCTGTGGTTTGGTTTGGTATGTGACGGCAGGTGTTTCATGGCCGGGAAAACTAGGAGCAGAGGCAGAGCAGAGGTGTAACCATTAACTCACTCACAGTGATAGAAAGACAGGAAGTGTGCAAGCATGTGATGTGCAGACAGCAGCGCTGACGGCACCTGTCAGGGTTAGAGGTCAAACTTCATTATAAACAATAACCTGGGCTGAATGGGCTCTGATTATCAATCTGCAGAAAAGTGAAAGATGAAACTCAAACCGCCTACTGCTGTCATATTCCAGGATCCATTACACACCTGTAGCTGCAGCTTTAGCCTTGCTTTGCTGGGTTATTTTTCCGCTGTGCATGTTGACTCAAAAGGATAACAAATACTTGGATTTTTCATTTCCATAACATCCTTGGTATACTTTTCTTTGGATAAAAAGAAAAGAATTAAGAGTAGAAACTTTTAAAGATTCAAAAATTCAAACTCTCTCACATTTTGATTAAATTTTAGTGAACTATTATCATAGTCAGGACTACTTTAGTCCAAAAATGATTGTTTGCAACATCCTTCACCTGTTATGTAATGTCTGATTTTTGCTAGATGCCATACTTCTTCGGCACTTTTATCATTCTTAATGTTGTAGAGTTGGGACCTTAGGCATCTCTGTCATGTGAGCTGCATGAAAAGCCAAGGCAGGGAGAGCAGCAGCAAAGACCCCCAGGGTACAGAACAGAGCAGGCATAAGTAGGGGTGGGAATCACTAGTGGCCCCACGATACAATATTATCACAATACTTGGGCAACAATACAATATTATTGCGATTTTTAACATGTTGCAATACAGTGAGTATTGCGATACAATTGCAATTTTTACAAATTTTTCAACTGTTTAGCTAATTTAGCATTTGGCTTTCCTTTATGTTTGTCTTATTTACACTGTAGTTCATTTTCATGTGGCACATCTTGCAAACCCTATATATCGTCACCCTATTAAAACAAGCGTCAAAGTAATTTTTTGCCGAAAGTTAGTTTTTGGCCTAAATCATCTCTAAATCACTTCAAGAGATGATTTAGGCCAAAAACTCATTTTCATCAAAAAATGACTTTGATAATTATTTTAATAGGGTGACGATATATTTGCTGTACTCACTTTCTCCTGCTCTATGATGTCACCTCTGCCAACCTCACTGGACAGACAGTTGTGCTAAAGCACAAAAGAATGTCCACTTTTGGAATGATGAGGAGAGTGCAATTATACTTCCCATCCTGACAGAAATGGGCATTTTAAAGTATATGGACGGTCGCAAAACGAGGAACGGAGACGTCTTTAAAAAAGGTCAGGAAACAGCGCTGCTGAAAAGACCAAGATTGCCCCCTAGATTTGGGGAGGAGGACACATTCACGTCAATAATTCCATTTTCTAAGCTGCTTAACTCACGTTACTCATTTCCGGTCCGGTCTCATCTGGAGACATGCAGCTGCCTCAGTAAGAGAAGTGGCTTGCTCACGTAATGTGTACTGTTGTTTATTCTACCATTACTGGCATGGCTAACAGCAGATGGCTAACTCTAACTTTAGCTTGCATTTTACATGGTGCTTCACCGTTAACTCGGCGTAACCGAGACTTGCACAGCGGGGAACATCGTGGAGTGGGTTGAACTGAAACTTGTTGACTTATTGTGTATTTCACAAACTGATTTAGTTACCATTGAGACGGACCACTCTCCTCTGTGCGTCCCTGAGCTGCCTGCTTCAGATCCGTTACTCTGCTGTGCTGTGAGGTAGTTAGTGGATGAAGATTGTTATAAGGTCGCTGGGCCATCTACAGGATAAGTCGGGGGATCTTTTCAAATGGCGGAACATTTTCGAAGTGAAACCAAAGAACCTTATTCTCCGCATTTTATTTCTCAAAATATCAGCAAAAATCGCCAAGTTTTGGCCGATTACTGATTAGTCTCAAATGGGCTAAAATTGGCCGATTTAATCGGCTCACGGATAAATCTGTCAGACCCTAATATGCGGACAAGGAGAGAAGTCTAGTTTGAGCTTAGTGAGCTTAGTCCGATTAAGTTGTGCATGTAAATGCACTGACTGTTATTTCTTGAGTACAAACAAGGAGGAAATGTAGCAGGACCTGAAATGGCAATAAGACGAGAATAGACATGGCACTGGTGACTAGCATTATATTGGAGTATTGCAGAGCTACGCATACAACACAGAAGTATACAGAGTTTATCAGCCTCCACAGTGTTTGAATGGCATAGGTCTGATACAGAAGCATGTACCAGGATTCAGCCAACATGCTCTCTCATTGACAACATCTGCGTCTACTGTGAAAAACTGATATTGGTCGACCACTCATGGATGAGAGGGAGATGGGAGAAGTGCCTGATCTTATACATAGCTGGTAGACTAGCCAGGTGCAGCCAAGCCAGCGACCTGCAGGGACACAAACAGAACCAGCACAAAGGGAACCACCAGGCAGACTGTGTACAAGTAGAAGTACCATCACAATGGAGCAATTTTATTTAACATCTTTCATCAAATTCCTGATTATCTAACCCTGCATGATTATTTTAGTATTATTATCTCAGTGTGAGATTGCCATAAATATAATAATACATGAATAAACAAAGGACGGCGCTCATGAAGATTCAGAGTCACATGTTTTTGCAGAGATATTTGTTTTTAAATACTTGTAGGTTAATCTGCATCTGTGATTGGCTGTTTTTCTTCTATCATGTGATCAGAGCTCCTAAAGTTTCCTCCTTTCTCGGTAGTCTCACCTGAGCTGTAGGATCTGTTTATTTTCAGCTCATCAGGAAATTTAACAACATCCTGATTTAACACGTGCGGCAGAATGATATTCCTGCATTAAAGTCTCCTCAATATGGACCGATACACCCAGGATCAATACTCTGTCAATATTTGTTTTTCTGGCTCTCCCTCTGTGTGTGTGTGTGTGTGTGTGTGTGTGTGTGTGGGGAGAGAGAGGGCTGCCTGCCAGCTGTGCAATCTGTTCAGTAATCTCAGGTCTGGTCTGTACACACACTCTGCAATCTGCTTTGGCCCTGCACACACACACGCACACACACACACACACACGCACGCGCGCACGCACTCGCACGCACGCGCGCGCGCACACACACACACACACACACACAGAGTTATACATTATTTGAACAGAGGGAGGCTGCATGTTTTAGAGTAAACTCTGAGTTTTGGATCAAAAGCGGAGAGGATGTGTGTTTTGGATGTAAAGGTCTCTCTCCTTCAGTCTCAGTCTCTCTGAACAGGATTTCTTTCTCTGAGCCTGTTTCTCTGAAAATATACCTCAAGAATATTAAAATGACTGCCGGCCACGCGTTGCCTCTCCCCAGCAGCTAACCCACTCTCCCCCTGATTCACAATAACCCTTATCAGCCCAATTTCCTCTCTCTCTCTTCCTTTCTCTCTCTCTCTCTGTCTCCCTCTCTCCCTCGCCCGTTTTAACACGACGCCCTGTTTGTTGTTTAAATGGAAGGGAGAGAAAATTGGCCACTTTCGCCGCTCAGAAACTCCCGCAGCTGTCGGTAATCGCTGCGTGCGTGTGTGAGTGTGTGTGTGTGTGTGTGTGTGTGTCGGTAATGTGCAGTTACCACAGTGGGGGTGCGGGGGGCGGGGGCTGGGAGAGAGGGGTCATGGCGTGCGGCGGAGAAAGCACTATTAGGAGAAAATGATAGGCCTGTCCCTGAAACTCCATTATACAGCAAACACTTAAAAGAGTGGAGCGGCTTCATTACAGGCCAACATGAATCATGCAGCACTCACACTGCTACGGCCTCTCTCTCCCCTCTAACTCCCCCATAACTCCCCCCTCTCTCCCCCCTCTCTCCCCCAGCACTGCCTTCTGTTTAAACTGGAGGATCGCCAGGAAAGAGGGATGGAGAGAGAAGGAGGAAGGAGGGAGGAGGGGGTGGAAGAGAAGCAGAAGAAGCTTCAGTGTCGCCAAGGGCCGAGGCTGTTTGCCTCAGGAGGAGAACGGGGAGAGGAAAGGAAAGAAGGAAGAATGATTAAGAGAGGAAAGGAAAGAAGGAAGAATGATGAAAAGAGGAAAGGAAGGAAGGGAAGCAGGAAGGAAGGAAGGAAGGAAGGAAGGAGAGGCTGATTGGAAAGACAAGGAGGATGAGAAGAAGTGTGAGTAAACAGAAGAGGTAATGCCATCAGAAGAGTAGAGGCGACCAAGAGGAACAGAAAGAGGAAACAAAACTAGAAATGCAGGAGAAAGAGAGGGCCAGGAAAAGAAAGGTAGAGAAGATAGGGAACAAGGGAGGAGGAGAGCAAAAAGAGAGAAGATAGGGTGAGAAAAAGAGGATTGAGAAAGGAAAATGAAAGAGAAGACAGGACAGAGAGAAATAAGGAACAATAAGATAGAAAAGGAAAGAAAAATTGTGGAGAAGATAGAAAGGGAAAGAAGCAAGGAAGGGGAAGAGAAGGTATGAGGAGGAGAGAGAAGAGGGCAAAGGGAATCAACGAAGAAGAAGAGAGAAAGAGGAAAATGGCGCCGAAAGAAAGGGAAGGGAAGAAGGAAGTGGGAAGTAAGAAAAGAAAAGAAGAAACAATGTTAAGGTAGGAAAGGAAAAAAGGGAAGGAGAAGAAGATAAAAAGGAGAGACAGAGGAATGAGAAAAATAAGGGGAAAGGTAGAGAACATAGGGAAGGAAAGAAGGAAGTGAGAGAGAAAAAAGGGAAGAGGGAAAGAGGAAAAGGAGAAAACGATAGAGGGGAAAGTAAAGGAGGAGAGGGAAAGAGGAGAAGATGAGGAAGGAAGTGTAGGCGAAATTAGGGGAGTAGTTTAAGGGATAGGAAATGGAATAGAAAAGGTGAAGTTAAGGAAAAGAATAGTATGCATCTGCAGAGCTGGAAGCTGCAGTTTCAGGACTGTGATTCTGAGACCCCTAATCTCAAGGACTTGACGGTTGGACTGTAAAAGTAGAAAAGAGGGGGGAAGAGACGACAGAGGGGTTCTTTAGTGAGGGTTATTTAACTCGTAATAAAATCTGTGTTGTCACAGAGAGGCCAAATTTTTACCCACACGGAAATCTGAGAGAACTGATGAGGGAGTCGATTAACAATTAGAACCAATCACAGCATCTGTGTCAATCAAATCTTTTACCATCCAGAAAAGAAACAGAGAGAAAGAAAACAGACAGCAGACATAAAAGAAGAGGAAAGGAAAGAAGGAAAAGGAATAGAGGAGAAAGAAGGGAAAAGGCTGTAAATACCAGTGAACAAAAGTAGAATGAATGAAAAGTGAAGAGAAGAATGAGTCAGCTTAGTTCATGTTCCATTTTTGGACAAGATTTGCAAAATTTTCTGCCTGAAGTTGAAAAAAATCTACAGATTAATGAGTGCGAAAGGGAAGAGAGAGGAAATTAGAAGAGGAGACGAGGAAGGATACTTTATAGACACTACAACAACAAAACACAATAACACAACAAAATCTGTTTGGCAGAAAACTTGAACAAATCTGGACAAAAATACACACACCTGTGTAAAACTGCACACACACACACACACACACACACACACACACACACACACACACACGGGCAGACACACAGAAAGTTAGATTGGAAATAAAAA
This sequence comes from Xyrichtys novacula, assembly GCA_962446985.1. Taxonomy (NCBI): domain Eukaryota; kingdom Metazoa; phylum Chordata; class Actinopteri; order Labriformes; family Labridae; genus Xyrichtys; species Xyrichtys novacula. The sequence goes on along the minus strand of OY660867.1, from coordinate 20,324,409 downwards.
GAGAAAAAAGAAGTGAGGAGAGGAGATGAGTGGGAAGGAGAGAAGGACCTGTAAGGACACGCCACAGACTGTGATGGAGAAACAGATAAAAATGTGACTATGAGCAAGCTATGTGTGTGTGTGTGTCAGAGTACACACAGCCTGTTGGTGTTTATTAACGTAATATCAAACATTTGTGAAGTGTTGGTGGTTGTGACTTCTGCACATGTCTTGGTAATGTGTGCGGGCGTAGTGAGCATGTGTTTCCATGAGTGTGTGTGTGAAGCTGCCATTTGTTGTGTGTGTGTGTGTGTGTGTGTGTGTGTGTGTGTGTGTGTGTGTGTGTGTGTGTGTGTGTGCGTGTGTGTCTCAGTGTGCTGCCAGCGGGTCGGGGCGTGAAGCCAGACTGAGGACTCAGCATGACTCTGCTCCCAATCTGTGTGAGAGCCTCAGTTTCCCATCAGCCCCTGAGAGAGACAGGCTGTGTCATACTGTTAAAGCAAGTACAGCGTCACTGAATGTGTCGAACCTTGAGATTCACTGACTGTGCAGCTCAGAGGCTGACAGACACTGGTTAGCATTAAATGCACAAAGAAGTGAAGCAAGAATCTGAAATTGTGGTGTTGTTGGTAATAAAATAAAGGGAGTAGGTCTCAAAACTGAAAATACGCCATAAAGCAGCCACCACTGTCCATCGACAAATATGAGGGGAGTGTTTGTTTAAGATGATAATGATGAGGTAAAAGGAGTGGACAGCAGTGATCATCAAAAATGCTGATCTGTGTAGTGCACACTTGATGTGTATGTATTTACTAGGGTGGCATAAAATTATCAGCACAGTAGTGGAATCACCGGATAATATCCTAGAAAGTTAGTTATTGTATTAGCAGAAATGAAAAATTCCTGCAGATGTGAGTGTCAATATACTGTAAATATGGGCAGAAAACATTATGCATTAAATATGTGCATGAATAAATCTCACCCTCCCTCTTTTCATAAACAGCAGAGCGTGAGTGTGGCCCCTCCCCTCAAACAGCTCTCGCTCAACCTTCATCATCAGATGCTCAGACCAATGAGAAACAAAGTTCAGGAACGACGGGAAGTTACTGCTCCGCTTAGATTAATGGAGGGCCGCTGAATTTACAACACACTGAACAACACCTACGAACTATCAGAGAGCTACAGGTGGAAAGAGGAGAGCAGGGAGAGGGGCAGGGGGAATGTGTATCTGTGTGTCTGAAAAGCAGGGGGACAGAGTGAAATTATAACTAATAACTGATTTAAAAGTGAGAGACATCACTCTGGATCGTACGGAAAGCCTCAATAGACTGAATGATTTTTGGATCGGCACCCTGTGATAACATTTTAGCGGTAAAAGAGCTCATATCCTTCAGTTTTTCAAGTTGTCGGGTGGTATTGGTGAAGTTTGACTTGTTTGGATTTGGAAATGGAGATCAAGTTGTCTGAAGGCCTTGTCTGGTTAAACTTGCATATAACTGAGTATGTCTGCTGCTACAGTAGGTGATGGTTTGTTTTCTTTCAGCTTGTGACTGTTATGGGGCGCTCACACCAAGTGCAAGTAAAATCATCTACTCGCTTCATTCGTGCGAATCTAGATGCGTGAATAAATAGTATTTACTCATTTCATTCGCGCGTCACCAGTAATTTCAACAGTAATCCCTGCCAATCCAACCAGCGGGATCAAGTGATAGATGAAGGTTTTTGACAGCTTACGTGTCTTTTACGAGAACGTCGTGCAAGATGGCGCCGGTGTGTGTGGCTGGCCGTCTGCTACGTCTGCTACTACTGCAATGCTTGTTTTTTCTGTTGTTTTTAACCATTGGCACTAAACAAATCGAGTCTCTGTTGGTGTATGATCGCCAGTCTCTTTTATCACTCAAACAAAAAGCCACAGATTTGCGTGGTTTTGATCGGGGTGGCAAAGACAGTTTGCCCCCGCTGTTGGCGGGGATTCCACCTCACCTGTGCCGGGTGCCGGCCCTGCCTTCTCGCCGGAGGCGTCCTCGTCGCCGCGGCAGACGCGGCGGTCGGCTGGTGAAGCTAAAGCTTCGGCTGTCACAATCTTCGTCCATTTTCCGGACAGGGCATGGATTATCCCCTCATGTCTTTGTGCCTCGTCGCTTTCTGGACCCGATCGGCGTCTGTCTGGTACCTGTCATCGGCTCAGCGGAGGGACCCGAACCCCGCCGCCTCTGCCCTCTTCGGCTGTCACAGCGTGGGGTGGACCATCGGCTCCTCAGATCGCTGCGCCCGGCTCCCCGACCCACCGGACTACAGGCCCCGGCCCCAGCACCCGCCAGGATCTGCTTGGTAAACGCCAGATCCCTGGTGAATAAAACTTTTATCCTGAGGGATTTCTTCAGCTCTCGTGCCCTGGATTTCCTCTGTGTGACAGAGACTTGGATCGGTGCGGGTGAGTCCAGCGCTCTAGCCGAACTTTTACCTCCCGACTGCTCTTACTTTAACTCCCCGCGGACGTCGGGTCGTGGTGGAGGAATAGCAACGATATATAAGAATGGTTTTAAATGCAAGCAGCGCACAGTATCATCCTCTTTTTCAAGCTTTGAGGTGACTTTATTTGAGGTGGGTCGGTCTGACCCAGTGCTGTGCGCGGTCATTTATCGCCCCCCCAAATACAATAAGGAGTTTTTAAATGACTTCTCTGGTCTACTGGCTGAAATTATGCCGAACTATGATCGTGTCCTTATTCTTGGGGATTTTAATATTCACCTGTGTTGTCCTGAAAAGCCGCTGGTGAAGGACTTTGTAAGTCTTATTGACTCTTTTAATTTGGTGCAGTGTGTGTCGGGTGCCACACACGAGCACGGGCATTTACTGGACCTCGTACTGTGTCATGGTTTACATGTGTCTAACCTGGTGATATGTGATGATGTATTTTCTGATCACAGGCCTGTATTGTTTGAAGTGTACCTTTCTTGCTCTGAGGTTAAATCTGGCGCTCCTGCGCAGAGACGCCGGATTATTAACCCCTCCACTGCCGGTCGCTTCTCTGTGGCTTTTGAACAACTCTGTGTCTGCCCTTCCTCTGCGAACACAGAGGTGCTCAGCTCCTGGTTTCATTCCTTCTGTGAAAATATTCTGGACTCTGTGGCTCCTTTAAAAACTGTTCGGCCAAAGGCTAAATCGGAGCCCTGGTTCAATGATGAAACTCGCGCAGCCAGACGAGAGTGCCGCAAAGCTGAGCGAAGGTGGAAGAAAGACAAGCTGCAGGTTTCTTTACAAATCCTTAAGGACTCCTTGATCACCTACCAGAAAACTGTTAAACAGAGCAAAATACAATATCTGGCAAACTTGGTGGAGGTAAATCACCATAACCCACGTGTGCTGTTTAAAAGTATCGACACTGTTCTAAACGCCCCACAGCCTGCCAGCTTGGAGGCATCTGTGGAAATGTGCAATAATTTTCTGTACTTTTTTATTGAAAAGGTTGTGACTGCCAGGTCTCTCATCTGTGCTCCTGCATCCGACCCCTCTGTGCCTGTTCCTTGTTCGGCAGTTCTTGACAGGTTTGAGCCTGTGTCTTTGTCATATTTAGAAGAGCTGGTTGGCCATATTAAGCCTGCAGGTTCTCCCTGTGATGTTGTCCCTCCCAGGCTGTTTAAAGAGGTTTTCCCCTGCATAGGTCAGTCTGTTCTGGCTATCATAAACAGCAGTCTGTCCTCTGGTGTTGTTCCGCCAGGTTTTAAACATGCAGTGGTGCAGCCTCTACTTAAAAAACCAGGCCTTGATTGCAGTGTGCTGGCCAATTTTAGGCCCATCTCCAAGCTTCCTTTTATTTCAAAGATTTTAGAGAAAGTTGTTCATGTTCAGCTAAAGTCCTTTCTGGATGAGCATGGTGTCTTGGAGGTCTTCCAGTCTGGTTTTAAATCTCGCCACAGCACAGAGTCTGCTTTAATAAGAGTTTTTAACGACATCCTCCAGGCAAATGACTCTGGTGATTATGTTATTCTTGTTCTGTTAGATCTAACTGCAGCCTTCGACACAGTGGACCACAATACTCTGGTGGCTCGGCTAAGCTATCTTATAGGTGTCCGTGGTACTGCACTAGAGTGGTTCAAGTCCTATTTGACCGACAGAACTATGAGCGTGAGCCTTGGAGATACAGAGTCCAGCTCTGCTCCACTGCCGTATGGGGTTCCACAAGGGTCGATTTTAGGGCCCCTGCTCTTTTCTTTATATTTGCTGCCCCTGGGATCCATCTTGAGAAAGCATGGCATTTCATTTCACTGTTACGCTGATGACAGTCAGATATATGTGCCACTTAACAAAAAAAATGCTTTCTCCCTCACTCCACTTCTGGCGTGTCTTGAAGACATCAAAGCCTGGATGGCTTTGAATTTCTTAAACTTCAATGAAAAAAAAACGGAAGTGATGGTCTTTGGTCCCAGTGGCCCTTGTGAAACCCCTCCTGTAAACTTGGGTATTTTAGCAGATTATTTAAAGCCAACCGTCTCAAATTTGGGTTTTAAGATGGACAGTGATTTTAAATTCGACAGGCAAATTAGCTCCGTAGTGAAATCCAGTTTTTATCATATTAGGCAGCTGGCGAAGGCAAAGCCTTTCCTTTCACGAATGCACTTTGAAACAGTAATCCATGCCTTTGTTACATCTCGGCTGGATTACTGTAACGCACTTTATTTTGGAGTCAGCCAGTCCTCCCTCTCACGTCTCCAGTTAGTTCAAAACGCAGCCGCCCGGCTCTTAACTGGAGTACGTAAGAGGGAGCACATTACTCCCATCCTGGCCTCCCTCCACTGGTTACCTGTGCATTTTAGAGTTCATTTTAAGATTCTTTTATTTGTTTTTAAATCTTTAAATGGTCTGGCTCCATCATACCTCTCTGAGCTTCTCCACCCCTACACCCCAGCTCGGTGCCTCAGGTCAGCTGATCAGCTGCTCCTGGAGGTACCGAGGTCCAAACGGAAGCTCAGAGGGGATAGATCTTTTTCTGTTGCTGCCCCAATTTTATGGAACAAGCTACCCCTCCAAATTAGAGAAGCCCCCACACTGTCCATTTTTAAAACTCGTCTTAAAACCCATTTTTATTCATTGGCTTTTAACCCTCCATGAGACTCGGCTCCTGTTTTAGTGTTTTATGGTTTGTTTTTAGTTATTTGTTTCTATGTTTTTAAATTAGTTTTTAAAAACATTGAAGCTATATTTTATTATTAATTCTGCTTTTATTTTATCCATTGTTTTAATTGTTTCTTGATTGTTTTTTATCTTGTTGTTTTTGTCCTGTTATGTACAGCACTTTGTACAGCTGTGGTTGTTTTAAAGTGCTCTACAAATAAAGTTGAGTTGAGTTGAGTTGAGCTTACCAGGTAATCCAACCTCCTCACTCACTTTTATTGCGGTTTCTGTAATTGAAAGAAAAGGTAGCATTTAATTCGGGGCACCCACACAATCAGTTGTATCGCAATCGTTACCCAAATATCTGCTCAAGTTGAGACATTTTCAGCTCATGCCCAATTCGCGTCATTCACGCCGCCAGAGTAGTTGGAGGGTCTAATTTCGTTTTTGCATTGACTTGACATGTAATTTATTCGCGCAAATGATTTTACTCGGGCTTGGTGTGTGGAGACAGTTAGACCCTCTTCAGGTTGAGCTTTGTTATTTGTCAAGCAGTGAAATCAGAAACAACTTAACCGTTATTGACTATCTGTACATACAAATACATTTCAACAGCTTCTTGTGTTCACTTCCCCTCTTCGTCTTCTTCTTCTGATGAGGTTTTGTTTCCCATCCAGCTTCTTTCTGCACATTTAAACTGTTTTGACTTTCAGCATGCTAACTGTGGAGCATGCTCGGACCGCTGTGGCTAGTTTAAGTCTGATTTGATGATAAAAACATAGAATCATTTAACAGTACATGTGTTTTATCTTAGAAAAAGGAAACCTCATTTTTTGCTATTCTCCCTTCCCATTTTACAGACTTTTACTCCCTTTTCCCTCCTCTATCTCTTCTCTGTCTGCTACTTTCTCTATTTTCCATCAAACCTCAAAGAGTTAGTCTTTCCCTCTGAGTCAGACTCAGAGCAGACCTGCGTGCGGTCAGGTCAGCGTGTCCGCGTTGAATCAGAGGAGGTGTTTCATCTCATTTTCCTGAAGCAACAAAAAATTTTATTCAGCAGAACGCTGCAAGAAGAAGAGTTAGCATGTAGCAAAAGAAAAGAAAAGATTAACTTGAACTGAGGAGTTCTTTGTAAATCAATGCATCTATTTACAAATCACAAGAAAACCTTGTGTCTACTTTTCGAAATGGCTTTATTGTCGTTGCAAAGACTTTTTTGTTGTTTTCAGTTACTTACACTGGATGGATACATACCTATATTTCATCAGAAAGCTGTATACAGAGTTAATAAAGAAATCCTGCTGTTTGCAGCTGCACACACATCGCGCATAAATATTGTTCAAATCCTGCTGTTTGTCATCACAGTGCACACCAGGTATGACTGAGTGTTAGTGCAAAGACAGAGATGTGAGATGTGTGCGGTGCGTACAGGTGGAGCTTAACTCGTAATGAATAATGTAAACAGAAGATTTAATGAGTTTATTTATCAGCTGCTGCAGATCATGAGCACAGATTCTCACAGCTGTCTGTGCTGCTGCTCTCTCTGAAATATTACGAGTGTGCCCAGGTAATTACTTTTCATCTGCAGTCATCAGTCTGTAGCTCTATCAGCTGTCACAGTGTCTGAACCCGAACAGAAAGCTGATCAGCTGAGCATTGATCAGAAACTCTCAGCGGAGTCAGAGACGGTGTGAGCCTTCACCTTAAAATACACCTGTGTGTGTGTTTGTGTGTGTTTGTCTCCAGACTCTCTGCTCATCTGTGAATGCTAACAGCTAATTCTTCAAACAAGAGTCACTTTACTTCAAATACAAAACAATGTGCAACCATTACTCTGATGATTTGAGCTGATAAAGACACCCAAACAGCAGCTCACATCTCAAAGATAAATATCTAGAAAAGAAAGTCAGGTGTTTTCTCCTGTGGCATTTTATACTGTCGTGAACCTTGATGGTGTTTCTGTAAGATTTAAACCCACAGCTGCAGCTCTGCAAAGACACTGAGGTAATTTTATTTCTGAATTTGTTTACATCAACAGTCTTTCAACATTTTCACATATGCACTAAACTACATAAAACCTAAAATTTCAGGATGCACTGCATGAGAAACACAAAAAGTGCAGAATCTATCATCCTGACTTTACCAGGACATGTTCCTGCCAGCTCCTGTTCAAGTTCTGTAAGAGTCGAGGTGGCGCACCAGATATTAAAAGTACTACAGGAACACAGGTCCTCCTAGTTAATCCAGCCCAGAACTACCTTTCTTCTCTCTTTATTAAAAAAATCGATTCTCCCCATGCCGCTTATTTCCATGCTTTGATTTCTCATCATAAATGTAAGTTTCTCATCACTTCTGAGCCCCTGAATTCTCCACTTTTCCCTCCACTCACGACAGCTTCAGTAATTCTGCAGCATGAGGTTAGTAAATGGTGTTATGTGGAGTTATCTCTGGCTTAATTCAGTCGAACATGCTGCATGGCAAATCTTCAAACTGTAACACAGACTGAGCTCAGCTCTTCTCAGGGAAAACTCTGCTGCGGATCAGCTCTCTCTTTCAGTCTTCATAACTCATATTTTACTGCACATTCACAACCATTTAAAAAAACATTTTTATTGAACTACATTAAATACTGTTATGTAAAAGTACAGCTAACTCGACAGTGACTTAGTAAAAATGAAAGGCAGCTTTTAATACTTTTGTAACGAGCGCTCGGCGATACTGCCCGGAATTGATATGAGGACTATGATTAATGAACAATCATTTTATTTTGGTTTTGTTTCTGCCCTCATCGTTCATGCTCAAGGTTTATAGTAAACTTTTGAACAGTTAAGTCCAACTATTAAAGCTGGGACATTTTGTCTGATCAAGGAGTGCACATCTTATTTTTATGGATTTGACCTTTGCATGTTGTGCAGCTTTTGTAAATGTGTGTTAACAGTTGTTTTGTGAATTCACTTGTTGCCCAGTGTTTGTCTCGTTCTCTGTTAGGTGACTGTGCTCTAAGTTCAAACAGATTTGTGGTTGCTAATACAGTTTTTATTCTGCTGTTTACATTTGATTCTGTATGTTCAGTGTCATCTCAACAGACGCAGCATTTTTCTTTGGTACAAGCTGCTCAGTTTACTATCTGCTTCTGTTTTGTTGTCTGGCTGCCTGTCTGTTTTAACTGTTTCTTCTTATATATGATGTATGAAGTTTTACATTTGAACGCATATTGCCTTAAAGTATTTATATGGACTGACTTTACCAGTGTCGTATGGATAGGCACTAATGCCTGCTCTGTTCTGTATTCAGGGGTCTTGGCTGATCATCTCATTTCCTTGGCTTTTTGTGTTTGCACATGAAACAGATTGGAGGTGGGCTCTCCCAGCATTCAACCTTAGCACGTTGAAGGACAGGAAGCTCTTGGTCTATTATGTTTAAGTTATTAATTCCTTTGATGAAAGAGGTCCTGACTGAACCTCTTGCGTCGGAATTTATAATATTCCAGACTTTTAGTTTTGGTAGAAAGTTCTTAATTTTTAGTGTAAATGTGTATAATTTCCAAATAAATAAAACTGAGTGACTGTAACCTGTTACACTGCTCTGCTATGGATAGAGACTGTATGTTACTCTGGCATTTACAGAGAGAGAGGACAGCTTTGAATGGTTTCAAATAAGCGTGTATGAGTGTGAGTGTGTGTGTGTTGTAGTGTGCTGTAAAAGAACATCCTGTATTGTTCAGTTTGTCTGCAGCGTCCTCAGACCCTCACAGCGTTTCTGCTCTTTTTCTACCCTTACTTTTTCTTCAATGTTTCCTCCCCTCCTCGCCATCACCAAGGATGTTAGCCGAGCGGCTACTGGCATGAGCAGAGTAACGTACATACCACACAGTCATTCAGAGACCAGCACACATGCAGGGAGCCGAAAAACACATGTTTGACATACCTGAGGAGGCAAAGAACCCAGATAACTCACATTTTTACCATCTTTATTCAGAGCCCAGAGATGTCAGGGAGAGGCCGACCCCTCGCTCTGTGCATGTGTGTCCTTCTGTGCGTCTGTGTCTGTTGGTACATGTGTGTTTGTTTGAGAGAAACGTGTGCAGAGTGCGAGAGTGAGATGAAAGATGACAGCATCAGTGAGCCATCTTGAGTTGGATTAGTTGGTTGCCATGGATACCATATATATATATATATGCTCCAGCTCTTGACACACACTCCTTTGGAGGCCTGCCCCTCCTTTTACACACATGCACACACACAAAGTGAACACACACACACACACAGAACACACTCCTTCAGAGGCCGACCTCCTTCAGTCCCTCTTTCACTATCATAACATCATTCACAGCATCCCCCACCCTCCCACACACACACACACACACACACACACACGCTGACATAATGACATTTGCATACAGATGTCTCACTTGCGCTGATAATGCAGGCGACATGATGCATGTGTGTGTGTGTTTGTGTGTGTCTGTGTGTGCAAAGTACAGATCGGGGCATGGGGGCTCAGCAGCATGTGTGACCTCTTGGAAAAAGTCCTCATTACAATCATTATCAACCTCATTATTACAAGTACAACAACTTCTGTTATACACTCACACACTCCCACACAAGCACGCACGCACACACACACACACACACACACACACACAGATAAGCGCAGTAGTATATATTCCCTCCTCTTCTCACACTGATTGTTGGCACTGATCTGACCTCAGCTCCTGACCTACAGAGGCTGTGATCTGCTGGTCGAGGTTGTGACTGTTGTATGTGCTTTTATTGCACAGGTTTATTGGGGGGTGAACACAACTGCAGGGTGTGTATGTGCAAAAGTCAAGCTGGGTCGTAAACAGAAGAATAAAGAACACAAAAACTGGTGCAAAAACATGGCAGCACAGCTAATTCTTGCAGTGGCCTCTGCTAAAACTAACTTTGTTTTTGAGTGCCATTGATAGTTTCGTCATGTATCCTGCAGAGAAGACGGTCCAGAATGTGTTTATAAAAGCACTGAAGGTTTAAACTGTCAAGAGAGCTAAACTGGCTTAGCAAGCTTGGACTGCTACAGCGGGGCTGCACGGAGCGGACCACCACACTGCTGACACTTTGACAGGACGCGTAAAGGGGAGAAATGATGAGGTGTTACTGTTTGGCTAACCCCAACAAAAAAGCTGTGAAAGGAGGAGGGGGAGTTCCATCACAGACCTAAAATATAAAATCTGGTAAGTATTTTAGTCTGAAAGCACCTTTACAGTATGTGCTGATTCTAATGCTGCTTTCCAGTTACCTCGGAAGTCGGAGCTGGGAATCGTGTAACACCCGAGTTGACGGCATTCCACTGAACAAGTCGGAAAACCAAGATGGACGCCTACTGTTAGCCGCTGTCAGCTGTTGTTAGTGGTTGTTAGCTATACCAGTTGTAAACAACGCATGACGCAGTATTTTACTCTTACAAACACCATAGCTCGGTGTTCACAGTTAGACGTTGGGCAGTACAACATATACCACTAATTTAATTTCACAAAAACAAAACAGAAGTGCTAATAAATAACAAATTACGAGAGCTTTCACTGTTACTCTTTACTGTTGATGCACTGTGCTGCCAACTTGGATTATGATGTTGTCGTCATCATCGGGGTTGGCGAGGATCATCTGACTTTCCGAGTCAGAAATCCGACTTCAGGGGGGCGTCCCAGATGAATTTCCAATTTGAAGCTCAAAAATTCAGACTTCTGAGTACAACTGGAACACAACGTAAGTCTATCAGATGATCCTGCTGTGACATCATTAAGATGGATCATAGACTACTTGAGCCAAGATCAAATAACCTTTGTAGATTTGAAGAAGTCCATGGCGCTTAATGTGTATCATGTGTTTGGATTAAATCTTGTACTTGGATCATGGAAACCACAAGGAGGGGATGTGCACTGACAGACAGCAGCTCAGCTCACAGCCCCTCAGCCGAGGTGTCTTCAGATGTTCTTAAGAAGTCTTTTAGAAGTTTTCAAAGAGAAACCAATTTTATTTCATGAGTCAGTTTCATACAGATAAGCTCTGAATAATGTTAGTGTTTCATTGTCACACCTTCAATCATGTCTTCTTCTTCTTCTTCTCCTCGGCTTTTTAAGAGGGGTTTTCTGTGGCGCCATGATACCTCCATTTTGGCTGCATGGAGCGGTTTACTGTAGCTGCTTGTAGTGATGGATGAAAAGTCACTGATTTCTCTCTGAAACAGACTGACTTCATTCAGGCTTGATGAATGAATGTTCAGCTCTCAGACAGGTGCACTCTGAAACACCTGGTCCTGGTTTTGGACTGAGTCTGAGGTGGCTCTGTAGTGCTGTTTGTATCAGAAGGAGCTGCAGAGCGAGAGGTCGGGGGAGGAAGAAAAGATGGAGTGATGGATGAATGGAGAGAGCGGCTTCCTTCTAGTTCTGCTGGAACAACTTCTCCTGGCAGACGGAGCAGAGAGGGGATTGAGTTGAAGTCGTCAGGGCCCAGTTCCAAATCTCTGCCCTGCCCCCACCCTCTTTCTTTGACTTCTTCTTCTTCTCCTTTTTTTTTCTTGTAGCGTTTTCTTCTCTTGCTCATGAAACAAGCCACCTACACTTTAGGACATCTGCTAAGCTGATTTTCTGCAGCTTAGCAGCACCACAGTGGTATCAAAGAGATTAGGTGAAACAACATCCAACTCTGGCTTTGTGTTGTGTTTCAATAATGCAGCGCCGTGCGACCAGGCGCATGTGTCGGTGCCTGTTTGCCTCCAGTGCACGCCGCTCGCCTGTGCGTGTGCGTGGGTGTGTGTATCATGTGCCATAAGTCACAGAGCTGCTGTAATACACTTGGATCTGGAGTGTGAGCGCTTCTTTGCGAACAAGGATTCAGAAAGCGGAACCAAAGAGCTGCTTCAGAGCATCTCTGCGTCTTTGTTTTGCAGCCAAGCACATTATCACGGCGGAGGAATCAGCTCCACAAAATAAACTGTCTCTAGCTTTGCTGCAGACTCTCCGAGTGTTAGAGTTATATTTACCAATCACATGTTTGCTCCGCATACTTCATCTCTGCTCCTGCTGTACATGCAGAGTCCTCCCCCTGCAGAGTGGTTCTCCCTCTGCTGTGCATCTGGTAATGAAAGGGTGCTTTATGAAGCGAGTGACTATATCTTACTGCATTATGCATGCATGACGGCGAACGCTTAGTAACTATCCACACACGTAATTAAGTAGTGAAATGTAATAATGTCATTTATCCCTCTGGGTTCAGTGTTTGAATAATTGCTGCAGAGTCAGCCTAGTGCGCATTATGTTTGTGTGTCTGTGTGAGAGAAAGAGAGAGACGGATCAAGAGAGGGACTTCTCATTTAGTTTCTTCTTTCTTTCCAACAGCTTTCACTTTTTGTGCTGCTAACTAGAGAAAAAAGATTGAAGAGAGGCAAAGAGGGAGGGAGGGGTGAGAGGGGGTTTGAAAGAAGAAAGCAGAGCAAGCCAAAGAGCGTCGGGTGCTGTGTCAGTCTGATATTTTCCATAGTGACAGCTGGGCCCAGAAGCTCAGAACCTTTTCTTCTGGCACACAAAGCCCATTAAGTATGCCACTTGCTCAATGGCCCCCGCAGCCTCCAAATTGCTCCAAGCTCCTCCCCAAAGTGTGGCGGCCTTTGTCATTGTAATCAGGCCTGTGTGTGAAGTGCTGCCTGTATTTACCGCTGCTCAGGGTGCAGATCTGCCCGGCCTGCTGCCGCCACCAGGGGAAGGCGGGGGGAGAGAGAGAGAGCAAAAAAGAGAAAAAGAGAGAAAGAGGGGAGATGGGACAGGAGGGAGTAGAGGGGGTGAGTTCTGAGGGGTGTTAGGGGAGGAAGAGAGAGAAGTGAAGACATCAGCAGAAAAGATGCCTGAAAGAATGTGACTGAGTGACTTTCAGGGGTGACAGGGGGTCAAGCAGTCAACCTCAGCAGCGGGGGGACAGAGTGTGGGGTGCTAGTCTGGACCCTCGGGTGAGGAAGAAAGGGGGGAGACAGAGGGTGGATGTGTCTGGAGGCTGCGAAGACTCAGAGAGGCAGAGAGTCGCTGCAGACACACAGGAGTGCAGCGATGTGATGCCTTTTGGCAGAGCTGACCCCATTCCACGTGTCACCCCCTCCTCACCCGCCTCCCACCCCCATGGGGAGGCCCAGGCTGTGGCTCAGGCTGGGTGAGTGAGGAGGGGGTCTCTAGAGATGACGGTCATCCAAACTGGCATCCAGACCAAACTTTGTCTGTCTGTCTGTCTGTCGGCCTTTTCCTCTCACTCTCACTTTGTGTGTGTGCGTGCGTGCGTGCGTGCGTGCATGTGTGTGCATGCTTGTTAAAGATTCATAAGTCACAGTAAAGAGAGCTGAAGGAGGAGAGTAATAAGTGAGTAATGAAGAGCCAGAGGCGCTGAGTGTTTTCATCAGGGGAAAAAAAAAAAAAAAAACAGTTTATTTTATGAAAAAAAAACCACTTATGTGGATCCTGTTAAAGGACTATTTCACTTTTTTAGGTAACAGTCAAATAGTGAGACAGATGATGCAGAGCTGCAGCTCAGGGAAGACAACAGAAAGTGTCAAAATAGAAAAAGAAAACTACAGAAAAGAAAACATTCTCCATGCATCAAAAGTTTCTGCAGCAAAAACAGAGTGAGAGACAAATTTTAATAAGTCTCATTATTAAATATATTTTCTGTACTTTGTTTTTAACTGTAAACATAACAGTAGATCCGCCCTGTTTTCACTTTCTGTTTTATTTATTTTAGCCCAGCATCCAAAGATTTTTAGAATCAGGGATCATAAAACACTCAATAACCAAGTCAAGTTAAAATGTTACTCAGTCAACACTAACTCATCAGATTTTGTCAGATTCTGCTCTACCTCTTCACAGCAAAGTATCCCTCTTCCTCTTAGTCCACTTTAAACGGGCTCAGGTCATGAGACGTCTCTGGTGTTTCTGGATCCTGTTTCTATCTGGTTTCCTCTTTACATAGTTCAGTTTGAACCTTATTTGTGGATGCAGTGATCAACTGTGTTATCAGACATTGGTTTCTGGAAGTGGTTTTGAGTCCATGCAGTGATTTCCACTACAGAGTCCTGTCTGTTTTTCATTCAGTGCTGCCTGAGGGCCTGAAGATCAGGACCATCCAGTCTTGAATGTGGTCTTTGTCCCTTTAGTACAGAGATTTCTCCAGATTCTCTGAATCTTTTAATGATATTATGTTCTGTAGATGATGAAATCCACTCATTCTTTCACATTTGACACAGGAACATTATTCTGCAGCTGTTGAACTATTAGCTCACACAGTTTCTCTTAGAGTGGAGGACCTCTTCCCATCTTTCCCTATGAGAGACTCAGCCTCTCTGAATGTCCTTTTTATACCCAGTCATGTAACTAACCTGTTGGACATTAACCTCATTATAGTTGGAGATCTTCCTCAAGCTGTTTGGTTTTTATCATTACACAACTTTTTACCTGTTTTTTTTTACTTTTTCTCTATAACTTTTTTTACCTGTTTTTTGGTTGTTCCTCTATAACAACTTTTTACAAACATGTTGCTGCATTAAATTTTAATTCAAGCATTTATTTTTGATCAAACTGTTTAATTTTTCTGTTTAACTGGTCTTTAGTCTGTGTAATTAAACAGTTTAAGTTCATCTCTATGGTTGAACTTCTTTAACTTTTTACATCATCTTTAATTGTACCTACTTAATTTTCTAAATTTGCCTAAAGCTAGATTAATTTATGATACACAGTTGTAGTTTTAGTGGATTTAGTTGTTTTTCTATCACCTTTATCAAAGAAGATGCATGCACATTTTCTGCAATTCATTGTCTCCTAGTAACTTTCTAATGTTTATATACATAAAAAAATCATTTAAACATGCTTTTCAAAATTGGTCAAGACCCTAGGCACTTGATAAAAAGCGTGTGTAATTTTCTTTTTCTTCTCCAGGATGTTTGTCAGTGATTAAAATGGTGGTTTTATAGTGTTTGGAAAAAGAGCAGAGACAAATCTGAGTCCATGTGAAGTAATCTGTATCTAATGGGAGCTGACAGATATGGGTATGATCCGGCTACACGGTTATTACAGAGAAAGGGAGAGCAAGGCGGGGGGTGAGGGAGGGAGAGAGGGGAGGAGGGGGTTATAAAGTCATGGTGTTATGAACCTGACTGTTATTGTAGAGGGGACGGGAGTCAAACACCCGTCTGTGATGGGAAAAAGTTGCTCTGTGTCTCCTGAGATCAGGACTTTCTGTGAGTCTGCAAACTTCTTTTCGAGAAGTTCATATTTCCCTGCAGCAGAACTCTGACCCTCCTCTCTAAGCCGTTTCTCCTCCAGATGTTGAATAATGTGAAAGATGTTGATGCGTAGGAGTGAATAAAAGACATTAGATGAAGACCCAGAGACATTTACATTAATGAACTCACACACGGGTCATTTTCTCTACGAGGCCCAGTTTGCTGTTTATCTCTCTCTCTCTGTCAGTAGTGTGTGTGTGTGTGTGTGTGTGTGTGTGTGTGTGTGTGTGTGTGTGTGTGTGTGTGTGTGTGTGTGTGTGTGTGTGTGTGTGTGTGTGTGTGTGTGTGTGTGTGTGTTTAAACTTTATTGTCACTGGTGTCTAAGGACAGCTGGAGGATAAGTCAGAATTCAGCTGCTTGTTATACACAGAAAAAAGGAGGGGGGCTGTGTGTGTGTGTGAGTGTGTGCATTCATTTCTGAACGTGCGTGTGTGTGTGAGTGTATTGTTTGTGTGTGTGAGTGTAGGGGGGGGTTGTCATAGTGACGTTAACAGGCTAATGAGAGCAGAATGTGTGTGTGTGTGTGTGTATTTGTGTGTGTTTGCTCTCTCTTCTCTGACTCCATCACATGTTTTCATGCTTCACAGTAAACTCTGAACTCTGTACAATCATGTGTATGTTTCTGAGGCAGCATGAAGTGACTGTAAGTACCATATTGACCCTAATATAAGACCACCCTGATCTGAGTGTAAGAGCCCCTCATCTTTTCAAAGCTGAATACTTTTAAAAAACAGATCTTGTTTTCGTACAGAAAAGTTACTTATGACGGAGTATTAGGGCCACATTAATTAAAAAAAAAAATTCAAGTCATTTCTAACGAGAATTAAGTCGTAATAAAGTAATTACTTAGGAGAAAAAAGTCTTAATGAAATAATTCTGATATTTTTGATAATGTAGTGCTGATGTGCCAAAACTTTAAGTATCTCCTTGTTTGAGAAACCTATATTGTAGTACATTTTCTCGTCATGGCTCTCATGGCTCTCATTTCAACAACTGTTATCTTAAACAACAGGTTAGAATATAAGGACTTTATTCTGACTTTATTCTTGTGAGTAATGATTTAATGATGACTTTATAATGATTTTACTACGACGTCATTCTCATAAGTACTTACTTTATTACGACTTTATTCTCGTCAGTAATGACTTTATTCTCATAAATTAACGACTTTAATCTCAAAGTCTTAATTTTAGTTTTTCCTAATGTGGCCCTACTTCTCCGTCGTAGTTACTAGCTGTTTTAACATCTTTTGAATTTAAGCTTCAGTCAGTGTCTCTGCCTTTTATACGTTTTATTCGGTGAACTCTTCCTGTCTTTATTAGGGACAGACGTCAGTAAGAGACAGCCTGTATGATAATTTTGTCCTCATGAGATCTTCTGCAGGCCAAACTGAAAAATATCTTCTTGTTGTTTATCTTATTAAGAGCTAAAGCAGCCACATCATCATAGTTTCTCCTCATGGTTAGTGTAGCCAAATGTCAGAGTATAAAGCTGTATTCACCATAACATGGGAGCTTTGAGCAATATTTAGGTTTGAAGTTCAACTAAGTTTATTTCTTACACAAGGATTAATGTGAACCTTTTGCCCCGTTCACAGCAGTTAATTTTTACTTGAGTGTTTTATAAAAAAAATCTTCATTCAAATCAGAGCATTGTGAAAGTGATGCGTGTGCACACAGATTCATAGAAGCACTTAAAAATGCTGCAGTTTGCACGCTGGGGCAGAAGTTCATCTCTGTAATAAATTTCTAAACATCCTAAAGCTCCAAGACAAAAATCTAATCATAAACGCAAAACAACAAACAACACATTTATGTGACGACAGTGTGTAGCAAATCGGGATAAGCTTGGAGAGGATTGGTTGTGTGAATCCCTTTGTTCATTGAGTTTAGTTTGAGTTGGTCACGTTCAGTTTTGCTGAAGTCAGTTTGTGTTTGGACGGTGGGGTTAAAGAGCCTTAACTCTGATGACTTATCTGAATTAGTAAAGTATAAAGTTTATAAATAATGTTCATATCATCAGGTGTTTGAAACTTATTCCAACAGCAGGGATGGTCGTGTTCTGAACATTATCACTGAGGAGTCAACAAGAGCGTAACACTGGTGCAGGCTTATCAATATTTTTGACACGGATCATTTCTCATTAAAGTCAGGATAACTTATTATTGATCTGTTCCACCGTTAGCTGTACACTTCATAGTTAGACTCTGTTAAGGTGATAAAATGTGGTCCTATAGCAGAGTTCAGATGGAGAAAAAAAATCACTGGGAAAAACAAAAACTTTTTTTTTTGTAGGTCCTAAATGATGAAGACTCTGGTCTAAGGGACGTCCTCAGGTTGGCATGTATTAATTTAAACTGTTATAACAGACTCAAAACTGTATTCTTGAAGATGGGAATAAATATAATAATAACAAAAATATATTTTTTTTATAACATGCTTTTACAAGTGCTCAAAGACGATTTACAAGAAACACAATTAAAATACAGAAAATTTGGAATAATACACCAACAATGTAAAAACAAAAGACATAACATGAAAAGAGAATAAAAAAACAGTTTACGGGTTAAATGCCAATTTAAAAAGGTGTATTTTTAGAAGTGATATGTAAGTAATCATGATTAGAAATTAGGATTTCAGACTGTCTGACAGACATACTTAAAAACGATGCTGTTTATTTACCAGAATTAAAGGTTGAAAAAATCTGAATACAAGGGACTTAATTTTAGTTTTTGGCTTTTATCGAATACTTGTTTATCTATTTTTTTAACTTCAGAATCTTAAACTTTAAGCTTAAGGATAAGGACACACATTTTCTCATTACTTTTGATTAGACGATTTAAGTCATATTTTAAGTTCTTATAGGAACTTAAAATCAGGAAGTCTCTGTTTCTGACAACTTTGGCGCCCCCTTTGGAGAGAGTGAAACCTTTCATTTCTGTGCAGCTAGTCTCATTTTATACAGTTTCACGGTCACAAAAAAATCAAGTGTAAATGTTCTGTGAAAAACATTTTTAAAAGGATTTTCTTCACCATCATTGAAACCATAATAGCTAACCTACCCTCTCACAGCAGTTATAAGCATTAAATACGAGACGATCGAAAGCTTTAGCGTTACCACTGACCACCCAGTTGGCTTTCAGAGGCCATAGTGAGAGGCTCAATGTTAACTTCAGCCGTTTGGGTAAATTTAGCAGCAGCATTATGGTGAAAAGTTTAACGCTGTGTTTAAAGTTTTTGGATTAAAGAGGTCGGCAGGTCCACTGAGGTCTATCGACTTAAACTAAGTTTGAAGTAAAGGATATAACCCACCCCTCTGTGATAAAGGCTGAATGATGTAGAAAGTTTGGTTTAATTTAGTTCATTCTGAGCTTATTTTTTAGTCTAATATCAGACAATAACTCAGAGCAGGTTTTACACATTTATAAATATTCTCATTATTCAGGATAAACAGTGATTGAATAAAGAAACACACTGATGCAGAAACCTCATGAACTCAGCAGAAATGTGGAAGAAAAGCAGCAGTGAGGTGAGCTGCTTTTACCCCCCAGTCCTGGTTAGAGAGACTGGGATGGGGGTAATGGGAGCAATGGGAGAGCTCATTATCTGCAGACCATCTGCTGCGGGGAGGGAGGACCTGTCTGTCCGTCCCAGACTCTCAGACACTCTGAATAGACCTTGAGATGGAGAGAAAATGTTCGTCTAACTCGCTGAAATTATCCCTACATCTGTTATACTGCTTCACATTCGCTGTTGTACTAGTTAGACTGGAGCAAGTTCAACCCACAGAGCTCATACTGGCAGAAAATCTGGAAGAATTATGATTGTAAATAGTAAATGCAAGTTTTATTTTGTTCAATAGAGGATTTACAGAAGAATTAAAGCATCAAAACTTCTCTGTATAAGTGCTTTCTGTTGTTTTGTGTGAGTTTAAGCTGCACTCAGATTTAAGACTTTTATTCTCTCTGCAACTCCAATTTCCATGTTTTATTTTTATCCTGTAAGTGTTAAATTCAAACATTGACCCCTGAAGTCATTTAAAATCTGAATTACCCTAAATAGAGCATATAAAAATCAGTCTTTTCTTCTTGTGTAGTACCATTAGCTCCTATTGGAGGATATTTTAGCAAACTCTAACAAAGTTTGTTCATTGTTCCACGCTGAATTTGACAGAAAATGGTAAAATCACTGTAGTTTACTGAAATGAACCCGCTGTTTCGTCTTTTCAGACAGAGTTTTGTTTGTAAAGTATTTATCAGATGGCTGAGGGGGGGATTTTGGGGGGTTGTTTGGGGGGTTTAGTGTGAGAAGTTGCCGGGCGCAGCAGATGCTCTTTGTTGCTCTTCTCTCCATTGTTGTTGAAAGCTGAGACTGGCCGGCCGTTATTGGCTCCAGATCAGGAGATAAACGCCTCCCATTGGCTCCCAATGGCTGTCATTCTGTTGTAAGCTCCGCCCACCGTCCCTCCTCTCTTGTCCGGGGAAGTTGAACTAAAGTTTGAGCAACTTTGTTCGGCAGAAGTTAACTTGGCAGCGGGTGAGTGCGGCCGCTGCAGGACCGAGAAGAGAGAGAGAGATACAGAGGGGACCGCCAAGATGAAGCTGTGCCGCACTTTTCTAGGTTCGTATCTTTAATTTTATTCTGATTTTAATGAAGGAAACTTAAAGAGGAAACTTTCTGTTAGACTTCTGGGAGTATTTATCGGCTGCTCTGAGCGCTTCGCTGCCTCCTCTCAGTTTCATTACACCTGTTAAGGAAATACTGCCGAGGCAAAAAGAGCATCTCTTCGGAAATATCTTCTCCTCCTGCAGAAATAAGAATCCGTTCAATTCTCTGAATCATCTCTGTGGAGGATTAAAAGCAGCTTAGAGTTCAGCCTGATCCCCAGCTGTAGTTCTGAACTTTACGCTCTCTGCAGGGAGAGCTGGTAACTCTGTGGTTTGTGCGTAAACTTGTCCTGGGCTTCAGACTGCAGCTAAACTTCACCCCCGTGCTGAGACCCGTCCAGACAAAGGACAGTTGGTCCCCTAGGGGCCCGTGTGGCCCTGGTACCGTGGGGACAATGCCAAGCTGCGGGCTTATTAAAAACTTTTTGTTGTGTTAGTCTGTCGGCTTGTTCCATCTGTCGAGGGACTGCAGGGGCCTCCCCCGGCCCGACCTCAGCGCCCAGTCAGCTGCTGCTCCATCTAATATTTATACGGCTGCAGCCCCGCACAATATACACACCACGCACACACTACATACACATCACACACACAAAACATACACGTCACACGCACACCATATACACACCATACGATGTCTATAGGCTGTTGTGACGTCACGCCGAAGGGCTGCAGGCCTGCACCATCTGCATCTGCGCGAAGAAAGAGTTGAATGCAGAGGAGGAAAGTTGGAGAGCAGAGGAGCAGCTGCTGAATCTGACAGCAGGACTCAGATCAGGTCAGCGAGTTCAGTGTGAGGACTTTCTTTGTGACACTTTTGTGAATGTGAGTTTAGTTTCAACAAGTTTGTCAATGATGCAAATGAGACTTTTTGGGTTAAAAAGTTTTAAGAATAAGCTAAAATCAAACACTGAAAGCAGTTTAGAAACAAACTTTTTTTTTTTTTCATGTTACTATAAACTGATTTCTCAGGCTTTTAGACTGATAAAAGTAACAAAGAGTGAAGTTAACTAAGTTTATCACACAGTTATATGTTTTACAAAAACATAGGAAAACTTTCTACAGAATCTAAAAAACACAACTGAAATAAACATGTTCAGTTTTTTCATGTTTAACCTCAGGAAGTTAGATTTTAAAAAATGTTAAAAGGTTAAAGGAGTAGTCATCAACATTTAAAACTTCAGTTTTTATTTTCTAGCTGATTGAGCAGCCCTTAAAGACTCTTACTGGTCAATAAATCAGAATAAGAAATGCTTTATCTGTCCCAGGAGGAATCCAGTCATCTCACACACTATTTCAGGAAAAGATGAAAAGAAATGATAATAGAAAATGGGAACAAAACAGTAAATCATGTAAGAAATAGAACAATTTTGTGCAGCATATAAAGACAATATAATGTTCAAAAAGTGCAGATAATTTAAAAAAGTAGTTTGAACAGAGAGCAGTTTGCAGCCTTAAACGCTTATCGAGTATCACTTAGTAGGCTTAATGAAGAACAGTGCGAATCCACACAGTTTTGTTTGCATTGTACCTTTAAGTTATCAAAGAGTGGACTTTGGAAGTGAATTAAAGCATCAGTTACAGAAGTGAACATCTCATGGAGCAAGTTATATGTTTGCCTGTTTGTTAATGCCTTTATTCAGATATGTTTTTAAAAAAGTTTTAAAGGATTCAAATGAACAAAGCAGTAAAATCCAAATGTTATCATCTGCAAACTTATGTTAGAAAAAGAGTGAGGAGAAGTTCAAAGCTTTTTAATTCATCCCTCTATTTCTTATTTAGCAGAGATGCACAAATATCTAAAACTCAAAGTTTATTGTAGAGCTTCAATTATGTCCATCTGACGATAAGATAACCTCCTCTCCAATGAAAATATTTTGATCTTGTTTCTTGACTTTAATTCTGGCCTTGCTTCAGTTGAATGTTCAAACTTTCCTATAAAGCCACTTAACCAATTATTCAACATTTCAAGCTGTTCAAGAACAAAGTTTCATAAGATTTCAACAGTGAACTGATCTGGCTCAGTTTATGAAGTGTTGATAATTCAGTTTGGTAAAGTTTTGGTAAAGTCTAGCTTTTAATAGAGGAAACTGTAAATAATATAGACTAAAACAAACGAAATGAAACTACTTTTATCAATTTATTTTTCAGAGGTGAAGAGGATAGATAGAAAAGTGTTTGGTGATGGTTCTGTGGTGAAGTGAGGGTGGATGAGCTCTGTCTATCAGTCTGAGGTCTTTGTTTGCCCACTCAGCTGATCTGAGACCCTCAGTAGGTCTAAATCTGCAGCTGTGGGTCTGCAGCTCCTCTGAACTGTCCGTGGTTCTGATCTCGGTCAGCTCAGAGGAGCTGTCCCCGGTGCTGAATCTGACTGCAGCTTCATCAGTGCATCAGTCTCTCTGCTCTGCGTTCAAACTTTCTCTATCTCTGTCATCTTCACTCGTGTTTCTGACGGGCCCTCGCGCCCCGCTGCGGCCCCTCAACTCGCTCTCGCACCTGACCCGCGGGCCTGCACTCCCGCACGGCCTCTCTGTTGGATGCGGGCCCAGGGTTTTTCATATTTCTCTCTTTGTTTACCGGCCTGTCGCTGCTGTTGTTGTGTGTCGCCCTGAACACACACACACACACACACACACACACACACACACACACACACACACACACACACACACACACACACACACACACACACACACACACACGATCTGAAATGATGGTGATGCCGCGCGCACGGACGGTGATTGATTTCAGCTCCAATGCATAACAATAGGATCGCACAAAAAGAGCCTGCTGCACAGAGATAAGAATTTAATAGAATTTCTGAAAGCTGAAGGTTGGGCTTTTTGAATATTCCCCGCGTGCGTGGCGTGGAGACAGCAGATAAAGGATGGCATTTGTGGGGACTATTCTCAAATGGCTTGTAATGAATGGTTGTCATTTCCACTAATGGTTTCAAAACAGCAGCAGAAGAAGAAGCACCGCGCGAGCAACATTTGGGAGAGACTCCAAGTTTACAGTTTGTGTGTGAGAGATACATCCTCTCCTGAAACTGATCAGTGATCAGTCTTCTTTAAAGCAGCTGATGGCTGTAAATGCTCCTCCACTGCACTATTGCTCTCTGATCGTTTAAATAGATCTGTGCACGTGCAGGCCGTCCCCTCCCCAGAGCCTCGCGATGTTTTTAAAGCTCCCAGCTGGCTGCACGCCTCTCACATTATCAGATGCAGCGTGCATATTCTAACTCTGCATACAACTACTACATCAATTCCCAGTCCGAGGAAGAAAAATGTCCCCTGAATGAATTATTGGACGGTACCACTGCGCAGGATGTGTGGGGGGAGCAGGATTACAGTAGCTGTAACCTCTGTGATGTATGTGAAGAAGTTGTCAGAAAGGGGGAGGTGTGTAAAACATGAGCTGTTCCTGTTTTCTAACCGGTGTCAGGCTGGTTCCGATGGCGCAGCTTTGAGCAGGGATGTTGGTAAAAAGGTGCTCGCTGCGCGCAGAAAGCAGCCGAAATCTGCTTTTATTGGCTCGGATGATGTGTGTGTTTGAAAGAGAGAGAGAGAGAAGGAGAGAGGGAGAGAGAAGGGGGAGTGTGTGCCCATTGAGTCAGTGTGTAGTAAGGGGGGGACCTGAAGCCCTGCCCATCTGATGCTGGAGCTTTTACTACAGCTTCCGTGATGTCATGGCAAAGGGCGGAGGGAGGAGATGGGGGTGTGGAGAGGGGGTGGAGGGGGGTACAATGGCTCATGAGGGAAAGGTAAGTCAATATTACGTTTTTTCTCGCTGACAAAGGCAAATGAAGCCATGTTTTTGCTTACAAACAAGTGAGATCTGAACGCGTCGATCCGGATCCGTGCGCCGGAGCGCTGAGAGGAGAGGCCGCCCGGAGGAGCGAACTCTGCCGCGCTGCTTATCGATCACATCTGGACGTTTGGAACGGGATAGAGAAGAATTTTTTAAACCGTTACTCGGGATATCTTTGTAGCAAACTCCTTGAAAACGACCTGCAACTCTGCGAGCACCGCGAGGACGCAGCGCCTGAGCCCCGCGGAGAGGTTGTTGAATAAAAGGTAAATACAAGGAATTAACGCTATTTATCTGTTTTTTTCTTTTTTAAATTAATTTACACTTATGTTTCTGAAAACCTCATTTACATCACTTTGGTTTTCATTCACATTTTCGGTGTTTTTTTAAAAGCAGCACTGAGAGGCTGGTCTTCTGTCGGTTTGTTTTT
Source organism: Xyrichtys novacula (assembly GCA_962446985.1). Lineage (NCBI taxonomy): Eukaryota > Metazoa > Chordata > Actinopteri > Labriformes > Labridae > Xyrichtys > Xyrichtys novacula. Next base: position 20,300,116 of record OY660867.1, on the reverse strand, counting down.
TTTTTCCTACACATTTTGATTTTCGATGATTCCTCGAATATCAAACTTCCTCCCAGCTTCGATTGCTTTACACTTTGAGCCGATTTTTATCCTTCAATGGGAAATTTGTTTACTCCTTTTATTGATCTCCTACTCTGCTTTGGTGAGGTGAAGCTGTTGTTGTTTATAATTCATAATAAGGGGAATAAACCCACTATGGCGCTTTCTGAGAAGCTCCGTGCTGCGTGTTCACGCACACTTCTGCTCGGTGTATAAACGGACTATTTTCTCTCCCGGTGATGCTCTGTTTGTCACACCTGACTGTACCGTGCACTCTGTCCTCTACTCTCACCTTCTGTATCTCCAGGAACACCGGAGCTCGGTACTGTACCGTGAGCAGAGTGTTTAGTGGTGTTACAGTAAAGTCCGATTTCTATCTTAAGAGTTCAGTGGAGAATGTCTCATTACGACGGTACAGTGGGCGTGTGTGTGTTCAATGTGTGTGTGCGTGTGTGTGTGTGTGTGGACGCACGGACAGATGGATGGATAGAAGGATGGAGTGAGTGTGTGAGAGGGGGGAGGAGTGGGTGAGGGAGGGGTTGTCCATTTGATCCTCTGCAGTAGAAACATAGATGCTCTCTTTAAATGTCAGCCGCTCACAGCTGCAGAGAAACGCCGCTGAGCTGCGTGTTTCTGCGTGTTTCTGCGTGTTTCTGCGTGTTTGTCGGGGCTGTGCGGTGCAAAGTGTGCGCGCTGTGTTTGTCTTTACTACCCTTCATCCACACCCCCCTCCCGCCCCTCCCCTCCTCCTCTCGCTTTGCTTAGATGGCCACGTAATGTTGTGTGTGCCTCGCGCTCTGTCAGAGCACCTGCGTCCTAAGATGGAGGAAAGAGATGAGGATGGAGATATGGAGTGTTATGTCACCCGCTCCGCCGTGTGCACGAGCCTGTTAGACTGATCAGAGAGGATTTATCAAAGTTCAGAGTTAAGCTCATAGACTGTGTTTAAGTGTGAAAGTTAATCCAGCATCACTCACTCAAGTTTGATTTTTCGGTTTGAGGAAAAACAAACACACCATCCAATAAGATCAGCTCTGTTTCAGATGGACAAATAAGTATTTTTGATGGATCAAAAATCGATTTCCTGAAAAAATAATGCATGCTGTCATTGCTGAAATACTTTTTAATATTTACCTCTTTTTCGTTGTTACCAGAATCTACAATCATGTCCTCTTTTAAAACTAACTTTTGGGGTCCTTCTTGTACAAAGCAGTGCCTTCAAACTTTTTGCAAAATGTCTTGTGTATCTTTTATTTATTATTTACTTATTTTTTTGCAAAAACTACAGTCCTGGTTTCTTATGATAATGAAACTATCGCTCATAGAGAGTCTTTGAGAATTTTTTTTTCTTTTGAATTACATGCAGCGACTCTTTGGATTTGCAGCAGCTGCTTTAGATATGAAAAATAACTTTAAAGACATAATAAATCTGTATACTAGTGATCTGATTTACTGTTGTTGGTTAAAAAAGAGCACAGACATAAACTTCAGTCTGTTTCATAACCTCCTGTTAGGCCTCACAGGAGCTTTAAGGTGTTCTTGAGTCTTATTGGGTTTGTAAAAATACCCTGAATGAGTCTTCAGAACTTTCTCTGAGCTACAGCTGCAATGATCAATCTGTTAAATTTTAAATCTATCACAGGAAAAGTACTGATTTTAAGATCTTTATGTTTGAGTTGGTTCGGAGCAGGTCTGTAAAATGTTTTTTCCAGCATCTTAAAGCTGCTTTTCTGCCGTTTCTGACAGTTTATGATTCACTCTGAGTTTGGACTGGTGGTTGGGATGATAAAAAAAGTGAAATTGTCACTTTGGACTCTTGAGCACTAAGCGGAGCCTTTTTTTCTATGTTGTTTTATTATTGAGTGAAAGGTCGAGCGGTTGAGTGCGAGAGTGGTGGTCGGATCACTGGATAATAAAGTGTGGGTGCAGCCGTGCACAGAGCTGCAGGTTGCATGAATCAGAAGTAGACATGATGGTTGCAGCTCTTGTTTTTCTTGTGTTTACTTTGTGAGGTGTAGCCTACTTTCAGGGATTATTACAGAATTAGGTTATGTGAGCTGAGAGCTGTCTCTGAGGCTGTATGGAGGCCCTCAGATGGAGCTGCTTGTGTTTTAGTGATAGTAGCAAACCTCTCTCTTTATGAGGGATGAATAGTCGGCAGTGAGGACAGCAGGTGCCAGAGGAGGAGGAGTAGGAGGAGAGGAGAGAAGGAGGAGGAGGAGGGGAGCAATAAACATGTTGGAGGAGCAGCTGGGGCCAAATTGCGCCCTCGTCATTCAAAGCCTATCAGAAACCTCAGCAGAACAAGCAAAGGTCAGGGCCACCCGCCTTTCAACCAGAGGACGCTGCCTTCTAATGAAAGCCTGCAAATAATGAATTTCATGCCCCACGCTTAAAGAGAAATAAATAAAAAAAGAGAAAGTTAATTAAAAAGTAAGCCAAATATGCAAGAATTCTCCGAACGGCAGAGAGAAAAATCCTGACGTGGAAAAATGTGAGAGCATCACAAAGTGCAGCCGGAGGCAGAAACACACACAGGTCTGTTTTATAAGCGCGCTGAGACGTGCTGTTGTTCTCTGATACTCAGGTCGGAGGGAGGGGGTCAGAGAGATGGTTACCATGGCGCCGCCTCCCCCCCAGCATCACCCCCCTTCAGAATGACAGACAGACAGACAGACAGAAAGTGAACCACCCTCCTGTAATTTGACCTGAAAACTCAGACGATAACTTTTCTAAATCTCAAATCCAATTTTCACATCTGCCACATAATCTGCTCACTCAGGTGATTTTTTTTTTTCACCTGGAACTCAAAGAAAGAAAGCGGCGAGTAATATGAACCCGTCCGGTTCCACAACTTTTGATTTCTGCGTCTCCTGCCGGCTCGCTCTAATCACTCTAAGTTGTCTGTAAATCCTGCTTAACAGGAGCAGGGGTGTACAGCCCGCCCCCGCCCTGTATCTACACTAATACTGTTACAGACGCTTCAGCCTGGTATTTAATCTAACTATGGATTTAGGCCTCTTTGCTCCATTGTCCCGCTACAGTAAGCTGCCCCGCCATAAAGCTGTTATTTAAGCCTAAACTTTGTCTCCTAGAGAAGATTTTTCTCAGCTATACTTTTGCTGCACGAGTTGGAGCATTTTTTAAAACCATTTCAAAAGAAAGTTTTCAGCTCAAACACTAAATGATCAGATGATTGGTTTCAGTGTTTAACTAAGTTTGAATTTCTGCATAAAACATAGTGAGTTTTTCCTCTCATAGTACACGCTCTGATAGGAACACAGACTCCTGACAGTTAAATACTCTTTTTTTTTAATCCATTCATTTTGAATTCAGCCCCTCCCCCTCCTCTTTTTATGCCCCCCTCGCTCCTGATTAACCAAACCTCCCCGGTGAACGGCTAATTGTCTTGTACTCCTCCAATTTTCACTGTAAAATAACGAGCTGCGAGTCTTTTCAGTGGGATCAAAGAATGAGAGCGAGTGAGACTCAAATCAGGTTTCTGCTTTTGACTGCGCAGAGGATCCAGATGTTCAAGTTACACATGAAACAACAAAGAGGAGTAAAAAAAAAAAAAAAAAAAGGTCGAAGCAGCTTCATTTTCTCTGATTCTGAAAGCTGGCGTCTCAGGCAGGTTGCGAGGGTGTATTTTTGTGTGTTTGCAGCTACAAAGTGGGCAGAGATGCTGACACATGGCCTCCGGCGCTCTGTCCTGTTGTATGTTTGGCATTTAGGAAGGGCTCTCAGCTGCTCGGCCCCCACGCTAACAATACAGGACGGCTGCTCTCTTCACTTTAAGAGAGCAGAAAAGAGGAAAGTGAGGAGTCAGGGAGCTGAGACAGAGAGACGGAGAGACAAACAGACAGAGAGAGAGAGAGACAGAGACAGATAGGGATGGAGATGCAGACCAACAGGACTGCTGCTGTCATCACTTTTCCTCCGAGGGGGAGTGAAAGTTGATAAACAAGCATTTTGCAGAGTGCTGGCTGAGCTTTGGCGAGGTTTGCATGTAATGGGCAAAGTGAGGATGGGCGTGGAGGAGAAGAAGGAGGGGGGAGAGAAAGGGGGTAGGGCTGGTCTACTTCAGGACCCCTCACTCACTCACTTACTCACTCACTCACACACACAGACTCTCAGCCTTTTGTTGTCTCACTGAGTTTTTGCTCTCTGATTGTTGTTGCTCTTGGCGTGCACTCTGTGCGCTCTGCAGGTTCAAACACAGGACAGCATGTGCAGAGAAAAAAAACACTGATTCTTTAAAAGCAATATGAAGAAGGGATAGAAAGATGGAGAGAGAAAAAGATGGAGGAAATGAGCCGGACAGATGCATCTAGTGCTCTCAAAGCGCAGAAATCCATCGTGTAGTTCAAGTGCAGAGAGCTCACTGTTTAAATCCTGCAATCTTTATGAATTTGGAACATTTATTCAGCCTCTTCTGTCAAATCTTAACTAATTTGAATATTTTCTGTGTGTAAATCCTGATTTGAGGCTCATTACTCCTCCACACTGCTGCAGCTTTAATTTGCATCCTGAATCGAGCAAGCTGACCCAAACCTTGCTCCGTTTGGTTGTTATTTTCTCTGAGGACAGACGGACCGCCGCTCCATACAAAAGAGGAGTAACTGTAAACTCAAGGGCACATCCTCAGTGCTCTGCCTCACACACACACACTCACACACACACAAACACACAGCGAGGTGAAAGCCAGAGGGTACATGTGTTTATATATATATCTCTGAAAAGAGTCAGATTTCACAGAGCGACAGACTCTTGATTCAGAAACAGCTCCGGTCTTTTACTGCTGCACTCGATAAAAAGTTCAGCCTCTGGCACTCTAAAGAAAAACACTCAAACTTTCTCTGAATTGTAGAAAAACATGACCACCTCCACTGCTTTGACATCTTTCTGTTTCCTCTTCAAATTGACGTTCAGCATCAGAAAGTCAGGAGTGGAGGTTCAGTCTGTGCTCCAGGAAGATGAAGTGAAGAGCTATTACCTTGATGAAAAAAAGGGGAGAGAGGGGGAGAAAAAGAGGCTTGATTTATGTATGATTCATTATTTACTGACCATTCCTCACCCCTCTCCCCCCCTGGCTCCGCCCATTCCCCCCCTCTCTTATGCATGCACCCTGAAAAGCTCGATAAAAATGCGCAAATTTGATTGATTTTAATAGCAGACTGACAGGGACCCCAGCTGGGGCACTTAACCATGGCTCTGTGTGTTTGTGTGTGGGTGTGTGTGCGCGCGTCCATGTGTTAGTGTGTGTGTGCATACACTCTCCTCCTTTAGTTAATAAAGGAGTGTGTGCAGCATGCTCGAGTGCAGACCCTCCCTCAGTGTAGGCCCCCACCCTCCCTGAACGCTGCCCCTCCTCTGGTGCTGATGCTGTTGATTTCTATGACAACTCTTTTTTTTTTTTTCCTCTCCCAAAATCCCTCTTTCTCTCCCTCCTCCTTCCCCCTCGTCCCCTCCCTTTCCTGTCTATAGAAAATGAGTTTCGGGGCGAGCTGGTGAACCAGCGGTGGACACGAGGCGAGAGGACCAGCAGCCGCTGTCAGGCCTCCCAGAGACTGCAGAGCCGTCGACCAATCATGGTGAGTGACAGCGCCCTGTTGCCCCGCCCCCTCTCCATCACCCCCCTCACACCTCCTCTAAGTTGATTCTGCTTCCTGGGCATTTCCCCAATCCCTAACTCAGCTGGGGGACTAAAGAGGGGAGGAGATGGACTGTGTGTGTGTGTGTGTGTGTGTGTGTGTGTGTGTGTGTGTGTGTGTGTGTGTGTGCGTGTGCGTGTGTGTGTGTGTGTTTGGTTTGAAAAACATGAATCAAACAGCACATCAGATGTCTGTCCAGTCGGCCCATCCTGGTTTAGTTAAGCTCAGCAGGCCCGGCTCAGCACTTCCTGCTGCTGAGTTTACTCCTCTTTTTTCCTTTCCTCTCATCTCCTCTCCTCTTCTCTCCTTTCTGTTTCTTTCTTTTTGTGCAGAAACACAATAAAAAGAAACTTAAAGGACGTCCTTGAGCTGCTCATACAGTGTCTGTCCATGATACTCCTCCTTATAAGTGCAGGAGAGAAAACCTCGTCTGCCTCTCTGCCGCTGTGTCCTCTCTTCTCTTTCTTCTTCACTTTTAGACTGTTTTTGTTTTTTTAAGGTTATTCCTACATCCTGAAAACATCTGCTCTGTCTTCCCTGTGCATTAACAAAGAGAGGGAGGGAGGGGGAGTGGGGTGGGGGTGGGGTTGGGGTTGTTTTCCCTGGGGTCCTGTAAAAGTAGTTTTGCTTCCCCCTGAAGGCTCGGGTTCATCTGAAGAGATGACTTTTATTGATTTGGTTTGATTTTTGCTGCTGTGGGGAGGTAGAGGAGGGGGAGAGCTTTGAAACACTACATCATGTGAGGCAGACCCCCCCCCCCCCCATCTGTCTAACACACAGCTTCCCGATTGTCTCTGCACACCTGTAGCAGACATAGGTGAATGAAAGTTAACTGTTAGAACAGTTCCGTGTTCAGCATTGAAACATTGAAGACCTAGAAGCTGCACTTCCTCTCCTGTCCACTAGAGACCGTGTCCTTCAGTGAGTTCGTCCCCATAGAGCCCCATGTTAAACTGTCCAATTATACAGCAGAATAAACACTGAAGTCACCTGGTTAATATCTGCTGCTGGTTCTTCAGTTTGATAAATGAACATCTGTTTTCTATGGTGGCTCTGAAGGTCAACTCCTCAAACATTTCATCAATCGTATTAATAAGTAAGAAAACACAGAAACCAGCTGGTCAAATCTGTTAAAGGTCACAAAATGGTTTGCTCAAACAGAAAAATATTTTACAAAACAAAAAAGAAAAACTGTTTCTGTTTTGTGAGCTATGTTTGCAATATTAGATCTCAATTTAGTTTTCTGAAGTGTAAATTTTAAATAATGTTGCCATTTAGACATATCGTTGTCTTATATTTTTTGTGAACTGAAAATTTCTGCATTTAAGAATTTTTATTCCAACAATATTTATGCATTTCAAATTCCTGTTGCATTTCCAGATTTTTCAAATTCAATTTTAATGCATATAACTCAGATTTTTACATTTATAGGATAATTAATTTTTTTAAATTATTCTTGTGTTCCTAAAATATTGTTTCATTTAAAAAAAAATTCTTCTATTTGTTTTGAAAATATTTTCATTTGTGAAATATATATATATTATATCTTTTAAATTTTTTGCATTGTTTCAATATATTCCCTTTTTTTATTATTTAAGTCAAATTTTGATGCTCTTTATAAAATATTTTGCTTTTGTGAAGTATTTTTGTTTATGAAATTTGTAGTTTTGTGAAAACGGTTAACATTGTGAAACTCTTTTTAGTATTCCGAGGTGTTTGTTAAGTTGACCTTGAGGACCACTGTAGTATTCAGCCACCACCATTACAGAACCTTGTTCTGTTAGTCACATGATGGTTAACTGGCTGATTGGCTCATTAACAGTTGAGCTAAAATCACAGTTGGCTCAGTTTGATTACTTTGGGCTTAATAATCTCTTGCCATCTCTCAGACTTCACCCAACCGTCCAAATATGGTCATATGGCTTCAGACAAAAATGGCTGTTGCAAAAAAGGCTAATGTGCCATATACAGAGACTACAGTCCTCCTCAAAGTGGTCAAAGGATCAAGTTTATTCCCCTACAAAATTTGATGATGTTTTCTTCCACTCTTTCCTTACATTTTCTGTCTTTCTCAAGCAGCCCTATCAAAATAAAAGCCTAAATTCCAACCATGATTTTTAAAAAGTAAAGTTCACAGACTGATTAGACCAGCCCACTCTCTCACATCGGACCCTCTCTGCACTCACACATGCTCTGGATTTATGCATGTAAAGTGAGAAACATGCCATCCTATCTCCCCCTCCCCCTTCTCTCCCCCCGCCTCACCCGCCTGCTGTGAATTATTAAAGTGAAACTGTCGATGGCCTCACCGCGTGCTGATCCAACATGGAGGCTGCGTGGCGTGGTCTGCCTGTTGAGGGAACTCTGCAGCGCCTCTAATTGGCCGCTGCAGGTAATTTTTCGGAGGTGTCAGCGCTGGTCATCGGTTCCTCCTCCGACAACCCCCCACACACTTTAACCCCCTCCCATTCTTGTAAACCTGAACATGAATAAAAGACTCATTTATGTGCACCGGGGGACGGAGGGTGACCTTCTCTCTGAAGTCATCGCCCCCAGGAAGACATTTACATAGAGCTGTCAGGATGCAGAGCGGCACCCCCCCAACAAAGAGCGACATAATTGATAATGTACAACAGAGCCTGTAGGGACGGGCCGAGTCTTCATCCTCCTTCTCCTCCTCCTCCTCCTTTTTCTTCTTCTTCTGCTACCGCTCCACACCACATTTCACAGCAGTTAAACCCCTGCACACACGGACACACCCCCTCCTCCCTCGCTCTTTTTCTCCTTCTCTCCTTCTCTGCTCTTCAGTGATGTTTCTAGTACACCTACATCCCCCTTCAAATTAAAAGACAACCAGGTAGTGAGGATGGATAAAAAAGAGCCTTTGAGAGCGATGATAGAAAGCAGGTGAAAGCCTGTCTGCTGCATCTGGATCCTGTGACTTTGTGTTCATACAAATTTAATGAGCTGGAATTGAGAAAAAGGACGGAAAGAGAGGAGAACTCAGATGTGCTTACCTATTTAAATGTGCGTAACTATGGTTACGCAAACATGAAAGCAATAGGGGCCCTTTTCAGTCCAGGTTTTGATTCATCAGATGACTGTCAGTGTAAGGAGGAGGCAAAGGAAGGAGGATGAAAAAGTGAGAGGATAATACACACAGACATCTTTTCATGCAGGAGAGAAGACACACACATATACGTTTACACACACACACACACACACGCACACACACACACACTCTTGCTGGTTACATGCAGCCTTTAGCCTTCACTACGTCTCCTAATCACACAAACAGAAGAGTTTCTATTCAAACGCGCAGCACTGAGGGAGCGTTTAATGCTGCTGTGGTTTGTGCTTTTACACTCTGAGAGGAAAAAAGTTCCAGTACTAAAACTCAAACACTCTTTTAAGCTGCTCAGCCGAGGTAGAAAAGTGTTACCCAGCTCAAAGAAGCTGTTAAAGCTGAGATAGAAACTCATGACTAAACAAGATGATTGACGGAAGAATCAAAAATAAGACGAGATAATCGCTCTGACAGGTATGCGGATGTATGCACACACATACAAGTACTTTATGTTTGCACAAGAAGCTCTGAAATGTTGCAAAAATGATTAAATGCAAATTAAGCAGCAACCTGCAAACTTGAGAAATGAAGTCAGTGCAGCTCATTTCATCTCTGGGTTAGTTTTGAAGATATGAAGGTTGCAAGTTTTGCAGCATTAGAGGTAAAGTTGACAGTTGACAGGCAGGCACACTGTAGCTGTTAGTACTTTAGACTGAAGACCCAGCTCAACTCTTTGCCTCTTGGTAGGACTGAAAGTTTGGTTGTTTCCATGGAGTAATAGAGTATCCCAGTTCTGAACCTGATTCTGGTTTGGATCACAAAAAATAGTTTCTAAAAACCAGGATAAGAGCTAATCCTGGATACTGAAATCAGGAAATATCAAAATGCACAAACTCTCCAAAAAGGATGCTCATAAAACCTGATCAAAACCAGACTACTCAGGCCCATGAAAACACTCTCAGTTTAGTCTTGATTGGATCTTTCTGTTCCATCGCCAAGTTCAAATCTCCTTAAGATGTTGGTGACATTTGAGACTGATTGGTCACTTGGTGCAACGTGTGCCCCATATACCGAGGCCTCACCCGGTTCAAGCTGATCCCCACACTTCAGCTTCATTATTAAACCAAAGAAGAGAAAAGTAGACTGAACAATATACGGTATACTTTTCCATTTTTTTCCTTTTGTTATCAGACGAGCACAAACAATCAGACTGTAGAGTGTGAGGAAACGGCCTCTGAACAAAGACACACACAGAAAACTCTTAAGTGAACACTCATCGGCTGCTCTTCACACACACGAGTCGACTGCTCCTTCAGTTTGAGACAACGCAGCCGCTTGTTCTGAACTTCCACACTCACAGCTCTTCATCAGAGGAGTTCAGAGACAGAGACACACAGAGAGAGAGAGAAAGGACGGGCCGAGGGGGAGGGGCTTGTTCCTGCACCTGTACCTCCGGCCAAACGCTCCACACTCTGATGAATGAATAAAAAAAAAAAAGATCTTTACAACAACAACAACAGCGTGCTTCATCTTCCTCTCATCCCCCCCTCCTTCTTCTTTTCATGGAGCTCTATTAGCAGGAAAGAGGGAGTGCCAAACACACACGGACAAACAGGCCGTGTGTTCGAGTCCCACTGTGCCGCTGCCAACTTCACTACAGAGACGCAACAAAGCTGCTAAGTGCCCGGGCGAGGAGAAGGGGAGGAGAGAGGGAGGTTTTTTTAGGAGGGGGCGAGGAAGTGTGGGGCAGAAAGAGAGGAGTAAAGGACGGGACCTGTGATATGAAAAAGCAGAGTCCAGTAATCAAAGCTAATGGCTCCATTGTGTCTAAAAAGCATCTGATAGCTGCAGAGTGCAGAGAGGGGGTGTGGTCAGCCGTGTGTGTGTGTGTATTTCTGTGTATGTGTGTGTGTCTGTGTGTGCATGTAGGGTTAACACCTGCTCCTTTGTGGCATAAAAGCTACACACACGCACACACACACACACACACACACACACACACACAGAGTAAAAGGGTTATTACAGTGGCTTTTTAGTGTTCTGTGTGTGTTTCTGTGTTATTATATACACTCATGATTGTTGGTCGTGCTGCGTTCAGGGGCTGCAGCCTCAGTGTTTCTTCTGCAATCATTTGCACTATTCAGGTGCAGGAAATTACTAGTGGGGAGAGGAGGGGGGGTGAGGGGGGAGGAGTTTGTTTCTATTCCTCATGGTGTAGACGCTCTTTCTCTTCTTTCTGATTTCTGACGCTCTGTGCAGGAGTCAGTGTGGGTCTGTTTGGGTGAGGATTGATGGGGGAGGATCAAGACAGGATCCTGTTTGACTCGGGTCCTTTTGGTGTACACATTCAGAAGCGTTTTCCTGGTTAAGAAATGTTGCAGTATACACTAAATTTAGTGAGAAAGCACAACACTCTGCAGCGCTGCAAGAGACACAAAGTCTCAGTCAGCGTCAAACCGCAGCTAAAGACTTTTTTGTGGGGCTGGGCCTTTAGCTAACCATTCTGGGTTTTATGTGTGTTGTTGCTGTTTAAATGATGGTGCTTGTGTGTTTCTTTATTAACCGGTTTACTTATTTTCTGGTCAGATTGAAACTCTTAAAACATCATTTTTGCTTAAAGTGAAATTCAGTTCAAAGTCGGCAGAGTTTAAAGGAACATAAATAAGACAGACTTTATCGCTCTTTACGCTCATCCCCCTCTTTAAATTTGCTTTGGTGATAAAGATGACTTTTATTTGTGTTATTTTAAAGCTTAAGGAGGATGATAACTTTATCTGATGGTCTCTTTTTTCCTCTTCTTGCCCTGACAGATGAGTGTGGAGGGTGATGACAAGAGAACTCGCACTCGGTCCAAAGGAATCAGAGGTGAGTGTTTGTACATCTCTGTGCAGCAAGAGTGTGTGTGTGTGGATGTGTGTACATACACTGTACATGAAACAGAAGTAATGAAGATGCCATCAAACACAAACTGAACCAAACAGCTGCCAATCCTCCTCTGAACTCTCAGAGATTCACAGATCAAGACCCTGAGCTCCTGCAGATCTCAGCTTACATTATTCAGACTTTTCTTCCTCTTCTTCGTTGGTGTCAGAGTAATCCTGGTTGGTTGTTTGACTTTCTGAGATTCAGATTTACGGAAATGTTAACACAAAGTCTGAGCCAACATGGTGGAGGTTTGGGGTGTTTTGAGTTCAGTTCTCCTGCTTTCTGCAGAGCTGATCCTGACAAATGTTTCATCAGTTTTCATCAGATTTGTTGGGCAGCCGCTCACACACTCCTCGTGTCTTATTTTTACCTCATGCTGATGTGCAGAGACGAAGCCTGAAGAGTTAGGGAGCGTCTCCAAAGTGCAAAGAAAAAATAGCCACAAGGCCAATAGGCTTCAATAGATTAAAAAAGATCCTCACCACATCTCTATTCACCAGTGGACCTCTGAGGTTTGTCAAAAATAGGGTGCAATCAGTGAAAAAAAACATAAACACTTCTTTTTCATCTCTACCTTCATGAACAGCCTACAGCTTTGAAAAAAAAATCGTTATTTCGTGAACCTGAAGTGTAAATCATCGTTTCATATGATGATGTCAGGTGATTTTTTTATGTACAATCATGAGAGTAATGTAAGAGATGATTTAACCAGAAAAAAGGCATGTGATTTTTTACCACTTTCACTGGGAGACACTTACCCCAGTTTAACCTAATTTTTATGTAGATTTTATTCACAGTAATGCACTATGAACAGATTTTACCATCTATGTGCTGCATTTATATCAAAACAGTTTTTGCTTGTATTTATCAGCTAAACTTAAAGCAAAGAGTAGATCTACACAGTAAAAAGATTTTTAAAAAATTCTGATATCATGATTTAAATAACATCACAGAGGGTGCCATGCTAGCTCTGGAAAAAGGTAATGTGTGATGTCTGAGTAAACCTTGAGATAAAGCAGAAAGACCCAATAAAGTTGTTTTAAAGTTAAAAGGGTTAAATTTAATCTGCTCAATGTTTCTGCAAATAAGAGAACAGCTCATTTATTTAACTGGAGATCAGAGCTGTTTCCTCTTTCATCAGTTTGGTCTCAAATAAAAAAATAAGATAAACTTTTTTTTTTAAAGTCAATTTGTTTTTTGTCCATTTCTCCCTTCAATTTTACTGCAAAGGATTTTAAATAGGGGCGCTGGTGGTCTAGTGGATCTGCGCCCCACATGTGCAGGTGGCTCGGGTTTGATTCCAGCTGATGGCTCCTTTCCTGCAAGTCACTCTTCACTCTCCTCCCGTTTCCTGCTCTATCCTCTGTCCGTCACACTGTCCAAATACAGAAATTTCAAAATAAAAGCCCAGGGGTCAGAGTGAATATAGACTGTATAAAAACACTGTGGGAGAAACTGTTTAAGGATACTTCCTTAAAGCTCCTGTGGGGAACTTTTGATTTTTGCAAGTTCTGGCACCCCCCTGTGGACGAAGCAGTTTTCACTCATCCTCTCCCTCACATGTTTATGTGACTTTTGACAAAAATCTTAAATGTTTCATTTCATGTGAAAACAGAGTTGTTTCTTCAACTGGAGGACTTAATGACAAAATTCATCCTTCTATAAAGTAAAAAAAGAAACAAGCCAAAACATCAGCGGTTCTTTACTTCCATTAATTTTCAATTTGATTCAAAATTTTCTTTTCATTTAAATTATATATCCTCAAAAACAAACTGCCTGAAAATACAGAGCTAATACATATTGATGTGTATGTGTGTGTGTGTGCATGTTTGATGTTTAGCAGTGAGACAGCAGAGCAACAGTTCAGAGTGTGTTCAGGAAGGCGTCCAGTCATTCACACTGCATGATGAAAGACAGAGAAACTCTGATGCTGCTCACACACATCAACAGCATGTGTGTGTTAGTGTGCGTGTATGTGTGTGTGTGTGTGTGTTGGTGTGTGTATTTTAATACCCCGGTTCTGTCTGACATGTGATGAATGTGTGTGATATGAGAGCTCGTTCTGAAGTCTCCAGGATCGTATTGTTTTCTCGTTTGCTGCAAATGAAAATAGGATATTTCTCCAAACTCATTCTATCGCTCAGCTTCCAATCGATGCCTCTGAGTGTGTGTGTGTGTGTGTGTGTGTGTGTGTGTGTGCGTGTTTGTGCACAAAGCCTGATTTATGTTTTCTAGGCAATTACTATAAGTTGCCCCAGAAAGAGCAGCAGTTTTTCTCCTGATGACGGCACTTTTCTTTTTAATTTCATTTCTCCAATTATGAAACTAAAGTGCGATGATTAATCTGCTTTTATTGCTGAAGTTTGCCTTTAATTGTCACTTTTTCCTTACAGCGCACAGGAATTCAGCTGATTTAGTTTTTTTTTCTTTGTGTGTGTTTTTCATATACAGTATGTTTGTGCAGCCCTGTTTGTTTTGCGTGTGTGTGCATGTGTGTGCGTGTGTTGCTCCTGATCATGCAGCCGGCGGTGTGTTAGCCTCTATGAGGATGCCTCATGGGATCAGTATGCATTTGTGATTTATTGATCTGAGTTTCTTTTTAGCAGCGCGGCTTTCTGAGCAGTCGTTCACCTTTGTTCTCCCTCCCTCTCCCCCCTCCCCCTTCTCTCTCCCCCTTTTCTCCCTCAGTTCCTATTGAGCTCGTAGGACAAGAGCTGAGGTAAGGAAACACCTTCATCTTTGTGCAAATCCCTTTCATAAAGTTCTTTTATGTGCACGGCGCTCAGCCCCTGGCGCTCCCTCCCTCTCTCCTTCTCCCTCTCTCTCTCTCTCTCTCCCTCTCTCTCCCTCTCATGATTTTGTATATTTTTATTCTCCCTCCTCATCATCAGCTCCTCTCTGCTTGTGGTCAGGCTGATATTGATCCCTTGCAGCCTTCTGCTGTTTCCTGCCATGAACACATGCAGTGGATGTAGTGAACAGGGCGTGTGATCTTTTTACAGTGCAAATCGAAGGATGCAGCACAAGGAAGGAGGATGTATCACTCCTCCTGTCCTTCCTTTTCTGCTCTCCTCTTCTGCTTCCCCCCCTCAGGTGGCAGCATTCAGGGCCTCTCTGCTCATGATGCCCATTGTCCTCCTTTAGATTATTTTTTTCATCCTCTCTCATTTTGTCACACTTCACCTGAGAGCATCGATCTGGGCTCGGCTCTCCAAAATCACCTCTCGCTCTCTGATGAGGAAAAAAGGAAATAGCAGGTAGAGAAAGGAGAGCGGCTCATTTAAAATGCAAATGCAGCATTTTTTAATAAGTGAAATTAATAATAAGGATAATTGGAGTAATAAAGGCCAATTGCTGGGGGAAGTTAATGAGAATTGAAATGAGCCGTCCTGAGGGGTCATAGCAACCTGAAACAGAGAGAGAGAGAGAGAGAGCGAGGCAGAGAGAGAGACAGAGGGAGAGAGAGAGAGAGAGAGAGAGGAGGAGGGGAAATTAAAGCAGGTCTGAGCTGATCTCTATCTCTCACACTAACAGGATATAGGCCGGGTTGATGTACGACACTCAGTATTATGCTCCTCCACCTGCATTCATGCATTTTCTGATGACACCGGGTGGATGGGGGGTTGGGGGTTGACATATCTCTGTGCATGTGCTTGTGTACTCAGTTTGCATGCTAATCTTAATTTACCCTGTTTACTGGCTGATCATTGCTGCTGCTGCTGCTGCTGCACTCAGGGACTAAAATGCACCGTGTGTCTTTAAACATATCTCTAACCTCCATCCATTCCATCCAGCTGCCCCACCCCTGGATGCAATGGCTCCGGCCATATCAGTGGGAGATACTCACGACACAGAAGGTAGGGCAGATTAAAAACCCCGCCCTCTGTCCGTCTGTCTGTCCCTCCCTCCTCTCTCTCTCTCTCTCTCTCTCTCTCTCTCTGTCTGTCTGTCTGTCCGCCTCGTCCTCTGTAACAGCATCTGCCTTCATTTTGATTCTTCAGTGAGTGTGACATTCAAGAAAATCTGATTTATTTCACCTTCAGCAAAGAGTCGCTAACAAAAATCACAATTACTCAATTTATGAGGCTCTCGCTGAAAGCTGGAGCTGAAAGCTCATGCGCAAGAATCAGCAACCCTGTCAGAATCAAAAGATCAAATCTGGTATGCTATATATTTAAAGCCTCAAGCAACTGCTCTGGACCAGAGTTACACCGTCACCGCTCCTTTAACCCACAAAGAGCACCTTGACCAAGCATCATATTAGTGTCTAAACTTGGCATTACACTTTACCACTTTGCCTTCTGTGGACAAAACAGTCTTTGCTGATTTTGTCCTGTACATGAGTCACTGGTAAACTCATGGTCCTCTTTTTGATCAGTCACATGTCTCTTGTTGAGAATCTCTGCTATTGAACATGCACATTAGCAGCACCTGAGGTCTCAGACTTAAAAATATCTTTGTAAAAGATTCAATTTTTTAGATGTTAAAGAGAAGTCAAAAGGAATTTCAGCCTGCTGCGTAACCTGCTAAAAACTCCTCACATGAGCTTTAATCAAAAGCAAAGACAAAATCCAGAGCTCCTTTCACTCATGTACGCCCAATGTTTTTGAGATTATTCAGGACACTTTGACCCTGATATTTAAACTTGCAGCTTACACGTGTTGAAGGATGCCGACTGAAATGGAAGTACAGTTGAAGCCCTGTTACACAGTTTCGCTGGACTTCTGTCAGTTTATTACTGAAGTGTGTTCTTCTCTGCTGAAGTGGGTGTTGATTCGCCCCCTGTCAGCCTTTACTATCGGACCTTCTTGAGCTAACCTGTTACATCACATATCAAAACAATCGACCAACAAGTTAGCACAGAGCGTGTGTGACTTTTGCATAAAAAACCTGAGATTATTTGGTTTCCCTCACTCATGCAGATATCAGATATCTGCAGAGTCACTGCTCCTCCCCAAAAACACTCTAACTGGTGTTTACATCACTGAGCTTCACAGTTTGGTTAGATCTCCACAGGTTAAGCCAGGGCGAGGCTCACTGTTTCTATTGTTTCTTTGCTAACTCTCTGCTGTTTGTTCTTAAAGTTTTACCACCAAGCATGACAGAGAGGCCGCTCTAAAACATAGGCCGCCCTCTAAAAATAGAGATTAGAGTTCATAAATGCTTTTTTCAGAACACACTTGAAGAAAAATATCTGATTTACAGTTTAGACTCAGAAGTCCCGGTCTTAAAAATTTAATCTTTGGACCCATCCAGTATCATCTGACTACAGTTTCAGATCTGGGAGTGGAAGCCAATAAATGATATCTGATGAGTGATGAAGAATATCCGGATGAAGACTTCCTCTTTGAGCTCTGGTCTTCACAGTTTTACAAGAATTCAGTTAAAGTAATTGTCTCCACTAACAGGCAGAGATCAGTTCATTCATAGGAAGTTAAAAACAGACGGAAAGTCTCTGAATGATTTCTGTCAGCTTCATCACAGCTGAGAGGTTTTATTTCAGACTGTCGTCATGCTTAAAAAACAAACCTGTTTCAGCCTGATACAAGTCAGAATTAGAGAAGTTTTATCTCTCACCTGCAGATTCTTCAAATATCTGATTATAAAAAAAGATACTGTTCAGATACCCTCATTATCAGCAGAACAGTCCACTTAACACAGTGCTGCACAGATCATCAAGGTTCCAGGCCTGCGAACAAAACAAAGAGGAATTTCAACCAGGGTTCGCTTAAAGGAGAGTATCTTCTCTGGATAAGAGGGTTTCATATTAAGGTCCAGATTAATGAGATAATCTCTAATTAATAAGAACAGAGAGAGTGATTAAAAAAGGAAATTAATGACATGTGAAGTTAATCTTTTTAAACACCTAGAGGAAGATGGTTGCTATAATTCCCCCTTAAAGTTCATTTATTCTTAATTTTTACAGAAAGTGACAAATATAACCCCCTAAAGGTTAAAGTCACAGTCTGAAGTCTTCAGATCTGAGGATTTCTTTCTTGTAATGTGTAAAATGTAGGTAGAGGTGATGTCGGCATGCTCCCCTTGGCTTGGCTCCTTATGTATGGTCATGACAGTGAGGGGCAGTGTGCTCTCCCCACCTCAGGCTTAGCCAGTCAACAGAGCCTAGGGGTCTTTGCTGATACTCGCCCTGCCCTGGCTTTCGATGTATGCTCATCAAACAAAAGAAAAAACCTATAAACAAAGTACATCTGGAATTAGCTGCTGAATGAATACATTTTAAAAAAAACTGTAAAAACCTACTTCACATTATTCTGCTTATCAAACTCTTACTTATTAAAAAAAACTACTCATGGTTTTATTGATTGAAATGATCGTATTACTCCATTCATTGATCATTTATATAGGTGATCAATATTCACACTGGTGGTCTTGTTTGCTTTCATATGCCATAAAGAGCCATCAGCATTTATTACAAGTTGTTTAATAACCACCTAAAAACTCCTTATAGGATCTTTAAAGGTCTCATTTTGAATTATCAAAGAGGAGCCGTTCAGTTTATCCTCTGAATCTTAACCTGACTCATAAAGTTTTCATTTGACGGCGGTAAAATGTGATATCCTCAGGTTAAATCTCACCCCGACGTCTCTGCGTCACCCCCTCCCCTCTCAGAGAGCCTGTGAGACTCGACTCGGGGCGGCTCACTGGCTTGTGACTCCTCTTTATTGAGGGGTAGATATTAGCTCTCTGTTTACACGTGTATTCATTCAGCAGCCAATTCCAGATGTACTTTGTTTATAGATCGTCCCCCCCGCTCGGTGTCCCCCGTCACCCCCCTGGCATCTCCCAGGTGAGAGTGAGAGTGAGGGGGAGTTTATTGGATTTCACCCTCTGCTGCCTCGCTCGCCCGCCTCTCCTCAAAGAATGTTCATTAAACGTTTCACTCAATTGGCTCAGACCTGTTGTGATGAATGAGTGAGGCTGCACGGCGCCCCCTCCAGGCCACACATATTCTTCATCCTTTTTCATGTCACGCCACAAAGCCCGCCCCCTGCTTGCACTCACTCATTCACCTGCATGAATTTAATCAACATGTTGGAGCCTCTCTGACCACATCCTTATCGTCTCCTCTCTGCTTTTCTTCTTCTCTCCCTCCATCAGCGTTCTCGGCTGCCCCATCGCCAGGAAGCGCCGCCTAGAGGAAGCAGAAGCAGAGCAGGAGCAGGAGGAGCAGGATGCAGAGCAGCCCGCCTCTAAGAGGAAGTCCCACCCGCTGAAACTGGCGCTGGATGAAGGCTTCAGCGCTGAGAGTGACGCCAGCAGTGAGGCTGAGGGGGAGGGAGAGAAAGATGGAGAGAAGACTGAAGAGGAGGAGGAGGAGGAGGAGAGGGAGGCAGGAGTAGAGGAGGAGAAAGAGGAGGTGACAGAGGACAGACAGACAAATGGACATGAACAGGAGGAGGAGGAGGAGGAGGAGTCACAGAAAGAAGAGGAGGAAGAGGAGATGAAGAAGGCGGAGGAGGAGACAGGTGCAGCTGATGAAGGTAAACACAGTCATCACAGCCAGACTCATAAACTCTGCAGCTGGTCGGTTAAAACAGAGAGGGAGATCACACAGGAGATTACTAGCGTCTGTGTCCTGTCTTTGTGCAGCATAGTTCTTTGTTTTACATTACACAACAAAAGTGATGATAATAATTTTATTATTACTGTTTTAATAATCATTTTTGTAGTCTGTCCCTGCAGACTGAAGTCATGGCCGGCTGTGCAGAGAAAATTGTTATTAAGAGCCAAAATAACGACTGCACTGACTTCAATAGGAAAAACTGGCAGCAACAGTTTCTCTGTCAGTATCTTGTTCAATTTATTTTAAGGAACTTGTAAAGAAAATTTTGTTTTGAAGTATCTTGAAATATTTTTTCTATTTAGACATCTCAAGTCAGATCAGTGTCAAGCTTCTCCTTCAAGTAAAAGTGCTAGTTTTAAAAAACTACTCAAGAGAAGTACACAAAAAGCCTTTCATTTACAAAACCATGAGTAGATGTAGTTACTCTCTGACAAATCACACAGATCTTACACCGTCATCATGTGTGATTAAAAATACTTTAACGGTTTTGTGTGTTTTACAGTGTAGAAAGAGTAAATCTGCTGCCTGACAGTCCTTACCCAGGGCCAGAAAAACCTAGAGCATCAAGCATGGGAAATCTACATTATTATAGAATCAAATCACTAAGAATGGACATTCACTGGTTCATGTCAGTGATGTCTCGGAAGCCCAAGAACCAGGAGGTGAGATGTAATTCTTCATAATGGCCACTAGAGGCAGCTGACCTGCACAGACAGACAGACAGACACAGACCGAATCACAGCAGGTGTTTTATTCCGTCATGTATTTACAGTAAAGGTTATCAGACAGCACGATGCTAAAGATGACACTGACAGGAACTGCTGTGACTCACTGTGTGACATCACTCTCACATCATCACCTCTGTTTCCACAGAAGAAGAGTGTGTGATCATCGAGCCTGAGCACGCAGCAGCGCCACCTGCAGATGAGTGTCCGTCTCCCTCTCAGAGCGCAGAAGAGGTAGCAAACTCTCTCCTCCATCTCGGCCAAGTCTCTGACAACGATGCTCCAACTGTGGCCCTTCAGCAGCCTGTTGCTATGGAGACTGAGGAGGATATTGCTGTGGCAGCAGCACGGGGTGAAGAAGTAAAGGATGAGCAGGAGGAGGGGAGCATGGAGGAGGAGGAGGAGAAGGGGGAAAAGCAGGAGGCACACAAAGTTCAAGTATCTGAAGAGTCATCTGCTGGACAAAGGGAGGCAGCTGAGGAGGAGGAGGAGGAAGAGGAAGAGGAGGAAGGAGACCAGGTGAGCCAGGAGAGCCAGCAGTACCTGTCCGAGCAGATCAGAGATGTCAAAGAGAAGGATGAGGAAGAGAGGGAGGAAATGTCAGCTCCAGCACAGCCGAGACCAAGCACTCTAGAGGAAGAAGAAGAGGAGGAGGAGGAGGAGGAGGAGAAGGAGGTAGAGGAGCATCACAGTCTGCCTGTCACTGATGGGCCCGCCGCCGTCCGCACCATCACCAGCACCGCCGCCGCTCAGGGAACACACAGCGAGGACCACAGAGCCAGTCCCCTACAGGACTATAATTCCCACAGGGCCAGTCCCCCAGAAAACTACAGCTCCCACAGAGCCAGCCCGCTCCACAAATATGACTCCCACAGACTTCCTCTGAACTACAAGTCCAGCCCTCCCCTCAGCTTCAGGACCAGTCCTCTGGAGGATTTCTACCCCAACATCCGAGGAGAGAACTTCAAACTCCACAAAGCCTCGTCTTCCACCTCCCCCGACATCATCGAGGTCAGGTCGGACCGCTCTGAGGAGAAGGACTACGAGGATGTGGACGGGGACGATGAACGGGACGATGAGGACAGCATGTCGCAGCGCTCCACGGTGACAGACGAGTCGGAGATGTTCGACATCACAAGGGGGAACCTGGGCCTGCTGGAGCAAGCCATCGCTCTGAAGGCAGAGCAGGTGAAGCCAGCAGGACACCGGGAGCTGCTGTGTGCCCCCGACCTCCACCACCCAAGATACTTCACCATGGACGACAGGTCCAAACACCTGGACGTCCTGCGCAAGAGCTACTTCAGCAAAGGTAGGACAGAGTGCAGAACAGCTTGTTCTGACTCCTGAGCTACATCCTGTCTGCTTTGTTTGTTTGTTTATTTAAAGGTACAGTGACATCATAGAGGTGCTTTATGCAGAGGTATTACCTGATTGTTGAGTTCAAGGACACACCAACATCTCTCGCTTCATCTCCTGGTAGAATCGATCTCTTTCTCTTCAAGCCTGAAAACACATTTAAGTTTGATTTTTACCTGTTCAGGTGACGGTTTGTACGCTCTGTAGGCAGGTTTAAAGGTTTCCAACATTCAGATGATGATCCTGCAGAAAAAAAAAAGATGTTCTGATAAAGGGACAGGGGTCAAACAAACAAACAAACAAACAAACATGATGATCAGGAGAGCTGAGTCACACTGCTCTGATTGGATCCTCCTGCTTTTATTGTGGTGATTTTGGCGAAGAGAAAGTGCTCAGAGAGAGAGGAGAGGAAGGAGAGAGAGCACAGGTTGTTCCTCAGTCGGCTGACTATTTGTTTACACGCCGTGTGTCTCACAGCTGGCACACAGTCCGCCTGTCACATTCTTCAGTACAGTGGCCATGTGATCACGGCGCTGCCCCCCCCTTTGGTGATGCTCCTGTTCAACTCAGAGCTAATTAGGAGTTGCATGTCTCGTTAACATTCAATTTGAAGGCCAACAGAGCATCACACTGTCCTCTTCCTCCTTCTTCTCTTCCTCGCTCTTCTCCCTCTCCCTCTTCCTCCTCCTGTCTCTTCTTCTCTTCATTCTTGCCCCTCCTCCTCCTCATTCTCTCTCCTCCTCCTTCTTTTCCCTTTTTTCCTCTTTCTCCTCCTTCTCTTCCTCCTCTTCATTCTTTCTTCTCCTCCTTCTTTTCTCCTCCTTCTCCTCTTCCTCCTCCCTCTAATCCTCATCTCCCTCCTCCTGCTCTCTTTCCTCCTCCTCTTCCTCCTTCTTGGTCTATGACTCCTCTTTGGTTTCAGGTGTTTTTCTCTGAAGTCCAAATAAGATTTTCTAAATTTGTGTATCAGGAGGAACCTTCAGAAGACACGGGTCGACCCTGCTCAGGTTATGAGGCTGTAAAATTTTCTACATGTGAAATGATATTCACTCCCTTTTACAGAAACATCGAGTTCAGATGAAGTCAGTGAACAGACCACCTCTGGTCTCCACAGCAGACCGTAGCAGCAGATCCAGATGGTGTTTCTTTTCCACGTTTGTCTGAAATATGTCTGGATTTCACGCTCAGCCGAGCGCAGCGTCTGATGGCGTTAACTACTCGCTTTTGTCCTCCTTATTCATCCCACCTTTCCTCTTTCCTCTTATCTCTCCTCCTCTTCCTCAAACAGAGAGCAGCAGGCCAGAGAAGAGGGAGATCAAGTGTCCCACCCCGGGGTGTGACGGGACAGGTCACGTGACCGGTCTTTACCCCCACCACCGCAGCCTGTCAGGCTGTCCGCACAAGGACAGGATCCCCCCTGAGAGTGAGTCCCATCCTGCTGCTCACCACCAGAGAGGAGAGAGACACAGACAGACAGACAGACAGATGTGGTTTTAAATTCAGCACTATAGTAAATAAGTTAGTTGATATACAGAATAAACTTTAAACTGAGTCAGTGGTTTGTATTATTTATGCTGAACGTGTATCATTAGATTGACAAGTCTTAATAAATGTCCTATTTTAAGGTGGTACATGCTAAATCCGAGACCTGACTATGATGGTAGAAAAATCTGCTGATGAGTTCAGAAAAATTACTAAATCAAGATTTTTTTCAAGTAAGGATTATTTATTAATTCAGGGAACTCATACACTGCACTTTTTTTCTCAACTAACTCATGACGAGCAATCCAGGTCTTCTTCATTTAACCAGGAAAAAAAAGAAAAAAGAGTTAAATTTGTTTCAGCAGTTTTCTGCCCAAGACAGATCAGTAAACAGGCTTCCTTAAAGACAAGAGCAGCCACGTGTATAAATATAATACCACTTATATGTCTTTTGTACTATAAGGTGCACCAAGAAAGAAATGAAATATCAAACGCACTACAAAAATGTAAACCTTTGTGGGTATTTTATCTTTTGTCGAAGAGAAAAAGTCTAAACAGTTTAATTTCAGCCACATTTAGCTCAGAAAAAATGTCTCACTTCATGATATTACAAACCAAAAAAAGACCTGAATCTCTCCTAATGAGTTAAAAATGTTTTCCATTGGATTCAGGAAAATTGTTCCTGCAGAGCTTTGAAATGAGAAATTCCATCTGCAGTTTTTTTTTACTCCTTACAATCAAATCATGTCTTTCTTTGACAAAATAAAATGTGAACTCCTGAATTTCAGACTGTTGATAATAGTCATTTAGTCATTTACAGAAAACGGTATCTGAATCGACTGTATCTCCTCCTCAGTTCTGGCCATGCATGAAAACGTGCTGAAGTGTCCGACTCCAGGCTGCACCGGCCAGGGCCATGTCAACAGCAACCGCAACACACATCGCAGGTACTCACACACACACTCGCACACACATCAAACGGAGTGTTTTGAAGTGTATTTGTGTGTCACAGTGTTTTTTTCTGCAGATCAGAGTGTTGTGCACAGAGGTTTTATATTTGCAAACTTGTATATTCATGTATGCAGGACAGCGAATGTGTCAGAGCACATCAGCATGAGGCAGATTTACACGGTCAGCAACACGCTCTCCTTTTCATATTCATCTTTTCTCTCTGCAGCCTCTCTGGATGCCCCATCGCTGCTGCAGAGAAACTGTCCAAGAGCCACGACAAGCAGCTCCTGTCTCAGCCGGGCGGCGAACTCCTCAAAGGAAGCCCCAACGACAGAGTGCTCAGGTGGGTCCGCCGCACAAAAGGGCATAAATTACAGATTTGGAACAAAGTTTCAAATTCATCATTAGTAGGGGAGACCGGGGGCAATTGTAACACTCAGTATCTCCATGAAGAAACAAGTTATAGCTCTGACACTGACTCTGCACATGCTCAGTAGGATTCTCCTCCTGCCTGTTTATAAACAGGTCACCTCACCACAGCAGGAGTTTTAAACAAAGAAGTGATTTTTAGGTGTAAAAGTTATTTTTTCTGCTTCTTCATAAGATAAGATGAGTGAAATCTTTTGACAATTGGTAAAAAAAAAAAAAAAAAACATGATTTATTCCACTTATTTTCTTTGCTACTATAAGTTGTAGAGGTTTTCTTATGAGTGAAATGCTAAAAAAATTGTGCAGAGGAGGTCAGCAGCCGTAGATGTCTTATGAGGATGATGAAAAGGCCTCCCGATGAGGAGATACAGGAGATAAAATAAGTAGTTATGCAGATCAGTGAAAAAGAACAACAAAGTTATTTGTGTACAAGGAAAGAGTTAGCGTTGAATAGGTAAAGCTTTCAAATGCTTGTAGCCAACTCGTAACTAATACGAAACCAGTTGAAACATAGTCATACTAATAAGATTTAGTTTACATGCCTCTTGCATAAAATGATGAAAAGTGTATTTCGAGTGGTCTTTGCGTTATGAAGTAAAATATGAAAAAATGTTATACTTGTCCCCGGTCTCCCCTACTGTAAAAGAGATAACTCAGAGTTTTTTTCAAAAAGAAGATAAAACATTATTTTCTCCTTAACTCAGTAGGAAGACAGAAAAGAAATGAAGTTAAAGGTCATACTGCTCAATGAGAAAGCTGCGATAGTAATACTTCATACTCATGTGGGTTTACGATTTAAAGGCCAGTAAGTGACACTGAATCATCAAAGTGGAAGTTTCCGAGCTGCAGGATTTTCTTTTCCGGTGTTAATTGATGATCAGCATCAGACTGGAATCATAGAAAATGTGGTCACACCGTTATGAAGGGAACAGCACAGTGGATTCAGAGGGTGTAAATCCTGTCATGAGTACACTCTTTAACACATCCTCCTTCATTACATAGAGATTTGACTGTCACTGATGCACAGACAAGCTTTCTTCAATTCATAAATCATGAGGAGAAAGTAAAACATTCAGCTAAAAACAGAGACTTAACAGATTTAAAACAAACTAAAGGATGATAAGTCTTACGTTGAAGATCATTCATAACATTTAAATAATTTACCTTTAAAATAAACAAATGAGAACGGTGTATTTATATATTTTTTGATTCATGGTGTCCGCTGGTTAACAGCTGCTTCGCTGGTTGACTCTGATCCACATGGAGACTCTTGTCATCACCCCACCCCCCGAGAGGTAAAGCTGGCCTCTGATTGGCTCTGTATAACCAGCGCTCAGGGTGGCAGACTGATCATTTCTGTGGCTGAGACATTTCCTCGGCGTGTCAGCGGCGTGATCAGGGACAGAGGAATGATAATGAACACACACCAGACGTTGCTATTCTGCCCGGTCCACGCTCCTCTTCCTCGTTGGTATTTTAATTAATAATGCAGCCGATAAGCTAATTATGGGAGTTGTAGGGGCGTTGTGAGGGGGGAGAGGAAAAATAATTGCTTTCCTTGAGGAGAAGCTCATCAGTGGTCAGACAAAGCAAGGAGGATTAAAACATAATAAGGCCGGCTTTGTTGTTCTCTCAGATTGTTATTAAAATGAGCTGGGCTGGAGGATTCCTCACGCAGGACGAGTTCAGGAAGAAACAGAAAGGAGAAAAATCCTCTCTGATCACAGGAGGAGAGTTTAGACTGCCGTTAGATTCCTGATCCAGATGTGAGCGGAGATCTGGAGTGAGGTCAGCGTGTCAGAGGGGTTAGGGTACTTTAAAGTATCTCTGAAGAGTTATTAAACTGATTTTTCTCCTGCTGATGTTTTAGATATATGATATAATATGAACACAAACTCTGTTCAGTCAGCACTACATGAGCAATTCTGCAGAAAAAAGCCATGCCAGTACCCATATGTCATGATTTTCAGCAGAAGTACTTTGATGAGTCTTTTACAGTATCCCTCTGTAATAATGTCAGTTTTATTTGCAGCGCACTTCTCCAGATCCACTTTACAAAGTCTTTTACATGGCAGCAAAATAAGACAGACAAGTTTAAATTCATCATTTCCAAATAGACCTATGAGTTAAGTGCATAAAACTTAAACTTTATAGAAAGGGAGCATAAATCAGGACACTTTAACAGAGAGTTCAGATTCAATAAAATCAGGAGAATCTCTCTGATAAGAACATGTTTTTAAAAGTGACTCAACACAGCAAGCAACCTCTCCTTTTTTTTTTGCAGGAAGAGAAGGTGAAATGTCAGATGTCCTCTTATATGTGAGCATGATCAGAAGCTAAAAGCCTGTTAGGGACAGTTTACAGCTTTAAAAAGGAAACAAAGACAGTCTGTATGTGTTGAGGTTTCCTTACGGTCCAGCCTTCATGTAGTTAAAGTGACAGCAGTGAGACTGCAGGTCGCCTCCTAAAGCTGTAAATGAGCATGTCTTTTTTTTTTCCTGGTATCAGCCTCAGTGAGGACAGAGGAGGACCCCTCTTACCTCCTTCCTGCCTCCTTCCTCCCTCCCTTCCTCCCTCCTCCCTCCTTCCTCCACTCCTGCCCCTCGGTCTATCAGTGGATTTATGCCAACAGGTCTGACAAAAGCTCGGGCTCTCCAGGAAAACGAGAGGGCTTAAAGCTCATAAATTCCATGCTGTACAACATGCAAATGTGCCCTCTGCTGATAAGAGAGCTTTTAATCCTGCTGCTCTCCTGCTAAGTACACCGCTGCCCCTATCTCTGCTCTCTCTGTGTCACTCCACCGCCCTCTCTCTCCTCTCTATTTGTTTTTGTGATGATTGTGTGACTCTTTATTGCACCAATCCTCCTTTATATCCCCTCTCTCTCCAGCTCTATTCTGCTTAATTTCTTCCTAATCCTCCCACCCTGACATCCTCTCTCCCTCCTCCTCAACAGGCCCATGTGTTTCGTGAAGCAGCTGGAGGTTCCTCCGTTCGGCAGCTACAGGCCCAACATGGCCCCCACCACGCCCCGCGCCAACCTGGCCAAGGAGCTGGAGAAGTACTCCAAGGTGTCCTTCGATTATGCAAGCTTCGATGCCCAAGTGTTCGGGAAGCGCACGCTTGCTCCAAAGATGCCCACCAGCGAAACCTCACCCAAAGCCTTCAAAAGTGAGACTGCATGTCTGCGTTCATCCTTCTGTCAGGCAGAGAAAAGAGAGCAGGACCCAAAAGAGGCAGAAAAATTACTATCAATTTAAAGAAATCAACCATCCTGTTTTTATCCCTGTATCTTTATCTAAATCTGAACGTCCATCCTCAAACAAAGACCAGTTTTCAGCCTGCTGCCTGCCCCCTTATAATGACCAGGATCATTAACTTTATGAGTAAATAAAGGCCAGCTTTCAATTATTGGACCACAAAAGATTTGGTACAATCATCCTTCCCTTCCCCTATCATTCTGTCCAGTCTTTCCCATTCTGTCCTTTCAAAATAAAAGCTGAAAAGTCCAGACAATAACAGTTAAAGTCTGTAATGAATTGATCTAACTTTGACTTTGTCTCCCTTTTGCAGCTAAACCCTCTTTCCCTAAGTCGTCATCGCCCAGCCTCAGTCTCCACGGTTATGGGAAGAGCTCCTCATTGGCCTACGATTACTCCCATGATGCTGAGGCGGCTCACATGGCCGCCACCGCCATCCTGAACCTGTCAACACGCTGCTGGGAGAAACCCGAGAACCTCAGCACCAAACCACACAGCAAGGTACACGACCGCTTCATTAGAGGGGGTTAATCACTGTGTTTTAACGAGAGTTAAACAAGGACCTCAGCCAGCGGGGGAAGATAGTCAGAGGCCCCGTCCCTGCCCTTTTATGTCCTCTTCTCTCCTTTTTTTTCACCCATTAACCCTTAACCCTTTCTTCCTTTCCTTCTTCCTTTTCTTTTCCATCTTACTACCTCCACAGTTCTTTTTCTCTCGTCTCCTACTCACTACTCTCCATATTCCTTCACTGTTCTTCTTCCCTGATTGCACCTTTTCTCCTTTTTTCTCCTCTCCACCTCCTCACCTCTCCCTCCTCCCTCTCCCCTCCTCCCCCTCCTCCCTGCATGAATTTATCATCAGGAGACTTTGGCTTGAAGCAACAGGATGGTGTTGAGATGCAGTTGCATCACCTCTGCCGTCCTCTCTCCTCCTTTCATCCCTCCATCCCACACACTTTTCATGTTGTTATTGAATTTGGCTGACTGCCCGTTCCCTGGATTACTTTTCCACCAGGTAGCCTTTTTTCATTATCTGCCGGACGGATCTCCCACTCTCTTCCTCCGCCCCCGCCACTCTTTCTTTCATTTTCTTTTCACATCTCTTTCTGCTCTCTGTTATCTCCCTTTCTGCCTCCCCCTCTACGCCTCCCCCTCTCTCCCCTCTCTGTGCACAGGAGGTGTAATTGGAGCTCCACTTTCCCCCATATTGTGATTTTTAAAAGCCCTTTTGCCTCACAGAGGAGAGAAAGTGACTGCTTCATCATTTTTCGATTTCCTGACGAGGTTTCAGAGAGATAAAAAGTGAAGATTAATGTGTGAGCGAGGGAGGCGATACTGCGCCAGGCGCTGATCCAAGAGCAGGCCGAGCTCAGCTGTAACACAGAGCTCATAAAGCAGAGCTGATCTGGAGTCAGTATTAACTCCAGGGCTGAAACATTAACTGAGAGCTCTTTAACTGGAGCTGATCTGGAGTCAGAGCTAACTGCAGCACTGACACATTACACTGAGAGCTCTTGAACCGGAGCTGGTCTGAGATCTGCTCTGCTCTCTCTCTCCCTCTTCTGACTGTGATTTTCTGGCTCTTGACCAGCTCGTGTTGTTAGATGACGACTGAAAAACGCGGCTCGTCTCTGCGCTCAGCGTCTGTTCAGCTGCCAGGACCAGAACAGAGCGCAGAGATGAAGCTCGGCGGTGCAGCTGCTGGCAGAGAATCAGCAGAATACATTAGATATCATTACAGCCGAGGAGATGAATCTGCCGGATCAGAAAGTACGACTGTATAAAGATGGTTACAAACAGGTGGAGGTGGATGGATCAATGATTTCACTTCACAGTCATGATTTACTTTAATCTAAAATCTGACTGAAGTATATCCTCTGTTTACTGAAAAGGGTTGGAAGAAAATTAAAGGGGACAGAAACCTTTCATTTCAACTCATTTCATGAGGGTTCATTTATGCTCTTATGTGTCATATGTTGATTTTTTTTTTACACTAAACTATTAAACAGTTAAACAGCTCTCTGTATGTGTGGAACAGAGCACCAAACTCTTGTGTTAAAATATTGAGCAAATGTGGTGGCTCTCAGGGGGGCTGCAGTTCCCTTAGTGTCCACTAGAGGCTGTCTTCTACAGTGAGGCAGTCTCCATAGAGCACCATGTTAAAATGTCTAACTTCACAGCAGAAATAAACATATTTGCAGCCTGAAACAAACAGAGAAACTGGTCACTTCAAGCATAAAGGAGGTGACTAAAGGGTATAAGGTTGAAAACTTGAAAAGCAGTCTGTCAGTACGCTCTCATCCAGGCTTCTTAATGTTTGCATTTTGAGATACAAAATTGTGATCAGTGGAGATATAATGGAGACAAACCTATCATAAATTATGTGCGGCGAGTTATAAAAGCCAAACAGACGTACATTTGGTCCCCGCTCTTTTCATTAAAACTTGTGTAACTCTGTGTGTCTCCTTTGTGTGTCTGCAGGAGATGGACATCGAGGTGGACGAGAACGGCACTCTGGACCTGAGCATGAAGAAGCCCATTAAACATGAGGGCAGCCTGTCTGGCACCAGCCCCGGGGTCCGCTCCCCAGACCCTTCCTCCTCCTCCTCCTCCCTCCATCACGGCAGCGGTATGACATCACCGAACCTGCTCACCTACAAGCAAGAGGAGTGGGAGGGGCCTCTGGATTACACCAAACCCAACCGCCAGAGGGAGGAGGAAATGGAGGAGGTCAGTGTGATTAGAGAGCGAGCTTTAAGTGCGCAGCGGCGTTTCCTGTGGAGCTCATCAGAGGAAGAGTTGCAACATAAATAACAACAGAGCAGAATCGCCCTGAGCTCTTTTTCTTGTTTACATCACTTTGTCTTCCTCTCATCCCCTCGCCGTCTTTCCTGTCCCCTCTTCCTCTTTCTATTATTCATTTATTTCTCTGAAACTCCACTTTCTGTACAGTTAAAACACCGCTCTGTGCAACAGAGGTGGTGTGTCAGGTATATTGCACCATCCTGACTTTGGCATATGCAAATTTTTTGCTCCTTTGAACTTTTTCAAAAGAAATATAAAAAGGGCTTTGAGTTTAAATTTTTTATGAGGACACTCTGCATCACTTGTCTACAAAAGAATAAAAAAGGATCCGAGCAGAGACGAGCGTGCACACCGTGCTCTGCAAAGTTTCTCTGCTTGTACACAAACGTGCAAACTACCTGAAGAGAGACATCACTCAGAAATAAGGAGAAAATCCCAGCAGAGGAGCATTAGCTCAGTTTCACGCTCACCCAACACGTATTCAGTGTTACAGAAAGTTTGTAGGTAATGACACCTGATGAGGCCTTCAGGGTGGAGATAATAAGACTGATGAACTTGCTGTAATATGCACAGAAGCACCCTCCTCCAAATGAACACAGGTTTTAATTTTGGTCACTTCTCAGATGGAGCACACGGGCCACTCGTACGTTTCATCTGACCCTGAGGACTGTGACATGATGCAGGACTGTCTGGAAGACAGGAAGTACCCTGGAGAGGTCACCACCCCGAGCTTTAAAGTCAAATTTCAGCCAAAGGACACCAAGAAAGAGCTGCTATCGTAAGTAATGGGGGGAAGAGCTAATGCCTAGCAGTAAGAAAGCTAACATGCTAATGTGGAGCACGCTCACTGTGTTGTTGATGCATTTCACAGCCTGCCTGTATGAGCAGGTGACAAACAGAGATCCTGAATATTTGTCAATGAAATTCAGGATATTAGATTTTTTTTTTTCATGATGTATATAAAATTATTTGTGTTATTTATGCCAAGAACCCTAACCTTAATAAAAGCAAATATTCTGAACTTTAACATCATAACAGATTTAAATGTCTGTAGTTTACTGTGAACCCAGTTCCTGTGGTTCTAGCACAGCTGAAAACTACAAACATGGAGGTTGGATGAACTTCACTCTCATTTCTCCCTTTGTTAAACATCTGTGTCTGTTTCCTCCTCTCAGGTGTCCCACACCTGGCTGTGATGGCAGCGGTCACATCACTGGAAACTACGCCTCTCATCGCAGGTATGCACCATTTGAAAGCTGTTTGCTTTGCTCCTGTATGAAATGTGAGCTCTGCTGAGACTGAGGAGCCCAAAGCGGACGAACCTCGACTAATTCAAATATTTCATTTGATCCTGACGGGCCAGAGGCAATAATGTAGCTGGAGCCGGGAAGCAGAGCCGGTCATTGACTTTGATATGCATCAGTAATTTACTTTCTGCCGTCTGTCCTCTTCCTCCTAAATGACCTTGGTATGCCTCGCATTCTTGATTTCCCTTCACTCACTCTTTCTCTTCTCTCCTTCCACTCGCTCTCCTCCTCCTCCTCCTACTCCTCCTCTGCCCGTCCTTCGCTCCTCCTCTCAGTCTGTCTGGGTGTCCTCTCGCTGATAAGAGCCTTCGGTCCCTCATGGCGGCCCACACCCCTGAACTCAAGTATGTCTGCTCTCTACACCTGCACTGCTTTTAACTGAGTGTCCACTTTACTGCACTGCTGCTGACACTTGAACACACCACATTAACCTGCTAACACCTGAACACACCACTACTATGCATCAGACACCTGAACACACCACACAAATCTGCAGACACCTAAACACACCACATTGACCTGCTGAAGACCCCTGAACACACCATATTAGCCTAATAAGGACACCTGAACACACCACATTTACCTGCTGACACCTGAACACACCACCCCACTGTGCTGCTGTTCACTCTTCTTTTGTGGCTGCTGCACTTTACACTGTCTTTCTGCTTTCTTTAATCCCTTTTATTTCCTTTAATCAGCTGGTGTTTTTTGCTGATAAATCTGAATGTCTGTTTTTTTAAGTAGAAAACAAGATTTATGTTAAACTCCAGAGACAAGATGTGTTTTTGAAAGAGTCTGTATGAATGTTCATCCATCTCTGCAGTTAAATATCATCACCATAAAACATTTTTGACCCTAGGGCAGTGGTTCTCAAGTTCAGTCCTCGAGGCCCACTGTCCTGCATGTTTTGGATGTTTCCCTGCTCCAACACACCTGATTCAAATGATCAGCTCGTTATCAAGCTCTGTAATGGCTTGATAACGAGCTGATTATTTAAATCAGGTGTGTTGGAGCAGGGAAACATCCAAAACATGAGGACTGGATTGAGAACCACTGCCCTAGTGTCACATTAGTGTTATTTTTTTGTTCGTTTGTTTTTCAAATATATATTTAGATTTATACACAAATTGTGCAGAGGCACACTGGATGTATTTAGTTGTGAAATGTAAAAGCCTAATGTTAAATGTCAATATTTTTTCAAAATCTTGATTATAGTATCCCTATGTTTAATGTAAATGTTAAATTTGATTGTTCAGTGTTTGAACTAAAAGTCTAAAATTAAACTAGATTCTAAAATGTAATGCAGACAATTAAATCTCAACATACAAAGTTAAATATGTTGTGAAAAATTGTGATTTTAAATGTGTAATCTAAATATAAAGTTTAAATGTTAAATGTTTAATTCAGATATTACATCTCTAGCTAAATCTTTATGTTTAATTTAAAAAAAAATCTATTTAATTCTGAAATGTTAAATCTAAATTGTTAAATATTTATTAAGTTGTTATGTGTAAATTTAGGTGGAGGATTAACTGTTGAATGTTAAAAGTAATAAATGTAAAATCACTTTTTAAAATATATACACACCAAAACACACATTTAAAGACACAAAACACATGTTTATAGGCACAAAACCCAAATATGAAGACACACAAAAACACATTTATAGACATACAAAAACACTATAATAGATACAAACACACATTTATAGACACACAAAAACACACATTTATAGACACAAAACCTACATTTTTACAAACACAAACGCACACATTTATTGGTACAGTAACACAGTTATAGGGACAAACACACACAGTTACAGACACACAAAAACAGACATTTATAGACACGCAAAAACACTCTGGGGTCTGCTCCAGTTTGACCTGAAGTTTCCTCCTCTTCTCTCCCAGATGTCCGACTCCAGGCTGTGACGGCTCAGGTCACATCACAGGAAACTACTCCTCGCACAGAAGGTAACACACACTCCTGAAAACACACACAAACACTCACACACACACACACAGTGAGTCAGAGAGGCCTAGCGACAGTTCATGCTAGAGTAAGAAAGGGATCACATACACACCTTTACCTTCTCCTGTTTCTGGCCATATCAGGCGTTTTGAGTTGTGATTTGGTGAAATTATTCCTACTTTCATTGTTCTACTCTCCCTTTATGAAGCTTCACCAGACCTCTTTTCAACCCTATGTTATCAACTCCATACTTTCTGTTTTCAGTCTCTCTGGGTGCCCGCGTGCCAAGAAAAGTGGAATTAAAACTCCTACCAAGGACAACCAGGAGGACTCGGAGCTTTTAAAGTTCGTACCGCTCAGAAAGCCATAATGTCTGCTTTTAGCAAGACTGACGGTAAAAGTAAAATGCAATAAAAGAGAGAAAGAGAGAGAGAGAGAGAGGGAGTCACTGTGAATCATGCACAGGTAGAGAGCTGCGCCCGTAATTGAATCAAACAATCAGGTTTCTGCTGATGGGAAAATACACTTACTGCAGATATACTGTAGTTTATATAGAGTATGGTAGAGCAAAAACATGATGCATCTGCACACAAACAGTTAATTTAGCTGCATGTTGGTGACAGCATGTGTTAGCTCTATCATCAGTCTAAATATTCACTGCTTTGTACAGATGTAAGAACATGAATTTAGCCAAATAGAGAAAGTTTATAACCTTATCTTAATGCTAATATTCTCAACTTTCCCTACTCTTCATATTGACCTCTGTAATTCTTCTCGTCTAACCCTTGTGCTCTCTCGCTCTCTTCTTTTCTTCTCCCCTGCCTTCTTCATCTCTTCTCCTCCTCTTCTTGCTCTCTTCTACTCTCAGCAGATGTCCGGTGCCGGGCTGTGACAGTCTGGGTCACATCAGTGGGAAGTACGCCACGCACCGCAGCGCCTATGGCTGCCCGCTGGCGGCCCGCAGACAGAAGGAGGGCCTTCTGAACGGGACCCCCTTCAACTGGAAAGCCTTCAAGACAGAGGGACCCACATGCCCCACCCCCGGCTGTGACGGCTCTGGACACGCCAACGGGAGCTTCCTCACACACCGCAGGTATCTGCAGTTTTAGCTTTATCTGGCTAAGAGCAGCCCGTTTACATAAACACAAAGTTTGGACTCAGGGCGGCGAGTCAGTTAGCTTAACTTCCAGGCTAACCTCAATGCACGTATCTGAGAATGACCTTGATATTTTCCTCTCTCTCCTCTGAAAATATTTAAAAACTTGCAACTTGTCTTCCTGCTTCTTAAATCTGCCAAATTTCAGCAGTTGAGTCCCCCTGCATCGCCATCATGTTAATCATACATTTATACATAAATGTGTCTGTATGTGAGCTCTGTGTGTGTTGGTGTCTCCAGCCTCTCAGGATGCCCCCGAGCTTTGTACGCCAAGAAGAAAGCCAAGTTCCCTTCAGAGGACTACCTGAGCACCAAGTTCAGAGCCAGTGACGGTGAGACCTGACGGACACTAAATATATAAACTAATTTCTGTGTTTCTGTGTTCTATCTCTACCGGAGTGTAGGTGTCACCGTTTAAAGACAGTAGGATCAGAGTGTTTGTTCAAAACACAACTTTAGGATGAGATTTATCACTTTGGTCACAGGGGGCGCCAAAATCAACACAGACTGAAAGTTCAAAAAACGCAGAGAAAAATGACTTTAAAACAAAAAAAGGTTAATGTGAGACAGAAGCCATGTACACAGCTAGGATTAAGATTATGAATAAATAATTGAAATCAACATAATATTTGTTATTATTTCAGAATTTATGAAAACACACAGGAGTGACAGAAAGGAGACTCAGAGCTGAAAGTCTGTTCACATGTGAGACATGCGGCAGACAAGCAGTGAGCAAGACTTTTAGCAGTTCAGCATTCAGCAACATCTGTTTCGACATACAACTCAAATACTTTGTAAACCAAATAAAACAAACACATATTTATATTAAGGAAAAAGAAAATGAAACTGATGGCAATGTTCTCATATTTGACTGGATTATTTTGTTCTAGTTCTGGACAATGACGAGGACATCAAGCAGCTCAACAAAGAGATCAACGACCTGAACGAGTCCAACAACGAGATGGAGGCTGATATGGTCAACCTGCAGACACAGGTGTGTTTCACTAGAGCCAAATAATACCAGAGAGACGCTTAAATATGTTTATCTGTGGGTGAAAAATACCTGAAAGACATTTAAATACATGGTAGGACCTTCAAACTACAAAGACACCTTGTAAAAACCATTCTGCACAGTTTTTCAACCTTTGACAGAAGATATAAGTCCACCTTTTTCTTACCTTTCAGAGAACTGATGCATAAACAATAAAACACGTTTCAGGGGTTTAAGAACTCAATATGTGTTTCTTTTACTTTCACCTTTGACCCTATTTCTTCAAACCAATGTGTCCTCACAGTTTGTGAAAAGAAGAACATACAGGACAAACTAGTTTTCTTCATGACTGTTATAAAGTGATCAGGGTCAATACTGATGAATGCTGTTATTAATCGGTGCTCAGTCTGCATGCACACAGAATCCTTCTGAGGTGGTTTATAGAATGGACTAATTACATGTTTTCACCACCTACTGGGCTGACAAGCTTATGTGAGCAAACTGTGACAACAAATGAAAGTCCATCTCTTCAGGTCTGACCTTTGTCCTTGTCTCTGTGCCGCAGATTTCATCCATGGAGAAGAACCTGAAGAGCATCGAACACGAGAACAAGATGATCGAGGAGCAGAACGAGGCTCTGTTCATGGAGCTGTCGGGTCTGAGCCGCGCCCTTATCCGCAGCCTGGCCAACATCCGCCTGCCGCACATGGTGAGTCTGAGTGCGCGCATAAACACACACACATACACACGTGCACACACCTCTGATTGATTTCATGCATGTGTTTGGAGGTGAACCCGCCCAGCACACTGCCTGTCATGTCCCCGCTCATCTCAGCTCTGATTGGTTGTCGTTTGTTCTCAGCAGGAGCCAATCACAGAGCAGAACTTCGACCGCTATGTGAGCACGCTGACCGACATGTACACCAACAAGGACTGCTTCCAGAGCCCAGAGAACAAGGCTCTGCTGGAGAGCATCAACAAGGCTGTGAAGGGCATCAAAGTCTGACGCTCCTCACACACACATACACACACACACGCACACACACATACATACACACACATATGAACACACACACACACACGCTGGGAGAAAACGCACACTGTCCTGAAGCACCGAAGCGGCGGGGAGGAGGAGAGATGTTGAAATACTCGAGGATTTAATGAAATATGAGTCAAAAACAAAAAAGGGAATTCAGGTTTTTTAAATAAACGGCAACTTTAAAGAAATCATCCCAGGGAGCACTCTGTGAGAGGAAGAGGACCAAAACCCAGACCAGGCTGCAGCTGGACTAGGACGAGGACAAGG
Source organism: Xyrichtys novacula (assembly GCA_962446985.1). Lineage (NCBI taxonomy): Eukaryota > Metazoa > Chordata > Actinopteri > Labriformes > Labridae > Xyrichtys > Xyrichtys novacula. The sequence goes on along the minus strand of OY660867.1, from coordinate 20,263,108 downwards.
ACGAGGATCCGGATCCTGCAGGAAGAAGAAAAAGAAAAACAAGAACTCTGTTTGTTTACCTGTCGTCTCTTCGTGTCCTGATTCGTCTGTGCAGAAACCTGCAGGAGCATCTTCACCCAGCCTGATGAAGAGGAGGACGCAGATGAAGACTGTCCTGCAGCAAAGAAGCCCTCTGTTTCACACACACATTCACACACACACAGGCCTAAACCTGAGCGTGTGCTGGCTCCTGCAGCACAGACGTCAGTGTGCAGAGACAGATCCAGGATCAGTGTTTGCTGATGGAGAGAAGCTCCTGTTTCTCTGTTTGAGCTGAAATGATGATAGTGGTAGTGTGCACACATTTCAGACCCACTTAGTCATATCAATAGTATTTATCACCATAGGAATTGCACTTCATTTCAATGATAGTTTGTGCTATAATAATTATTGTTATATATGAATTATTTAAACTTGTGAACTTTAAATTATTGCCGTTTATGTTATTGAGGTTTATTTATTTGAAGCGATCTATTTATTATCTTTGTTTTGTAACACACAGAAAGAAAAAAAAGCATCTTTACTGATTCTCACGTCGCAGCGATCTGCAGACAACCATATTTGAAGAATCAAAGAGATTTTCTTTGAGTACTTTTTAAAAACCTTTTTAATTGCAGATGTTTTATAACTGAGAAAATCTTTTTGATAATATTACAAAAAAGTTATTTTTGGGTTGTTTTTCTCATTTCTCTTTGTTTTTTGTTTTTTTGTTACAGTCAGAATCCACTGAGGAAAAAAAAAGACAAATGTATTTATTATTTATTTAAAATGAAAGAAATGGACTGATATGGCTGTATATTTATTTTGTTATTTATGTGCGTGATGTGACGGTTGAGTCTGAGTAGTCCTAAACTCCACTGCTAATATTGAAATAAAGAAACAAAGTCCTTACAGATACTGTTTGATTGCTGAGGGAGCGAGTAGATGACGAACCAGCAGCTGATTGTAAAGACTAAAAAACGAGCCGACGACGACGGCGGCGGCGTTGTGCTGAGCGCCGCTCTTTATTCTGTGAGTTTGAGTTTGTCAGGTTACAGACGAAACATAGAGTTCAAAATGTTACCTCTCCCGAGCGCTTTGTAGCGGCCAGCTCTGGCTCACACACACATACAGACACACACACACACAGACACAGACACACAAAGAGCTGTGATCCAGTTGAGGCTCAGGCTGGATGTTCCACACACAGCCTCACACTCATCTGACCCTCCAGGATACTGTAGGATGGCCTCTTTTGACTAACTCCTATCAGAGAGAAACACACACACCCTTGTAGCCTTACTCTAGATTTTAATTTTTTGATGCACAAAGTGCCACTAAAAAGAAAAAGAGAAAAAAAGAGAGCTCACTTTCTTTCCTGATCCTTCTTCGCATTTCTGCAATGTACCAATGTCTGGTCCCGGAGCGACCAGGACGTCACAGAGTGCTGATTGTTTCAGATGCCTTTATTTCTCTGCCAAAATGGCCATTAGTACACGATATATACATTCTGTATAAATAGATTTTAAAGATACTATATATAAGAATATAAACATACATATATTTTTCCAGTGTAATTGTTGACTTGCTCTTCTTCTTCTTCTTCTTCTCTTGTATTACCTGATCAGAGCATTACAGGCTGTGCAGAAGAGACCTGAGGTATAAGGAAAGGAGGCAGTTACACCTTATTTAATATCACAAAGACCTGCTGAACTGTGGCTTTAAACACAACATTCAGTCAAGCTGAAGCCAAGTAGGCGCTGATGAAACAGTCCGAGTGTTTTCATGGTTTCCTTTACGTTCTCTTTTTTTTCTTTGTCTGTCTTTGATGCAGAAATGTCAGAAACATCTGCTGTTTGTTGTTCTACTTGATCTGAATCTAGCTGGTTGTCATGTGAGTTTATGTACAGAAAAAAGATGATGCCTCTGAGTAATGTTCTGCACACCAGCTGCGTTTCTACTGCAGGAACTTTCTCCAAGAACCAGGAACTTTTGGTGGGACATGGTGTGTTTATAGAGCAGGGATCTGGGTCAGAATAAAGTTCCATGGACTTTGTTTTTTTTATTACCCCTAGAGTGTCCGTGCTGAGTGACAATTGTTTTTACGAATACATTGACATTGGGGGCGGGGCCTGCAGTACTGCATGCATTCAGCCTTTAGATGCAAACAGTACAATTTGGCATGCTCCAAGGTTTTTGATGCAAATGCAGACAACATCATGAATCTTTTTGAGGTACTTGATGCAGAAGGGATCTGGGTCTAATGAAGTGAAGGGCTGTGCATTTGCACATTTTATGATGGTAAAATACTGCACGCATTTGGCCTTTAAATGCAAGCAGACTGTTTTGGCATGCTTTAAGAATCTGCAAACAAAATAATCAATCCTTTAAAAGCAGTTCCAAGTACTTTAGGTGACACTCATTGTGTTCATGCAGCAGAGATCTGCAAAGTTTCAGGCTTTATTTGACTTTCAGAGTTTCCCTGCAGGGTGGAGATATTTCCTATAGTGCTATTGGGGACGGGGCCTGCAGAACTGCATGCATTTAGCCTTTAAATGCAAGCAGACTAATGTGGTGGTCTTTGAAGGTCTTCAGTGCAAATGGAGACAACACCTTGAAAGGTGGTTCCTGGAATCAAAAGTTCCTTGTACTTTGGTGGAAACGCGGCTTTAGTGTGTGTGCAGTTTTTGTGTTGTTGCTGGTGAGGCCTGCTCGCTCTATGGTGTTCAAACCATCCAGTAGGAGGTGCTAGTGTAACCTGCCTCTGACCTGTTGCAGCTGCTGTGACGTGCAGTCTGACCCGTGTGTAACTCTGATGTCAAAGGCATGGTGTTCATGTGCTTTTAGCCAATGTAGAATGAAACTCCTTTGTGCACTTTCTGAATAACCGTTAAAATGCCAGCATTTGAGTCTCGACTTGTAAGAACCCCAATAGATCACGAGCAATAGCAAAAATTCACCCCCCTGAGGAGGGAGGGAGAGAGGGAGGCAGGGAGGGTCGGGGGGGTCGTCTCACCTGTTTGTTGCTTGATGCTGAATCGTGGTGGATAGAGACGTTTCTTTGATTCAGGGGGTTTTAAAAGTTCCTTTTCCAAACAAAAACCAAAAGAGATTGACAGAGAGCAGAGTTTGGTTCTCAGGTGACCGGGGTGGGGGGTTTGGGGGGTTTGGGGAGGGTTGGGGGCGGGGTCGGCTAAGGCTGGAGGCGCTGGCAGCGGCTGCGTGGAGGCCTCATGTGGAAAGAGATGAGTGTGTGGGAGGGAGGAAATTGATTTGCTGGGATACACAATCTCCCCCTCGCTCCAGGAGGAGGCGTTTGTTGCATAAATATGTGTCCATCACTCAAAGAGTGTCAGAGCTCCTCATGACTTTAGCCCCCCTCCTCATGTGTTGTGTAACCTTTCCTCAGGAAAGAGAGTTTGATGCATTTGGTTAACAAAGTACCATTTTCCTCCTCTGTTGAGATGCACGAGAAAACAACCCCAGAGTGTCAAGACTGTGAATATTCTCCTAACTTATTTGATATGGCATGACCCCTTTTAAACTGCTTGATGAAATTGTCTATTGAGGTATGTAAATGAATAACAGTGAGGCCATGAAAGCAGAGCGTTTCCACTAAATGTCAGCTGAGAGCAGAAGCAGCCTTCGGTTGTGTGTTCGCCCACGCTCTCTGTGTTTCTGATTTCCATAAAAGTCCTGAGTGATGGAGGATTATTCTTGCAATAAGACTCAAACTGGTCAGGGCCTCGTTTCCCTGAAGCGCCAGGACGAAACATGTTTAACTCTTTCAGGGAAGCCAGCCCAGACCAAAACCCAGCTCTGTTCTCAAACAGGAGGGGGGCACACTTTCAGCTCGGGGCCCGAGTTAGTTTCAGACTGTAGACTTTGTAGAAGAAGAGGACTCAGCCAGAGAGATGCCGAGAACTGTTTTCTAGGTTTAGAGTCTTTGGCCATCACAGTTTGAGCCGTTAAAGCCAGAGGGGATTGTGTCTTGATGAGGGGCTCAGTATCTTGGTTATAAACTCAAGCTCCTTCAGAGTCCGGTCTATAATCTACAGAGATTAAGACAGGAATCAAGATGCTCATTTAATGATAAACAGCTTTAAACAAAAGCTCTCCTCAGTTCCCAGGATGTTTAAAAAAAAAAAAAAAAAAAAAAAGGAATTACACCAAATGACACATTTTTTCATGTGTCTGTGATTATAACTTACAGTGCAAGGTATCTCCTGTCCAAATCCAACCGGTCTTTGAGTCTCTTTGACTCAGGTCAGACTGCTCCATCACTTTATAAGCTTCACCAGGACCAAGGATCAGGGTCATGAAAAAGAATTGAAAAAAGATGCAGTAAACTGTCAAAAATTTTGAGAAATGAACATTAAAAAACAATAAAATTTACCTGTAAATTTTTTTTTAATAAAGTTGTGGTACAACAACAAAAAAAGGAGGCCATAGTGAAGTTGCAATATCATAGAACAAAGTCCTGGTATTTTGGTTCCTGGGGTCAAAAGTCCCACCATTTTTTGATGGAAGTGTAGCTTTAGTAAGAAAATAAATTAGTATCATGAGTTTAAAAAACAGTTGTAATTTTTTTTGCAGAAGTAGTAATTTCAGGCCGGGGTTAATCTTTGTTGGCATGAATGCAGACAGGCTCCTGTTAACTCACCTGTCTTTATTACAGACTTTATTTCCTGTTTGAAACCCTGATTATTTTAGATGGCCCCCTAACCAGAGTGTAAAATCAGGACTTTTATCCCCGTAAACAAAGAACTTTACTGTGACAATATTACAGCAGTGCTCTGCCTTTTCACTCTGTCTAATACTATGACTTTAATCTGGGAATACTTGACTTGATTTTTTAAAACGTGTACTTTAAAAAACCTTGATTTTTACGTTCTTAATATGGTCCTGATTCTCCGTCATATTTTCCTGTCTTGTTTGTTTATGTGAATTTCACTCCGTTCTGATTGGTCGACAAAAGAAAAACCAAACATGCCAGACTCTCTGTCAGGAGGTCACAAAGTGTTTTTGATGGTCATTCACTGTGACCCACAACACCCGATAAATCCTTCGATTATCAGAGCGAACGGGTCCTGAAACACTAAATCGTCACTCTTTTTTCGTCTTGATTTAAAAACCAGTCGCCCCCTGCTGGCCTGTGATTAAATGCAGTATTGACCCCCTTCATTGGCTCTTCTTTTGGTGCACAGAGCTTAAGTCCTCTTCTTGTAGACTGTCTACAGTGCAGACAGAAATCTGAGGTAAACGTTCAGCTGAGCGGCACTTTTCATGGAACCAAATGACCCCCCCAGGCCCCGCCCCTTCCCTCACCCATGGCCCGCCCACTCTGCCCCCCTCCCTCCTTCCCTCCCCCTGCTGTAGTTAAAGCTGTGTGGTCTTATCATGTGTGCCTTTCTCACTCCACGCATTTCAAGATAGCGTATGTTTACACAAACCTGCAGACCTGCTTCAGACACTGTCCAGACTCCTGACCCGGATCTCTACTAATACTGTCACTGAGGGGGGAGGGGGGGTTATAGAAGGGTGTACGGGGGCGTGATGGGGGTGCTATGTACAGGGGGGTACGCTAAATGTGTCTTTTACATGCAGATATAGAGAGGTTATTCTGTGGGGAAGGAACTGAACACAGAAACTGTGATCTCATTCAGGTACTAACTGCTCGGACAGTTTCAGTGAAGATCTGAGGAGCTCCACCGTCTCATCCTAGATTATTATAATAATAATAATAATAATAATGATAATAATAATAATAATGCATCAGTGTGCAGGGCATTATTTTCAAACCAGTGGAAGTCTCTGTACATATTTGTATTAAGAAGAAACAGTGTTATTGATGTTGTATTGAAGTTGAAAATGGAAAAAAAAACTAAAAAAAAAAAAGTTTGTGACAAAGAAAAAACTCTCCACAGCCAAGGGTTGTCCTGCTAGCACATTTTTACAGAGATGAGCTATTTTTACTGCTGATTTTCTAGGCGTTGATATTGATATCCTTTTAAAAAACTTCCAAAATAACAAGCACTTCTTCCACAACCATAGATTGTAAGGTCCTTTTTGTTACTTTTGTAGACGTGGTGGTTCCTTTGCTACTGCAGCGTTTTGTAAAGTGGGACAGGCCTTGGCTGTGCATCCTCGGGGTCTCATGTTTGGCTGTTTTTTTAGTTCTGGTTTTTTCGGGGAGGTAAACACTGTAGATGGGCCGACTTTGTGACTGTGTGTTTGTGTACTTGTGTACATGTTCCCCTGTTCCTGTGTCAGTGTTAAACAGCAGAGAAGTGATGTCAGTTATCGTGGGGGTTTGAACCATTTTAAATGTTCTCTATGAAAAACACCAATAAAGATTCATAGACAAGAACGCCTCCGACACATCTGTGTGTGAGTGTGTGCATGTATGTGTGTTATCAACCACACTGAAATACACTGTGATTCTATGAACTTCACTGAAAAACTAATTAGACCTTCAACAACAAAACTGATGAAGTCTTTTTTTTCTGTTGAAGGCTGCTATTGCAATGAGGGCAGAAAAATGACAGTTAAAAGCTTGTCTTGTTCTGTAAATATTCAGTAAATGATGAACTTATACATTGAGAGATGGCTGAATAAGATTTTTGTCTTAAGAGGACTTCAGCATGTTCAGGTCAAGTTTAGGAAAAAAAAAACTGCTGTGAGTGAGTTTAAGCATCTGCCGAATGTTGTTTCTTGTTTAGGATGGAGTTGAATATTTTAAGTGTTGCACCAGCTGACGTAGATAAGGTAAAGCGTATGCATGTTAGGGTAGTTAGGGAGTCTAACTTATTTTGGTGCTGTATTAGCAAGTGACATAGCTGTCAAGAATCTTGTTTTGGCCAGGAAACTACCGTACTTTACCCCTCTTTCCATTTTACCCCTATAATATATAACAATTTTACTCTGCTCCTCCAAACTGATGTTGTTGCTAACTGTAACACGCAGAGAAATGAAAGTATGTGGTTGTTTGAGTTGAGTTGATTGTGTGATTGTTGGCTGTAAGAGAAAGCTGTATGTATGTATATATTGATGAGATATTATGTGTGAGGCAGTTATTGTCCATAGAAGAAGCTGTGTCAATTGAGTGTAGGGAAATGATTTGTAGGCAGTCAAAATGGTAGTATGTAGATTTTTTTTTTTATTAAGAAACAATGTTTAAATGTTTTCATCAAAATGTAAGGAAATAACTGACAATGAGTCTTAAAGAAAAAAAAAACATTCACAAAGAAAGCAAATAAAATAGCACACTAAATATTAACTAAAGATCAAAGTAGAGAAGCGCTTGTGCAGATATGGAATTGAATGTAAGAAATGCAGTTAATTTTCTTCTTTTTCTAAAGTGGTGGAGGAGCCGTCTTTTACAGGCGTAGGTGGTGTTTTTTGGTTTGTGATGTCTTCTATTTGTATGCCCATCAGCTCATCATCGGGGATGTCTGTAACCCATGAAAGAGAACAGTGAAAGCAAGCAAGGACAGAAGCGATCATTGTGTTTGTGAGTAGTTCTTACCAGCCTTTTGTTGATTAGGCATCTGGCAGGCCTCTATGTTTGGAGTATTGGTACAGTGTCACTGCGGTTTATCAAGTTTGTCTGTAACAAGTCGTGTTTCTTTCCTCTTTCCTCCTGGAGTTTTGGTGAAGACCCTTCGGCCTGATGTAAATACACAGAAGACAAGCAGATGGTACATTAAATAAAGCTTCACAGTGTTCTGACGCTGTGGAAGTGCACAAGAAGTAGATTTATTCTTCATAATTCAACAAAAACCATAACAGAATGCAGGTAGGAGTACATACTCATTAAGGTTACTGTGCCAAAACTTATACTACATACAGCTGTCTCGTCCATGCCCTTGACAGCATGCTCTATCCTGTTTAGAGAATTTTCTGTTGCTTAGTGAAGCCATCTATAGTTCTGCAGGCAAATAACATGAAGATTTAATGTAAATGGATTGGTAAAAATGTTACAACTTGAAAAAGGTAGCTGGAAGATTAGCTGGTAACAGCTACCTGTTGGGCTGTGCACGTATGTTCCATGATGCCTATATAGAAATTACATGACAAGCGGACAGACAGACGTGACTGCTGTCGCCTACTACCATCAGTCAATTTCTACACAGGTGTCCGCCTTTGTCAAATGCCATCAAAGACAATTTCTCGTTTTCCCTTCCTGATATTTTGCATTTATTCAAGGCAGCTAAATCCTAAAATAACTTTTTGTGTGGGTGTTTGTAACATACACATACAGACAATAAACGGTAGTAATAGCTGCAGTATTACTAATATGATGGAAGGAAGACATTAGATTTTAAAATACAGAATCATATCATTCTTAATAAACCTTATCTATCATAACTTATTACAACTGTAACATACCTATGGGGGAGGGTCAGGTCAGAGAAAAGTTTCTATACAAGGCTGAAGAGACACAAGTGTGCCAGGTGTGCCATGTTTGTCTAACTACTGAGCTGCACTGAAAGCTAAGAGCTGGAGATACACCTCTAAGCTGACATCACTTAAACATCACATAATAATATGATGACAGAGAAATCCCTGTAACTTACTAAAGTCAGATTCAGCCTTTTTCTGAGGAAGCCAAAATAAAAGCAGAAAGGTCTGTGCGCATGTGCAGTGGAGCAATTCCGTCAATATCGATCTAAGCTGACCAGCAGGCACATTTCGGGTGATGCCTGTGTTGTCACTCACTGACGTCACACATTATTTAAATGTATAAGGGAGCAATGTAACAAAAGTTTCACTTTCCATCTAGAGAGATCTTCTCGTGTGAAACAACATCGGTGATGGAAATGAAGTGCATGACAAAAATTCCATCAATTCATGAGTATGATTACAATACACATTGCACAAACATTTGAGGGAAATAATGATTCCGTTATAATGAACACTTTGTTATTCACTGGTATTCAAGCAATGCAGGTTTATGTCAGATCGCCTTTCCCCTTAGTTGTTATTTAGCACCAAAATAAAAAGTTCAATCCTTAAAAGTTATGATACAATAAGGGACAACAATGGTAAAGAGCTCATGCTCCATAATACTGGAAATGAGACCAAAAATACAGTCAGGTCTTAGAAATATCAAGTATTAAATTTAAACATGAGAAGCTGATTATATGAATGCCAGTAAAATCCTGGTATGTTTACAGTTATAGTAAATGTGAATATATAATGATGTATCAATTATTAATGCCGTCATGGTAACTTAATCATTATTTGACCAAAATGAATTGATACATCCTGTGTTAACCCTAAAAACTTAACAGGGCATCATTGAGACCTTGTTGTCCCTGAATTTAATGTTATTTCTATGGGGTCCAGGTTTTTGGTCCCTACTAAAATTTTGGTTCCCACACATTGAGTTGGTTGTTGTATTTTAGTCCCCTCAATGTAATAAAGACACACACACACACACAGCGAGAGAGAGAGAGTCTGAGTCCTGAGTAGGAATCAAAATGGGGGCTCTTTCTTGAGTGTGTGATGGTTTAGACCGTTTGTCTGTAGATCAGCACTGACATCTGCTGGAACAGACAGAATCAACACGTGAGGCCAGGCTGCCAAGGAGGAAACAGAGAAATACTGACACCTGTGTTTGAGGCTCCACATCTGACTGAGCTGTGAGAGAGGAGAGTAAATCACAACAGACTTTGTCTACATTTAATAACAGCCCTATTGAAGAATACCAAAGCTGGCCTATTGTGACTTCGTGGAGATATGAGCAGCAGCAGGATTTAAAAACCACAGCACCCACTAGCAACACCAGCATCACATACCCCCCAATGTCCTGTCAGCTTGATTTAGTGGCCTTACACACCATTTAAGTTACGGTTGCCTCGCTCACTGCCTTGATCCCAACATGAGCATGAGTGTGACCTTGTGGCTCATCATGTAGTGTAGGTAAATGATGATAATGACACTTAATGAAACGGTGTGTACCCTTGGCCTAGCACTGCATATCAGCAATGCATCCTACTTCTGTCAAGTCCTGTTTCTCTTAGTTGATCACTTGCTTTGTTTGCATCTTACACACTTTATTTGGTTTAATTTGCTTTAATAAAGTATTTTTCAAACATACTGTTTGTCCCCATCTTTGTAATGACCTCCTGAGCCGGACCATGACAGTTTACAGGTTCACAGCAAGGGAAACATTTGGCTCTTAGAGATGCCAGCAGGAGATTTTTACTCGCACATGACTGGGACATGATCCGCAAAGACAGGAGACACACTGCTTTGTCCACATGGAGGCGCCAAAATCCTGACAAAGTTGGCAGGAGCTTCACCCAGAGTTTATCTGAAACCTGTAAGTGAGTATCAAACTGCTGCAGAGTCCACAGTCTGCTCGGTTTATCCAGTTTACTGTAGAGATTGTGAAACTTTATTACTGTGTCACTCAATAAAGAGCTCACTGTTTGTCTCACCATGATGGTCTGGAGGTAAAGGCTGCTGTGAGTGTTACACAGTGTTCCTAGAGTGTTATGACTGTGACGTTTGACCCTGATTCTCCTGCTGATCAGCACAGGGTTTATTTCATCATGGGGGTTGATGCTGATGGTTTTCCAGAGAATTTGTTCAAAGAAAATGAACCACAAATGATCTTTATCCGTCCAGCATAGACAAACACAGTTTCATTCAAACTCAGAGTCAGGATGCTGTGAAAAATGACGTTCAAAAGAAAGTAAGAGGGTTTGCACATTTAAAGTCTGTATATAAGTGAAATTACAGTCGAAACAGCATATCAGATCTCTGCTCATTTTAAAGCTGAAAATTGTGTGTCATCAGCTCTTCTCTGAAGTTTGAAAGTGAAATGTTGTCCCATTCTTGCCTGATAGAGGATTTCAGCTGCTCAACAGTTCAGGGTCTCTTTTGTCCTGTTTTTGGTGTCATGATGCTCCAAATGTTTTCAACTGGAGGTAAGTCAGGACTGCAGGCAGACCAGTTTATCAGCAGGACTCTTCTACTACAGAGCCATGCTGTTGTATTCCCTGCAGAATGTGGTTTGTCATTGTCTTGCTGAAATATGAAGATCTTCCCTGAAAAAGTCTTTGTCTGGATGGAAGCAGATGTTGCTCCTAAACCTGTTTATATTGTTCAGCATTAATGGAGCCTTCACATATGTGGAAGCTACTCATGACATGAACTCTGATGATCCCCATACCATCAGAAAGGCTGGTCTTGGACTGGGAGCAGAGAACAAGTTTGGTGGTCCCTCTACTCTTTAGGGAGGAAGATCCATGATTGGATGAAGCAGTGTCCATGATTTCCAAAAAAAAACCTCCACCACTCCACTGGACAGTTTTTCTCTTCCCCTCAGTCCACCTTTAATGACAATGGTTTTTGAAGCAATTGTGAGCCCATGCAGTGATGTCCACTCCAGAGTCCTGTCTGTTTTTATTGCAGTGCTGCCTGAGGGCATCAGCAGGCACGTATAACATTAAAAAGTTTTTGTGTTTCTGTTTGTGGACTAAGGCTGTGGAACAGATTAGGTGTGGAGCTCAAGCAATGTCCAAGCATGACCCAGTTTAAAAAGCGGTACAAAAACACGGTTCTCACCGGATACAGGGAGGAAGAAGGGCTCTAACCATCAGGTGTTTTGATAAATGATTTATGTACTTATATACTCTATTTATGTTCCATTTTTTGTTAATATAATGTAAAAATGTTAGAGACTGACTGTTTATTGAGTAGAGGATAAGTGTTAGGTTTTAAAAAAAAAAAGCATAATGCTTCATCCTACTTCTTTTCAGACATGTTGGGTTAACATTATTATTATTAATATTTCTTTATTCCTATTATTTATTTTTTTGCTTTAATTATTCTTATTGTTGTTTTGAATATCCTCATTGGTTTTGCTTGTTTGTTTTCAGTTTACTTTTTTTGTTGCACGCACATTTTCGAAAAAAATAAATGAAATGAAAGAATTCAATAACCAAATTATCTATTTATTAAAAATCAATAATTGCTGTACAGACACATAGAGAGATGATGAGATGAGGGTGTGATCCTGAATGATAAAAGATGAGATTTCACTCTTTTAATTGTAGTATTCTGATCAAGACTAGACTTTTTAAAAACCTGGACCTTAAATCTGACACAGAAGCAACTGACTGTAACTCAGCTGTTGTTCCTGTTAAGAGTCACACCTGTGATCTACCTGCAGTATGGTGTTGAACACAGCCTGTAGTGTTTGTATTTGACCTACTGACCCAGAGAGGATCAGCACAGAAACCAGCAGATAATTCAATTAAAACTAAAGGAGGATCAAACCCTCAACCCTGATTGGCTGGGTCACGTGATTAAAAACCTCACGTATACACTGATAATGACACGTTAAAGTTCATATTCACCCGTTCACAAGTCAAAATACTTATTCAAAACCCGCATACCCCCACACTGCTGCTGCAGCTCGGCTATCAGTGCAGCTCTCTGTGCAGGATGTAGGCCACCCTCCTCCGCCGTCGCTTCACGCACGCTGCGTGATGACGTCAGAGCGTCAGCTGGCTGAATGTTTACATCCAGCAGTGGTGTGTTCCTGACTGGACCCCCCGACGGTTAACGGCTAGGCAGAAGAAACCCGCAGGGACGGAGAGCACCTTTAGGTGATTTCTGCAGGTAAGAGAAGCGCCAGCCGATCCAACATGGCGGCTCAGGTGGAGGTGAAGGGGGAGGGGGAGACAGTCAGCTGTTGTCTCGATGTTTCTCCTCGTGCAGCAGGGAGCAGACTGTGAAGAGTGTTTTGACCTTGTTCCCGTGTGTCAGTCTGATCGGAGTGTGTGTCGAAGTGTGTGTTCGTGTCGGGCTTTTGTGTCGTTGTGTGTCCGTGTCCGCAGCGGCTGATTGACGCTAATCTCACCGCAGCACCGAGTACCGCGCGGGCTGCGGTGCGTGCGGAGAGGGAGAGGGGGGGGGGTACGGGATGTGCGGGTCTGTGCGTGTCTGAGGACTCTTTGTGTCTGCAGTAAAAAACACGGAGCTGACACACACACACATACACACACACTGATACACACCGATCAGAGGGACTAAAACACAGGAGTGTGTGTGTGTGTGTGTTTACGTGTATGTGTGCACGAAGTGTGCTTGTACCCTACTAGCCTACTAAACCACTTAGTGTGTTAGTGAGTGAGTCACAGCGCCCCCATCTGCTCATGTTTGCTCACAGCATCAAAAACACTCATATATCTGCTGATCGTGGACTCTGATCTGCGACTGAGTCTGAAGCTGCAGTTTGTTCAGACTCTGAAAGTCTTCCTGAGTCTCTTTGTCACCCTGATGATGACTGCTGGTGGGACATTTGTCCTCTTCTGATGTCCCCCTCTGCTGTTGATTTTAACACCAGCCTGAACCAGCTTCACACCTCTAGCTGTGATACAAAGCTGCAGTAAACCTCTGAGCTGAGAGACCTGCAGGATGATTTGAAGAGTTCAGATGTGCATGCATGTGTTTGCAAATGTTTGTTGGTGAGTTCATTTAAGTTGATCACATGATCACGATGGGAGGAAATTAGAGCTGCAAAATAATCTACAATTTTATCCATATTGCAATATGAGCATTTGCAAGACACACACAGTAAAAATCTGTTAAGTGGTAAATTACTGAATGAGTTAAATCAGTGTTTCCTCTCAGCATGTGCGTTTGACTTGTCAGATGGAGGTCTGGGTGTTATAGTCATGCTTTTACACTATTTTTATGCGGTCAGATGAAGTTTAATCCAGCTGTCTGCTAACCTCAGATTAGACGGTGATATTTTAGAGATGAAAAAATGCTTTTTGGAAATTTTCTGGCCACCTCGGTCATAAAAGGACCAGAGGAGTGCTACCTGCACCCCCAAAGGACCCCAGTTTCCTCAAGAGTTGGAGTCTGCTTTTGTCTTTCCTGTAGAGTGAGTTTGTGTTGTCAGTCCAGTAGTTTATAGTTCAGGTGAACACCCAGGTCCACAATCTTAATGTCTTCCCTGTAAATGTTCATTGGTGTGGGAGGAGTGGGTCTGCACCTGCTGAAATCTACCACCAGCTCCTTGGTTTTTCCAGTGTTGATCTGGAGGAAGTTCCACCGACACCAGTCCACAAAGTTCTGGTTCAGTTCTCTGTACTCCCTCTCGTCATTATTGGCACTGAGGCCAACAATCGTGGAGTCGCCTGAGAACTTCTGCAGGTGGCAGCTTGGTGTGTGGTGGGTGAAGTCTGCAGAGCACAGGGTAAAAAGGAAGGGAGCCAAGACTGTCCCTTGGGGGCCCCTGTACTGCAGACAACAGTATCAGACACACAGACATGAGCCCTCATAAACTGTGGCCAGTCGCTTAGATAATCAAACTGCCAAGATGTGAGGTGGTGATTCAGATATGAATAAAAGCAGATAGAAAATAGAAAATATTAGTTAATTTACTTCATATGCACTCTTTAATATTTGTTTATTTGTCACACTCTCTCTTAATGTCACAATATTAAACAATGTTAGTGCACATCATCTATTTTTTTAGCATGGTGCAGGTTTAGAGTCAGATTTTCTGGTAAAAGTATGAGAGAAGTTTCGTTTGGATTTAAAGAAAATAGACTTTCCGTTAGAAAATGATGAAGAGTCTGTTTTTAACTTTTATTCATGTTTATGTTGGTAAAAAACACAACACTTTTATATGGCTTTAGTTCCTGTATTTTTGCATACAGCAATAAATACTTTAGAAATGAGAAGTATCTCAACCTCAGTTTTCTTCATTATTGTTCAGTCCTGGTGGAAATGCTCAGGCTGCAGATGATAAGTGCTGATGACTCCATCAGCGACAAGAATGAAAAGAAACTGGAAGAGAATTTGAACAGGCACTAAAAGTGAACGCTCATGCTTTAACCTTATAATCAAAATGCAAATTCACTAAATGAGTTCTTCTTGTTCAATTTTGAAGAATAGACTGACTCTAATAGCCTCTGCACTGTGGCAGGACACGAAACATGGAGATTTTCATTAGCCGTTATTGAACAGATACTGAGCTGCTTTTCACATTAAAACTGAAACTATCATTGGTCACTTTCAATGTTTCGACTCAAAGAAATGATGCATAAACTGATATTAACAAAGGCCAAAGTGTAGCTGTACAGAATAAGAGTCTGAACTCTTGCAGGACGTCTTCTGCAGGGATGATTTTCCTCTGAAACTGTAGAGGGCATGCAGAATCTAAATGTACATATGTCTTTTTACAGTGTTGTGGACAGAGTCAGCAGTCTGACGCTGTGTGTGAAGCTGATTTTCTAACAGTGTCAGCGTCTTTTCTGCTTCATCAGGATCAGTTATTAACCGGATCACATTATGATTTCATCCTTTTCAGAGTTAAACATTGCTTGGTTATGCCGGTCAAAGTTTTCCCCTTCATATTCTTATAAATAAAAAAGATAATTCTGTTAGTGGTGTAGTTCATGGAAAAATTACTTTGTCATTATTTTTTATTTATATTCCTTTAAAAACATGTTTTAAAGTTCATAATGAAAGCTGAAGGATCAGAGAAACTGAAGTTAAATCTGATCCTGATAACTCTGGTTTGCCTGTTGTTCAGTTGATGCTCGTCGTCATGGTGATGCGCAAGTAAACTTGTTATTTCTCCTCCTTTCTGTCTACAGTCATCATGGGAGGAGCTGTGAGCGCAGGTGAGGATAATGACGACCTGATCGACAACTTGAAGGAGGCGTACTACATCCGCTCAGACCTGGTGGAGCGTGCCTTCAGAGCCATCGACCGTGCTGACTATTACCTGGACGAATACCGAGATAACGCATACAAGGTGAGGATAAACGTACACACACCTGAGCTCTCTGGGCTGTAGATGGATCCTGAACATTCCCATGTTTCTGAGGCACAGCTGTAGACCTGATTGTGTTGTTGTTGAAAGGATTTAGCATGGCGGCATGGGAACATCCACCTGTCAGCTCCTTGTATCTACTCTGAGGTGATGGAGGCTCTGGACCTCCATCCTGGACTCTCCTTCCTCAACCTGGGCAGTGGGACTGGATACCTCAGCACTATGGTGGGCCTCATACTAGGTATGTACCCCTCATGTTAGGTCTGTGCGTCTTTATAACAGTTATGATGCAGCGTACTCCCTCTGCTCTATGTCTGAAGCTGGAGGTGTTTCAGCTGTGATTATTTTCTGGTTAATTCTCACACTGAGGCAGGGCCTGCGGGACATTAAAAAGCCTGAAGAAACCAGACACAATTAGTGAAAATTCAGAGTATGATTAATCAACATCAGGTCAGTCTGGGTTTCTTCCATCAGACAGAATTGATGCATCAAATTTGGAGGTCTGGCTCTGTTCTCAGAGGTCCCTGCCTTTCCACAAGTTTACGTGGGATACCAAAGTCTGAGGAGTTTGACATATGCAGTATACATATATTGAAGGTTAGACAATAATTAATAATTCACAGGATGTACTGCCTGATGTGTTAACTTAGTGTCTTGGCCACATGAGTGCAGATAGACTCACAGTCTGTCGCTGAGTCCAACAGATGTGTCTCTGTGTTAATGAGCTTCATCAATCCGTGTTCTGTCTGTGTTAACTCTTTCAGGGCCGTTTGGAGTGAATCATGGGATTGAGCTTCATGCAGATGTAATCGAGTACGCCTATCAGAAGCTGGACTCCTTCATCAAAACCAGTGACAGCTTTGACAAGTAGGTGTCATCCTCACCTGTCAGAGACGGGAAATCCTTTTACATCTGTACACAGGTTTAAATCTTTCCTCTGTCCGTGTTCAGGTTTGAGTTCTGTGAGCCGTCTTTTGTAGTGGGGAACTGTCTGGAAATCCCTCCAGACAGCCGGCAGTATGACCGAGTGTACTGTGGGGCAGGGGTGCAGAAGGAACATGAGGACTATATGAAGAACCTGCTGAAACCGGGGGGCATCCTGGTCATGCCTCTGGAGGAAAAGGTTGGTGCTTTAAAACACTTTAAAGCTCCTTATGGTCCACTTTTCATGTAGGGAGGGTCAGATTACCATGCCGAAACATACACTTTCTAAAACGTTGTAAGAAACATTATTTGTTGCTTTGTTAATAATTGTCTATTTTTGAAACAAATTAGTGCAAAGAAACCACGTAAGATAAAAAATGTACTACAAGATCCTTAAGAGCCATGCTGTTGTAAACACAACACAGACAGACTTTTGGTTCATCCTGTTTTTCTGTCTCTGTAGTTGACCAAGATCACCCGGACAGGCGTGAACAGCTGGGAGACCAAAAAGATCATCTCAGTGTCCTTCGCTCCTCTGGTGCTCCCCAAACACAGTACCAATGGAAAACCTCGGACCGTCCCCCTGCGTGAGTCCAGATCTGATGATTATCAGGATTAAATGTGACAGAATTTGACAGTCTCTCCTCTTACTGTACTCCTGTTTCCTGTCCTGCAGCCAGGTACGAGGTCCGGACACTCCAGGAGCTGTCTCGCATCTGCATCCGCCACGCCCTCAGAGTGACCACAGATGGAGGGGACAGCCAATCACGTGGCAGAGGCTCCTCTTTCAGCGTTGGGAGGGGTTTGGCCGTGGCGGGGCTCCATAAGTACGGCCCTCGCTTCAAACGCCGGCGTGTCCACAGGCGTCACTGTAACGCCCTCGTCCTCGCCACACGGCAGGTGGTGGCCAGCAGCGGTATTGGCTCCGCCCCTCTGGACAGCAACAACAACCAGGGAGGAAGAGGGGAGGAAGAGGAGGAGGTGGTGGAGAGGGAGAGGGAGGGGAGGCGGCAGCTGAGGGGCAGCAGGAGGGGAGGCAGAGGAGCGGGGGCAGTGGTGGAGGAGGAAGAGACGGTTGAGGAGGAGGATGAAGAGGAGGAGCAGGAGGAAGAGGAGGAGGAGAAGGAGACCGGAGAGCTGCTCCGCCCACAGCCGGCTGTCAACATCCTCAGAGAGAGGATCCTGAACCTGCCGCTGCCTGAGCCGCTGAAGATGTACCTGCTGTACTACAGGGAGAAGTGAGAGAGCGGAGTCCAACAAGGCTGCAGCTCCTCCTCCTGGACCACACCCACCCCCTCCCTGACTGACCCCCACCCCTGATCTACCTGGAGTCTCTCCTTCATCAAGTTTTCATCGTCTTTATCATTTTCTGTGAACTACATGCGAAATACATCACCTGACCCTGCACAGAGTCGGGGGGAGGCTCATTCAGATGTCCCACTGCTCACCATGAGGTCCAAACAGACTGATAACGGTACATTACACATCCACACACTTTAAAGACAAACAGAGCTAACAGCAGCTGACGCTAACAGCAGCTAAAGCTAACAGGTGATCCACAGATTGTAAAAAATGCTCCTCATCTTTACCAACATGTCCTGATAACAGGTCAGAATTCAGCTGAAGATGCCAAAAAACCAGCATCAGCATCAGTGTGCCAAACTCTGCTCTGATTGAATGACACTCTTATTAGGTCTCCAAAATAAAAGTTAATGTGGCCTACATCCAGCAGACAGCCACCTGTCACTCAAAGAGGCCACACCCCTAATTCTCCATCCCTGTAATCCTTAAACAGGTGAGTTCTCTGTGAATTAAGCTGTCAGAGACTCTGTGGATATTTGTGAAGGTGAGAAACAGGCGACCTGAACTCAGGTTTATTTAGATGCACCTGGATTCATGCTGGAATGATGCATCTCATGTCCAGGGGAGCTGTGATGTCACGACAGTGTGTCTCAGTCCTGTTTTCTCGACCATCTAAAGCACTCACACACTCACTCACTCACTCACTCGCCTCTAACCTCCGTCGGAGTTCGGTGCTTCAGGCTGGAGTTCGGGACTGGGCTGAAGACGATGAGGAGCTTTGAGTCCAGCTCTTGGTCCATCAGATGATTTTTCTGCAGGGTTGATCCAATTCACACATTTTCAGGAGACCAGCTGATCTAACAGAAGGTGCATCTTTTCTCTTTTCTCTATGCATACGTTCCTCCACATACAGAGACTGACCTGAATCCTTACATGTGCAGCCAAAGGCATTCTCACTGTTATTCTCTACATCCCATAATACTCTCCCCTAACACTGAGTGTGACCATAACAGACCACAGACTTACTAATATTCCACTTTACCGAAATAAACCAGCATGATAAACACAGATCTGATGTTTTTGATGATTGACGGCGTGCTCTGTATGTTCCTGTAATATTTCTGATTTTTGGATTTAATGAGACTTGAAGTGGTGTGTAAATATGAACCTGTATGTTTGTCTGTGAATCTTAAAATCCCTGATGATAAAACTTTGATAAATAGACATTTTTGTTTGTTGTTGTAGTTTGACGGGGCATTATTCCTTTCTGCTTTTGTACCAAACTTTCTGCTCCTTCTGTGCCAAACTTTGGTTGCATGGACTAAAACTTCTCCAGGGGAAACAGCAGGTCGCTCATACGGAGAAGAAAGAGGACTTTTATTTGAAGATGTGCTCCACTGTTTCTGACATGAAATGAGACTTTGTTTTTTTTTTAGTTTTTAATCATGTGACTTTAGATTTCTCCCATTTTATAAGTTTGCAGAAAGCTAAAACACGGAGGTGTCGGAGCGTGCTTCAATAAGATTAACCAGAGCAGTTTAAGGACATTTAAAAGCTTTTAATGTTGATGGACAGGAGATTGTGATTCCAGCTGAGCTAAACCTTCTGCTTTACAGCCATCTTCTCTGTCTTTAACTCTACATTGAAAAACTTACCGAGAGTTTGTAATGTTGCTCTGCTGAATGTAAAGGATCATGTTTGTTTTTTTGCACTAAACCTTTTGGTGAGACTGACTGGTTTGAAGATTGAGCTGTATGAGCTGCATAACTGACTGCTGTTAATAAAATTCATCCAACAAAAGCAAAACCATCCCACAGGCGGCATTCTTACTGATGACTTGTAGGGCAGTGATTCTCAAGTCCAGTCCTTGAGCCCCTCCTGTCCTGCATGTTTTGGATGTTTCCCTGCTCCAACACACCTGATTCAAATGATCAGCTCGTTATAAAGCCATTCCAGAGCTTGATAACGAGCTGATCATTTGAATCAGGTGTGTTGGAGCAGGGAAACATCCAAAACATGCAGGACGGGGGGGCTTGAGGACTGGACTTGAGAACCACTGTTGTAGGGGGGTGACTCCACTGTTCGTATAAAAAATAGACTGGACCCACTTGAGGGAGCTTTGAGAATTTATCAAAGTAAATGTAGGTTTTGGTCGGTGTAAACAGTCAGTTTGGCTTTATCTATTGCAGTGAGCTGAGAAAAAGACTTTGTGTCCTTTCTTTGAGTGTAACATTGATTCTCAGATGACAGGCTGCTGGATGCTTTCTCACTCACCTGCAGATAGGTGATCCTGGCTCAAACAAATAAGAAAAAGACATTAGCAAAGCCACAGCAGCCAAAATGGCTCAGAAAACTTTGTTGAGTAAAAAGTAAATAGACACGATAAAAAATCAGAACAGTATAAGTTTAACAGTATGAATAATAGAGATGAGAATCACTAGTGGCCCATGATATGATATTATCACGATACTTGGGCCATGATGTGATTTTTTAGCAATTTTTAACAGTAAGTATTGCGATACAATTTATTGCGATTTAATTGTTTCTACTGTTTAGCTAATTTAGCATTTGTCTTTCCTTTATATTTGTCTTCGTTACGCTTTTATTTTCATGTAGCACATGTTTTTGTTGAACTAACTTATGTCACCTCTGCCAACCTCACTAGACAAACAGTTGATTTTATTTTTCCATTATCCTAGATTCTATTTCATATCAGCAATTAATTTGAAAAATCAATACTTGGTAAATGATACAATATATCACCAGACAAAATATCGCATTACTATGCTGTATCGATTTTTTCTCCCACCACTAACAGATAAGTAACTAAATGACTTCCTGAAATAAAACCAGGTATGTTTCTGTAGCCTGCATTGCACCCTGGGAGTTTGTTCAACCCCACATCCAGTTTTCATTTGAAACAGAATATCACAGCATTACACAAGTCACTGAATTGTCTTTAATTATCCAAAGAAACTAAACAGTTTAAGACAGAAGCAGCCACAGGCTGGAGTTCAGCAGCTGAATCCTCATTTGGCTAAAACAGAGTTGGTCCCAAAGTCTCTGACATGGGTCCAGTGATTCCACTGTGTGAAACAGATGAGACTGTAAAAATTAAGACATTCATATGTTTTGACCTTGTTCCTTTGACTGATGAACACTCACATCTTACTGAGCTGTCTAAAATCATGCGGCAGGTTTACAGCGATGTTACGTACAACAATCAGGCCTTACACTAAAGATTATGTCTGTGTGAATGAGGTTAAATGTACAGTGAAAGTGTAAATACTCAACTACGACACTCATACATCTCACAGCCTCCAGACTCTCTACTAAACTTTGTGCAACAGCTGACTGCATCTTCCACCAACACATCAAACACAGTCTGCTCCTCTCTGAACAGAAGACATGAAGGATGCAAAAAATAAAATCTCAGCATTAAATTACAAAGCTCAAAAAATAAAATTAGAATCTATGTAAAGAAACAAACGCAATAAAAATGTATATCTACATCTGTTTATAAAAATGAAAGAGCGCAATAAGTTAGATTTGTTCAATATGGAAACCATTTTTCTTTTTTTTATATATCTGTAAAAGTGACTGAGGATTGCCTATTAAGAAGTCTACACTCAGGTATTTGTCTGTAAATACATCAGGTCAGCAGACCAGCTCTCTGCCTGGACTGTGACATCAGCTGATCATCACGGGGGTCAGAGCCGGCTGGCTGTGGCGTCACAGTGGGGTTCGAACCCTGCACAGCAGCACAAGCGGACAGTCAGAGCGTGGTGGGGGGCAGAGAGCACAGAGCGGGGTGATACTGCAGAGAAGAAAGGTGTGTGTTCAGATCCATCAGTCTGTAGTGAGGGGCTGACATTCACTGAACTGGGCCGTCAGCGCTCTGTTTGACCAATCAGATCACTCAGAGCAGAAGGAAAGTTTCATGAGGTCAAACTGATTATGTTCCTGTGGTCCTGACTCGATAGCCCGGAGGTGATTAGATTCTGTGTCTGAAGGCTCTGCAGCTTCACAGTCAGAGTGCACACAGTCCGACAGCAAGGTGAGCTCCGTGCTCGTCATGATCACAGAAGCCTGAGTAGGTGAGGTGATGGAGATGTGTGTGCACTCTTTAAATAAAGCAGCAGAGCAGCGGGACGCAGCTTAAGGCACCTAGGAACCCTGATGACCCTGTGGCACGCTCCAGGACGGGACTTTTGGGTGACCCAGGATCCTACTGGGATGTTTAGGGGAATAGTGGATATGTGTCGAGCTCTCTGCCGTCCTTTCCCACCTCCACCTCGTCTGCTCCAGGAAGAACAGCATCTACTGAATACAGCAACGTGTGACGGAGTCTGCTGGTAGCTTCACCCTCCGTCTGTGCATCTACAATCAGACTGAGTCAAAGGAATACTCCACAGCTTAGGAAGTACTTATGAAGATGGAGCCAGAGGCAGCAGGGGATTAGGTTGGCATAGCAAGGAGACCTGAGCTGTTGGCCTGACTCCCTTCATCCACATGCCGAGGAACTTGTCATGTAGTTTTGGGAAGGTGAACACCAGAGGTTTGATTTAGAGCTCTGGGGTCATGAGGTTGTCAGGTAACCAACAGAGACAGACTGCTCACCACCTTTAGCTTCATATTCAGCCACACAGCAGGAGAGCGATAAACTATCCTGACCTCCCTCCACTGCAGAGAAAAACTCTGGAATATTCCTTTAAGACACACAAACACAGAGGACACAAAGATTCTACATCATCAGACACACCTCCCTCAACAGAATCAACAGCGCAGTTTGACACACACACACACCCACTTATGACGACACAGTAACACACATATACACACAGCCTGATGGTGACACAGAGCTGTCCCGACAATGTGTTCCCACGCTAACATACACACACAGACTCACAATTAAGTAAAGGACCACAACACCCAGGACGCACATGTGTATGAAGGCTAGAAGAAGAAGTGCATTATGGTCCTGCAGTTCAGAGGGTCTCAGTCCTCTTTTGATTCTGTCAATACATTAAGAACAACATGATGGACATGAATAAGACGTCAGAGCTGTGCATGTGTGCGTGTGTGTGTGTGTGCTGACAGCAGTGCGCAGGCTTCATGCGTAGCTTCTTCTTTTTTTCTTCTTCTTCTTTTTTTTTTAGCTGCAGTTAAGCTCCTGACAGCAGTGAACAGTGAGCAGACAAACACACAGCAGTGTTAGTCTGGGTGGTTTCAGGAGCTGCTCTCCCTCTCAGGTGAGTCCAAAGTGACAGGTGCAGGAGACGACAGGGTGATGATGATGTCACTTTGGCACCAGGCCTCGGGGTTGTGGGTACAGTGGGGACCCTGGGCTGGAGGGGCTAAATGGAGAGGTGGGGGTGCTGGACTTCTTCCCTGTCTTGGGTCGACTGAGAGACAGAGACATGAGGAGGATGTGAGTTTGACTCTCAAGAGGGTTTCTTAATATTCTCTCTGAATCTGCAGCAGTGCGTTTGGAAGGGAGCCGGTCTTACCCAGACTTTGGTTTTCTGAGGCTGCCGCTGGCGCTGGCGGAAGGCGTTGGTCCCAGGCTGCTGTGACAGCCCGAGGCGTCGACCTGGATCTCATCCTCATCCCTGAGAGCGTCATCCAGAGCTGCTGCCACCTTCGGGGCGATTACCGGCTCCTGGTACTCTTTAGTGGTCCGAGCCGGCAAGTCCATGTCCACCATTGTGATATTCTCAGCCTGGGGGGGGGGGGACAAAACAGGAACACATTTATCTCAGACTGGTGCCAAACATCTCTGAAAAAAGGACAGAGGGTGGAGCCTTCTGACTGCAAAGTAAAAATCAACACAGAAAGTTCCTCACAGGAGCTTTAAGTTTTTATGATAATTGATTTCTTTTTTTGTTTTGTTTTTTTAACATTTGTATATACTGTTTTTTTTTTCAAATTTTATTCACCAATAAGTGCATTTAAAAAAATAAATGTGAACAGAGGAATATGTGCAGAGTAAGTTTGGTGTTGATTTACAAAATTCTATATATATATAATAAGGGTTACCAAGACAAAATTGGACAATGACAAAAACTAAACATCCAAAAAAAAAAAAACACAAGAGGGTAGAGAGGTGGGGGAGAAAGCAACAAAAGAAAACCAAAAATTACAAATAAAAAGAATAATTTAAAAAAAAAAGAGAGAAAAAGGAATAAAACAAAAAAACAAAAAATAAATAAATAAATAAAGGAATTTAAAAAAAGGAATACAATGATTACTGACCAACGATCAATTCAGAAAAATATTTGCTTCATGAAAAGTGTCTTAGCAGAGGTTCAGCTCACTTTGTATCTCGGGTCAGGTCTCATCATCATGGCCCCGCGAGCGTGTTGACTGAGAGGCCTACTGTACCCGATGGCAGAGCGAGGCCGGCTCATCATCTGATGGTCACTGTGAAGATAAAAAAAAAAAACACAGACACATTTCAGAGGGCCTCATGGTGAAGTCTGCGACTGTGGGTCAGTCTGGTGAAAATCCAACTCTCGGCTGAGTAACAACCAAGCCAAAAAAACAAACAAACGTGTGCAACCATAAAGCGAGATACACAAAGAAACATGCATTTAGAGATTCCAACTCACTCCTCCATCCGTGTGATGGGCTTCATCTTCCAGCACTCATCCTCCTCATCAAAATACGCTCTGTTCACAATCTTGTTCTTCTCCTCATGAGGGATGAAGTTCTCTATGATCAGATGTCTGAAAGGAAACACACACACAGTTAAACACACTGACAGACAATAAGACAGGGAGGAGGCCAGATGAGAATGAATAGAAACACCAGCTGGATCTTGTGACTTTTACTGTTTGTTACTTCTAAAACGCTGAAACAGAAGTCTGCTGTTTTCAGGAGGAACATGACCACTGTGATCTGTTCAAATCTATTAATAAAACACAGAAAACTTCCGACCGGTAATCATCTCTGACAGGACTCGTGACAGCACAACTTTAAAACCATTCCTGCTACTTATATAAATCATATCTTCCTCATGTTCAGGGAGACAGCTGATGATAATCTGACAAAAATGATGACTCTGCTGCTTACTTTCACTAATAAATCATTCATGTAGCAGCTGAACGGTGGAGCCATAGATAGAGTCTCCGAGTGCTTCGTTTGATCAAACAAACACTCCAAACTTCCTCATAAAAATGATTCATGATTACATAAAGTAGCTAAGCCTCATTGCTCAAGACTGGAACTTGCTCACAGTTTATTTCAAACATCAGACTTAAACTTAAAACAGTTTGTCAATAACTTACTTTCAATTGACTCCATGATTATCTTCTACTTATGTTGAAATCAAGTCTTTAATAACTGATTACAGGGCTTGACGCTAACTTTTTTTTTCCACAAAGAGCACATGTGCTCCTAAATAGAAGAAGTATGAAGCACACAAAGAACTTTAGGGACACAATGAAAATTGATCGAATGACGTGTGTCTTATTGTTCGACATTCTTTGAAATCTATTTTAGGTCTTTTGGTCACATGACACGGAATCTGTTGAAGAAAAGGTTCAAAATTTGGTCTTAGATTTAACCCCAAAATTTTGGAGAACATATCTAAGAAAAAAAGAGGTGTGTCTTCCTGTCCGACCTAAGCCCTGTTATTTGAAATCAATTTTAGGTCAATTGGTCACCTGACATGGAAGCTGTTGAAGGAAAACAGCCTTTTCTGGGAATATCAACCGCTAATTTATTGATGGTCTCTTATTCAACACCTGATGTTGACAGCGAAGGTGTCGAGTAGATTTAACCGCGCTGCTGTTGCCATTCCTGGTTACGGAGATTGAGAAGACCCCGGTAGATCCGCAGTGAATGTCCATCGAAAACCCAACCTAAAACTAACTT
This sequence comes from Xyrichtys novacula, assembly GCA_962446985.1. Taxonomy (NCBI): domain Eukaryota; kingdom Metazoa; phylum Chordata; class Actinopteri; order Labriformes; family Labridae; genus Xyrichtys; species Xyrichtys novacula. The sequence continues at coordinate 20,237,175 of OY660867.1, read as the reverse complement.
CCCTGCGGTACTTACATGAAAAAGCCTTTGTTGCCTCGGCTGATTTCTTTTTTATGCGCACATGTGCCCTTAAATACATTTTACACTTCGCACACATCTATTTTTAGTCGCAAATGCGAGTGAAACGGTCACACTGTCGGGCCCTGGATTACTGTACTTATTTCCATAAAGTAGTCTAACCCTTCATTGATCGCTTCATGTCTGCAGTTTAGACTCATTACAGCCCAGATCCCTCCTCCTATTGATCAATCAGAGGTCGTAACGCACTAATAATAATCCGCCAGTGATCTTTGTGGTATAATATTGATCAGTGTCTCCCTGTTAGGCTGACTCTGTCACATGCAGCGTCCCTACTTCAGCTTGAGGTCTCTGGTGAGCTCGTTCTGGGTCTGTTCCAGCTCCTGTCGGTCATGAATGTGGAGTTCCTGGATGTCCTGGATTTCTGCCTTCACCGCCTGCAGCTTGGCAAACAACTGGAGGAGAGAGTGGAGCAGAGTGAGCATGATGGAGAGGGGGGACTTTCACAAACTTCTATAGTTTCATTTTAAACCTGGGTGTCGTGAGGAGTAACGGACAAACAACGCCGTCAGTGTGTTCTTACCTGGTTTTAAATAGTACCTGACCTACTTACTGACACACAGGCAGCTAAAATTAAAACAGCCACCTTGTGGGTTCAGAAACAATCAAATAACAGTGAATTTGAATCATTCAAAATATATCATAGTCTAGATACACTGCATTTGTGCAGCCTGTGTGCACATTCGGGGACTGTTCAGCTGCAGTGTGACCACAGGACAGCAGAAATCACCGTCCTTTGAGGGTGAGTGTGGATGTGAGACGGGACGGAGGCTGCAGCTCTCACCTTTTTCAGCTTCTTGGTTTTGATGTCAACCTCCTGTTGCAGAGAGCTGTAGGTCTCCTTCAGCTCCAGAGTCTCTTCATCACGACTCTCCACCTGCTGCTGCATTTCACGCTCCCGACGTTTCTACAACACATTTTTCCAGCAGTTACAATCCAAATCCTGCTCTGCTTATGAGGAACCAAACGAGATAAATGAGATCATTGCTGTCATGGGTGCAGAGCTGGTTCTGGTGTATTCTCTCACCTGTTCAGCGATCTCTTGCCTCCTCAGCTCCAGCATCCTCTGCTGCTCATTAGTGTGATCCACTATATTCTTCCCCCCGACCAGCAGCTTACTCTCCATGGTCTGAGGGAGAGAAAATCAGACCGTTTACATGGTGGAGGAGGTCAGGCTGTCAGCAGGATTACATGACAGTGAATTTTCTTCATGGCAGATCAGTCAGACTCACACTGACTGCATACACAAACACACAAACACACAGGCTCACCTTCACTTTAGCTGCCAGCATCTCTCCAGCCTCCCTCTCTTTCTGCAGGTCCTCCATCTTCTTCTCTTTCTCCTTTAGAAGTCGAACTCTCTCTTCGGCCACCAGACTGTGGTCGTCCATGATGGCCTTCCTCTCCCTCTCCAGCTTCTCCTGCTGCTCCCTCCAGTAGTCCACTTTATCCTCACCGTCCTCTTCATCATCCTCCGTCTCTCCTTCCTCCAGATCGTCTTCGTCGCTCCCCTCCCCGGGCCCCCTCCTCCTACCCCTCCTCTTCTTCTTTCCTGAGCGTTTCTGCAGCTGAGCCTTCAGCCTGGCGATCTCCTCCTGGAACTCCCTGAGCAGAGCGTCTTTGGGGTCCTCGTTGATTCGGGGTTTATTCTTGATGTTCTTCGCTCTGTTAGAGTACCGCAGCGTTGTCAGAGTCTCTTCCACGTTGTAAGAGGCGGGGCCGATGTTAGCCACCATGACGGTGCGGGCGTTTCCCCCCAGAGAGTCCTGCAGCAGACGGGTGAGTTTGGAGTCTCTGTAGGGGATGTGGCTGCTCCTGCCGTCCACCAGAGCTGATATGACGTTTCCAAGCGCCGACAGAGACAGGTTGATCTTCGTGGCCTCCTTCAGCCTCTCACCCTGAGCTCCAGTCTTTGTCTGACGCTCACTCCCAGCTAAATCCACCAGGTTCAGTTTGCCCACTCTGATATGGTTCTCCCCGTCCACGCCCAGCTCGCTGCACTCCACCGTGATGACGAAGATGGCGTGCGAGCGTGAGCTGTGTTCGTTCATGTTGGTGGCTCCCACTGAGCGGTTCTGATTGCCCACATTCATGACGTGCTCGATCTCCCGCACGCTCTTGTTGACGAATGATGAGAGGTCTTTGACGAAGACGCCGGTGTCGGGCCGCTCTCTGAGCTCCAGACGACGTGATTGGTCCTTGGAGAGCAGGTCTCTGATTTCCTCCTGATAGATCTCCAGATATGACGCTCTGACGAGGTACTGCTGGTTCTGTGAGCGTGAGATGTGAGTGAAGATGTGCTCAAAGGAGTTAGGGATCACCCCCCTCCTCTCAGGGTCGTTCTTCACCCCCTCCATAGTGTAAGTCTTCCCTGTCCCCGTCTGCCCGTACGCAAAGATGGTCCCATTGAAGCCTAGCAGGACCGACTCCACCAGTGGCCTGAAAGTCTCATCGTACAGATCTATTTGTTTGGAGTTCCAGTCGTACACTGAGTCAAAGGTGAACACTTTGGGGGGGTCGCTGGCCGAGGCCTCTCTCGGGTTTCTGACTGAAATCTGACCCAGTTTGACATCGACAGAGACCACCCTTTCAAACTTGGCTGCCCGCTCTTTCTCATTCATGGGGCGACAGCGGACCACCACCTTCACCGACTCGGAGCTCTTACTCTTGGACATGTTTCAGAGCAGAGGCCGGCTCACGGCTCGACTCTGTCCGTCCTCCTGGAGCAGTTTCAGGACCAGACCAGCAGGACTGATGACCACATCAGAACCTGCAGGAGAACACACACACACACATTTACCCAGAGCCCACCTGTACGATGTCATGATTACTCAGACCCTGTACCTAAGGGTGTCCTGATACAACTTTTTTACTTCGAATACGATACCGATATTGTAGCCTTCAGTATTGGTCGATACCGAAATTGATCCGATATTGGCACAAATTTGTGCATGACAAGTTTTTCACTCAGCTGCAACGTCTTTTTCAGACTTCAACGAATTATACTGCCACACAGCCGACATCACTCCTACTCCTTGCTACTCTGTTAGCACCTTAGTACACACTGTTGTTATGATCATGTGGGTTCTGCATGCTGGATCAGGGCGCTGCTAGCTAGAGGTGCCGGAGTGGAGTCTGGAATGGACTGCTTGTATCAAAGTGCCAATATCCAAGATTTTAGATGCAGGCTGATATAATCAGATATTTGTTTTTTGGCTGATATCGGACCGATATCTAATATCAATACTGTATCGGGACAGCCCTCCCTGTACCACAGATTATTACTGATGAAGTAGTTTAGAGTTTACTGGATTGAATCTAATGACAAACAAAACTACAGGAATATTTGGTCGAGTAAAATATTGTCACTAAGGGCTTTAGGACTTCTGTCCAGCTGCCTGATGGTATTAGAAAGAAAAAAAGAAAAATACATACACATTATAGATTATATTAAACCATATTCAATGACTGTTATAGATCCGATACGCTGTCATTGGGGATGGAGAAAAAGAGCTTCTATTCAGTACAGTTGATGGTGATATCGACCTTGTGAGGACTGATGCTGATTGTTTCTAAATGAACCTGGTTAATGAGTCGACTGAGTATTTAGTGAAGCTGCAGTAAGAGTGACATCAAACTCTGCTCAAACCTCTAAAAGCAGCTGAAACGCTTCCTCTCATTCAGGGATTTAGAAAAAAAGTTATCCTCACTTTCATCCCTCCTACATTACAAACCCCCTTTACACCCACCAGGCCCCTCAGATCACCTGACCCAGACCTCCAGTCCGCCCCTCACTCTAATCTTAAACCTATGGGTAATCAGGCTTTTCTCTGGAGGTACTGTCGTCGTTTATCCACCTCTCATGAACCGCTCTTGTTAAATTGGTGAATTCTCTCTTGTTGGTAGAGCAAAACAGTACCACCAGCACACTACTTCTTCAGATGTCTGTCCCTAGAGTTACAACTCACAAATGGTATGAAATTCACTTCTTGACTCTCTGGCCGAGTTGGCAGGAAGTGGGAAAAATATGTGTGCTATTTGCACTCAGCAGTTAAACCGCTGGAGTGTCTTCCTGCTGCTTCCATGAAACAAAACAACCTAATCATTTCATTTTTGAGGAGCGTGTTTCACTTTAACTGCTGACAGGTAAAAAGTCTGATATATTCAGTGTCATAATGGATCTAAATATCAGGCAAGTACAGCTAATCAGACTAATGTCAGCAGATACCTGCATCACAAAAGTCAACAGGGTGTTATGTTGAAGTATCACAATTATTAATGGCATTTTAAATAATCTATACTAATCAGAGATAATATATTAAACTTGTGATGTTAAGAATGAGACAGTTTAGTATGTGGTAATTTGTCTGTAAATCTTTTCAGTTATAACAAGCGGCTCGACTTGTTTCATTGAATGTTCATTCAAGCTCTTGTCTGCATTATTAACTGTTGTGTTTTATCAAATGGGGAAAAAACAGCAAAATGACATCAGCCTGCGCTCTCATTTAAGAAAATGGAACACCTGAACGTGCAACTAGTGTTGCATTAACCAGGGATCCCTGGACAACTGAGTGATAGGTATCTCCCAGATGGGCTCACTGCACACTAGATTACATAGTGGACATTTTATGCACTCCTGTGTAATGTTAACTCATTTTGAACAGTGATATCCAGCAGAATAAGAAAATCAGAGCCTGAATCTGACAGAATAATGCTGTCTCAGACAAGAGAAGCAGAGCTGCGTTAATCTGAGTTAAGATCTCTGAGCCCACATCATTCATGTGACTATCTGAGTCTAAATCTGAAACTAACTGAAGACACTGAAGAAAACCTGGTTTGAAACGTTAAACCCTCATTCTTGACGGCCCTCTCTACGGCTTTAGCTAACGGTGAATGACTGAAATAAGCCCGTAAGCGAGTAAAAAAGCTGATTAATGGTCAGAAACATGATGATAATTCACAAAAAAACTACAGGTTAACACGGAGCTTACATTTAATGACATTAGCTGAGGATTCACGGGCAAAAAAACATTAAATCTGCTCAACTAACCACCGTTAGCTCAGTCAAACTTCAGCCCTGAAAAGAGTACCCTGGATCGGCCTAGCAACCGCAAACACACCGGTAACCTGCGCTACCAGCCTGATTAGCATTACCTGGAGAACACTAGCAGCAAGGGCGTAAACTACAGCAATGTGTCGTCAGTTCAAAAATAAAGCAACATCAGACTCACAGAGACACGGAATAATACAGACCTGTCTTTAAAAGTCGGTGGGACGTCGTTACAGATTTATAGGGGTTGATCGTTAGCTGCTACAAACTCCCAGTCCGCCGCTAGCCCCTTGCTCATCCCAGCTAACCGTCCGGCTCATCGGGTTGCCAGATCCCTGTACAACATCCCCCGAATGAGCCGCGCGTTAACCCGCTTTAACGCAGCAGCAGTCTCACACAGAGATAGCAGAAGCAATAATAACTCAATAGAACCCCAATAATCTGAACTGTAGGATCAAATAACAGCCACAAAATACCAGATTAAATGAAAAGGGAAAATTAAAATAATTTCAGTTCAGTAGTGATGAAAAAAAGCTCCTATTTAAACATGAACTTCATAAATGTATCCCTCTGGTCTGATCAAGGTCACATTTCATCAGTCTAAATAGTGTTGATTTGGATCAGGACCTGGTCTTATTTGGTTTAGAGGTAAAAAAGCAGAGAAATTGCAAATTTTTTAATTTTTATACACAAAATAAAGTTTTTGCAGATCTGCTTATTTAAATAAAATAAACCCTATAAATGGACAGAGGCTGGTAATACAGAGTACTGAGATAAAGAAATAGGAGTTATTTCCTCTGCAGTCCTGAATTACTATGAATTATTAATCTTAGAGAGATACTGTGTAAAAATCTGAGTGACCAGAAGCATCACAGAGAAATAAAAGACAGAGAGTGAAGTAAAAAGTGACAGAGATTTGCTGAGACAGGACAACTTTACAGGACCTCTGACATGTAATTTCTAAATGATCGATCTGTGAGGATTTTACATGTTTAACCCACCTAGCCCCAAGTCTGAACAACACATTCTAAAGATGAGGACAAAATGTCACCCCTCTTTAACAAAATAATTACTTTATTATTACTATTACTATCATTATTATTTACTATATTAATCCACTCGTGCTGTGGGGGGTTCAGGAAGCACCTGATGTCTCCCACTGGCTTTCCTACAAGCAGAGAGCAAAACACCACGTATATATTTGTCATATTTGTTGTTTCTTTTTTTTTTTCAATAGAGGAAAAGGTGTTGACACTTCATGTTTGCTCCACATGAAGTTGCAGGGTTTGATACAAATATTTCCAGCCTACCTTTGAATGTTTACATGTTTAAAGACCTCCCTTTTCTCTTTGTCTTCCTTTTGATAAGACAACATTATCCTGTCAGATATATACTCTGTGTTGTTATTACTGCTGTTACCTTTTAAAGAACCTTGGTCAACAGTGGTTGTACTTCCACCTGCTACAAAAATAAAAATTTGGAGTGATGCGAATGTTCTTATCAACTACATAGGACCCCCTCACACATGTATTATAAGAACTGACCATGATTTCTTATCTCAAAAATTCTGTCCATCCAGAAAATATAAGGGATTTATATGAAATTATAGATGTTTTACATTTACTGCAGTAAAAACTTCCATTAGCACATGCATACGATCATCTGGGACATACAACTCAAATCAAATTAGTTGTTAAGCTTGTTAGGTATCTTTTAAGATGATCACAAAGGTCTACTCATCGTAATTTCTGTGTAATGATCTGTGCTGGATTTTTTGTCGTTGCCATCATTAAAAGCTGCCTGAAACTTTGTCCTCTTGTCTTGATGGTATCAGGACAGCTCTCTGAAAAACTCCTTTAAAGTCATCTGTACACATGAGAAATTAATCAGTTCATTTCTAATTAATTTCTCTAAAATGTTCTGTACTAATTATTTCTTGGAAACTTCTTGTAATGTAGCTGTAAACAGGAAGACTGTCCAAGTTTCTCTGTATTTATAAGTATCTCTGTGTATCTGGCAACCCAGCGTGTACAGGCTCCTCCAGCATAGCTTAGTGTATCAGCTGATTCTTCTGTACTCACAGATAAGCTCACAAGCAGAGAGGTCAACACCCTGAGGCTGCTGCTGGCTCTGTAGAAATCACTGTGCATCTCTTTATTGGTGAAAAACATCTTAGAAAACTGCACAATCAATGCTTTCACATCCCCACATACGTCACTTCAACCAGTGCAAATTAGCTCCTGTCTGCTCCAAACATCCCTGATACATTTATCACCTTCACTGAATTCCCTCCAGCACACAGTCAGTACAGGATCCAACATTTCTGATCAGTTTTTGGTCCCTGTAGAAAGAATGTCTCTCTGCTCACTATAGTTAGCCCTCAGGAAGATCAGTTATTGTGTTCAGCCTGGATCGAGGGCAGAGAGGAGAGCGAGACATAGAGGAGAGGGGAGAAAGAGGACAGGAAGAGGGGGGGAGAACATGATCACGGTTTTCAGGGTTCACTGAGGGCACCGCAGACCCACTGACAGATACAGAGAACAGCAGCAGCAGCAGAGAGAGGAAACATCAGGAGCACTGAGGGTTTCTCATACACAAAGATATAGTCTGCTGTCAGTGAAGTAAACAGTAAAGAGCGAGAGAACATGTTCCTGTGCAGAGAGAAAAACAGTGATTACGGCAGCAGCGTGTCCCCTTAATACATTTCAAGTATATTTCACTACAGACTGACTACATCCTGTCACATCAGCCCCTCCTGCTTCCTCATGGAGTAAAGTCTGCCACACATAACACGTCCATCATCCAGCAGATTTAGTGCTCAGAGGACAATCATGTGACCCCTGCTCTCACAGCTCTTCTTTAGGATTTACTTTCCCAGGCTTGTCCATGCCGAAGAAGGAGGACGACAGACCGTGAACGTCCCGCTGTCTTTTCACGAAAGCGGTAAACGAGGACACGCAGTTCCCGATGAAGTGGTCAGCTTGTCCCAAGATATACAGGTCCATCTGAGCAGAGTCCGGCTGGAGAGTCACCACCTTTACCTGAGGAGCCAGGAGGAAATGTATGAAATAATCAAAAACTCGAACTGTCATGAATCATTGAGAGGAAATTTCTCATTTAACAGGCAGAAACCCCTAGCAGAACCAGAAGCATGTTAGACAATCATCTACTGAGACTGAACTGGGTTTAGAGAGGAGAGAGAGGGAGACAGATAAAGAGAGAGATGGACAGAGGTGAGACTGAGTGTAAAGAGCTGTCATCTGTGTCACGCTCCTGAATGCTCCTCAGGGACCTCCAAACTCACCTTTCCCTTGAAGAGCTTCTCAATGTCTCTGCTGTGAGACTCAGAGTCGGTGGCGATGTAGACTGAGCGGGCGGAGCTCTTCTTTACCCACAGCTTCACGGCTCTGCGGATCTCTGTCAGGTCAGGGAGGCACATGTTCATGGTGAGGGGCAGGGCGGTCTGACGGTTATAACCAACGCACTGAGGAGACGCCATGAAGTGAGGACCGGTGTCGCCGTCCTTCAACATTTTACAGGCATTTTGCTGAAAGCAGAGAAGATGAAAATATAGATGTGATCATGTGATGACAGAGCAAACTTACATCAAACATCCCAACAGAGTTTGAACCTCTGAACACAATGCTGCAGCTAAGTCTGTGACGGAGGAGCAAACAGGATTATAAATACCAAAGACAAACCAATGTAATATTAGCTGGTGTTTATTCATGAAAAGATATTAAAAAAAGAAAACAGGGAGAAAAATCATCAGCCCTGACCTCTAGAGGGATGTAGTTTTATGTTGACACTGAGTGTGTGGTCAGAAGTCTAACAGATTTACCTACAAATAAATCTTTTAACCACGAGAAGTTAAACAAACAGGTTTGAGTAAATTGATATTTTTCATAGATTAATGCAGATCTCTCCTTCATGGACCACCTTTATACGGTCAGATAATCTGCAGACAGACAGGCCGAGGTCTGAGTGATGAACACTGAAACTATCAGACAGTCTCTCTATGCCCTTGTGCCGTGAATCGCCTCACCCAGTCAATGCCGATCCTCAGGTGGATGCTGACGTACGGTCTGATCAGCAGGTTAGAGATGATCTCCTCTCCCTCAGTCACCATCTTCTCTGACCACACCACATACCGCTGCAGAGCTGTATGCTCCTCCGTCACTGGGAACTGAGCCGGCGCCCCCGGCATGGCCAGCACAGGATGCTCAGCTGGAGGGAATCTGCTCGACAAGAGGGAGGAAGAGGATCTGAATATTACTGCAGAGGAGAGGGATCTAAGACTTTATAAATCTACAACGTTATAATGGGGGGGGCAGACGTCTCACTTACTTCTTCATCCACTGAGGCTGATGATATGCACTGAAAGAAATCCCACCAAACAACACCGACCCATCAAAGTCCACGCCCACATAATCCCAGAACGGACCAAATGGGTTTCCATCCTGGAAAACAATCAGAAACACCAGTCAGTCAGGACACTAATGCAGTAACAACGGTCTGTTAGAGGTGTACTAACCAGCAGGGGGCAGTATTTCACCTTTACAGTGTTTCATTAACAATCGCAGTCATTAAAACAAACAGACAACGAATCACTGAAAAATCACCCTCCAGGTTCCTTCCCACTATGAACATTCAACCATTAGTCAGTAAAATAATGTCCTGCTGTCCATCATCACCTTCATAGGACAGGACTTCTTGTCCGCACTCCTCTGAGCTGCAGTCTCAAAGCAGTACGCTTTCCTCTGTCCTAGAGGCCAGTGTTTGGGAGCCAGCTTCTCCATGAAGTCCTCAAGACTGACCACACGGTGATATGCAGACAGAGGCTCCAGCTGGAAGAACTCTTTGTAGGGGACGTGGACCTGAGTGAGACAAGAGAGGACAGTTAATGTCAGTTAATGTAATGGCTTTTGTGGGGGTCTAATCTCTGTGAGCACTGTTTGTTTCTTTGCTCCTCATCTATTGTTGGGAATTATGACACTTTACACTTTATTCCAGGTGGAGACTCTGAAACTTCCTCTTTCTTCCTCTCTGTTTACTCACGTTGGTGTACGGGGGCGTGTGGTGTCGGTACACGATCCATGGAGGGACGGCCAGGGTCCGGTTCAACATCTTAGCAAAGGCCAGAGATCCTAGGAAGTGGTCTGCCTGGTTCCCAAAGCGACCTGGAGAGTTAGAAAATGACCTTTTTAAACTCCTATTCAAACATGAACTTCATAAATTTATCCCTCTGGGCTGATCAAGGTCACATTTCATAAGTCTAGACGTTGTTTTGGATCAGTACCTGGTCTAATGTGGTTTAGAGGTAAAAAAGCTGAGAAATTGCACATTTTAAAATTTTCATACATAAAATAAAGTTTTTACAGACCCGCTTATCTAAATAAAATGAACCCTATAAATGGACAGAGGCTGGTAATACAGAGTACTGAGATAGAGAAATAGGAGTTTTATTCCTCTGCAGTCCTGAATTACAATGAATTATTAATCTCAGAGAAATGATGTGTAAAAATCTGAGTGACCAGAAGCATCACAGAGAAATAAAAGACAGAGAGTGAAGTAAAAAGTGACAGAGATTTGCCTAGAGAGGACAATATCACAGGACCTCTGACCTGTAATTTCCAAATAATCGATCTGTGATGATTTTACATGTTAGTAAACTGACTAAACACATCTTTCTGAAGACAAAGACAAAGCATCACCCTTCTATAACAAAAATATTATTTACTACATTAATCCACTCTTGTGCTGTGTGGGGTTCAGGAAGCAACAGATGTCTCCCACTGGCTTTCTTACAAGCAGAGATTAAAACACCACATGTATATTTGTCAGCTGGTCTTGGTAGTAAATCTGAATCTCTTAAAAACACTGCTGAGGCAGCTTTGTCTAAAATACACTTTTTAATGCTCTGTGGACCTCTGCCCATTCTGAATATATCCCTCTGGCTTACTTCCTCAGATCCACAAAGTTTCCAACAATCCGGATCAGACTCTCTGCTGGCCTGTATCAGATAATCCAGTGTTCCTTCATTTGTGGATGCAATGATGTACTATGTTTTTAGGGCTGAGTTTAAGTCAATACAGAGATTTGAAATGACATTATCATTTAATTCTTTTGGTTTATTCCTTCTTTCTGTTTCTGATAACTAGATGTTACAATTGTTTCATCATGTAGTGTATTAAATAAAACGGTGTCCATCTCAAACCCTGTAGAGCACAGATCAACTCAGATCTGTGTTTCTATATCGCTCTGAAACTCTCTCCAGACTTTTCAAAGAGTGAATATTTGTGCCATATTCGGTCAATTTGGAGTTATTTACCCATGCAGGGACAGTACAGCACGTATCCGCTTTCATCCCACTGCAGCTCCTCTGCCTGAGTCCAGCAGCTCTGCAGGAGGAGACACAAACACAGACATGTCACTGTGAGGAGGAGAGGAGGCTGCCCACTCACCGCCATTGTTGTTCATTTCATCTACCACAATGCACCGCGGCTCCACTGCCTCTTCTTCTACGGCTCACTGCTGCCGACTGCTGGACAGGAGGGATATGAAGAGTTTAAAGTAATCTAATTACCAACTTAAACGTCTATTATTAATGCCATCTGGCACTGGCAGTGATGCCGTTTGAGCACCACCAGACAGAGCACAACTTTGTTTAAGCAAAGCTATGCTAATCAAGCCACTTACTGATGCAGCCTTCAAAGACTGACAGAAATATAAAACTCACTTCCTTGCCACCCAGGCTGTTGTTGGAAAAAGGGTGGTTCATCTATCACCTTAATGGGTACTCTTGTTTTAATTTCCCATCACTAAAAAGAAGGTACTGACTCGTATTAAATCTCTAACTCCAATTCCTTAAATATCTCTCATCCTTCTCCCGCGTGGGCGTTGATGGTAGGAAGAGAAGATGAGGATTCAGAAGAGTTCTCAGTTGAAGCTCTATGAGTTGTCAGTTGAAGCTCTATTTTTTATCAATTACACAAGTCAAGAATGTGCAAACAGAAATCTCTGGGTTCAAAATTAGCTCATCCTTCCAAACCGACAGCGTAGAGAACTGAGCGCTTTAGAAACAAGACTAACTTTCCCTTGAACCCTTTATAGTAGATGCTCCACCTATCTAGACAAAATCTAGTCTGCTAATCTGGGTGTTATCTTCCTGTGTAGATGAATCAATGCCAAACCGATATTGGAAAGCACACCTCCGATCAAACCCACTGGGCTGCCCACCACTGTAAAGATCTTTGCGCCTTTCTCCATGGAGCCGAGCTGAACGGCAACGTCCTCCTGGTCCTTCAGGAATTGCAGCATCCTGGGCTGCCGCTTGGAGAACTCTCTAATAAAGCCGGAGCATGAAACTCCCTGGAACAAGAACACCAGCCTAAAGGGTCCGGGTCCAGTCTGACGAAGAAGGAACGGATGTTAAATCTCCAAAACCAAGGCCTGACTTTCTTTTTCTCTGCCATTTCTCGGGAGACGGCCATTGTTTTTATGTCTTAAAATATTAAGACATAAAAACATGAAAATGAAAAATGAATTTTACTCTCTTATAAGAGAGTAAAATTCATTTTTGAGTGTGAAAAGAGCATTTTTTAAGGGATCAAACTGCCACTTAATACTTACTTGACAATGTAAAACATGATCAAAATGAGAAAATGCCGATGTCTCCCCTGAAACTCTGGGTTTACTGAGTTAAACCTGGTCCCGACCAGGTTAGGTTCACGGAGTCTGTTACTACTTTAACTGACCGCGAGGTTGAGTTACCTCTCTTTGTGAAACAGGTTAGAGTTACCCCTCTCTCCCTGGTTTAACTGACCCTCCTTTGTGAAACGGAAAACTCAGAGTTTCCCTGGTTTCAGGGTTAACAGACTCTGAGTTTCCATTAAACCTGCTATGTGAAACGGACCTCTGTTCTCAGTCAAGAAATCCATTAAATAGGACCTGCCTGACAACAAAGTGAAGTAGACCAAAAGATCCTCAAAAGCTAGACATCATGCTGAGATCAAAAGAAATTCAGGATCAAATGAGAGAAAGAAATTAAAATCTATCAGTCTGGAAAAGGTTATAAAGCCATTTCTAAAGCACAACAACTACTCATCCAAGAGGTCACAAAACAACAACAAAAACATCCAAAGACCTGCAGACCTCACTTTCCTCAGTTAAAGTCAGTGTTCATGACTCCACCATAAGAGACTCTGGGCAAAAGCTGCCTGCATGACAGAGTCACAAGACGGAAACCACTGCTGAACAAAAGAACATTTAGGCTCGTCTCAATTTTGCCAGAGAATTGATTTTAAGTGTTCACGTCTGATTTTAAAACTTTCTAACCTACTGTGCATGTTATCAAAATAAAAAACTGACCTCCAGAGAAAAGTTTTTGATTCCATTTAAACGAAACTTTATTTATAAACAGAGTCAAGTTGACAAGTTTTACCAAACACAATCACGGTATTTCACTGTCAGAGAGTTACTGACTCAGACAAAATATGTGAAAAGTTAGTTATATGTGTAATACAAATGCAAAAAAACATGGAGCAGAGAGAGGAATAAAGCATGACAGAAAAATGAACAAAATAAAGACAAAGCAATATGAGCAAAATAGAATATGTGCATCCAAAAAGATGACATTTAAGACAAGCTTTGTGTACAGAGTGAGTTTGGCGGAGGTAGAGATGAAAAACCAGCTGGGAAAAAATATTGAAGGAAAAAAAAACCCAGTGGACAAAAAGCTCTCTACATGCTGTCACAGTTTCAGCCTCCATTTAACAAAGTTTAAGCCATAAATGAAGCTCAGATTAAACATTTAGTTTTACAAATATAATGAGAAATCAAATTCAGTACAACACAAAAACCACCTGGTTACAATTGTAAGAAGACTCTACTAGCTGTAGATCTTACAGGTTTGCACCAAAGAAACTCAAATGTTAGCAAGTTTAACAACACATCATCCGGTCAAACAGATGAATAATTATAACAGATTCATCAGTACAGAACTATCCTCAATGACCCTTGTGTCACAGACAGGTCATCCATCTTCATCAGTGGGTCCTCAGTCGAGACTCGAGTATCCTCCTGTAACTGAAGAAAACAGTCATGAGTGACTATTCTGCCTCGTTTTCTATCAGTCAGAAAAGGTCTCAGCGATAATCCTATAATGTCAATAATACTGATAATGTCAGCGATATAAAGGTGGAGGAGATCTATAAAGTGACAGTGACATAGCAAAGCTTGCACTCTTCATGGGTTGTGGGGGTTTCTCTGTGCCCATCGAGTAAAAACATCCAACTATTATCATCTTAATGGACTCATCTGTTAGAAGGATTTAAGAAAGCTGCTCATGTGTGCTCCTCAAAGTAGAGCCTGAAAGAGAAAGGCGCACTCACCATGTCCTGAGTAAGGGTTTTCTGGACGAGGTTGAAGGTCTACGGGCTCACAGTGAGACAGGAAGTCCGTCTGCAGGGTGGTGACTACAGAAGGCAAACAGACAGGGATCAGATCCAGTTAGTGGACTATTTACATCAATTTATCACCATAAAACTTTGACTGAAACAAGCAAGACCACTCGCAAAGATTGACTCACCTCTAATCAGGGGACCAAGTCTTTGTCTTCATTCTCCAGCCGGGTCCTGGAGCAAGAGGGGGTCATTGACGTCTCGGTGTAGTCCTAAAACAAAAGGACAAATGTAGTCTTTAGACCGGCACAATCTTTAACCTATAAGTGAATCATTATCTCTGTTTTATGTACCGGTTCCTTGGGGATGGCGCCCACGGCATCTGGTAGAGTCCAATGGTGTCAAGGGGCAGGTTTCTGTGCTGGTGCAGACTTCAGTTAAGGGGTCCAGAATGAAGAAGATCCGTCCCTCAAAGTGGGCAAACCACTGGTGTTTGGGAGAGATTAAAATTGGCAAAGATTAGAAAATCTGGATGCATCAGATAAAACCAGGTTCCTTTTGTAGGTGGTGATATCTGTATGCCATGCTCACCTGTAACCCAGTGTGCAGAGGCTCAGAGTCCAGCAGGTGATGGGGTCTGCCAGGGTCTTCATGGATGTAGACTCTGTAACAACACAAGATAGATTTTGGAGAAGCAGAAAGATGAGTCACTACATTAAAAACAGACTTAAAAGATTCAACAGACAGATTTAAAATCAAGTTTCTCTTGGGCATCTACAAACCCCCAGAAAAGCTGGAGTTTTTGGACCTCCGGTGAAGACAAATACAAGAACTCTCAGATAAAAATATGATATCGGAATCATTAAAAGAGAACTTCAGATACCTTCAGTTTGAGGGTGACTCTTAAAAACTTCCCAGTCTGGATGGAGGAGCAGCACATCGAAGTGGGGCAGCGTCAGATCCTCCCTGGTGAAACCCTGTGGTGGTCAGCACATCCAACACCATGGCTCGACACCTCCATCATGTTTAGGGGAAAAGCAGAGACATACATGTGCAGCCAAAGGGAGGCATAAAAACCTCATACAGAATAACAGGACACAAAAAACCACAAGTACAGATCTCAGATTTTCACAGAGACTGGAGGGTCAAAAAGAAACAAAACAACAACAAAAAAGAAAACCCCACAAAAAAAAAAAAAAGAAAACAAACATCTTAGATTTTTACAGAGACTGGAGGGTCAAAAACACAGAAACAAACAAACAAACAAAAAAAAAACTCAAAAAAACAAACAAAATTACATTTTATGATAACAGTTCATTGTCCCCCTCATGTTAGTTGAAGCTGTAGAGGAGACGGTGAGGCCTGAAGTTGTAGTTGATGTTGAGGTTGTCCTTGTTGAGTTGGTTTCCTTTTGGAGAACTGAGTGAACTTTGCTGATTTGTTGTTTCCTTAAGAGTTGTTGTTTTGCTTTTTGCATTTTTTTTTTATTGTGGGCTCAGCAAGTATTTGGTAAAACTTGCAACTGACATTTTTGCAGTTTTTCGTGTCAACCAAGTTTAATAAAAACAGAAATAACCTTTTTAAAGTCATAAAACCCTTTTAACCTTGAGTGATGCTGAACTATTCTCCGTTTGGTTGTGAATTTTCTTTTTTTGGTTTGATTTTGATTTAGTGTTTTCAGCATTTCTTGATTTTAGACTGTTGTTAAGCTTTTGAGTTAAAACCACCTTTTGCACCTTGTTGGTGGTTTTCCCTTTTGTCATTGAAAGCACCATCTAAACCTTGTATTACCATTGCGTCCCTGTGGGCACCATTTAAACCTTGTTGATTTGCCCTTTTGTCATTGAAAGCACCATTTAAACCTTGTTGTTGGGTCCTTGAAAGCACCATTTAAACCTTGTTTGTGTTACCATCATGTCCCTGAAAGCACCTCATGAACCTTGTTGTCTGTTTCCATATTGTCTTTGAATGCATCGTTGTGAACCTTGTTGGTTTGTGGTTGTGTAGCTGAAAACACCTTTTAAACCTTGTTTTTGGTTTGTTGTGTTTTTGCTCATTGAACCTTGTGTTGTTGCATCTTTGCATCAGAGTATTGTGACTGTTTCAGCTGTTGTGTTTCAATAGAGACATTCACCTACTGGTTTTTGAAGAGAGGTTATAGTCACAACATTGGAAACACTGACCCAGCCTTACATGTTATCAACATAAAAACAGGCAAAGATCGAGCTCAAGTGGGCCTTAACTTAACACACCCACGTCACATT
This sequence comes from Xyrichtys novacula, assembly GCA_962446985.1. Classification (NCBI taxonomy): domain Eukaryota; kingdom Metazoa; phylum Chordata; class Actinopteri; order Labriformes; family Labridae; genus Xyrichtys; species Xyrichtys novacula. The sequence continues at coordinate 20,220,382 of OY660867.1, read as the reverse complement.
GCGCCTTTGTGAAAACAATTTAATAACCAGAGAAAAGTTGTTTCAGGAGTTGAAGCATTCAGACTTTTGGGTGACAATAGAACAGTGTGTTAAGTGATATTCCCTGTCTCATCTTACCTGCAGCACAAGGATGCCTGACTTCATCTCTTTAGAGGTGATCTAGATCCTTCCTGAAGATGTTGATGGTTGCCAGGTTCAACACTGAAGATGCTCACTTCTGTGATGGTTGGGGAAAAGGAGAGAGACACACATACAAATGCAGAAAATACTCAAATTAAAAACAGTGAAGGTGAGGTGCAGCATTAGAAAATTTGTTTGAAACTGAATATGGATGAAGTTATCAGAATCCAGGACCTGGTTTCTTACATGCCTTCTTGTTGTTACTTTGGTGAAAACATAACGTCAAAAAGTTCATCTTACCTTCAACAAGATGACCACCCTTGGATTTCCCAGACGGAACAGGAAGGCGGCACTTTGAGGTTCTGCAGCAACAGTTCCTCCAGGAAAAGAGTGGTCACCTCGTCAGACCTGCTTATGTTCGGAGGAAAGCAGAGACATACAAATGCACCCAAAAAAACATGGCCAAACATACAGCAAATAAGTTAAAAAAAAAAAAAAAAAAAAATATGTACAACACATGCAGATCATGACAAGCACAGTTCAGGATTCCATTTCAGAGATTCAAAAGGTTCACAAAAATACAAAGAATAAATAAAAATAAGAAAAACTACAGTTAACAAAAACAGTTGGAGGATCTACACAGTTTGTTTATTGTCCTCGTTCTGTTTAGTGTTGACAGTTACATCAGATAGAAACAATGTGCAAACGTTGCTGTCTTGTCGTTGTTTCCGTTGGATCCTTTGGAAGCACTTTGACGGTTGTTACGATGTTGGTAGTTTTGAAACTTAGTTTTGGTTGATAGTGATTTTGCTGAAGTTGCTTTGACAGACCATTTGAGGGCAGATTTTTAACATACCGTCTTTGCTTGTTTTAAGAACCAGTTTTTTTAAGCACCTTTTTAGACCTTGTATTTTGGGTTTAAGATCAAGTCCTTGGAAGCAACTTTTAAAACTTTTTTGGGGTTTGAGGTAAAGTATTTGAAAGCACCTTTTGAAGCTTTTTTGGTTTGAGACTAAGGCTTTGAAAACACCTTAAATTTTTTTTTTTTAAATTAAATCTTTGAAAGCACCTTTCAAACCTTTTTGTTTGTTTGCGATCAATCCTTGAAAAGCAAATTTCGAGCCCTTTTTGGTTCGAGTACAAGTCTTTGAAAGCACCTTTCAGAACCTTGTTTCTGGGTTTGAGATAAAGTCTTTTAGAGCACCTTTAAGAACCTTGAATTTGGTTTGAGATTAAGTTTTTGAAAGCACCTTTTGAACCTTTTTCTGGTTTGAGATCAAGTTTTTGAAAAGCACCTTTTTTAAGAACCTTTTGTTTGAAATCATACCTTGAAAAGCACCTTCTGAACCATGTTTCTGGGTTTGAGAACAAGTCTTTGAAAGCACCTTTTGAACCTTTTTTGTTTTAGAACAATTCTTTGAAAGCACCTTTGGAACCATGTTTCTGGGTTTGAGATCACGTCTTTTAAAGCACCTTTTTAGAACCTTATTTTTGGTTTGAGATCAAGTTTTTTAAAGCACCTTTGGACCTTGTTTTTTGGTTTGAGAAAGATTTTGAAAGCACCTTTCAAGATTTTTTGGTTTGAGATCAAGATTTTGAAAGCACCTTTTCAAGCCTTTTTTGGTTTGAGATAAAGATTTTTAAAGCACCTTTCAAGCCTTTTTTGGTTTGAGATCAAGTTTTTGAAAAGCACCTTTTTAGAATTTTTTTTTGTTTTGAAATCATACCTTGGAAAGCACCTTCTGAACCAAGTTCCTGAGTTTAAGAACAAGTCTTTTGAAAGCACCTTTTTTAAACCCTTTTGTCTGAGAACAAGTCTTTTGAAAGCACCTTCTGAACCATGTTTTTGAGTTTAAGAACAAGTCTTTTGAAAGCACCTTTTTTAAACCCTTTTGTCTGAGAACAAGTCTTTTGAAAGCACCTTCTGAACCATGTTTCTGGGTTGAGAACAAGTCTTTGAAAGCACCTTTTGAACCATGTTTCTGGGTTGAGAACAAGTCTTTTGAAAGCACCTTCTGAACCATATTTCTGGGTTGAGAACAAGTCTTTGAAAGCACCTCTGGAACCTTGTTTTTTGGTTTGAAATCAAGTCTTTTGAAAGCACCTTAAGAACCTATTTCTGGGTTTGGATCAAGTCATGAAAGCACCTTTTGAACCATGTTTCTGGATTTGAGATCAAGTTTTTGAAAAGCACCTTTTTTAAGAACCTTTTGTTTGAAATCATACCTTGAAAAGCACCTTCTGAACCATGTTTCTGGGTTTGAGAACAAGTCTTTGAAAGCACCTTTTGAACCTTTTTTGTTTTAGAACAATTCTTTGAAAGCACCTTTGGAACCATGTTTCTGGGTTTGAGATCACGTCTTTTAAAGCACCTTTTTAGAACCTTATTTTTGGTTTGAGATCAAGTTTTTTAAAGCACCTTTGGACCTTGTTTTTTGGTTTGAGATCAAGTTTTTTAAAGCACCTTTCAAGATTTTTTGGTTTGAGATCAAGATTTTGAAAGCACCTTTCAAGATTTTTTGGTTTGAGATCAAGATTTTTAAAGCACCTTTCAAGATTTTTTGGTTTGAGATCAAGATTTTGAAAGCACCTTTTCAAGCCTTTTTTGGTTTGAGATAAAGATTTTTAAAGCACCTTTCAAGCCTTTTTTGGTTTGAGATCAAGTTTTTGAAAAGCACCTTTTTAGAATTTTTTTGTTTTGAAATCATACCTTGGAAAGCACCTTCTGAACCAAGTTCCTGAGTTTAAGAACAAGTCTTTTGAAAGCACCTTTTTTAAACCCTTTTGTCTGAGAACAAGTCTTTTGAAAGCACCTTCTGAACCATGTTTTTGAGTTTAAGAACAAGTCTTTTGAAAGCACCTTTTTTAAACCCTTTTGTCTGAGAACAAGTCTTTTGAAAGCACCTTCTGAACCATGTTTCTGGGTTGAGAACAAGTCTTTGAAAGCACCTTTTGAACCATGTTTCTGGGTTGAGAACAAGTCTTTGAAAGCACCTTCTGAACCATATTTCTGGGTTGAGAACAAGTCTTTGAAAGCACCTCTGGAACCTTGTTTTTTGGTTTGAAATCAAGTCTTTTGAAAGCACCTTAAGAACCTATTTCTGGGTTTGGATCAAGTCATGAAAGCACCTTTTGAACCATGTTTCTGGATTTGAGATCAAGTTTTGGAAAACACCCCTCAAACCTCTGAGTTTGAAATCAAGATGATGACATCTAAAAACAAGGTGTTCACCTACCCTCAGAAAGATGACCAACCTTACAGCAGAAGCCATGTCAATGTTGTCACGCTGTTCTTGAAGTTCTCGTTGTCCTTCTTGTAGTTCCTCTGGATCTGCTGGTCTTAATTCTTGAGGTTTTTGCAGTTTTAACATAAGCATGATCCTGATACTATGAAAGAATAGGAATTTAACTGGACATATCAATAAAGCACAGTCGAATACTGTGCACTTGACAAGTTTAGCTGGGTTCATTTTCAGCATAGCTATCCTTACAGTTTTGACAGCTGTTACTGCCACTGCATCAAAGTTAACATTACTGCTTTTTCGTTTTCATGTCACTCCAGAGTAAAACAAACATTTTATCATTAGGGTTTTTTTGGAGTGTGATCATCATATTGAAGTCAAATGTAAAAGGAAAAAAAAACAGACCCAGTCCTGTTCAGAGGTTTGGGCGTTGACACACAAGGTCCACATCAGGTCTTCTTCTACTCCTTTAGTTCTTCCGAATGGTCTTCTTGTTCTCCTTGATAGCGCTGCTGAGAAAAAGCTTTGATTGTTTGGTTTAGGCCATTTTTGATTGAGTAGAGGCAATTTATTTTTGGGCTTGAAGGTGCTCTTGTTAGATTAGGTGCTTTTGTCAAATTAAAAAGGTGCTTTTGACATATCTTTTGAGACCAGACCTTTAACATACCGTCTTTGCTTGTTCAAGAACCAGTTTTTGAAAGAAACCTTTTAAACCTTATTCTTTGTTTTTAAAATCAAGTCTTTGGAAGCAAGTCATGAAAAGCAACCTTTGAACCTTGTTTCTGGATTTGAGATCAAGTTTTGGAAAACACCCCTCAAACCTTTTTTTTTTTTGAGTTTTAAATAAAGATGATCACATCCACAAACAAGGAGATGTTCACCTACCCTCAGAAAGATGACCAACCTTACAGCAAAAGCCATGTCAACGTTGTCATGCTGTTCTTGAAGTTCTTGTTGTCCTTCTTGTAGTTCCTCTGGATCTTCTTTTGTTAACTTTTGAGGTTTTTGCATTTTAACATTAGCATGATCCTAATACTATTCAAGAATTGAAGTTTAGCTGGACAAATCAATAAAGCACAGTCAAATACTGTGCACTTGACAAGTTTAGCTGGGTTCATTTTCAGCATAGTTATCCTTACAGTTTTGACAGCTGTTACTGCCAATGCATCAAAGTTAACATTACTGCTTTTTCGTTTCCATGTCATCCCAGAGTAAAACAAACATTTTATCATTAGGGTTTTTTTGGAGTGTTATCATCATTTATGTCAAATGTAAGAAGAAAAAAACAGACCCTGTTCAGAGGTTTTCTTCTACCTGGGTACAGGTCCAGGTGTAGCGCAGACATCTTCACCCTGCTTCTTCAAAGTCTTTCTGGTGTCACCACGCTGATCCCGATGGCCACATCATTCTTCTTCTTATATCTTCAGGTTGTACTTGCTGCGTTAGCTCACAGCACTTTGCACAACTTACAATCAATAGAAATGCTAAACTGGTCTAAAAGGTCAAAATAAAGCACAGCAAAATACTGTGCACTAGAGTTTAGCATGGTTTGTTTTCAGTCTAATTATCCTTACAACAGCCTTGAATCCCTATCTTTGTAACAGCCACTGCGGCTCCTGTTTCCATCATTAACATTACTGGGTTTTCATTTTTGTTGTCATTCATTTTAAGAGTGTCAAAATAAAGCACAGCAAAATACTGTGCACTTGAGTTTAGCAGGGTTTTTTTCAGTCTAATTATCCTTACAACAGCCTTGAATCCTTATCTTTGTAACAGCCACTGTAATTAACATTACTGGGTTTTCATTTTCATAATCACTCATTTTAAGAGTGAAAACAACAGTTTTAATACAAATTAGGGGAAAAAAAAACAAGCAGTATGAAAAAAATCAACCTGGTTGATGTCCTTCAAACGGGTCTGTGCATTGGGCATCCATCCCTCGTTGAAGATCTTCACACCTTTTGAGATCTTCTTATATCATCAGGTTGTACTTGCTGCGTTAGCTCACAGCACTTTGCACAACTTACACTTGATAGAAATGCTAAACTGGTCTACAAGGTCAAAATAAAGCACAGCAAAATACTGTGCACTAGAGTTTAGCATGGTTTGTTTTCAGTCTAATTATCCTTACAACAGCCTTGAATCCCTATCTTTGTAACAGCCACTGCGGCTCCTGTTTCCATCATTAACATTACTGGGTTTTCATTTTTGTTGTCATTCATTTTAAGAGTGTCAAAATAAAGCACAGCAAAATACTGTGCACTTGAGTTTAGCAGGGTTTTTTCAGTCTAATTATCCTTACAACAGCCTTGAACCCAAATCTTTGTAACAGCCACTGTAATTAACATTACTGGGTTTTCATTTTCATAATCACTCATTTTAAGAGTGAAAACAACAGTTTTAATACAAATTAGGGAAAAAAAAAAACAAGCAGTATGAAATAATCAACCTGGTTGGTGTCCTTCAAATGGGTCCGTGCACTGGGCAGCCATCCCTGGTTGAAGATCTTCACACCTTTCAGAGGTCTTCTTATATTTTCATTTTCTTCTTTGACCAAATGCACGTCGGGGAAATCTGAGGTAGTTTGGGGCGATGAGGAGGAGTATCCACTTGGGCAGAGAAACGCTGCTTTCCAAAAACGCATTGCCGAAATCAGACCTAATCCTTGTGACGCATCCCGACTTTTTTAAAGCTTCCCTCAGGAAGTTAAATTTTAATTCGAGTGAACTCTCATTTTTGTTTTGGTAAATTTGTTGATTTACACGTTTTTGAGGACTGAGTTGCTATTTTGTTTAATTAAATCTGATAGTAGACTTGTTTTGGGGGTCTATATTGCTGCACTGGTTGATCGTTAATGGTGGGGTTTCTTGTTTTTGTGGTTTTGGAAGAGAACAGTTTCTCTCCACAATTGCGTCACCAAAACAGAGCAAAACTAGACAAAAATCTGCTTCTCTGGAAGAGAACAACTTCTCTCCACAATTGCATCACCAAAGCAGACCAAAACTAGACCAAAACCTGCAACCCCAGAAGAGAACACTTTCTCTCCACAATTGCATCACCAAAACTAGACCAAAACCTGCTACTCGGGCAGAGAACAACTGCACTGCTTGATTGTTGATGGTGGGGTTCTTGTTTTTGTTGGTGCGGTTGTTTTTCAAACCAAAAGCAAACTGACCTCCAGTGTCCCTCGTTGATGGTCTGTCCGTGGAGTGAAGTAGTCAGTAGCTGCGTTTCCATTACATTTTTTCGCAAAATAAAAGCGATGTTTATCAAATTTCGACAAAGTACAATTGCGATTTGCGGGTGTTTCCATTGAATGGTGTTCAGTGCATAAGCGAGCCGTCTGTCTCTCGCGAGCCGTGTTTAAATGGCCGTTGCCTAGCAACGAGGTAAACTTCCTGCCCGCGCGACCTCGTATTCCTTAAGCCTTTTTGCACACCAACATGGACGAGACACTAAACATTTTTCGTTTTGGAGCAGCTATTTCTGTGACCATTACTGCTGTTGCCGCTGCTGTCATCAGAAGACGAAGGCAGCGGGTGATAATGTAAAGGCAAAGCTTGTATGTATGGGAGCAAACACGGATGAGCGATTTCTGGGAGAGGATCGTAAATGAGGAATTCACAGACGAATTGTGGATTCAAAACTTCAGAAAAATACAAATACAATTCAAAACTTCAGAAATAAGTCCGTCTCCTCCCCCGTCCACATATACCGTGCCATCTACGCTTGAAATGAACTGGTCACTTGACCCGCTACGTCACGTCCGGTGACAGAGAATTGCGAGAAAAGTGTTTCCATTACACTTTTGCGATATACTTCTATATCGACACTTCTGAAAAACCACCTCATGAGAGCGTAAAAACTTTTTAGCAATATTTGGGAGGTTTTTCGAAATGTAGGTGTTTCCATTACCAGTTTTCTATTGCGATATTTACGTTTTGCGCAAATCTATGGGTAATGGAAACGCAGCTAATGTCTTACCTTACAGGGTCCAGGCGACTTGATCCGGCGTAATTTCAGCTCCTGGTTAACACACAGAGAAATACACAACCATCAAACCTTAAGTCCTGGATATAAGACTCAGAATAAAAAACCTTGACCTCTTTGACCTCCTTCAATAATCAGCTTTCACACAAGTTTATGAGTTCAGCCCTATTTTAAATACTTTACAATAACTACAACTTATAAATGGTAAATAGATAATTAAAGTTTAATCATCATTTAAAAACAGCCTATAGACCAATTATAAATGCCAAATAGATAGTTTATTAATGTAAGTTAATTGTTACTGTAATGATTGATAATTTTCATTAATTATTAATGGACTATTTATTAAAAGGTTTATATAGGGTTTAAATATTGGTTTTAAAACATCTAGATTAAAATGTGTGTCAGTAAATGTTTAATATTTGGTTCTTAAACCATCTATAAACATTACTTGATGGTTTATTGTAAAGTTGTAACTGATGTTTGAAATACGTTGTAAATTGGTTTATAATTATTAATGATTATAAACCATAATAATTGATTAATAATTGGTTTATAAACCACCTATAAACATTACTTAAATGGTTATAGTAACGTTAGGGTTAGGGGTCAGGTTTTTATAAAATTGTAAAATTTACTATTTATGGCCTATATGCTATTTATAAATTATTTAAATATTAATAAACTATCTTCTTACCATTCATAAATGGTCAATTTACCATTTATAAGTTATGGTTATTGTAAAGTGTTACCAGTCATTTTAAACACCTCATGTTTGCATGATAGTTGGCAGCCATGCTCCAAATCAGACCATTTAAAGACCATTTTCAAGCCTCATCTTTATTTTCTTTCTGGGCTTGTAAAGTTGCATCCCTGCCTCAGTCTCACCTTTGGCCTCCGTGGAGTGGAGTCATCTGAGAGGACATGAAGTCAGCTGGGGTCTGAGGAACATGCTGGAAAAAAACCAAACAAACACAAAAGCACAGTTAGTACACACCAACAACAGCACTTTCCACTGCAGACTCAGGGTACACTAAGACAGATCTGAATAAGCAGTTTTTCTTTTTCACATTGGGCTTATCGTCTTTTAATACAGTCAGAAAAATAAGAATAAGGCCAAATGCAGTCTTCTGAACATTATATTCATGGCACCATCATGTAAACCTTAAAACAAACTTATTCATTAAAGTAAAACATAGGTGTCATGGATTCATGTTTAGGGTAGCTGTCAGAGGATTTTAAGGCCCAGTGGCCTGAATAACGCCATCTGCTGGACATTTAGTGTACACACACACACCCTCTGCAAGCTACAACTTGATGCCAGATTAGAAATTTACTGAAAAAGCTTGTGTTTAACTTTATTAGTGCTTAAACATGTCAGGCCTGTATGATAATCCCATAAAATTAAAAGCATTTTAACTATCGAAGAGTGCCAAGGACCATTTTGTTCAAACACTAGCTCAGTAGAAGTTGTATATGCCTGTAGATTCATCAATATAAAAATCAATCATTTAGCTTTTAAAGCTTTGCATTCCATTGGCTCAATTCAAGATGAAATAAATAAATTAAAATAAAAAAAAATATATTTTTTAAAAAAGTCGAATTTTTCTAGTAAATTTCGGCGAAGCGCGTATCGAAGCTTGAGTTGATGACGTATGTGATAACGTTTGAAGCCTCGCGAGCCGGTGTTATGCCGTGGAATGCATCCCAACCACTCATTAGCTTCTTAAAGTGGGAGAAAATTATGTTATATTTAAAACAAAACACGAGTATTAGATCATGACAACATGTCAAACGGAGCAGCAAACTTTCCCTCTGTTTTTATGTGTCTAAAAAAATGTACATAGAGAGGTGTACTTGGGTATATAAACTGTACAGTACGCTGTTAAGGTAGAGAACATTATATTTTAGGGACAGCAAATATTCCCAATCAGAGGGCTGTTGTTTTCGGTTTATCTGGACAACCAATCCAATGGTAGGGAAACTTGGATTATTTCGCCTTGTTCTGTACTTTCAACCGTGCTTCCGTCAGGGGGTGCATTTTACGGCAGGGGTGCAATCTACGGCAGAACACCGGTCGTACCACGTGACTGATTCAGGAACCGGCTCGCGGTTTTGGCGGGTGATTTAAAATCTGACGGGCAGCGAAACGCGACGGAGTACCGCTAAAAGTCCGTAGACTTGTTGTTTTTTAGTGAAAATGAATGAAATATTAACGTGTTCGATGCTGCTCCCGTAACAACGCACAGTCACAAACCGAGTTACACACAAGCACACTCACATCACAACTGTCTCCATTACTATTTATGTCCTGTTCCCCTTTTCACCCTGCTACTGTGTCATAAAGACAGACAAAATATCAATAACTTAATAATTTCTGTATATCTCAAACACATGGCGTCACATTCATTCATGCATTTATTCCATTCAGAGATTCGCACACCAAAGGGGGTGTCTCTGATAATCACTCTGCCTGTTTTACATTTATTGTCCACGATGGCACAGTTGAGCAAATGAAGTTTCAGACCAGAGTAAAGTAAATGCGTGGAAATAATGATTCAAGTGGCTTCATGTCACGATCATCCACTGAGTCCTTACCTGTGCTCTGGACGAAGGTGTTGCTTCCTCTCAGTTTGCTGGCGAATGGCCCGATAGCGTCAGGTGACCCTATTTTGAACCCTGTGACCACTCCCACGGGGCGTTATTAATTACATAATTTCAAACAAACCGAAATTTTCTCACCATCTGAAGGCAGTTTATTCCTCTAAACTCTTAATCCATCCGCAATCACTTATTTTACACTTTTATATTCACTTAATTTCAACAATAGAATGTTTTTTTTTTATCATATTTGTTCATTTCTGAACCACGTGACCGTCATTTCGTATTTACTCTGTGGAAATCCACCGCCTCGGTTTGAGTGCCCACTGAGCAAAAGACGTATATTAGACGTCTAGTCTAAATTTATTCTTCATTTCAGCGTCGGGATTCGGTCTATTTTTGGACGTGATTTAGACGTATAAATGTATGCGTCTAATTCCGTTCTATTTCCGCCAAGAGCGAAGTAGTCCGTGATCAAAGTTATCGGCATAGCCGCAATACAACGAGATGAGCGACAAAAAAGTATTTGGTAGCTCTGCAAGAGCCCAGCTTAACACCCGTATGGAGATCGGACCATAATCGGACCATAACATGAAAACGGCTTCAAATTGTGGACCGCACAACATCCGGCTGAAGCATTGCGCTCTGTCCATACTCAACCTCACGGCCGTCGGAGTAAACCAGAAGTTCCCGGAGTCGCGGAGTTCGAGAGTTATACATTCTGCTGAAAAGAGGTGGGTGCTGAAACAGATATTATAGAAAGTGTTTATTTTTGCAAGCTTTGGTCCTCCCACCGTCGTGCATCATGATGCGTGACGGTGAAATGCATTTACAGCAAGTGTTAAACTCGAGTTCGCATGTAGCCTGGTTGCTACTACAAGGGCTAGCTTGTGGCTAGTTTAGCCAGCATCAAATAGTCCATGCTAACGTGTGTTGGCGTGAAAGTAAATAAGGGCCTGCTCTCTCTGTTGGAGCCAAGTTTAAAAACTGCTAGTTAGGCTATCCATTTAATTAGAAAATGAAGCCTATTTTGATGCCAGTACTGTTGTTTTTGTTTATCCAGTGGTATTTTTTCAAATAATTAAATTTGTGTTTAACTGTTATTGTCATAGATTGTGTTTTCACTATGTGTGGTAGAAATGGGACGCATTAGTTGAATTATTCCAATATTATTTTGTTAATGCATTAGCAGTGCTATAGGAAATGCTAATAGTAAAAATCTAAAAGTACTGGTATCGACATATTTTTTACCAAGAGCAAAAGGTATTCATTATGCATTATGTCCTGTTTCACAAGTTGCCAATTGTACTAAAAAAACAAAACAATTTTATAATGGTTGATCTACAAGCTCAAACTGTTATTAACATTATTGTTTTTCTACTTTCTTTTTTCCATGTGTTTTCTTTCCAGCCATATTAAATATGGCCTCTAATTATTGAAAGAGTGGCGGAGAAAAAGAGCTAGGGAGGGTGATTTCATGGATGAATATTTGAATTGGATTCAAGGTAAGGATTTATCAGGTTTAGCAGTGGTTTTTAAGTAGGGTCGGGGCTATTTTAAAATAGTGCAACAGCATATGATTTTGTGTTTAACAGCCAAAGTTAAGCACCACACTCATCATCCATTTATTGTCTCGTTCTCAGATTTTGCAGCGAGGAAGAGGGTTTATTCCTACCCAATGCCTGAGAAAAGTAAGAGTGGCATAACTACAGAACAAAATGTTTTACTAGATGTGAAATTAAAAAAATTGTTTTTCCCACTCCATGACTGTAATGGTTATATTCTGAGTTAAAAATGTACTGTGATTTCAATTACAGTGGACTGATGGTTGCCAAATGTAGATCAGTGTTAAATTATGAATGAGCATGACTGTAGAAGCTATTCTGAAAGGTCCAGAAAGAGAAGCAACATTGCCGAAATAGAACATCCTGGGAGTATGTGTATCAAGGTTAGCAGCAGGTAACTTTTGGTGTGGAGAATCTGGCTCCACAGATGGTGTTTCCTGTGAATACTTTCAATTTACATATATCAGATGCTTATGGTAATATGCATTGTTGATATTTAGTAAATTTACTAAAATATTTACAAGACACGATTGTGCCTTTAGACGTCCATTGGACATGTAGTCTAAAAATGGTTTAACAGTGGTATAGAAATGAAAGTTTAATAGACTCGTTCGGTCGGCGCCGTAGGCTGACCGGGGACCTGTGGGGTCCAGCGGCTGCCGCTGCTGGGACCGTCCGCGCGGTATTTGGTAGAAGCATGAACGTCATATGTACGTCTAACATAAAGACGTTTAAATGAAAACGTCTATCGGGCGTCATTTCAACGTTATAGACGGAACAATGTATAAATCAAAACGTTTAAACAACGTATAAATGTCGATGTTGAAAAAACTTTCATTTCTATACTTCTGTTATACCGAATTTAGACTAGACGTCTAGTCTAAATTTAAACGTATATTAGACGTATAATCAACCTCAAAATGCTCGCTGGGTCAATATTAACAGTTGGACAAAGTTCCTGTTATTTAAAGCAAAAGAAAGAGAAAACAGACGCAGTTGCATTGTCAATACCCTGGCAGGAAGTGAGTCTGAAATGTCAAACTGGAACTGAAGAAATCACTGACATTGTCCCAAGAGGGTCCTGAGTTATGAGAAACAGAGGTATCATGAATTACTGTAAAAAGCCTGTGCATGCTTCTGCAACTGTTTGTCTTCAGCTGTTGACTTTAACTTCACAAGATTAGCCATCATACTCACTTCACTGCAGACTCCGGGTGCTTCACTGCATCTGTGTATGTTAGATTAATCTCAAGTCCAAGTGGATTTTTTCGCCAAATTGGAATATTTCTGCTCCAGTGATCTAGATCTATTCTGCTTTCAAGAGTAGAAATGATAGAAACAGACAAAAACAAACCCCAAAATCTTTTTCAAAGTTATTTTTATTTGATTGTTCCAGTAAAATGAGCCACTCAAATCTTTTAAAATCAACAACATGGATGATACAGAATGATTATGTTGAAATGAAGAGAGCGGTTTTGTTTTTTGGTAATCAATTAATCAAATAGGCATGATATTGTATATTGTATCAATCAATCAAATTGTATTTATATAGCGCCAATTCACAACAGTCGTCATCTCAAGACGCTTTTCAAGGAACAAGAGCAGGTCTAGACCACGCTCATTGTTTGATGATCAAGAACCAACCCGAAGATGGGCTTTGGCCCATCTCAACTAACATGAGTAGCAGTGGCAAGGAAAAACTTCCTCTCAACAGGCAGAAACCTTGGGCAGGACCAGACTCATGTTAGACAGCCACCATGCCGCTGCTGGGTGGGGAGGAATGTCGAGTGAAGAGGGGAGAGGGGAGAGGACAGGGGGAGAGAGAGAGAACAAGATAAGGGAAGGCGAGAGAGAATGAGTAAGGAGAGGGAGGGGGAGGGGGAGAGAGTTGAGAACGAGGGCGAGATAGAGACAGGGGGCAGCAGAAACAACAGCAGCAACAACAACAGCTCATGTAATGGTGAAGAAAAAAAAGTTCAGTTTACAGGGTTATGATATGAGTGATTATGGACAGTGTTAAATTAATTGAGTGTGATTACAGTTAGCAGGCCTAATTGTAGTCAATTCTAGTTTATGTTATTAATGTCAGTAATGTCAGTGAGGCTGATGTTCATGTCTGCATGTCTGTAGGACTACTGTATAACACAAACTTTTCCTTCTTTGCCACTCTTTTCGTCAACCTCATCAGCGAGGAAATTCATTTGATTTCCATTTCTTACGTCATTTCCATCTCTAGCTCTGGATAAAAGGCATGTCCAGGAGGGCTTTGTTTTTCTCTGACATCTGCAAACCTTCACACAGGGAATCACAGATGTTCCCCCATGCGTCAATCTCTGAGCGCCACAGTGCCGCTCTGGCCCTGATGATCTGAGACACCTCTGTCTCACTGCCTTTAGACAGACTGATGCTGTCTTTGCAGATGAAGAACACATCCATGCCAAGAAAAAGGGCATTGAGCACAATGAAACCTGCCCTGGATGATTTAGAGAGGGCAAGGGGTCCCTTCACTGCTGCCTGTCCCAGATCTGGGATGTCTGCAGCCACCCTGGGGACGTTGCGTAAAGCTTTACCTTCCTGAGCCACCACCTTACCAGCACGTACAATCACCTCCTCATTTTTTACGGAGCACATTGAAAACTGCTCCTAAAGGAAGTGCTTCTAGGTCGGGGACTGTTTGAGAGCTGGCCTCGTCCAGACAATTCTGGATACTCTGCACGTCCTCCATGAACCTCTTGAAGACCCCATCAGCTCTTTCTCGTTGTGTTTGGTTTACTTCGATCTCTGTTGTCGTAGTGACCATACTATTGACCCCACTAGTGATGCCGAGCCCTAACCCAGCCATGTTAAGACCCAGAGATACGCCAGCTGTAACAGGAATCAAGGCCAAACCAATGATGGAGAGCACGCCACCAACAGCCCCGACTGAGCTGCCCACTACACTGGAGATCTTTGCACCCTTATTCATACGATCGAGCTGAACAGCAGATTCCTCCAGCTCATCAAGAAACTGCAGCATCTGAGGTCGCCGTTTGTTGAACTCATCCAGGAAGCTAGAGCAGAATTTGTCAAGAAAAAGATAGACCAGCCGGAAGTGTTGGTTCATCCTGATAAAGAGAGAAGAGTAAATAACAAAAGTAGGTTAGAGATAAGTTACAATTAATGTCCCCATCAGTCAAAAATGTAAAATGTGCTGATGGCTACTATGAAAGCAACCTGAGCTTAAATAACACTCCAGCAGAGCCACAGACTGATCATCTCCACACCACGCCACAGTGATGCAGTGATTCATGCAGACGGAGCCCCGACCGTGTACAGAGAGAAGAAATGAACAGTTTCCTACGGTTGACATTTCTGTATCATTGATCCTTTTTTCTAAACGGTCCTTTGAGATATTTTATTCTTGAGCTGAGCCTGTATGTCAGTTATTTTGCATTATGTAAATAAATATCTTTGAAATATTTCATTAGATCACAATTACAATATAGGAAATGGTACAATCTTGCACAGAGTCTATAAAAATCCTCAAAGTATAATGTTAACCTGATGTCATCCAGCTGCTTGATGTGATCAAGCATCCTCTGCACCTCATCTTCAGACAGATCCACACTCAGGTCCACCTCAGTCTTCTTAGTCATCTTCAGGTCAAAGTCACTGACAGTGCTGTTGAGACACAGACACATTTAATAACTTCAATGGGCTTCTGTTGAACAAAATGTGCACACTACTGTAAAGGAATGCCACTTTACCTTTTCTCCATCATCCCACAGATCCTTTGGGTGGTCTGGATGTATCTTTCCAGCTGATTTGCCAGAACTTCCACATTCTGCAGTTTGGGAAAGAAGAAGACAGCTGCATCTCTTTTAAACTTCAGAAGCAGAGGGCAGGTCTGTCGTGCAGCAGCGATTGCAACCTGAATATCATCAGGGCCGACCCCTTTTGGCAGGTGAAACACCACCTTCCCCTCCTCTGAGAACACACTAAGTGAGGTGACTGCCAGCCTCTCCACTGCATCCAAGAAACAGTGGAGCTTCTTCAGCTCTAACAAAGTGTCTTTCAGCACAGCAGTCAGCTCATTCTCCAGCTCCTCACGTGTGCTGTTGGTGCTCTTCATATACTCCACAAAGGCTTTTCCTTTGCTCTCTGACTTGGTAACATGGCCAATGCCTAGATTGATCCTGTCAGCCCTTTCTTTGATATCCCTTAGCCTTTTCAGCTCTGACTCTCTGCCCAGCACCCATTTAGAGATACTCTGGCAGAATTTCCTCACTGTGTCGATGTAGATGAGGGTGTCAATGGTGTAGCGGCACAAGGCCCCCCGGAGCTCCTTTCTATACAGAAAAACAGATGGCATAACCTTAAAGATCAAGTGTTGAAATGAAGTTTTTTTCCTTTCTTTGCATTTGAACTTCTTCCTAATAATGAAAACCAGGTACTGGCCATTTCAGGGCCTAAAATTTCAGTTTGTTGTTGAAGTTACATGCCATGGCCAGCAGATGTCACCAGAGGAGGTTTACACACGATATCAACATGCATTGTATCATTATGGTTCCAAAGAACAAACTTTATCATAGTTATGTAATATTGCAAGGTAGAAAATTGTGATGTTAACAATGTAAATACCCTATTTTTTTCCTACTTAATTCGTGTCCATTTCTTTTTCCTTTCTTTAT
Source organism: Xyrichtys novacula (assembly GCA_962446985.1). Classification (NCBI taxonomy): domain Eukaryota; kingdom Metazoa; phylum Chordata; class Actinopteri; order Labriformes; family Labridae; genus Xyrichtys; species Xyrichtys novacula. The sequence goes on along the minus strand of OY660867.1, from coordinate 20,204,194 downwards.
TTAAGCGAACACTGAAATCTTCCTACAGATCACGTAGTGCGTGCATGTGAGCTAAAAATGACAATGTTTAATCAGTGTCATGAACAAAAGTCAGCTTATCTGATCACATTCGACTTTCTTTTCTGCTGATGTGTCAGTGAAAGAAGCTCAAAGTTTCTTACCTTGGCGCAGACATGTTTTTCCTCTGTCTGATGTCTCTGTGAGTTTTACTGAGCATTGTACGCTATTTTATTATTTCAATAATTCATAAATGAAGTTGTTCAATAAAAACTGACTGACTGCACTTCATTTAATCTGCTGTTTGTGCTGTCATACATGCATGGTCATACAGACATCGTACAGGACCCTCATAATGAGTTTGTGATTTTTTAACCCATGCAGTGATTCCCACTCCAGAGTCCTGTCTGTTTTTTAATACAGTGCTGTCTGAGGGCCTGTAGATCAGGACCTTCCAGTCTTGGTTTTGGTCCTTGTCCCTTTTGTACAGAGATTTCTCCAGATTCTCTGAATCTTTTAATGATATTATGTTCTGTAGATGATAAAATCCACTCATTCTTTCACATCTGACACTCAGGAACATTATTCTGAAACTGTTGAACTATTAGCTCACACAGTCTCTCACAGAGTGGTGAACCTCTTCCCATCTTTCCTTCTGAGAGACTCAGTGTCTCTAAATGTCCTTTTAATACCCAGTCATGACACTAACCTGTTGGACATTAACCTCATTGATTGGAGATGTTCCTCCAGTTGGTTTTATTAGCATTACACAACTTTTTACCTGTTTGGTTGTTCCTGTAACACTTAGAAAATAGAGGAAACTTTCCATAAATCAACAGCATTTTGTAAACATTTGATGTGTTGTTTTAGCCCTATTTTAGAGAAATGCAAACTTTAAATGATTTACAAACCATTAAATTTTGTTTTTATTGTTGTTTTATCAAGTGTTTGTACTTGTTTGGGTTAGTGTATTTTTATTTCAGTTCAGTTTTCAAAGATGTTTCTTCTTTCTGTATTGTTTTTGTAGGGAAATCTGCCTCGCATATGCATCATTCGTTTGCAGAGACAGCAGCACAAAATCACTGAAGAAGAGTGCAGGAAGTCTAACAACAGAAATTGTCATGTGAGTATTTTTTGTGATTTTGTGGATGAAGTGTGGAAACTTTAAACTGACAACACTTTGACGCAGTGTGGACTGAAATGGGGATGTGAAAACATGTTTGTTGACATAAGGTGTTAATTCTTTTTTGCACACAGACAGACATAAAACAGCTTGCTGAAAGCTTGGACATCTGATAGCATTTGATGAAATCCCTCTTTCAAATAAAGGAGCTCTAACCAGAAATGGGGCATGATGTACAGAAACAACATTCACTCTCTCACAAAAATCAAAATATTTCTTTGAGTTCAAACATGAGAGTAACATGATCAATGATTCTCTCTTCCTGCAGAAAACATCGTTTACATTTGCTGAATCAGAAGCAGCCAATCAAAGTGCTGTGCTAAGGTTAAGATGTGTGTTAGGATGTTAAACTCACTCACACACACACACACACAGTCTGAAGACGTGTGTGTGTTGTTCGGGGTGCGGCTGATGCCTTGTTTCACTCAGTCCTGATAATTGTTTAAATATGTCAGATTAAAGAGCTCACTGTGTTCAGATCTGAGCGCTCTTGGTTAAACTAACACTCAAAAAGTGTCTGGAGAAAGCTTTCAAACTTTACTTCAAACTTTTCTTTGCTGTTTCTCCATAATAAATCAGTGTGGGATGTTTTCCACTCATGCTTTTACTTTGAAGGGGTTTTAATCCGTCCACATCCTCACGCTCATTCAACCAAGTCCAACGTTTTCTCTTTGTGTTCAATCACTTTTTCTTTCCTCTGATGCTCGACAGCTGGCTGCTCTTTCCCTCTTTTCCTGTGTGTTTGTGTGTGTGTGTGTGCGCGCTCCTCCCCCATCCCTCGATCACACACTGTTTCTCATTGTTAGAGACGACAGCAGTGATAACAATGCAAAGAAGAAGCACAGCTCTGCAGCCTGAGAAAAAACACCAAACATGCACACGCTTATGCTGCAGGTGAACACACTTATGCTGCAGGTGAACACACACACACACACACACACACACACACACACACACACACACACACACACACACACACACACACGCACAGGAAAACCACCATAACAACCTGTCAAAGGCAGGCAACCTGTCATACTTATCAGAGAAATGGAGTGCGATGCTGAGATAAATTTTAGTATATCATTTAAAGGTAAATCAAGTTCATCTACTTCACATGTTGCTGCTACAAGGTGACTCACGGTGCTTCACATCAGACATTAAAAGAAACACGGCAAAGGTCAGAAACACACACTGAGAGTAAACATTAAAAAACCATTAAACGTTTTTAAAAAGTCATCAAAACTACCATTAAAATTTGAAAAAGAAAAGATAAAGATAGCTGAAACAGAAGATGAAATGTGTTATTATTAGATTGTTTTAAATAGAAGTATAAAAACGTGATGCTGAGTTGTTTTTAGAACTTATATATGAGACTGAAGATATAATGTTTCCGTGACTCTAATTCTCATTTCCCTTTTTTGACTCAAAAAACTTCCTCTCAAACTTTAAAATTCTGAGGAGCTGCAGAGGAGGAAGGTGACCTTTGACTTTCATAAGAACACTGCGGCATGTGTGTGTGTGTGTGTGCGTGTGTGTGAGAGACCCAGTGCGTGTTACTGCTTGTTGTTGCAGAAGCATGAGCGGCATGGCTTGTTAACACACATTCAGAGCAGCTCCACGTACACACACAGTCAGAAGGTTCACACTGTTATAATTTTTCTATGTATCGATCCTTTAAACACTGTGGGTTTACGCAGGTTACTATGGTAACTTCAAATTCTCTTAGTGATGGACAGCATCAGGATCTGAGTCGGTCTGGAGTTTCTTCTCAGGACTACAGACTTTCTTTCCCCCTGACATTAATATATCTGAGTGTCCCTGTGTACAATGAACCTGCTCTTTGCTGCAGGTTTACTCTACTTTATTATTAGATTTTTAGTGGTATGAAGAAAAGTAGCTGCTTATGAGAAAACTCTAGAAAACAGTGGGTATTGGTTTGGTTATTACAGATCTAAAAGGAGTTTGTTTCTCATGAAAAACAGGAAAAAAGCAAAAATATGAAGAACACAGAAACCTCTCACTCTGAGTTAGAATATGAAGGAAGTCCTCTCAGACATGTTTGAAACATTAACCTCATGATATTCTGTTGTATTAGTTTTACCTGTCAGGTCATAGTCAGGGTCATGTGACCACCCCTTTCTGGTTGATAAAGGCTCTTAGAGATGGAAACATGTAAGTGATTTTCTATCTTTGTTACATTTAACTGTCTGAGCGGTGTGTGTGTTTGAAGTACAGACTGATCCCTGCAGATAGAGTGTGTGTTTTTATCCTCCTCTGACTCAGCCTGGATCCTCTCTTAACCTGGAGGTGTATCTGCACAGCATGCTCCGTCTCCACCCATCCACCTTATCAACCTGCTGCAGAGCGCCTCCACGGCTGAGATACACCCCCCGCAGAGTGTCAGCCAGCTGATACTCAGAGTTACATCACACACATACGCACACGCACACTCAGGATGTGGTCAGGATGTGACTCTGCAGAAACTCCTCCTCTGAGCAGGTATACAGGCGTCGTGGAGCCTCAGCACTCTGAGCAGTGATGAAAACATAAATCAATGATGTGAAATTGTTATTATTTTTATGAAAACTGATAAGTAACAACACACTGATAACACCAACAAACATTACAACAACACCAAATTAAGAAGCACTTTGAGAAGAATTGCACACAGCTGATGGAGCAGAGGGAGAATGTTGGAAAGAGATGGATCACTTTTAGAAATGTGGTTCATGTAGGAGCAGATGAGAATGAACATGTAACAAACCACAACTACATTAGTAGTTTAAACTCCAATGTAATCATATGTAAACAGTCTGAAGTATGAAATACTGCAATTCAAATGAATATAACTTATTTAAAAAAAAGTAAAAGTTTGGAAAATCATTTAACTTTCAAATCCTGTGAAAACACTGATGATACATTATTAGGTTTCAACATAGTGTGATATAATACTACTCAATACAGCACAGATACACTATAATACAGTATGATGTAATACATGAGAGTACAGAATGATTTAATATTGCATCATATGATATTACCGTATGCTGTATGATAATGATACAATAGATATAATGCAATAATATTCAGTTCAATACAATATAGTTTTTTTCAGGACAGTTCAAGTGAAACAATATAAACCATGAAACATGATACAGTACAATAAGATAAAACATTCAATAGGATATGTGATATGTGGAGAATATTGTCCCTGACTTGAATTGAAGTCATTCTTACATTGATTTTTATCCATAATCAATCAATCAATCAATCAATCAATAAATCTTTATTAATTTAGCGCCAGTTCACTACAATTGTTATCAATAAAGCTGGTCTAGATCAACCTGTATTTACAACGACTCAGTGTAAAGATGGGATCAGACTGAGCCTGGTCCTCTAAGATCAGACCCTCTCCCATCCCATCTTCAACCACCTGAGTGAAACACTTCGCAGCATTTATCAAGTTACAGTAAAGAGGAAGAACTTCCTTTAACAGGCAGAAACCTCGAGCAGGACCAGACACATGTTAGACAGTCATCTGCTGAGACTGTAAAAACAAAAACATTTGAGCAGAAATCACATTGGTCGCCATCACATTCTGCACAATTAAGAAAATAACAGACTCAGAAGGCTTTATTTATCCAAAAACATGAGACATCCAGAGGAAACACTGAACACATTAAATCTGCAGAATTGTCTGATGATTAAAAGAAAATCTGTGTTTGGAGTTTTTTCAGCCTGTTGAATCAAACTCAGGCTGATTTTAACTTTGATTTAATATTGCTCTGAGTGCGATCTCCTTATTGAGCAGTTTGTCTCCATCTCCTCTGATCTTCACTCTCATCTGTCCAACAAGAACACAGAAAATCACACTCAGAGTCATTTCCCTCCATGAAACCAGCAGCAGGAAATCCTCTCCAGATGGAGCTGATGGTCCTTCCCTGACGCCTCTGTGATCACTGATTAATCTGGATCTGTGTGGTTTATGCAAGACTGCGCTGAGAGCAGGTTTAAATATCCAAGTATGTTTGTCTGTCAGATTCAGCCGTCTTAAATGTGACACTGTTTACCAAAGAGCTCTGAATTCCAACTGATCAGGTGTGAATCCCCAGAGTCTCACAAATATGACAGGGTCACCATCTTACAGTAACAACAAGGAAAGCTGCAGCTTCAAACACTCTGCAGGACACATTTATATACAGCAACATATGCATCAACATGTTGGGATTTTTAACATGTTTTACTCTGCAGATTATGATTGCAAATGAAATCTGTCAACGTCTGTCTAACCGAATTAATGCCAATGAAGAAGAATGAGAATGTCCTGCAAATAGTCTGTACAAAACTGCCATAAATACACAATTTATAAACCCCTATCTTCAGATCCTGGCATCTATGTTAGCTGCCCTCCTTGGACTATATAAATGTCATTTTAGAAAAATGAAACTATTTAAAAGGATTGAAACGAAGTTTTGTGCGGCACACATGCACCACATATTCCAATGCTTTTAAAATGTTTGGTACTGCATGTGTTTTAAAATGACTGTAAAATAAAAATATAAACTTCTGCTTTAAACAGAGGTCTTATATTTATATTGCTCTTGATTCCTAAAGTGTACAAGACAAAAACAAGTCACTCACTTTAATGTTTTAACAATGCTGTACAAAACCAGAGCTGATAAAGGTTTCCAGGTATTTTACTTGGACAGATTTACACAAAAAAGTTTTCAGCCCCTGAGCAGCCGGATTTACTGAAAATACCTCAACATAAACTAAACCTCATCAGAAACCCCAAACACCATATCTGACACTGTGAAGGTGTGTTTTCACAAAAAAAAGTCCTTTTTCTCTTTATGACTTTGACAGTTTAAATAATAGCAGATCAATACTGATGAACCCCTGTCTCTCATCTCTGGATGTATTCCCCTCTTCTCTGTAAACCCTCACAGCTGTTTGTGCTCAGCCACTGATGAGCCTTTAATTCAGGACTCCGGTCTTTATTCACGCTTATTCCCGTGTCCTCTGCCGTCCTCGCACGGTATTTAATCAGAACTGATGAGGAGTGTGGTGGCAGAGACGATGGTGTCACACAGAGAGGAATCGTGGGGGTTTTCTGAAACAGTTAAAAATCACTCAGAGACGCTGAAAACCAAACCAGGGTGAGGTTTAATCAGGCTGACTGTGGTCACAGCCAGAACTCTGTGATCAGCACTAACAAACAGCAGATCACAGAGACACGGGTTTCCTCCTTAACATCTCCTCTAGAGCTGCAGGATTATGCCATATAAAAGCCAAATAAAACCTTATAAATGTGGTGTTCAATTTTCAAACAGCTTCATTTATTTTTAAAGTTCAGTTTGGCGGCCTATCCAACCAAACAAAGAGCCAAACACAACCGACCGCAGCATCCAGGTGCTTCAGCATCAAATGAATCATTTAAAGAACATCAACAAGACAACTCAAAGTTAATCCAAGTTAATTCAAGTTAACAGAGACAGGTCTATATGAATTACTGTGATCAGTGTTTAGCAGCCTAAGAGCAGAAAAAATAACAAGTATAAATATCTGTGGGTTTTCCTCTAAGGGCCGAGGTTTTTCTGTCTTCATATAGTAAATGGTTTTTGTGTTATTATTAAGAAATAAAATTGAACTATGATGTCTTCTACTGTAAAGTCTATTTTTCTTTGATTGAAACAGAATCTTATTTGTCCTGGACTTGCTCCTTTTTGCAGTAACTCTAAACCTGCAGGATGTGAATAAATATCTGACATTAATGTTGGAAAAAATATAATAATACCAGTAAGATGAGTGATAGATAAAGGAATGTTATAGAGTACATATAAACTAAAATAACTCTTTTTCTTTTGTCTGTCTGATCTTCATGGTTTACACCTACGCTCATATAAAGGATGTGGCTCATAAACCCACGGTCCCTCTGCAACAGTTTCTTCACCTAAATCATCAAAAGTGACTCTGAGGTTTCTGATGGCTGGATTCATCCTCATCTGATGAATCAACATGCTGTTAAAGCAGGCCTCCATCTAACATCTAAACCTTAAAGACGATCCAGAATGAGGCCTCTTATTTTCTGATCCCTGTTTTTTGGATGGTTTTAACTTCAGTGATCATCTTTGATTTCAGGGCTTCACTGAGCTGCTAAGTTTCCCAGTACAGTGGGTGTAAAATGTTTGTAATACAGATGAAGGGAGAGGAAACATTGACGAGTAAATGTAGTTTGGATCTGTAAGACATTCATGACATAAAATGTGTGAAACAAAAGAACTTTTTAAAACAAAGTTTGAAATGATCTGTAATTTTAATGAAATATAAAACTGAAATACTGAATATGGGAAGAAGCAGGTCCACACACGGGTATCTACATCAGTGAGGTTTTCACCTTTACCTGCTTTAGAGGATTTTAACTCTGATTTAAAATAAACTGCCTTCCCCACAAATGATATAAAAGTTTTATTTATTTAAAAGTATTAAACTCAGACAGACTCATTGAGATTAAAAATGTCAGTATCAGGTTTGTGTCCAAGAAGGTTCAGACATTTGTGCTATGTCTCAAAATGATAAACAGTATTATGATTGGAATAAGAATAGAAATATAAACAAGTAGAAGCTTTTTTACAGCATCTCTGTGACTGTCAAGGAACCTTACAAAAAAAGAGATAAAATTATCAAAAGAATATATAATTAAACAAACTGAACCTGAAAAACACATAGGCCTACAACCTTTTCACAGGAGAACTGCATCTGTGTATGAAGGCATGAGTGAAAAATCCAGGAGTCAAATAAAGTCAGCTCAGAGGTTGAAGTAACAGAGTCCAGAGAGGTCTGACTAACAGAGATACAAAGAACATGACACAAGTACACACACAGGTCAGCATGAACCTGAACACATTACAGTCATCTGTCAGAGCGCTACCTGTCCATCTCTCTATCTCTCTATCCATCCATCCATCCATCCATCCATCCATCCATCCATGAGTGAACTTCTAACCACAGTAACAAACCTTTATTTTTAAATTCAAACACTCAGATAACCACAGTTAACAGTTCAAATCTGTTCTGATGTAGTAATGATGTAGCAATAATGCAGTAAGTGATGATTAATTAGTAATGTTGTAATGATGTAGTAATAATGTAATAATCATTCAGTTATAATATGGTGATAATGTAGTAATAATGCAGTAATAATGTAGTAATACCAGTAAAATTATCCCTTCAAGTGTTCCAGATGGATTTACAGTTTTATTCCCTAAATAACCTGTAGAAACATACGTTTTCATGTGTTCAGATTTCACCTGTTTTCTGTCTGTAAATCTATGAGCTGATTTCAGGCTGGGTAAATGTTTATTTTCATCTCTTAAAATTAAGATATTTTAAACCGTTTATTAGAAACTTTATTTAGTCACAGTGAATTTCTGTCAAAATTTAAAGCAGGTCATAAGTAAACACAGGGTCCTGGTGAGGCAGTTTAGAGAATACAGGCAGAAAATCAGAAAATTATAATGTAAGAATACATACATTTATGAATTATTTGTCTGGTTTTCTGCTCATTGAACCATCTTTTTTTCCACATAAATACCACAGTTCAGATTTACTGACTATCAGGTTGAAAACGCTGAAGTTAACACTAAAACAATCAGGAGCAGCAGAGCTGAACTTCATAACTGAACTAAGAGATATTTGGCCTTATTATATTCCTGCTTAAACGTCTTGTTTTCATCTGTATTCTGTAAAAAGTTTTTATTCAGAATCATAAAGGTACATTAATGTATGAAACAAAGTGTGAATAAAAACAGGATGATTTTACACAGTGAAACAGTCTGTATGATTTACTAAATTTGACATAAACACTTTGACAGATTCTAGATAGAATACCTGTCCTTTGTGACTCTGTTTACATGCATTAAAAGTAAAAGAAAAGGCCTTTTCTTTGACACATTTCAGCTCAGTGCTTTCAAACATTACAAACCTGAGCAGAGCTACAGCAGAAAATACAGTTTTCAGCTCTATTTAAAGAATTTAATATTCAATATTATTCATATATATAAATATATTTTTTAATTGTATTGAGATTTTAAAACAACAAATTTGTTTGATTTTAGCTTTTTTTTAATGTGCATATTTCTGTTTCCCTTCTTTTCTCTAGGACTTCACTTGTTCATCAAAACTTAACTACTAACTCATCAATTCATAAAGATGATAATAAAAATGATTCATTTAAATATATTTTTAAAGATCCTTTGAGCAGATGTTAAATGAAATGCTGAGATTTATTTCAGTTTGTTAAATGGATCATTCTGTTGAAATATCTGAATGATTAAATTATTAAAACATTTTAACAAACAAACCAAAAACAGCCTGAACTCTTTCAGATTAAAAATTAGCATTTATTCAGCAGTTTTAATTTGAGATCAATTAGATTAAATAAATGACTCTAATTGTTCGTATTTGGTGTTAAACACTCTTGATTTAGTAGGATAAACTCTCGTTATTTATTTAAGATTTTTATAATAATAAAGTGAACAAACTCTGGATCTGTTTTTAGAAAATGATTTCATAGATTATCAGTTTTTTACATTTTCCCTGTTTGTGTTAATGATTTTCAATTATAAACTCTGCCTGTGACAGACGTTAAACTGTAACTGGTTAATGATCAGTAATCGATCACTCTGATTGGAGTTGTTTACGGACTGACAGAAAATCCCCCTCAGCTTTCCTCTGGAACTTCTGTCGGCAGTTCTGGGTCGAGTTCTTGGAGAAGTTCGGGTTTTCAGGTGTGGTATCAGACTGGATACCTGCAGGTCGGTAACGGTGACCCGTCTGTCTGATTCAGCTGCAGGTCAGCGGCTGGGTGAGGGTTGAAAGTTATTTCCCTCCGAGCTGCTAACTGGGTTTTCCGCCCGCTGCCATCTATGCAACACGCCAACAGACTCTGAGGCGTTCAGGTACGCTCGGAAAAAACACTACCACGAGTAAAAAACGAATCTGATCGGGTAAAACTGAATTTCCCTAGAAGTTGTCAGTCTGATTCATCTTTACAGACCAGGAAGCAGAGACATGTTTGATGAATTATCTCACTCTGAGGGATCTTAAACATCTGATCCAAACATTCATGTCCCAGCTCCATGTAAGAATACATTTTCAGGAATACATTTCTGTTGTCTCTGCGATGTTTATCACACTTTTTTCTGAGTTTAAGAGCCAAATGTGACAGATGTCTCTCTTTTCTTTCCCTCTTGTTAATGTAAAATATGAGCAGCACCTAAACGTCGCATTAGTGAAGACTCTGGTTCCCCCACCCCCACTCTCCCTCTCTGCACAAACACACTCACCCCGCGGGCTCAGCGTGCTGTTTGGGAACCTGTGTGTGTGTGTGTGTGTGTGTGTGTGTGTGTGTGTGTGTGTGTGTGTGTGTGTGTGTGTGTCAGTGTGAGGAAACGAGTTGATGTGCCCTGGAAGTAATTCTTTCACCCCCCCTCCACCCCCTCCTCAAAAACACACACACACATAAGGTGGGAGCAACGGGACCACCACCAGCACGTGGGCTCGAGAGAGAGAGAGAGAGAGAGAGAGAGAACACATTCCTGATGAAGAAGTGATGGCCCTCCTCCTCCTCTTCCTCCCCCTCCTGTAGCTGTTAGTGATAAAAACATCCCCAAAATATCAATATTCGTTTAAAATCACATTCATACTCCACTTTCATTCACTTTTTAAAAACTTTTGTCTGTTGCATTAATGACAGTTTGTATTATTTTCACCTTTTTTAAACCTTCTTACAGGTTTATAAGTGAAGCATTCTTCATGAAATACGCCTCATCAATTATTTTATTTTGACTTTTAAATAAATGAGCTAACAAATTTATAAACAATAAATCAACTGGCTGCGAAAACATTTTAATGAATATGCAAAACACATCACATAACAGGCCTACAAACATATAACATGCACTGTAAAAATAATGAAACTGAAAATCAATTTTTCACAACATACAAAAATATAGTTTTCAAACAGAAATGATAAACTAGTTTCAGTCTTTACAGTTAGAATGTTGTGATACAGTTAGTATGTTGTGATGGCTTACTGCTTTGTTTGTTTTTATCCTTTTTTTTGTTCTGGTACAATACAATGAAGATGTTTGAAAAGAATGAAGAAAATAAAAAGAATTAACATTTCATTAAAAGCCAAAACATTTGATGAAACACAAAAAATAAAAACACAAATATGTTTCATCAAATGTATAGATATGTTTCTCTTTTGTAAAGTTGTTAGTTTTATGAATATCTTCCTGTTTTGTTAAGTTTCACCTGTTTGATGTTTGGTGAAAAACTTTTGTGTGATGAATGTTGGAGCAGTTGACCTTCAGGGCCACCGTAGCTAGTCTGTGTGAGGATAAAGAAAACAATAATAATTAAGACTGTAAGAACTGAATTAATAGCTACATGATATCACGAATTTTCATGATTTAAGTGAAAACATACTAATTTCATATTTATTACTCATTTCAATAGCCCACTTTTTTCATATCTCACTGGAATATTTAGTCTGTATTTATTGTATTTATTTAGTATATTCAGTCTGCATTGTACATACTTGTTCTTATATTTAATTTCATTTTGTGTTTTTATTGCTGCAGGAAAATGAGAATTGCCCAATAAAGTCTATCTATCTATCTATCTATCTATCTATCTATCTATCTATCTATCTATCTATCTATCTATCTATCTATCTATCAGGACAAAAGATAGCAAAAATCAAACAAACACATCAGTAGCTTATCAAAAATTGCGGTTTTATTGGATAATTTAACATTTAAAGTCTGTGTCAAATCTCGGCTTTGGTTATGAAATTTACAGGCTTTCATTAAGGTGTTAAACACTGAACTATGAAAGTTAATGAATATCAAACATGTAAATATGATCCTAATTAGATCACTCTGCCTCAGTAACAGGAGTTATAGTTCTGATTTACATATTCTAATTATATATGAAATTATTAGGAGTCCTCCGAACACTGGAAACCAGTCTGAGTGTGTCAGTGAACTTGTGTGTGTGAGTGTGTGTGTGTGTGTCCCCGTTAAAAAAAAAAAAAAAGTTTGTGAAAGTGGAGTGACGTCACACTCCCACAATGCTTACCGCCCCATAACTCTGCAGCAGCAGCAGCAGCAGCCTGAGGGGAGCCAGCCGCTCTCAGGCCCAAATACTACAAGCTCTGAAAATCTGGAAAAGGCCAAAATAAAAAAAACTCCGACCGAGCTGAGGAAGCGGCGCGAGGCGGCGGCCGGGGTCTGCCGCGGAGGGATCGAGGTCCGGGTCCGGGATGGAAGCGGACCGGGGCTCCATGTGAAGCGGACTAATGCGGCGCTGGAAACTTTTTGGTGGGTAAACTGCTCGTTTTTTTTTTTCGCTGTGAGCTCATAATGTGGCTGCACGTCCTCCCCTCTATGTGTGTGTGTGTGTGTATGTGTGTGTTTGTAAAAGTGTGTGAGAGAGAGTGTGAGTCCGCGCGGTGACACTTGTTATCAACATGTCCTCACTGCCCCGCAAACTTTGCGTAATTGTGCTTGTTTGTGCGGCAGCAGCGTGGACGGATCCGGGTCTTTAATCTTTAATCACGCATCGCCTCCTCCGCTCGTCGCTCTGCCCGCTCAAAGTGCAGCTAAAGCGGCTCCGCGGAGTCGGTCAGCCCGCTGCACTCTGTCCGCAGGGCCCGCGACGCTCAACTTTAGGCTGGCTGCAACTTTTTCAGCCATCCGGTGAGTTTGTGGTGAGTTTAGTGAAACGTGTGAGCAGAGGAGGGGGACCGACCAGGTCTGCTGCACGAGGACGGAGAGAGAGTGTGTGTGCGCGTGCATCATTCAGAGTGTGTTTGGGATGTTGTTTAGAGAGTTTGCTCCGGTTATCTGCAGCCTCATGTCATGCTGCTCTCTCTCTCTCTCTCTCTCTCTCTCTCTCTCTCTCTCCCCCTCTCTCTCTCTCTATGTCGGTGTGTGCTTTTCCTTGGAAGCGGGTAAATAACAAGCAGGACCCCAGCAGAGGAGGGGTCGGGGTCAGAGAGTGGGGGTGCAGTCTGTGCACTTGTTATTGATAGCTGACTCTGCTGCAGGATTCACGTTTTTTCTTACACTCAGAAAAACTACAAACTACAGAGGAACTGTTAAAGATCAGAGAGATGCTTTGTAGCTGCTGTCTGTAGGATTTATAAAGTTTGTCTCCACTGGGAGTTTGTGTTGTGTGATCATGGAATTGCATGTCACTTTCTGAGATGTTTTAACCTGTTGCTCTGGAGCTGCACACCATAAAGAGCTGCTGCTGTTTAAGAATAAGAATAACTTGATTGATCCCAGAAGGAAAATTTAGTTGTCTGTCGCCTCATTTCTCATGTCTCTAAAGCCATCTACTATTTATAAAAGAATTGTAAAATGTATATTTGTCAAGTTTTTAGTTTATTTCCCTTTAATCTGAAAACCTTATTTATTCATTTTTCACAATCTAATCCTGCAAGCAAACAAAACACAAACCATGAAATACTATGTTTTCTATTTGTTTTGTAACACACACACACACACACTTTCTAATTAGTAACCGCTTTCAAACCCTTCACCCAATCCCAGGTCACATAAAGTAAAAAGAAAAAGCAAAGTTAAATCACAAGTTAGGCTGAATGTTTCATATTTAATTGACTTGATTTCATGAAGCCTTATATAACCTCTAGTTTTCTCAGAATGAGCGCATGAATCCACTTTATTGATCCACTCACTAACAGCAGGATCTTCATGATGCTGTGTGTCTCAGCATCACCCTGTATCAGCTGATTTGGGGTTTTCAACTGATGATGATGTTGATATGTTGATATTTGCAGAGCAGATCAGCTGATGTCAGATAGATAATCTGCATTTGATAAAATGTGATAATGATAATAGCTATTGTTCCATGATTATTATAATCTCATACACATATGAGCCAGAAACACATGCTGGATGGATTTTTAAGTAATTCATAAACTCAAAGAAACTGACGCTGAACTTTTTAAAAAATGATCCTGAAGATTAATGTCAGAGGAAACATCAAACTTTATTATTTTGTAAATCCTAACAGAATATAAGTCAAACTTTTCTCAGTGACTGTTAGATTATTAGGTGCGAGATCATTGAAGGGGATAAAAAAGCTCCTGATCATGTAAAAATTACATTAACCTGCCAGTTAATTCGTCTGTTTTTACCATTTAAAATATCAAAAGTGAAGTGTCTAACTCTTTCAGCTCTCTACTTGTTTGTGACTAATTCACTTTCACCCTGGTCAAATCAAAACCTGCAGATGTATTTGGTGCTTTAGCTTCCGAAATGACTGAAACAATAACTTTATTTTTAGTTCATGAACTTTTTATTTTGAGTCATTTCATTCTGAGCCGACTGTTCCAGCAGATTAAAGAGACAGTCAGTGATTTTGTAGGAGATAAAAGTTGCAGCAGTTTTTCCCCATGTTACTAATGAAGTGAGATCTTTATAACCAGCTTGAGAAAGTTTCTGTTTGTGTTTTTATATTTAAGAGAAAAAGTTTAAAGATAGTTTCTGATGAATTTTCTACTGACTAAAAAGTTTTTGAACTGCTAGTTTGAGATTTAGGGCGACATTACTGGTATATAAAGACAGAAGAATTGACAGCTTTTACCCTGATGATGTTTGATTCACTGTTTTTTCACCTTTTATTTAACACGTTTAGTCCTATTGAGATCTATTAAAGGAGCCCTGGCTGAAACAGTCAGCACACAGCACAGTTCAGAGCATGAAAACAGAGACTGTGCAGGAAAGAGGCAAACAGTTACCTGCTGGTTCACTTTAACTGCTGCAGTTTTACATTTCAGACATGCAGCATGGAGACGGCTGCTGGTTTCCAAAAAGCTGCAGATTAATTACAGGTGTAAAAACTCACTGGCTATCGTCTCTGTTTGCTGGTGTGTTTGAAGATGCAGCACTTACCCGAAATGGCAGATGTGCTCTGCAAACAGGATAAAAACATTCAGCTGTTCTTCATGTTGTGTAGAAATAATGAGTCTGGCTTAGGGAGAGTAAATGCAGTGATGAGTCTCTAGTGTTGAGAGTGAATTAGTCTGACTTTCCGACTGTTTCTGAAACTTCTGGTTAAATTTCAGAATCACTAAGTGTTACAGGCTCTGCACTGATCGTTTTCAATTTTATTATAGAGATACTTCGTAAGGAGGCAGCAGTTATGGTTTCAGGTCTGAGGTACTGACGGCGCTCCTCTCTGTCTGATGTTGGAGTTAAATGTCAGAGCTGCAGATGAAGAGTGTGTGACAGGGTGCAGGTAGGTTTTCCCCTCTGCAGCGGTAGCAGTTCGGTTTCAGGCTGCTCCATCAGAGCCTGAAGCTACGTAATCAGTAAAAGGAAGTGAGTTTGTCACAGGACAAAGTCTTTGTTTCTGCTGCGGCTCAGCAAGTCCAGACCCATGTGTCTGTGTTTGCTGCTCACTCACTGAGACCAACCTGAGAGCTGAGAAACACTCCATCACAATCTCAGAGAGAGGATCTGCAGCACCTGCTCACAGAGACGTGGAGAGGCGGATGAACCCGCTGGTGTTTTTATCAGACTGCAGAGATCAGAGTTGAGGTTCAACAGAGCAGAGAGCATGACAGAAACTTGACAGAAGTGTGACTACCGAAAGTTCAGGGTTCAGTCAGTCAACTTTTGTTTCAGGTGATGTTGAGAGTTGAAGCCCCACACCGCCTCCTGCAGGTATTTCCTCTCCGCCGCTCTCTGCTCCAGCTTCTTCTCATTAATGTCCATGTGGCGCCTTGCATCAGTTGCGTGCCCGTGTGGTCGCAGGCAGCACGTTTCATGTTTGCTATTGTGATTGGCCGAATGTGTGAGAGCGTGCACGCAAGGCCTGTTTGTCAGAGAGTGTGTGTGCGTGTGCACGTGAGCTCCCGGTGTGCGCTTGTGTGTTTGTGAGAGGGAGAGAGGAGCTGTTTTTGAGCCGCAGGGAGGTCCTCTCCCCTGAGAATCTCCCACAATGCCTTGCACCTCTGCAGGCAGCGGTGGTGGTGGCAGCAGAGGCGGCGGCGGCGACAGCAGGCTGATTTCCATGAGAAAAGAGCATCAGTTGGGTTAATGGGGGGGAGCGGCCTCTGAGCGGACAAATGGTAGTTAATAACCAGAGAAGAATCGGAAAAGCTCTGATCCCTCTCTTTGTACTTCTTCACCTTCGAGAAACAGCCTTCAGAGGGGATGGAGGGGGAGAAGGGGGAGAGGGAGATGGGTGAGGGGACACCGGGTTCATGCTGGAAAAGATGTTTGTGACTAAAGAGCCGCGAGAAGATTTTTCTGTTTGTTATTTTATCAGGACAGAAAAAAACACTAAAACTGAGAGCCTGAGAACAGGAGCACATTTACACACAGTATTTACCCTGAGAGTGTGTGTGTGTGTGTGTGCACTCGCATGTTTGTGTGTGTTTGAAAGATGAGCAGAGACAGATGTATTTATTTGTGATATTTGAGGTTTCACGCAGGAGCTGCAGAGAAAAGAGAGACGGATGAAAAATCAGAGCAGAAGGGAGATGGAGCTGTACAGGTGTAAAATCAGTGGTTTTAATTGTTCGGTGTTTGCAGCAAAATTAAAATCCTGCACGTGGACACAATAAACGATCGGTGAAGAAATCAGGATTAAACTCCTTAAAATGTGGTGAAATTAAATTTACATGCAGAAAACTTCAAATAAAGTGTAAAAAAAAGATTTTTCCCCCTCATATAAAATTGTTTAAATCCTGTTTGTATTCTGACATTTATAGATAAACATCTGAGTTGTATCTGCTATAGTTTATTGTGTTAACTCCTAAATCTGAATTTTTCCGTCTGTGCTGCTGAATGTTTGTCAGACTGTTTTAGCTCAGACTGTAAAATCCACCTTATGTAACCGCTGAAAAACAAAATATCACATTCTTCTTGTAAGAAATGAAAAGTTTTATTCATAAGCCATAAAAATCTCTGTTGCTCAACTTACTTCAGTCCTGGACTTTATGCTACCATGGGCCTTACGGCCTGCCCAGCATGAGCAGCAGCTCATGGTGGCTAATGTTAGCATAGCTTTATGAAGTAACAACAATGACAGTGACGTGGACAACAACAACAGTGACAACAATGATAACAACAATTAATAACAAAATGACATTAATAACAATAATATTAACAATTTCAATAACACAGTAATAATAATAACACTATAACAATGGTAATCATAAAAAAATAATAACATTGATAATAAAAACAACAGCAAAAACAACAATAATAAAAATAACAATAATTAGAATCTGAACACTTAATTTATAGAAAACAAAAAATCCTAACAATAACAATAATGTAAGAACAATTATGTTTATGATGATGAAATGGGGTTTTAAAGTGTGCTACACGTGAAAAAAGCTAATAAAAGAGAAAAATGAGGAATTCAACAACTTAAACTTTATAATACCCTGACAAAAAAAGAATATAGATAAAAAGAATGAACCAATGAATAAATAGAAATAGATTAAGAAGTGTAAAATAATTAAAAGGTCATTAAAATCAGAGAAAATTAATTTACAAAGACTAACTTGAGTAGACTTAAACAGTGAGGAGTTAAAACATGAGAGCCTATAGTACAGAAATGGGAATAAAATAAAACATTGAACAAAAAATATAAAGATAAATAAAGCAAATAAAAAATGATAAAAAAACACAAAAATAATAAAACAAAATCAAACAAATTTAGAAGAAAAAAAAACAACCAAACGTAAATGCTCAAACAGATATGATAGACAAATTTCTTGATGTTTTGACTGCTTGAAACTGGAATCAAGTGTTTTATAAGGATTTAAAGTCACATTCAGGTGACATCTGCTGTGTATGTATGTATGTATATATATTTTAAAGAGTTTCAAAGATGATTATGGATATAAATCTTATACTGCTGGTAAAGGGGGTGTAAAGTAGACTCTAACTGATCCCCCTACCTAACTCAAAGGTAATTACTGTTTTAAGGCTAAACCTTCATTTATGGACAGAGTTTTTATTTAAACTGTTATATGTACAGGTAAAATATAGCCCCTCTGATTGGATGGTTGTTAGTGTTACCATGACTACAGACTCAGATCCTCATGCAGCAGATTCAACATCAGAGAAAACATTTGAATAATCAGTAAAGTGAAACTCTTGGCAAATTTAATCATCATTTAACTGAACATTTCCTCTGAAGGGAGGTCGGTAGGGACATTTTCAGCTAATTTATCCTCATTCAAATTCAATTAAACATTTAAACTCACAATAACTTCAGACAACATGAGCATGTTTT
Source organism: Xyrichtys novacula (assembly GCA_962446985.1). Taxonomy (NCBI): domain Eukaryota; kingdom Metazoa; phylum Chordata; class Actinopteri; order Labriformes; family Labridae; genus Xyrichtys; species Xyrichtys novacula. The sequence continues at coordinate 20,185,659 of OY660867.1, read as the reverse complement.
CTGCAGGAATGTAAGTGTTGACTGTTGACCCCCCTCAGTTTACCGTCTGAGATTTGACGTTGAAACACTTTTAGAAATAAACTTCAGACTCTGCTGCTGTTGCCACTTTTGCTCTTGTTTTTTCCTCAGTACTTTAGAGATGCTCTCTTCAGCTCTTCAGCTCTGCAGTTAATAAATGTTATCAAGAGGTTTAGACCAATCAGAATCAAGTATTTGTAGCAGGTGGGTAACATCACTGCGCAACAGGTGGAGCGTCAGGCTCTGTTACTGATTCTTGAGTTGTAATTCCTTCACTGCTGACCTTGTCTCCACATTGCGACACTCCTCCTCCTCCTCCTTTCCATCTTCATCTCTGATGTGAGCAGAGTTTCTGCGCAGCAGGGTCTCTATAGAAACTGTGGGTAGAGGGGAGCTGTCTGAACTCATCTCCAGCAAAAATATATGTTCACATTTGCAGAGGTGATGTAATTACCTCAGCATGAATGTAAACGTGAGATCAGCTGAGATGAGATGTTGCTTCAGCTGAAGTGTTTAAATGAACAGCAGAAAGTAGGGCATTTAGAACATGCTTCTTCTTTGTATGTCTTCTCAGGCATTGTGTTGAACTTTGCTGAATCATTATCTTAAGCCAAACTTCCATTCACCTGCTGCAGTCGGCCATGATCCTCCTCCCACAGTGACACAGACATATACTGTATCCACTGTATCCACAACATCGTCTGTGGACTGTAAACTTCTCACTCAGGCTCATCCTGGAAGAGTCATGTTGTTGTTCAGATCTGTAAAGTAGGGCTGAAAATCACAAACCTAATCGATCCATGAATCTCTGACATGTTGGAGTCATCCACAAACTAAGGATGGTGTTTAAACATGAACACATTATTAGTAAACATGCACCGATAAATCAGCCGGCCGATCGATCAGCACAGATTTCCTCAATTTTGGGGGATCAGTGATCGGCTGATCCTTCCATATGAAACCAATTTTGTCCACCAATCTTATCTACCTCAGCAAAGGTCTGAAAGTCAGCTGGTTGTAGCTTTTTGCTTTGCCAGAATGACAGACCCGCCCACCAGGTCAAGTGTGTTCGCACAGTTATCCAGAGCATGATCAACCAAGCAAGTTGAACCCACTACAAGGCAACCTAAAACTCAGGACAGTCAATTGGTGGTTTAAGTTGTGTTGTTAGTTTGTCCTGTAGATGATTATTTTACTAACTTCCTCAAATCTTGTGATTTCCTTTATTTGCAAAAGCAAAATACTGCTGTGCACTTTATTTTGGTATGAGGCTCAAAACAAGCCTGCAATGTGACCTGTTGCACAGGTATTGTTAATTTTTTAAATGTGGGAAATAAAAACACTAAAGGAACTGATATAATTTAGTCGTTTGAACAGCAATATTCTAAACTTTTCATTTATATTTAGGAGAACTACCTTGTGCAGTTAAAAAAAACACAAAAATTGTATTGTTTCAAGTATTGTTCAATGTTTTTCATAAAATAAGATTGGAGCATCGAAGGTGCATGTTGTCAGCTAGAAAAAAGAATTGCTCAAAATCAAGCTTTTTAAAAATCTGTGATTGGCCAGAAAATTGTGATCGGTGCACCCCTAATTATTAGATCTCTTACTGTACGAGGTCAGATATCGGCAGGATCTCACTGAGGCTAATGTTCAATTACAGATTCATAATAATTATTGTTCTTTTACTGACACTGAATCACTTTGTTCATTTTAAATATAAAGCTGCTGCACTGTGCTCACTGCTGCTATCATCCTCCCAGCTCTACCAGGAGCTAAAGTTAGAAAATTATCAGTCAAACACATCTGTCAGCCTTGCTGCCTGTCCTCAGATTAGCAGCTTTGATGTGTCCTGCCGTTTTATGTGGTCTGATATCAACAGGAGCTCAAAGTGGATAACTTTGGTCATTTCTCTGCAGATATTACAGTTTAAATGACTCAGAAAATAAAACAGATGAGGTGAAAAATAGAGGCTGCTGAGGTGTATGCTCATGTTTATAGTGTGAGGTGACCAATATTGTCTCTCTTCCTGTAAGGATTTAACGCGTTTGTTAAAAATACTGAAGACATGATGTAGTTTCAGCTCAGTCTGCAGACAGTTCAAAATTCAAGGAGAGTTTAAACTTCAAAATAAGTTTTAGATTGCAGCAGCTAATCAAACTTTCAGAGCTAAACATGTCATTATTCAAAGCTGCCACAGAGCTGCCATATCAGTATCAGTTTGTTATCGGGTAATGATATGATTGGTTTGAAAGTGCTTTGAGACTTGAATTGAAAAAGTAATGCAGATGGTTAAGTAACATGTGGAGAAATACTCAGTGTAAAGCGCACTTAAACTGAGCTAGGTACTTGGGACAGAGCCTTTGAAGGTTAGCCAAATTATGTGGCAGGCTGTGGCCTAGCTAGTGTGCTGCTTCTCCATACAGTTTCTCATTGAGGGGTACGAGCTGACCGAAATGTGACTAATACTTTTAAGAGATATGTAACTCATACAGCCTGAGTTCAGCTTAGCGCTGGGCGATATGGCCTCAAATCAATATCACAATATATTGATTGAATGATTAATGGACAATAACTACTCCACAAGCTGCTTACCCCCTACCACATTAACTTTGTCTACTTCAGCCTCCGCTCCAGCCGCTACAACTTTTGAACCGTCCTCCATCTGCTCACCTGTCTTTCCCTCTTTGTTACAGACTGGATGTTCAAGGGACATGAGACCATAGTCTACATACACACATCTGAAACCAACTTTTATTTATTTATGTTTTTGACACTAAATATATTGACATGAGCAAAATAACGTTGGCTGTTGTAAATTTCAGTATTGGTAAATTTTTGGTTTATCGCCCAGCCCTACTTCAGAAATAGTGAAATATCCCTCTAACACAGCTTACCTGCTGCCAGTTTGAGTTATAAGATGTTTTATCCAGTCAAAGTTCACCTGAAGCTCAAATCAAAAGCTCTGCAAGTGACGTGGATCACCAAACAACTGACCTGGACACAACTTCAAATTAAAAGCGCTGCGTAAAAACAAAAACCTTTTCTCCACGAAAAACAAAACAAACAAACAAACAAAAAAAACAGAGGAAGCTTTGGCTTTAAAAGGAATTCGGGTAGTGTTCGATGTTTTTCCATGCTTGTGACACAAACACGGTTAATTCCACCATCACTGTCATTTTTCAGTTTTGGTCGAGATCTTTGCACAGTTAGCAGAAAAAAGTCAGCAGGCTTTCCTCTCTGTAGAATTTCACCACACAAGATAGACGCCATCTGCTCGCGCTGTTTTGAAGCTGTCATGCAGACAACACACTTCCTGCATGAACTGCCAGGGTAGAGTTGGCTTTGAAAAAATGGGCAAGATCAGAGTTTATTGTACCAAATTGTTCCAAACTGGTCTGAACCACTTGGTGGAAACACACCAGTAGAAACCAGGAACAACAGGATGATAAGTTCACGTGTTCTTTTTATAACTTTTAGATCTTGAACTCTCAGGACATGTTGAAGTTATCTGTTCATCTCTTCAGTATGAGCAATGGGTTTGTGAGGTTTTTTAAGTGGCACCAGTTCGGATTATAAGTATAAACTGATTTCTGAGGTAAAATATGAACATTTTCATGTCCGTCTCTCACATTAACAAGCTATTTAAAAAAAAAATATGTTCAATAGGTGCTCAAACCTGTACAAACAGCCCTCTTCATAGTGTTTATAGTTACACAGCCGTGAACCTCATATCTTTGGCAGCCTTGACAGAGAGCAGAGTGATGCTTTTCTGAGTAATCGGCTGATTGGAAACAGACATACAAACATGCAGAGCTGCATACACACACTTAAATATTTACAGGCTAATTAAAGTCAAAAAGACCGTTCACATTTTCATTTTTATTATGCACAAAGTTGCACACGTGCGTTCATTTATTCTGTGAGTGTGTGTGCTTGTGTCTGTGCCTGTGTGCGCACATTCTGTCGGCTCTTGCAGCATGCCGTGCTGAAATAGTAAGAGGATGCTACATGCTTGAACCACATACTGCCACTTTTCCTGCTGGATCTTTTTCTAGGAAGAGCGGGGCAGCTGTGGCTTTTCAGAACCTCCATCCATCCATCAAGCAGCACCCATGGTTTACACCACACACGCACACACACACACACCCTCCTCTCCACATTTCTGTGTCTTAATTTCTCTCCGTCCTCTCTTTTCTTTTTCTTTCTCTCTCTCTCTGTATGTCCCTCTCTGTGTTGCCCTTCATCCTCCTCCTCCTCCTCTCAGACGGAGTTTACAGCCCCCGGGCCACTTCCGCCAGCCTGTCTGCTGCAGGTTTATTAATAGTCTTTTCTCTGGGTGCAGTAAACATAGTGCTGGTTCAGGGGGTCGTCTCTCACACACTGATAGACTTGTACTGGAGCTGAGACTGGAACGGAGAGGCTGTTGGTTTAGAGATGACCCACAGAAGGAGTGTGGGAAGTAAACACTCACCCTGAAATAACAAGAACAGATTTACAGATTTGGAGATATTTAACAGCTTCTTCAGGCCGAGTTTGGTGAGGAGAGAAATGGGCAGAGAGGCAGGATGTAATGTCACAAAGATCATCATGTGAATTTGTGATTTGTGTTGAAAATCTGCAGAAACACCTCGACATGATGATCCACCTCAGCAACTGCTTAACACAGTCAGGTTCAGCTAGTAACAGATACAAAACTCATGTTTTTGTACAGATGTGCTTCTACCTGGTTTCCTGACAATGGTTCATAAGGGATTTTAAACCTATATAGTGATCTCCATTCCTGAGTCCTGCCTGTTTTTAATGCAGTGCTGCCTGAGGATCTTATGATCAGGACCAATCTTGGTTTTGGTCCTTGTCCCTTTTGTACAGAGATTTGTCCAGATTCTCAGAATCTTTTAATGATATGATGTTCTGCAGATGATGAAATCCACTCATTCTTTCACATTTGACACTCAGGAACATTATTCTGGAACTGTTGAACTATTAGCTCACACAGTCTCTCACAGAGTGGTGAACCTCTTCCCATCTTTCCTTCTCAGACATTAAGTTTACATGACACTGGAGAAAACGGAATTATTGCCTTATTCCGATTAAGACCGGACAACTGAAGTGCACGTAAACACCTTCGTGCGACTGTAATCAGAGTTTAAGAACTCAGATTAAGACACCCAGATAATGCGATTGGAGTTAGATTTTCTCTACCATGTAACCAGCGTAGTTGGAATATGAGTGGAAAATGCATGTGCGTGTGTGCCACGCCTCCATAATCCCGGAACAAAAACACCAGAGAAGAAGAGTAGCGTGCACCTCATCTGCAGAAAAAGTAGTGCATACATCATGTACGACAAAAACAACGATGTACAATGCTCCATCTTCTTGCTCGAAAATGCCCAGCAGCAGTTGTAGCCACTTCTGACGTCTGGCACGGACCTGCTGTTGTTGTTGACAGTTGTATGGGGAGGAGGACATGTTCACGTCAATAATTCGATTTTCTCAGCTGCATGTATACGGGGACAAGGGGAGAAGTCTGATTTGGCCAAAAAAAAAAAAACACGAATTATAAGCTTTGTCTGATGAAGCTGTGCATGTAAACACACTGAGTGAGGCTCAGCCTCTCTGAATGTCCTTTTTATACCCAGTCCTGTTACTAACCTGTTGGACATTAACCTCATTAGTTGGGGTTGTGTGTTTGATGAAAGTCCTCAAATCCTTCAGCTCTTCATCTGACCTGTTATCAGTTTGCAGACTTGCAGCTGGTTTATTGAAAAGTTTGGTAGAAATTACTTCAGAAAAAGTTGTTGTTTTGTTATAACTGAAGACAAATAATCCATCAGTCTTTGCTTTGATTTTGCTGACAGATCACTCTGTAAATGTTGAATTATCAGATTCATTCAGCTCTGATCAGTTTTAGGTTGCAGATCATGCATCTTTGGATCCAAAAGTTTATGCGGACTTTCAGGTGAATGCAGACTGTTAAATCTCTGTCTGTTAGAGTTTTTCTCCACAGAATCTTTTGGTTCTATTTGGAGACTCAAACAGCTATGTGGTCAGGCGTGTTTTCAGCAGATATTATTTTGATATTGAAATAAAAAAAAATGTGTTGTTGATATGTTCATGTTAAATAAGCAGCACTGCAACAGAATAATCTATAATGATAACTATAAATAATTATGCATAATTTTTATGATTTAAAGCGGTCTAACCAGCTGAAAACAAACATCTCTGTCTCAGTTTTAATGAAAGTTTAAGTTTGTTCCTTTGATGAAACTTATAAACCATTTCGTAATCATTAAAATTTTCGTTCTCTAAAAAACCTGAAGTCCATTAAACAAAGCTTTTCTTCAGTCTGATAGTATTTTTCTCATCATGGAGTGATGTGATGATTTCATGCTTCAAACATGGACCTGATCTGACAAATTATGAAGTTTATATTTGATCGTTTATCAAATATGATGGACGCGCACACTGATCCGTGCAGGATTCAGACACTGAGGTTTCCTGGGATGTGACTGTAAACCCAACAGTCAGTGAGCGCGCTCAGAATGATGTACGAGAAAGAGTTTTTAAGGTCCCAACACGTGACTCAGCACACAGTTATGTGTGTGTCACACCTTAAAAATGGACCTGGTCCGTGCGGTGTGTTGTGGTGCGGTGCGGTGCAGAGATGTTGTTTGGTGAGTCAGTGGCAGTTTGAAACCTGATCCTCAGACAGTCAGTGTGACTCAGAGCTGCAGATACAGAGACAGTTAAAGACTCACTGAGCTGATCCAGAGTCAGTGTGTGAGTCAGTGAGAGAGGAGGAAACAGGAGGAAACAGCAGGACAGAGGAGAAAGTGTCTAAATCAGAGCGTAGGTGAATCAGCCCCTCTTCCTTCCTCCAAAGTGATTTTTAATGAGCGCTCCACACCCTGCTCAGACATCCAGCTCTCACCACAAACTGAAGTCGGACCGCTGCTGAGAAAGAGTCCATGACTGAGAAAATGAGGGGGAGAGAGAGAGAGAGAGAGAGAGAGAGAGAGAGAGAGGGGGGGGGGGGGGGTCATCAGACATGACCTGAAATCAGAGCGCTAACCCTAACCCTCATGAACCACAGAACTCATCCTCAGCACCTTTCAGCAGAGTTACAGACACACAAAAAACATCACAATTACACAAAACACCTCAGTATCCCCTTCATCATATCACAGAGTTACGGTCAGAGCATCTGCAGGCTGATGCATCCTCCCTCAAAACCTTTCACCTTCTTGGAATTTTAAATGGTGCATGAAACAGACTGAAACTAACAGTGATGTGTCTCTATGATGTGAAAAAGCAAATAGGACTATCAACGACAAATTTATCAATGTGTTGTAGATTTAAATGCTTCTGTCTTCTGTGAGGAGTGAGGCACGGGTGCAGAGGAAATCAATCAATCAATCAATCAATCAATCAATCAATCAGTCAGTCTTTATTCATTTAGCACCTATTCAAGTGTTATCCGCAGATGCTTAACAAAAAAACCTGGTCTAGACCATCCTCTATTTACAAAGACCCACTGTGAAGATGGGGTCAGACTGAACCCCATCCTATAAGATCAGACCCATCTCATCTTCACCCACATGAGTGAAAGACTCATTTATCGAGTTACAGTGGAGAGGAAGAACTTCCTTTATCAGGCAGAAACCTCGGAGAACCAGACTCATGTTAGACAGTGATCTGCTGAGATTGAGCTGGGTTTAGAGAGGAGATAGAGGGAGAGGGAGAAAGAGAGAGATGGACAGAGGAGATACAGATAGAGGGAGATGAAAAAAGAGAAAAAGCCCATGTAGAACCCTGTTTATTAAGGCTGGGACAATGTGCTTCTCTCCCAATTCGATTCTTCTACGATTATTTGGATGCCGATTCAATTTAAATTGTGATTCTACGATATTGTCGATTTTCTCGATCTTCAGTCTGCATTTTTAACACCAGTGAAACAGCTGAATGATTACGATTGTCTACTGACTATTCCAGGAACCATATTTCAGCAAAAAATACACGTCACATGTGAGTCAGTTTTTAAGATTTATTCTTAAGTTTGAAAAAAAGAAAGATCGATTTTTGAACATAAAAATTGATTAAAAAATTGTTAAACAAAAAATCTTGATACTTATGTGAATCAATTTTTTCTCCCACCCCTACTTTTTACTGGAGGTTTTCTTAAAAGCAGCCACACTTGTGCAGAGTGTGCAGACATTATATTTTCTTTAATCATTTTCTTTATTTTATTTTTTATTCAAACTTCTTTACGTATCAATAACAAAATAAAATGTACAAGAAAGACAAAAGTAAATCATCACAACATACTGAGCCTTGTGAGTGTAGGTATGGTCCATTGCTAATTTTCATCTGCCTAATTATCTGGTTAAAATGAGGTGAAATATTAAAGTAACATCAGTGTGAGCTTTGTAGGACTCTTTCTTTTCTGCTGTAAACCAGCTTTGTCAGTGAGTGCAAAGAGAGTCATCTGAACCTGAACTTTGATCACTGTGACCGATGTGTTATTTGTCCAGAACAAAACTCAGAGCACTGTCACTGAGTAAGAAGAAAAATAGAGAAACAATCATTTCCACATTTGTGTTTGTACCCTCTAATTTAAATTGAACAGAAAAATCTTTTTTTTTAGCATCAATGACCCCATTTAATATTACCTAAACTTAAAAAAAGCATTAAAAAAGTTTTTTACAATAAATCAGAGCTGTAAGCATCTGAATACTAATGTTCAATTTTTAATGCATTATAATAAAACCCTTGATTCACTGATCATTCATGATGTGAAAAGGTTGTTGTACATAATCCAGTCAATATAAACCTGAGTTCTCTATTACACTTAAATTTAATAAAGACCAGTTTGATTCTGCAGCTCTTCCCTCATCCCTCTCTTCTTCTTCTGTCCTTCATCACCTGTTTACTCCCTCACGCACTTGTTTGTCATGCCCCCCTCCCCTCCCCTTACCCTCTCTCCCCCTTTCTGCCGTGTTTTGATCCTGTCTCCCCTTCTTCCCTCCCCCCTCCTCCTTCTCATTATTTCCTCGAGTGTGTCCTCCTCTCAGTCTTTCTCTCCTCTCAGCTTTGATTTCCCCTCCTCTTCCTCACCCCCTCACCCCCTCAGAGGTGTTCCTTCAGATTCACATGTGGTCCCAGAGCAACTCCACTCTGGAGTTTCACTCTGCCTTTCGCTCCTTTCCTATTCCTCTCCTCTTGCCCCCTTCTTTCTCTCCTTCCATCCTCTTCTCTTCACCCTTCTCTCCTTTTCCTCTCTCTTTTTCTCCTTCTCTACTCCCATTAACTTTTTCCTTCTTCTCTCCTTCTATCCTTTTCTTGTTTCCCCTCCATCCTCCCATTTGTCATCCTCCCCTTCCCTCATCCTTATCTCCTTTTGCCTAAAACTCTCTATCTCTCTTCCCTTTTTCTCCTCCTCTTTCTTTTCCTCTGTTTTTCTCTCATCTTTTCTTTCCTCCCTCTTCTTGTCTCTCTTCCTTCTCTGCCTTCTTTTCTCCTCTTTTGCCTCCTTTTTTACCCTCTCTCATTTCCTCTTGTCCCTTCCCCCTGCTGTCCTCTTCTTTTCTTACATCCCTCCATCTTTTATCTTCCTTCCCCTCCCCTTTCTTTCTTTCTTTCTTTCTGAGCGACAACAACAAGTAGAAAAATGAAGTTGGTTTGGAGTGTGAGTCCCCTCAGGGCCGCTGTTTTCGGTGTGATTGAAGGCCTCTGTGTGCCTTGTGTGTGTGTGTGTGTGTGTGTGTATCTGTCCGTGTGTGTGTGTGTGTGTGTGTGTCTGTCCTAATTGAATGATAAAGTGGCCTGAGATGGAGAGCGGTGAATAGCCAACAATGGCCGCCTGTGTGTGGTGGAGGGTTTTTGGTTCAGGTCCAGCCTCAGCCTCTCTGCTCCGAGAGGGGGCTATTATAACACTCTCTGCTGGACCCGGTCACGTGATGCTGCCTCACCCCTCCTCCCTCACCTTCCCAATTCACCCCCCTCCTCCCCCCTCAGTGCGAAGCGGCCAATCGGCTCTCATCATGTTTCTCTTCTCTCTCCTGCTCCAGTCAGATGATTTTATTTATCCGGCAGGTGACGTTTACTAGCTGCTACCTGAGTGTGCATGCATGTGTGTGTGTGTGTGTGTGTGTGTTGTGTTTGTGAGTGAGTGAGAGAGGTATGTTGATAAATTACAGCCCCAATTCTGAAAAAGTTAGCGTGCTATGTAAAATGTCAGCTAACTTTATTAAACTAAAAATAGAGAATGAAAAATAAGTCAGATGTTAAACTGAAAATGTTTTTGTTTTATGAAAAATCGACACATTCTCAGTTTTGGTCTAATGTCTGTAAAAAGTAGTTTCAGCCTCATGTATTTTATTCTGTGTCCTCACCTCTCCTTTTACCATCTCTCTGTAAACCTTAGTGAGTTCAGCAGACCAGTTTTTGGAGTCTGAAAGTGAAATGTTGTCCCATTCTTGCCTGATAGAGGATTTTAGCTGGTCAACAGTTCAGGGTCTCCTCAGGAGTTGCGAGCATCTCATCTGCAGAAAAAGTAGTGTGTACATCACGTACGACAAAACTTCTGATGTCTGGCACGGACCTGCTGTTGTTGTTGACAGATGTATGGGGTCAACTGAAAACAGCACCACTGAAAAGACCCATATCACCCCCTAGTTTTGGGGAGGAGGTCACGTTCACGTCAATAGTTCGATTTTCTCAAGCAGCATGTAAACACAGACAAGGAAGGAAGTCTGATTTGGTGAAAAAAAGGATTATGAGCTTAGTCTGATTAAGCTGTGCATGTAAACGCACTGAGTGTCTCGCTGAAGTATGAAGGTCTTCCCTGAAAAACTCCTAAACCTTGCTCCTAAACCTGTAGATATTGTACAGCATTAATGGAGCCTTCACAGATGTGGAAGATACCCATGACATGTACTCTGGTGATCCACAAACCATCAGGGAGGCTGGCTTTGGTCTGGGTGTTGAGAACAAGCCAGGAGGTCCCTCTACTCTTGAGAAAGGAGGATGTAAATTCTATGATTTCCAAGGGAGTGTCAGATTCTACTCCACCAATCCACAGGACAGTTTTCCACCTGTGAAGTTACTGTAAATTTCTGTAATTTCAGCTTAATAATTTGTCTTCAGTGACATAATTTCAGCTAACTCCTGTGTTGTCCTGTTTGTGTTTTTTATTTCAGTGCGACTCATTAACAGTCTGTGCAAATAAATTTAAATCATAAAAACATGTTGATGGAAGTCTCTTAGAGCTGCTGGAAAGTCTCACTCTCACTTTACTCTAAAATCGTTTCAGTTTGTGAGTTGTAGGCTTTTAAACGTTAATCGTTAGTGGTTTCATTTCTTGTTAACAAAAGGAAACTAATAAAAGAATTTTACTAACATATTTTATTTTTTCAGGATATATTTGGACATTTTTGTGGGGTGTAAAATAATGTCAATCATCATCATAAACAACACCCAACAAGTATTCGGATATTAAATTTCTAAATATTGTAAACCTCTTGTCTCTGGCAGTAACTCTGTGTCCAGGTATAATCCGCGGGTTTCTGTTGTTTGGTTTAGTCCGGTTTGGTTCAGTCTACTCTGATCTTGTATTTCCTCAGCGGACTGAACTCTACTCTGGTTCTGGACTCCGGCAGCACGTTGGCTGTGTTATAGCCTCAGAGCTGCTTGGTTTTTTTGGAGCGCCTGTTAACAGATCGAACTTTTCAGACTGTTTGCTCGAGCGGTGCCTCTCACCTGATGTTGTTTTAATGAGCAGCAAAGATCTTGGTCAAAAATATACACAAAAATGATGAACGGAGAGCTGCTTTGACTTTGTGTCAGAGGAATGACAAATGTATATCTCGAATCATTGTCAAAGTAAAAGTCTGATCCCTGTTTTCTGTTGAAAGACTCTCTTTGTTTTCCCAAAATGCTTTTATTTGAAATTGTGTCCAAGACCGGTAGTTAGCGATAGAAGTAACTTACTCTAACACTTAAAGATGAACTTGTTGTCATGACACCTGGCTGCATGTAAGCTCTGTTAATTATAAAACAAAATCAGTTAACAGGAAATACTTCTTTCTGTGTGAATTTTCTCTCTCTTTGCAGATGATTTCTCACCTCTAATGATGGAAACGACTGTTATTGTGCAGAGAAAACCTGTAAAAATTCACTTGTTTTTAGATAGTTTAAAGCTCTGCTGAAGGAGTCACATCTGCTGTGAGTTTTTAGAAGTTGAAATGTCTTACTGTGTTCAGAAACAGTCACATAGTCAGCAATGAAAGGGAGTTAGTCCTGTTAGAAAACGATTGTCCCTTGTCTTTTAGCCTGAGAAACGGAAAGACTCAATGTTGGAGTCGATAAGGACTGGAAACATTGAAGAGTCCTAATAACAGTGCCAGTATAACTAGAAGCTAAAGATCTCCGTCCTTAGACTCTGACAGAGAGAGGAGACATGAACACTCCTCAGACAGAGCTGTGTTTTCACTCTGACAGGGTTCAGTCTGATTTGAGTTTTAAAGAGAAAAAACAGACAGACTGACTCTGAACTGAAATAACCCTGATCATCGTCTCTTCATCTTTTCCTCTGTCTCTATCTGTCTGTACCTGTTTGCCGGCTCCTTTCTCTCTCTCTCCTCCTTTCATCTCTTTCTTGTTATGTCCTTACCCCTCCTCCTCCTCCTCATCTTCCCTCCTCGCCTCGCCTGTCGTACGGCCGTCACCCTCCTGGAGGAGCCGCAGCCTCCGATCCTCTGAACCTGATCAGGTTTCAGAAATATCCCAGGAATGTGAGCTGCCCACTGCCCATTTTTCAAGACCCTGTTTATGCAAGAATGTTATTTTTACAAGTCAGTCTACCCTTAACACACACACACACACACACACACACACACACACACACACACACACACACACACACACACACACACTGCTTTCCTCTTTTTCCCATCATTAATCTGAACATCCTCTGAAAATACACACTCATAGAGCAGATAACAGAAAAAAGCAAGAGGTGTGTGTGTGTGTGTGTGTGTGTGTGTGTGTGTGTGTGTGTGTGTGTGTGTGTGTGTGTGTGTGTGTGTGTGTATCAGATGTGTTGAAACCTGTAGATTTCTGGAAACAAAAGCTGGTCTAACAATGCCTGTTGTTTCAGTCTGAGCTGACGCTGCCAGACTTAGAGATTGTTTGTTGCTGACCTGACAGAGAGAGAGAGAGGGAGAGAGAGAGAGAGACTCAGTGGTCGAACGAACAAATCAGAGCACAGACAGGAGCTCTAACTCTGCAAAGTCCTAAACTCTGATCTGATTGGAGGATTTCGTTGTCCTAAATAATAGTAATAACTGTGTATTGATGGAGATTATAATCCAGGGTGATCCTCCTGTTTAGTTCTCTGTCAGGTTTGAGTTTACTGTGATTCAGCCTGAAGCTGGTTTTGATAAAACTGTCTTTACCTCCTCGCTATAATGACTTTTCTGTTTTTCAATGTGTGTTTGGTCAAATCAGAGTCACAGTGAGCTCTGTTAGCAGGTCTGTGTGTAAACAGAGGAAACCTGACTGTCGTACAGATTTGTGTTTACATCCAGAATAACTTTCCTCTTGAGTTGTAGGGGGGGAATCACCTCAGAGCACAGTAAGGTGTGGGAGTGCCTGGTCTGCTTGAGTGAGACCAGGTGTGGGAAGGTGATTTAAGTCTTTCAGCTCCAGTGCAGAGTGCTGACTCCTCTCTTCCTGAGAGGATCTATCTCTGTGGTCTTTCGAGTCGTGGCGAAGTGTCCATTAAGGCACTCATATTTTGTAGAAGGAATGTTTGTTTCTGGCTTAGATTGGGTTGTAGACATCGGTTCCTTTAGTGTATCCAGCATTTTATGTTTAATGTTCAAGCATCCCTGGCAGTCTTGTTTCTTTGGTTAAAGAGGTTATTTCAGATTTTTCTGAGTGTTTGGTTTGGGCCAGCTGCTAGGCAGCGGTGGTTTTGTTTCCTGCTTATCCATCTGTGTTTAGGAAGTTTGAACTTCCAGACCTTTGCATTTCCCTCTCCATTTATCATGTGTGATTTCAGTGGTTACCCCTACAGGGAAACTTTTAGGGCCCTCCCCCTTCTTGGTCCGCAGTTGTTTTCCCTCCCTCTGACAGAGGACTGCAACCCTGTGATTTTTTTTACAGTTTATATTACAGAATATAGAAAATACAGCTAAAGGCTGTGAGTTTTAAGACCTTCTAAATCATGAGTATTTTCTGTCACACTAATAATGTTTCATTAGCAAATTTATAAAGCCTTATAAATGAGACTTTAAAATGACTCTTATAAACAATTGCAAGCATTCACAACAACATAAATCAATGTGTATTAAGTGATAAAAGCAATGAATACAGTTCTTTATATATACATGATTTTTAATGTATTATATCCTGATGAAAAACAAAGGGCGGCGTCTTTTAATTCTCAGGTTTACTTACACATTTGAACTCCCCAAACTTTATCCAGTTCTGAAATACGTCAATGTCATTTGACTTAAAAAATCTGTTTAATTTGAATTATTTTGTTTAATTTAAAAAGCTTTAGTTTCTGATATAAGAGTAGTTTACTTTTGTTTTACCTCTACAGAGTGAATCTCCAGCTGCAGGCCTCTGACAGCTTTATTTAGCCTCTGGCTTAAGGAGTCTAAGTGTTAGGGCTGGGCGATATGGCCTTAAATCAATCTCACCATATATTAAGCAGTTCACCTTGATAACAATCAATTGACGATAACCACTCCACAAGCTGCTCACCCCCTCCCACATTAACTTTGTCTACTTCAGCCACCGCTCCAGCTGCTACAACTTTTGAACCGTCCTACATCTCCTCACCTGTCTTTCCCTCTTTGTTATGGACTGGATGGGGTGGAGTCACATCTCCGACATAGGACAGCGTCTTAAAGAGAGATGAGACCATAACCTACCTACACACATCCAAAACCAACTTTTATTTGTTTATTTTTTTGACACAGATATACTGATATGGGCAAAATGATTATGTTGTTATTGTCGTAAATTTTCGGTATTTGTAAATTTTCGGTTTATCGCCCAGCCCTACTAGGTGTACATTAGGATATTATTACAGCTCTACTTTACTCACTCATAGTCATTTATTATCTCCACTGTTTCCCCCAGTCATCACTTCCGGTATTAAAATGCTGTGTTCATCTCTTTGTTGTTACTTGTTCTTCAAATATTTATTTATTTTTCACTTCATCTAAGTCATGCTGTAAAGTGTTGTAAGACTGAAAAACACATTGAATGAGTCTCTATGATTCCTGACCTGTAAAATATGTCATTCAAAAGCACGGTTGAGCAGCTGCTTGACTACAGTGTGCAGGAGGGACAAAAGGGCTTGTGATAAAAAGAGACTTGTTTCCCAACATGCTTTATGTTGGACTGGATACCTGGTTTGTTCAGCTTATTGTTTACGTCTGTGAACATGTGATGGTTTCCTGTTGGTTGGTGTTCATTTTGTATCAGAAGGATGTTGTTTCATTCAGTCAGGTGTTACTTTGTGTTTGTCTTTATTTTTGAGTTTTGAGGGAAACAGAGATACCCGGAGGACAGACTCAGTTTAGCAGAAATATCAAAAATGTGTTTTGATTTGAGAAGACAAGAGAGGGAGACAGAAAGAGAGAAAGACAGGGAGTGAGAGAGACAAAGACAGACAGAGAGGGAGAGAGAGATAGAGGGAGGGAGAGGGTGTAGAGGGCGAGGTAGGGGGAGGGCGTTTGGCGTGGAGCCCGTTGGCACAGTGCCCACATCTCCGGCTGCTGTGGAGCTCGGAGTGACGGCCAGGACTCCCCACCAGAAGGGCTTTCCCCAGAAACACCACACGTACATACACAGACACACATGCACGCATGCACACACACACACACACACACACACACACACACACACACACACACACACACACACACACACACACACACACACTGCCCATGTGCTTACTGTCAACATTTTGATAAAGCTCTGCCAGCAGTGTGTGCGTGTGTGTGTGTGTGTGTGTGTATGTGTGTGTGAACCGCTGATTGTGACTGAACAGTTTTTACCAACTTTGCTGGTATCAGCTGATGTCAGAGTAAACGTCAGTGTCCTACTTATTGGTTTCAGTCTGCAGGTTTAGACTTTTATTCTGCATATTTGATGATGTTTCAGCTGCACGTCTCCATTCTGCTCGTCACTTCTATCCCTTTGTTTTCTGCAGCTCTGCACAGGTAAATTCATTTATGGGTGATCAGGATCACCTGGTCCTGAGTGACTGAAAGCCTCAGAGGACTCTGCTGTCCTATCTCTCAGTCCGAGGATCCTTGTTTTTCATCTCAGCTCTGTTGTTGTAGTTATCTTGATTTTTTCTTTAGTTGATCTTGATTACATTTTAATTTTTTGTTTGTTTATAATGGTGAATTCCATGGCTGAGTGTTTTAGTCTGTATTAACATTTAACTTTGGGTCATAATGTGGACAGTGGTTTTTCCTTGAGGGACACTTTAGGCAGGAAGTAGCTGTAATCTGAACTCTTCTTCTATGATACTGAGTTTTTCTAAATTGTTCATGAAAAACTTCAATAATCTGTTGAACTGTATCAGTTGAGTTTCTGTGTGCCAGGAAAAGATATTAATTAAATTATCTGATAAGGCTCTGAAAAACTTGATGTACCCAACCTGTTGAGTATCATTCATATTCATGTTCATAACATTAATAATTTGAGTGTTACAACCATAGACTGTATACTGAATGGAGAGCATCTGCCTCCTTGCTGGGTGAAGCCACTCCGTGAACAGCACCCTCTGGTGACGGGCTGCAGTATAGGTCATAAATCCCGCCTCCTCCAACCATCCTTATGGAGCTGTGGACAAACTCTAGTAATTTATTACACAGAATATCCATTTTTCCCCCCCTGGTTGCGATGTTGCCATGTAGTTACTGTAAGACTGGTTTGTGCTCAAGTCCTCTTTTTTTTGTACAGCTCAGTTTTTAAAGTTATTAGGGGGTTCATGTTTTCTTTGATTGACACTTGATACAGCCTATGAGCATACGAAGATTGCATAGCTCACCCAGTGGATACGCTGTTTGAGTCGAGCGTCATCACAGCAATTCTCCCGCTAAATACGTACAATGCTACTGCGCAAGTGGTGGAGTGCGCACAACGCTACTGTGCAATGTTGGTTTCAGGAAGTGGAGAAAAAACCCGGAATTACCGAGAGCTTTTTGGCTTCAAATCCATATACTGGCGGAAGGCGGAACCAAGTTGTCCATAGTTTAGACAGTCAATGTTTACAAACCAAAGTGCAGCTCCTCCTGCTCCTCCTGCTCCTCTCCCTGCTCTCCTCCTGCTCCCGCTTTATGAATGAATACAAAGAATCAAGGACAGACCTGCAGGAGGAGGATCTGCTGATCTGAGGTCCAGTGAGTGAGATGTGCTGTTCTGAGCACCCATGTGGAAGCTATGGGCCTGTTCATGCATGCATATGTGTGTGTGTGTGGTCTGTGTTCTCACTAACACACACATTCTCAGTGTCACATAGGCAACATGGACTCAGTGTCACCCCAACAACCTGACTGACCCCACCATCCTCCTCACTCACACACACACACACACACACACACACACACACACACACACACACACACACACACACACACACACACACACACACACACATATATACAGAGAACTTGTTGTGTATTATGAATGGTTTTTGTGTATGGTTGTGTGTAGTAAAGCAAACTTTTTTGTGTTTATGTAGTATAGATGATGATAATGATGAGGATGATGTGTATATGTGTGTGTGTTTGTAGCCCTCAGTCCATCACTGTTTACTCTGAGAGTGCAGATATGATAGAAATGATGAAGATTATGATGATGATGATGATCGTAATTATGAAGATAATTGTGATGATGAAGATGATGATAATGATGATGGTGATGATAGTAATTATGAAGATAATTGTGATGATAAAGATGATGATTATGGTGATGATGATGAGGATGATGATGATGATCGTGACGAAGTCATCATCGTGATAAAGTTGATGATGATGATTATGATGATGAGGATGCCGATGATGATATTGAAGATGATTGTGATGATGATGATTAAAATGGTGATGATGGTGATTATGTTGATGATGATGATGACGACGACGACAACGACAACGATGATGATGATGATGATGATGATGATGATGATGATGATGATGATGATGATGATGATGATGATGATGATGAAGATGGTAACAGTCTTATTTCTGGCTGTGTCCGAAATGAATCCCTAACCCCTAACCCCCATATGGGGTTTCACTATATAGTTGACTATGTAGTGAACTCAATCACCAGAGGTTTCGGACACTACATGGCAAGATGCAATAGATGATGGGATTCCCACCACCGGTGAGTGACCATCAGATGGTCTCTACATTTTGCAGTGCTTTATGGGAAATTTTGAGTCGCCTATATGGGGCACTGGAATTGATCACTCAGGTTTCGGACAGCCCTCAAAACGGCGCTAACCCCCATATAGTCACCTATATAGGGGTTAGAGATCCATTTCGGACACAGCCTCTGTCTTAGCCTGCTCATGCTTGATAGAGGCTGCCATCTTTGTTTTGGTCTGTCTGTCAATCAGAGGCTGTGTCTATGATCAGCTGACCTGTGAAGGTGAAACAGCCTGAAACTGTCGTACCTGTCTGTTCTCACTTCAGATGAAGGAAAGCTCAAACTTTTCTGAGTGGGTTTTGTCCTGTTTGTCCTGATCTGGTATCAGTAGAAATTTTCTCGCATTTTAGTCTTAAAGAGGGGTTAATGGTCTTATGATCAAGGCCGTGTCAGCCTCCCTGCTGTGAGCATCATGTCCTGTCTCCTTGCATACATACTACAATCACAGTATTAGAGGAAACTGCAGTCAAACAAAAAAAAAAGATGAGCCGCTAAAAAATTGAGGTCTGGGTCTGACCTCAGTGAAGACAACACAGGACAGAAAGAAGTCAGGAAATAATGTTAAAATTAAAACCATAAATCTGTTTCAACACTAACAGCCCAATCATGTTATTGAATATGAAGAACAGAGCAGAGCTCAGAAACAGGGACTGATGAGGGATAGGAGCCTGGATGACACATGTATACACAAACAGTTGCTGAATGATACTGTGTTCCCAAAGCTGACCTCAATGAAAGGAAAGGGCTTTAGTGTTTATCTTTGTTAGTTAATCTACATAAATATACTAAGTTTGATTAAAGCCGTTTTCCAGATTTAACCCCACACACCTCTTTCGGGTTGGATTATCTGATGCGTTGCTGCAGCAGAGAAAGGAGAACACATTTCAACAATGTTAAAACTGATAAAAATGTATCTTAACTCCATTTTTAAAGAATAAAACCTAAAGTCAAACAGAAAACTGGCATTACAAAAGAATTATATCATATAGTCTGTATTTATCAGACAGACCCAGAAAATGATTTACCTGCATGTTGTTGAAAAAACCCATCTAACCCAGCCGCTGAGTTTTGATCAGTAACTGTCTGCAGATTCAGGCTGATCCAGGATCAGCAGCTTCAGGGTCTCTGGGTGACAGTTAGTTTCCCTCCCCCCTCAGACCGCAGACCAGGCTATCTTTAGCTCCGACCCAGGGTCGTGGTCTGGTTTTATGACCACATCCCGACCCAGCACGACCTGGACCAACTGTCAGGACAGTGAGGGTTTGGCACTGAAGAGCAGAAACTCTTCCTCCCTTACCCTCCTCCTCCTCTTTGTCACCTTCCTCCCCTCATCCCAACTCAGGTTAGAGACCCAGGCAAGAGAGGAACTGAAACCTGGGGAGGAGGGGGAGGGAGGGAGAGAGAGAGGGAGGCAGCAGTGATGAAACACAAGTTTGAGCTGTTCTTATTTTTACTCTCCAGAGTTGATCTGCGTCTGTGTCGGGTCGTTTTTCTGCAGCATGTTCTCTTATTTTATTATGAAATGAATCACAGAATAAAACTGATCAGATTTCACTTCATGATAAATCTTAACAGATTTATACCTCTGCCTGCTCAGTCTTAAAACTTTATTTCTCTCAATCCTCTTTCTTGATACCAGCATAGAAACTTAAAGCTTCAGTCAGGGTTTTTCTCTTTGTTTTGAATTTTGGCGCCCCCTGTGGACAGATCGATGCCTTTGAAATCACAGCTGATTCCTGTCTGTTCTCAAGAAAGTCCTTTTTCCTACAATAATATTTCACCTTGTTTAATTTTACGACTTAACTACATCATTAATTTAAAATCTATGCTAGGAAAATGTTAATCAACTTAGTGGATCCCTCTGCGGTTTTAGACACTATAACTGTGTCGAAATAATCAGTCTCACTGCTGATGGACAGAAAGAGGCCTCAGAATTAACTTCAATTTCTCAGAGAAGGAAATGTGTCAGGCTGAATTTGTGATGACTGATTGTGAGCTCTCATTGTGTGATCAGTAAAATATCGTAAAGGGGGTTTCGTTTGATAAAAAACATTTTAAAGAGTCTGTCTTTAGTCTATCTTTTAGCCAGTTGGGTCACTTAAATACTTAAAATTACATGATTTCTATGGACAGAAACATCCACAAGTTGGACTGGGCGATTATATGATCGTGATCGATGACTGTGATAAATTTCAGTTCGATCACGGTGATCAGCTGTGAGCATATTTACTCGATCAAACATGGTGGAAATGTGAGTCACAACAGCCAATCACAGTCGAGCCTGTCCTGCTCGCTTCTGTTAGTTGCCGGAGAAGTGAACAAGAGAAGTAAACAGAATGACTGAACATGGAGCTAAACGCGGAGCTGAGGGCAGCAAGATAGTTGTCAGCCATGACTTTGAGTCATTCTCCAAAGATGTTATTGTTGAAAAGTTATTCAACGTCGGTTGTGTTGCGGTGGTTCGGGTATCTCCAAAGTGACATCGAGTAATTAAGCTGATGAGCAAGGTATGTCGGCGATCGGTGCCCTCAAAAACTGGCTACACAACAAATCTGTTTAATCATTTGAAGAAGTACCTCCCCAATGATTATGCGGAAAGCATGAAAATGTGAGCGGAGTCTCTACAGCCTGTCACTGCTGACAGCACGAGTAGCATTAGCAGTTTAGCGACAACTAGCAGTGCAGCCACAGACCTAGGCAGCGATTAATCGTATCATTTACGTTTACATCATCTAATGTTTACATTTTAAAGAGTCTTTATTATCTCTAAGGGGGCGATTTGTTTATTTTGGGTCTTGCATACCTGCAAAAACACACAGGACTGTAAATGAGTTCACTGTATTATCTAGTATTTATCTACATTTGTTGTACTGTTGAGTTAAAATGTTTTATTTGTTATATTTTTCTAAGTTAACCTTATTCAATTTGCTTTGTTATTTGTATGATAATAAAATGTTGAACTAATCTCTAGTTTCTTTAGTTTTTAGTGCAGATGCTTTAAAACAGGCAGTTAAAAAAATTGTGATAATAATCGAGATCGGATTTTTTTTGCCAAATTGTCCAGGCCTATCCACATGTCCACAAATAAAAAAAAAGATTTAATAAGTATTTATATTTCTGTGTTTATATTTCTCTTACTGTACTCTCCTCTTCTTTGATAATGGTAATGTAAGATATATGTTTTCTGTTTGCATTGATTCTATTGTTGGTTTTTAATATTGTTTCACTCAATAGATTAATTTATTAGGACTGTTGTGGATGCAGTTGAGCATGTGCAGAGCTCGAATATAAAACTAATTTTCCCAAAGTTACAATAAGGTCTATTGTGTCATATTGTATTTATTTTAAGCTAAAATTTTAACTCATGTTTCAACAGGATGAAATCAGATATAAAAGATTTTAAACAAAGACATTGAAGCCTTTCTCATTCTGTATAAAACGTCATCACCTCTCCTTATTTATTCTGTTTCCTCACTTTAACATCAGTCACTGTGAGATTTATCAATTATATTTAGATTTTAGTGGTTTACACATGCTTCAAAAGGACTTTGAGATTATAGAAAGATTTCAAAAGCTTCAAAAGCAACTTATTAATTCAACATGAACTCAGAGAGGGAAAACACCCTGCAGTCTGTTCCCTGTTTAACGATGTTTTAATATTGCTGCTATTTTATCTGTATTGGGTGTTTTTCAGTGTAAATGTTTGTGCAGAGCCCCTCCCCCCCTCACTCTGCAGAGCGGCTGTTGTCACTTTAGCTCTGGATAGTGAACTCACTTTCTATTTTTAGTTTGTTGGTTTAGTTTAGTAGAGGTCCGTCCTCTCATGTGCTCAGACTCTCCGTTTGGTCCTGGCCCGGTTCAGCCCGGTTTAAACACTCAACCCTTAGAGACCCAGAAAAACCCTGAGAGCGCTCTCACGTGTTGCTTGGTGTGTCTGCGGGCAGTAAAGGGTTAAAAACAGTCACTCAGCATGCGGGAGCCGTGGCGGGCGGGCAGGCAGTGCAGAGGCTGACCTTTGACCCCTCAGGAAAGGAATGTGGAAGCTCTTTCATCCCGAACAGAAACCAAAGACACGCTCAGTTCTGCTCTCAGCGTCTGATGGAGGAAGTGAGCGGCGTTCACAGTCAGTGGGCTGCACAACCTCTGTCGCCATTTTGGAGTAAAGCCTCATCCAGAGTGTGTGTGTGTGTGTGTGTGAGTGTGTGTGTGTGTGTGTGTGTGTGTTTGTGTGTGACCCCCCTGAACAGCAGCTCTGTCATAACTCCATGTGAAGATCATTTCAGTGACCTTAAGTCAGTTTCTCTTTGATAAACCGCACACTGTTTTATTTAATAAAAATAGAGATAATACATTTATCAGAAAAAAAATATTGATTAATGAGAATAAAGATGTGAAATTAGTGAAATTAAAAAATAAGAGTTGTACTTCAATGAGACAAGTGATTATAGGGTTTTTTAAACATTTTCTGTATTTTACTTTGAAGGGACAGATCAGAAGATTTAGTAAAATAACTAAAAACAGATCAGCTGTCTTAAAAAGCGTGATTTAAAATAAACTGAGTAAAACATGAATTTATTATAAAGACGCTGAACTATCAGACGGCCTGTGTGGTTGCTGAAATCTCTGTTTGTCCTCAGCTTCAGAATTTAACCTTATGAGATGATCCAGAGTCATCTTAGTCAGATCAGACAGCCCTAACATTTAGTTACTCTGGATTTGGATCTGGCTATTTCACTTCTGGTTAGGTGCTAAACTGCATTTTGTTGCATTGTTCTGAACAAGTGTAATGACAATAAAGTCTAATCTAATCAAATGTGGACCTTCATACTGCTCTACATGAAGAAAGGTAAAGAGTGACCCTGTCTTAAAAGCGTCACAGCATTAAAATATAAGAATAAGAGCTGATGCTGCTCCACTGACAGAATAAACTGTAATGTAAGTGAGTGAGAGAGCGAGCGAGTGAGCTGTTATTATATCATCTATTATCACACGCACGCACACACACACTGTCCATTTTAACTCTGTTTACAGGCAGCAGAACTTTTTCATTCCGTTTGTTTGATTTCTATAACGACATGTGCAGGATTTCCTTCTTTGTCTGTGTGTGCAGTGTACACCTTTGTGACTGTGTGTGTGCACATGTGTGTATGGAGGCGTGCATGATGTTGCACCGGAGCTGTGTGTATGTGTATCTGTGTGTGAGTGAGTTAGTGAGAGAG
Organism: Xyrichtys novacula; assembly: GCA_962446985.1. NCBI lineage: Eukaryota > Metazoa > Chordata > Actinopteri > Labriformes > Labridae > Xyrichtys > Xyrichtys novacula. The sequence goes on along the minus strand of OY660867.1, from coordinate 20,161,957 downwards.
AGAGAGAGGGCGACACGGCATGGTTCAGCCCAGGAATGTGAAACGTGGGTCGGCTGTACAATAGAGCCGGGCTCCCTGAGGGTGGTCAATGGGACGGGTGTCACCCCCCTGCAGCCCCCCTGCTGGGTGATGACCACCACACAACGCTACAGCTGTCAGCTCCTCTTAACCACTGCTGCACATGCATACACACACACACACACACACACACACACACACACACACACACACACACACACACACACACACACACATATATGCATACAGGGTCATCATGCCGCAGCCTCGTGTTGTAACCTGAAGAAATGTATTTCCGCTTTATAGTCCAATTAAAAAATGCTCATTGCTAATGTGATATGGATATGATATCAGCGTGACATTATACAGTATACAATAGTTGGTTAATTCTTGAGTGCAGAGTTTGTACTTTTGGCTGTAAAATGTTATTTTACTGGATTTAGATCAGACTCACGTAAGTTGAAGAGCAGGCCTCCTTGTCACTTCACCATCAAAAAAAAACAACAACAACAATAACCACATCCATCCACAGCACTGAACTCTGACCTAAAAAAAAGAAAACTATGGCAGACTCTAAGAAAGTGTGGTTAACACAGGTGCCATCATGTTCTTGCTGTGGTGGAGTCAGGAGAGTAACACCAGAGACAGTAGAACAACCAACTCATCTTTACTACCATAACAGACTGACTTAAACCAGACTGTTAACCAGAGACGGACCGACTTATACGAGACAGACTGGTAAACTGGTGAGGTTGATCAACTTTATTATAAAAGAATTTATATCACTTGATGTCTGTGCACATGAGGCTGATTTAAAACTCAAACAGATTACATCCACAGAGGCTGCAGGCAGAGATAACGTACCTTAGCATAATAATACCTGTTTTTTCCAAACACGTTAGTCTGACTGAAATCACTTGATCAACCTTCTTACAGCCAGACTAACAGGCCTGGTTATGTGGTTACAGATTGATTTTCTTTTGCATCAAACTGGACGGAGTGTTCAGAGCATGCTCCAGAGTTTACACGCCAGGCTCTGAGCTGAAGGTTGAGCAGCGTAAATACGGAGACAGCAGGAAGTGAACATAACCCTGACAGATTAGGAAAAGAGGTCAGAAAAGATGACACACTGGCACTTTGAACAGCTAAAGATACAGTGCTGTAAAGGTGGTGTGTTTTTTTTTCATCTTGTTAGCATCTTAGCTTACACACATTGCTAACCGTTGTGCTAAAGGGCAACGGGTTGGAGTAATGAGCTGAAAGGGGCAGATTTGCACGTAAATGTACTGAATGTGTTTTTGTAAAAATCCATCAAAAACCAGTTTATGCTGAGAAAGCCTTGTAAATTTAATTGTGACGGGTATGGAATAATGATTGAAACGTGTTGGTATCATTGTTGGTACGCATTGGTGTCGTTAAAAGAAAATGTTGGTATCTGTGTTTTCTATCAGCTGTCCGTCAAACTGTTCTCTGATTTTTGGTTTCAGCTGTTAAAAAAACAATCTTAGTCCACCACCGCAGTCAACATGTTTATTTCTGCTGTTCAGTTTAACATGGGGCTCAATGGGGACTGACTCACCGTAGGACTCAGCCTCTAGTGGACACGAGGGGGACTGCACTTCAGTGTTCGCTTCATTTCTCAGACTGTGGAGTTTCTTCTCAGTGTTTATGTGAAACTAAAACCTCTGCAGAGATTCCAGTGTGTTCTCTGTTTCTGTCAACTCATTGACCCCTCTCTCTCTCTCATACACACACACACACACACACACACACACACACACACACACACACACACACACACACACACACGCACACACATACGCACACATGTTTACTCCTCTGCTCTCTTGCTTCTCATGACAACACTCCAGCCCGGTTAACGTTATGTCTGTCCAGCCTTGGAGTTGTTGCATGTGAGGCGGAGAGGTCAGAGGTCAGGCAGGGTGAATAAGGTGACACACGGACATTAAGATGAGCCCTGAGACACACTCTCTCTCACTCTCTTGCTCACAGAGGTCTGATTTATTCTTTGGTTGTGACTTTGATTGTTTATGTAGGTGGATTTGTAAAGTTCAGGTTTGTCCCTTCTGAGTGTGTGGAGTAAACACCCCCCACCCCCTCATCTTACCCTGAGGGCTGTGTGTGTTTCTCTGTTTTCCCAGGGATTACAGGAGCCTCATCCAGTTTCATAACGAGTACATACATGAACATACATGTTCTTGCATGAAAACGTAGAGCTGACTCCATGCAGTGTGTTGTCATCATGAAGAAGGATGACTGCTTTCACATTTTCATACAAACACTCACCGTCACAGTCCGATCTAGTTCTGAATAATGCTCTCCTGTTGCTGTCGTAGAACGCTGACTTGTTGATCGGCTCCCCCTAGTGAGGGCACCTGGAATTGATTCAACATCAGTATATACAGTACTGTCAGCTCAGACCTGCTGGTTTTTAGGCAGCAGAAGTTTCTCTGTTTATTCTTGGCTGAACTCAGAGACATTTTACACATTTCCTCTCAACATCAATAAAATATTAGAAGAAAAATTGACTGAAGCTTCCTCCAACATCCTTTTGATTCTTCTTTTTCTCTGGTTCTAGGACAGTAAAGATGCAGAGCAATGTTTCTCACTCACCGCCAACCATAGCTGTTGGGACCGGGTGAGGAGGAGAGAAGAAGAGAGAGAAGCAGAAGAACGACTGACTGAGCGAAAGAGACAAAAGATTTAACAGGTAAGAAGAGGCGAAAGACTTTCATCAACACCTTAATGAACCCTCCCACCATCCCTCTTCTACTCCAGTAATCCAGCCTACAGCGCTGCGGGAACATCCTAATTTAGAGTCACTTACCAGATAATGAAACAGAAAAATTTTACTGTTTGATGAAAAATCCGTCTGCTTATTTTAAATCCGATCAGACCAACATGTTTGTATAAAGAAGGATCAGTAGGATATAGTTGGATCATATGTCTCCCAGTTTGTCATCAGCTTTTCTTTTCCCAACACATGACATCATCAGCTCATTTATCCCAACCTTCTGTAAGCCTTAGTGAACAAAGGAGACCAGTTTTTGGAGTTTGAAAGTAAAATGTTGTCCTATTCTTGCCTGATAGAGGATTTCAGCTTCCCAGGGTCTCCTTTTTTGTGTGTCATGATGCTCTAAATGCTCATTTTATCAGCAGGACTCTTCTACTACAGAGCCATGCTGTTGTATTCCCTGCAGAATGTGGTTTGTCATTGTCTTGCTGAAAAAGTCAGGTAGTTTTCTGGTCATTGCTGTCAGTCACTGCAGATTTGAGCTCTTTAATCTTTAAACTGTAAAATTTCACTGGTGCACAAACACCTTTCACTCAGTATCTGTATTCACTCTCTCTCTGTGTTTCTGCAGATTATATTTGGCTTCGTTGTTCCCCTCACTGTGAGCTGGTTAAATTCTTCTGCGTCACCCACCTGGCAGCGTCCCACGTCGAGCCTGCACGGCAGGGGAGCCTCAGGTGAAGTTTCATGGCAGCGGCACTCTGAGGCTGCCATGGCAGCTGCTGCCGCCGATGCCTCACACCGTATTACCGCACTGACGCCGGAGGAAGAGGGACGACGGACTGCCACCAAACTGTTTGGGAACGCCGCCCCGCTGCCACGGACCGAGAGAGAGCGAGAGCGAGAGAGGGGGAAAGAGAGAGAGAGGGGGAGGGAGAGGGAGGGAGAAGAGCGAGGAGGAGAGAGTGGGAACGAGTGTTTGGTGTGCGGGGGTCTGTTCGCCTCACCGGAGAAGCTGCGGCTCCACGCTCTGAGTCACACAGGAGAGAAACCCTTCCACTGCTCTCAGCCGCACTGCCCCAAGGCCTTCAGCTCCAAGTACAAGCTGTTCAGGTGAGACACATTCAAAACACCTGTAGCATCCTTAACCTTAGAATACAAGCTCAGGTAATGTACAGCAAAAACACCAGGTTTTCTTTCAGTTCCAAGTACAAGCTGAGGTTTAACTACCTAAAAACACTTGTAGCATCTTCCTGCAGCACCCTTATGCTTCAAGTACAACCTTCAAGGTCACTCACAGTCAAAACACCTGCGTTATTGGAAAGGTTCAGATACAAACTGCTCAGATGTGCAGATTAACACATTAAGATCACTTTTCAGGAGTATTTTTAGTGATTTTTTTAGTGATGCTGCTAAAGCAACAATTCAGTGATAGAAACAAATGAGAAATAAAGTTGCTGAACATGTGTGAACATTTAATTATATAACTGTTGACAGAAACATTTATTGCAAAGTAAAATGTTGCAGCAAAGGAACTTTTTTTTCCGCTGCCTGCAGAAAAGAAAACTGGTTCTCAGACTGTTCACAGTTTCTGGAGGATGTGAGGTCTGAGTCTGTGCAAGTGTGAGGTTTGAGTGAGTCAGGCTGAAACTCATCCTGTTAGCATGTTTGGAAACTGATGAATCACAGGGGGTGGTCAGTTTGAGTCCTGACTTGAAGGGATATTCCGGCGTAAAATTAATTTGGGATCAAACATACCATAACATCGAGTTAGACACCCCCTCGAGGGATTAATGTTGCCGACCGCTTGCTTCTCTAGTTACAGCAACTTAAGTAACGACTGCAGGATAGCAATACACAGCAGTCTGAGGAGCCATAAACAAACCTCAACCAAAAAGCCACTCTATAGCCACAAATAATACTCAGAACAGCACCTAACTTCAGCAAGAGTACATATAGGATCCGAGCCATAGTACTAGCCACCAAACATCTTTTTAACTTTGACTAATTTCTTTAGCAAAGAGACTAAACACAACTCACCTACACTCTTCCAGCAGCCGCTTGTTTGTAGTGAGACCTTGGGCCAGTCCATTACGGACTGCAGCGGGGTGACGCAGCTCAAGGAAGAACATATATGATCATTACTTTATCATTTCCTTGAGGTAATAATCATCATATTAATCATTTTGCACTGCAGACATGGTAGTTCTTCTGCCTTAGCATCTCGGTCTGATGGCATTTCCTCAGACCGCTGTGTATTGCTATCCTGCGGTTGTTACTAAAGTTGGTATAACTAGAGAAGCAAGCGGTCGGCAACATTCATCTCTTGAGGGGGTGTCTAACTCGGTGTTACGGTGTGTTTGACCCTAAATTAAGTTTACGCCGAATGTCTCCCTTGAAGATCAGTGTCTCACTGTGACTCAAAGACTCAGGCCTGACTTCAGCTGAACTACAGACATGATATCAACAGTGAGTGACTTTACTGTTTATTTGTGTTTGTGTGTGTCTGCAGGCATATGGCCACACACTCTCCACAGAAGACCCACCAGTGCTCGTTCTGTGAGAAGATGTTCCACCGTAAAGACCACCTGAAGAACCACCTGCAAACCCATGACCCCAACAAAGAGGCCTTCAAGTGTGAGGAGTGTGGGAAGCACTACAACACCAAGCTGGGGTACAAACGCCACGTGGCTATGCACTCGGCCACTGCTGGGGATCTTACCTGTAAGGTGTGCATGCAGACGTTTGAGAGCACGCCGGTTCTTCTGGAACACCTCAAGAGCCACTCCGGGAAGTCTTCAGGGGGCACGAAGGAGAAGAAACATCCGTGTGACCACTGTGACCGCCGCTTCTACACCAGGAAGGATGTGAGGCGCCACATGGTGGTACACACCGGTCGGAAGGACTTCCTGTGCCAGTACTGCGCCCAGCGTTTCGGCAGGAAGGACCACCTGACGCGCCACGTGAAGAAGAGCCACTCCCAAGAGCTGCTGAAGATCAAGACGGAGCCTCCGGACATGCTGGGTCTGCTGGCGTCGGGGTCGCCGCCCTGTTCAGTGAAGGAGGAGCTCAGCCCCATGATGTGCGGCATGGCACCCAACAAAGACCCCATGATGGGCAAACCCTTCCCTGGAGGGCCCCCCTTCCCCATGGGCATGTACAACCCCCACCATCTCCAGGCCATGTCCAACTCTGGCGTGGGTCACCCCCACCCTTCCCTCATGCCCCCCTCCCTGTCTGCAGCCATGGGCATGGGCTGCCACATGGAGTCCCCCGGTTCTCTCCACCCACACTCCCTGCACCACCACCACCACCACCACCATCACCACCATCACCATTCCCCCCCGCTGCCCCCCCACCACCAGCCCCCTGCCCCCCAGCAGCAGCACCAGCCCCAGCAGGCCCCCAAGTACCAGCTGGGATCTACCTCATACCTGCTGGACAAGCCCCTGAAGGTGGAGATGGAGAGCTTCCTCATGGATCTGCAGAGTGCCTCGCCGGGCCCAGTTCCCTCTGCGGACCCCCATGCCGCTGCCTCGCCCCCCAAGGACGGACTGGAGCCCTCCGCGGGGCTGGCGGATGAGCTGTGTGGGGACCCCCTCCTGTCCAAGAGCCCTGCGGTGATCGCTGAGTCTCTGTGTGCTGCTAACATGGACCTCTCCCACCTGCTGGGCTTCCTGCCCCTCAACCTGCCCCCCTACAGTGCCCCCATGAGCACGGGAGGCCTGGTGATGGGCTACACCTCATCTGCAACCTCCTCCTCCTCCTCTATCTCCTCTTCCTCATCTCTGCATGCTGCAGAGCCGCACGCCGCTGCAGTCGCTGCAGCAGCAGCCGCCGTCACCACGGCACCTCTTACCTCTTTGCAACCGCAACCTCAGGAGCCGCAGAGCTCCAGCGGGGGCCTGAACCTCGGACCCCTGCACCCCCTCCCATCAGTGTTCAGCTCCAGCCTCAGCACCACCACACTGCCTCGCTTCCACCAGGCCTTCCAGTGAGAGCCCGCCCCCCGGCCCTGCTCCCCGCCCAGACATGCCGAGGGGGCCGACACCCCCAGCCTCAGCTCGGCCCTGCTCGGCTGTTTGGAGCTGAGGTTCGAGTCAGGGCCCGATTAAAAAAAAGTCTGATCAGAATAAAAACTGAACATGTGAAGCCTTAAAGAGAGCGCACAAGACAGGAAGTTAACCCTTAAGAAACAGGAAGTTAACCCTTTAAACAGACAGGAAGAAGGTGAGCAGAGAGTTAAAGCAGCTTTTATTTTGGCGTTTTCTTCCTTTAGTTATAACCTCGTATTAACCCATTATTGTATCAGCAGTTACTCCCTCCCATGGTAGTCATGTAGAGGCAGCATCAATAGGCCTGAAGGCGTGGTTCTGCAAACTTTCTAAAGTAATAATATTAAAAATCAAAGATCATTTTAGTGAAGATTATCGTTCTTGTTGTGACCCAGAAAAAAAAAGATTTAGTTTGAAGTGGATATTTTGTTTTTCTTCTTTTACTTTTCTAATGTAAGGATCATTTTAGGACGCGTCTCATCTGGAGTTTAAACCTGGAAAAACCTGAAACTGTCCCCACCAGCAGTCAGAGAGATCAGAGAAGGAATGAAGAAATAATCCTCCAAACAGCCATGATATATATAAAAAAAAAAAAAAAAACACCTGCCTGTAGAAAAAGAAAAAGTGCTCTTCAAATAAGACAGTAAAAATGTCCCTTAATTTGACTGTTTCCTGATGTGCTGGTAGTCAGGCCAGTTTGGAGTCAGATTTCTCTCTAAAGCTCAAACTCACACTGTGAGGCAGAGATTTAATATCACCTGTAACTCTTCCTCCTGAGAACTGTCAAATACTTTTCTGAGGTCAACGCTAAAATGACAAACAGGAAACAAATTCAAACCAAAAACTGAAACACATCCTCCTTTTCTGGTGCGAGACTGAAAAACAAAGTAAGGAATAAAATCCGGTGAATGGATTATCAAGTGACACAGAAATCAAAGTAAAATGTCAAAATAAAAGCCTGAATCTTTTTTACTACCTCCTCTAAAGCAATATTTAATCAAAGAAATAAATAAACTACATTAAAAAAACAACAATAAACTTATAAAAACAGAACAAAAACAAACAAAAATGTTTCTTAATTACCATATTTCACAAGAAAACAGCAAAAATAAGTGAAAGAAAAAGCCGAAAATATGAAACATCACTGTGCATGTCTGAAAATATACAGACAACAATAAAGATCACTTAATTTTATTTTCATAATTTTAATTAAGTTTTAAAATTATTAACTATTTTAATAATATTATAATTAAAATATATAACATTAATATTTCAGATGCAGCGCAGACAGATCAGCACTTGTTTTTCATTCAGTTTTTCTATTATGTAACTTTGTTTTATCGCCAGGCAGATGGAGCTGCCACTAGATGGCAGTAAAAGCGCATTTTTACACCAATTATTGCTCATGCTAACACTAATAAGACGGAGACTGCTAGTGATTGGCTCAAACATTGTGTGTATGCTGAAGGCAATTGTAACTTTATATCCAAGGCAGTCTTTGTTCTAAGGTGCCACCCACATTTAAGCGTCTACGTTAGTGACCATGGGGGTGCTGGTCTGGAAATAAGGTGCAAAAGTGGCGTATTGCTACATTGAGTAAGCAGCAAGTGTCTGTCCCTCAGCCAAAACCTACTTGGAAAAATAATACACTTACTGTTACTAACTAGGGCCAATCTGTTACATGGGCTTTTATTTTGAAATTTTACATGAAGAAAAAAATAAATGTATCCATCAGAGAAACTGAGGACCCTATCATGAGCTGAGCACAAAGAGTCTAACTGTGCAGGTGAGGGTCATTCTTTTATTTTACCTACTCGAGTCTGAATTTTAATGAAAAGTGACTTGGTTAGTGACCACATCAGCACCGACATTGGCGATCATGTTAGCACTCTGTGGGTGTTAAGATGGCTTGTTGCTGTATTGAGGAAGCAGAAAGTCTGCACCTTATACCAACAAAGACCAGGTCCATTTAAGAATATAGACACTGCTATCTATTCTAGTCCCTGGGCTTTTATTTTGGAAATTTTCCCATGACTGCTATGTCATTTCTCTTTTCTTTTCTTTTTTTTGTAAAATCAAACAAAGACTTGGACAAACACAATATGTGGCTGTTTTTAAAGTCCCCCCCTCTTTTTAGAGTTTTAGTCCAAAAATCAGTAAAAGAATCTCTGAACTTCTATTTTACTGTTTTTGGTTTTAATTTGAAAAATCCACCAAACGAGCTGTTTCCTCCTTTCTCATTTTAAAACCTCAGAAAAAAAAACAAACAGCCTGAGAGGAGAGGACCCAGAGAAGCACTTTTTAGCAGAAGGCACTTCACTTTTAGGAACCTCAGCAGGAAACCTTCGTCTCCTTCCTCCTCACCTCTGGAGACAAAGTCTTCCTCCTCCTCCTCTCTCTCATCCCCCTCTTCCTCTCCTCCTCCTCCTCCTCCTCCTTCCTTCTGAGGGAGCTGCCTCCTCCTGGTAAAGGACCCTGACATATGTGAAAGGTAAACAGACAGAGACAGGTGAGGACAGGTGTGTGTAATGGTGAATGTTATTGCAGTGTACGAAGTATCTCAGATGAATATGAATATGATGATTATTGCTTTGATCTCAGTAAAGGTGTATTTAGGTATTAAGCGGATGTGTTGATGTCTGGCAGGTTTACAGTTTGTGTGTTTCTTGCTTTTTTGATCATATGGATGAAGTATTAGCTTTCCTTGAAGCTTCCTGTCAGATCTTTACCTGTACTTGTAGGAGAGTCAGCGTGGCTGCATCAGGACTGTGGGCGGGGCCATCTGTGGTGCCTGTTAGTGACCCATGGTCAGGTAGATTGGACAGATAGACTGATGCCCCTCAGTGTGAGGGGGTTTTAGATCTTTTAAAACTTTTCACCAGCAGCCTTTCTAACCTGAGCCCAAAGCTTCAGCGGCAGACCGCTGCTCCCCATCTGACCTGATGTCTGCAGCTGCAGAAAGAGGGCGGAGCCTCTGCATCACCTGTCACATTGTCTATTCTCAGACGAGCCCCCTGCCATGAGATATGTCGAGAAAAACGGAAAAAAAAAAGAAAAAAAAGAAAAAGGAAAGAGAAAAATCAAACTCACACTTTGCTGCTTCCAGCTACGATTGCTCCTCGAAGGCAACGTAGACCATGAACATTTCAGTTTACTGCAACCTGGACGAGCTGAAACATGCACAACCTGAACCCGCAGAGTCTTCATCACCCCCTCCCCCCTCTTTACTCTCCTCACCCTCCTCACCCTCTCTCAGCTGCTCGTAGAGTCAGAGGAAAAGGGTCTGACAGTTTCCGGATGATTCCCGTCTTTGACATTCAAAGCTCGGGGGACTCGCGACTGACTTGGACTCGGCGTTGCTCATAGTTGTTTGTTTGTTTGTTTGTTTATTGTCATTTGATATGAATTTATTTTCTGTTTGTTGAAAACAGGACCTCGATAAACAACACAACACATCACCTCATTTTTATTTGTTATTTTCTTACCAAAACCTGGGGAGAAGAAACTGCTTCTCACGCCATCATCCCTTCTTGAAGACCAGAGCCAGCCTGAGCACTGATCAGAAACCTGTCTGCAGTCTGACTGTTCAATTTGTGGTTCTGATCTGATCTGAGTTATTCTTGCTCTGTCCCCCTGCAGCGTCATTAACGTGAAAATGAGCTGTAAAAAGAAAAGATCAACGTGTGATCCTAAATAGATTTACTGTCAGCACCTTCCTGAGAATTATATGAAAGAAAAAAAGTCTAAATTCAAATCTGATCTCTATGAAAACCTTCAAAAAAGGTGTTTTTAAGAAAAACTCTTCTGGCTGAAGCCGAAATTTGTAGCAATCAAATTGAGCATTTGTATTTTTCTATGAAATACTCCTTTAGTTTGAACAGAAAGAAAAGCTTTTGGCCTGTTTAAGTTTGTCCTCCCTGGGTTTCTGTGAGCTAATCTGAATTCTAGCACTTTCAACCTTTAAAAGAGTATTTTTTTTTCTTTAAATTTCAGCTTATATGTTCATATGTTTTTAATTTTGTATTGATCCTGTATATGTACGTGCCATTAGTTTGATGTGTAGACTTGATGTATTTCTCTTCTCCAAAAGAATAACAGTATTTTTGATAGATTTCCACTAATATCCCTCTACATATGAGCCCCTCCTCCTTTCTTTTCTCGTTATTTTTGGTAACCAGCTTTGCTTCTCCAACACTCATCCATTCAAGCTGCAGCCGAGAGCAGAGGAGCAAAACTGGCAGCATCATGTGTTATTCTGAGGAAGAGACGGTTTGTAGCTTAGAGACAAACCACAAATCAACCACAGGCTGTGGCGACATCTCCACCTGCAGACGTTTGCAGAACGAGTAACTGAACAGAAAGACGACCCCAAAGGAAAGCACTTAGACCCACTGAGCGAGCTGCTCCCAGACTGTAACGCACCAACAGCCCGGAGACCAGGTTATAAATCAGACTCAGAGCTGAGCTGCAGGCCTGAGGACAGGCTCAGGACTTTATTTCAGCTGAGAGCGCAGAGGACTGACCAGGGTGGAGCAGGTGGAGGTGGATCAAAACTTAAACCCTGTATTAGACAAATTTAAACGGACTGAAATCAGCCTGAGCTGATTTACTCTGAGTAAACAGACTAATGCTCATCTTTACTGGGATCTGGGCCATCTTTACTCAGAGAGGATTTTATGTGAGATTATACTAGGAAAAAAATTCAAATTAAGATTAAAAAACACACTTATTTGATTTTTCCTCAGTGGGAAATTTCTTCTGCACAAAAGCACAAACAGGTTTGGAGGAACAGACTCCAATTTTAACTTGTAAAATACTTTATAACTCATAAAAATTGTTCAATGCTTTAACCTGAAACTTAACTGCGTATCACATGATCAGAAACAATTAAAATTTTAATTAATTTTTTAACATGTCACAAAGTTGATGTTATTTTTATTATTTTTTTAAACTAAAATTTAAGAAGCAACAACATTTAAAGCTGCAGTCTGTAGAATTTAAAGGTGCAGTCTGTAAACTTCAGAGCTGCTGTCTTTAGAATTTAATCAATCCTGGAGCCTTTCCTGAGCCTGTCTCCTAACCCCTGACCTCTGACCTCCGACAGTGCTGCAGCTTTTGCTCCTCGGCCCGGCTGTGGCTCCGTTACCTCGAGCTGCACCTCCTCTGGATGCTCCTCTCCTCACCTCCTGGTCTCCAGCAGGAGGTGCAGAGCTCAAACCTTTAAGGGAATTTAATCTGAAGAATCCTGAGATTTTACAGATTCTCTCTCTCTCTTTCTCTTTCTCTCTCTATCTCTCTCTCTCGCTCTCTCTCTCCGTCTCCCTCCTTTTATCTTCTTTAGTTAAACTCTGGGTACTGTCTGCTGCAGACCACATGTAGGTTTATATATTTTAGCTTATTGTAAGTCGTGCATTCCAGCCTCTTTGTGTATCTTTTTAGTGACATAGCCCTTTATTTTGATCACAGCCACCTCTGGAAGAAAAAGGTGAAGAGACACAGATCATTCATGTACACTATTTTCTACAGTGTGGAGTTTCTGGACTACAGGGAGAGTCGTGTCAGAGAGACAGACAAAAAAGATGCTTTTGTTACATATCTCACATGCAATCAGTTGCTGCAATGTAAAAGTGACGGATTTGTATATTGGTTGATCCAAAGAGATGATGAACACAACAACAGAACTATGACTTATTGTACAGTACAGTGTATCTTTGAGTTGTCATGTGTTATGTTGAAATGATTAAAAGACAAACCAGCGGTTTCATACTTTCTGTCTCTGCTTTTCTTTCTTTATCTCTCTGCTGTTAAAGTGAAGAAATCACCCTTTTTTGTCTGGGAACCTTTTCTGCTAATTGGACTTTTTACCTCCGCCAAGGAGGTTATATTTTTGGAGGCATTGGTTTATTTGTTTGTGAGTTTGTTTGTCTGTTAGCAACTTTATGGAGAAAGTTACAGACGGATTGACCTGAAATTTTCACCAGAGGTGCGTCTCAGCCCCAGGAGGATCCCATTACATTTTGGTGGTGATCCAGATCGCCTTCTGGATCCAGGAATTTTTTGAAGGATTCTTTATCATTGTGAGATAGGGCAAATGTTGAAATTTTTGCATTTAACTATAAAAATGGCCAGAGTCTTTAGTAAAAAATTACACAAAAGGATCTCAGTGAGTTTTATGAGGTGTCAAAGGTTGATCCTGATCCAGACAAAATTCCGGATACTGTGATCCAGAACACACAAAAATAAGGGTGTTGTTGGAATTTTCAATGCTGAAAGATAACCAATGGGCGGCACAGTGGTGTAGTGGTTAGCACTGTCGCCTCTCAACCAGAAGGTCCTGGGTTTGAATCAAAGTCATGGCATTTCTTGTTTTAGGAACATGATGAACAGTGAACATACCAGTTTAAACACAAATAAAAGTTAATAAAAGACACGTAACAGTAAAAGTTTTGGTGTGAATCACAATAGAAGGCGGGACATGAGCTGCTTGGCGGAGGTCTGCGCTCTCTGAGTGCTTTTCTAGTTTATTTTATATCATGCATCATGTATTATATATTGTATTTAGGATGCACTTTAAGTCCTAAAGGCCAAGTCTGCTGCATGCACACCTGAACTGTTTGGTCCAGGTAACACAAACCTAGCCTGGCTGGGCCATCCTGTTGCGTGAATCACTTGACGTTCCTTCCCAAAACAGTCTGGACTTCGGCCCATTGGAAGCCCTGAAAGTGGGTGGGAGTACTTTCCTTGATAGACAGACTACTGTAACCAATCACCGTAACCAAGCATGTGACATCATCACAGATGCTTGGTTACGGTGATTGGTTACAGTAGTACATGGACCAATCAGGGGCTGCCTTTCCCTGTTGTCCGGGTAACAGTGGAAACACGGTCTCTGATTGGCCCTGTTATTTTCAGATCGGGCATACACGATCTCTATGGGCCGAAGTCCAGACTGTAGTGGGAAGGAACGTCAAGTGACTCACGCAACAGGATGGCTCAGCCAGGCTAACACAAACCCTGGTCTTGGGTGATCAATTCACTGCTTGGCATCTGTGTTACCATGGTAACATGTCATCTGTGTGGACTCACTTATCTAATATAAAAATCATCACACTGACTGCCCCCAGCCTCATACTGGACATCTGCTTGTCAAACATGTTATTCTATGAACACCAAAGAAAAAGCTGAAACAGCAGGATTTTAGATATCTGCTCTGTTGTTTATGTGGGAAACAAACCCCTCCATCATTCATTCTTCATTCTTTTGATTCTTCATCAAATCATTCTTACTATTCACGCATTATTCATTTCTTTAAACAAACTTAAACTCATTCAAACTGGTTCAAACCTTTCTGATTCTTTAAAGCTTTTTCATACTTGAGGGTCTGTAATAATTAAATTTTCCAAACATAGAACTTTTTTTATTCATGCATTATTACCTCCGCCAAGGAGGTTATGTTTTTGGTAGCGTTGGTTTGTTTGTTTGTCTGTTAGCAACTTTACAGAGAAAGTTACAGACGGATTGACCTGAAATTTTCACCAGAGGTGCGTCTCAGCCCCAGGAGGATCCCATTACATTTTGGTGGTGATCCAGATCGCCTTCTGGATCCAGGAATTTTTTGAAGGATTCTTTATCATTGTGAGATAGGGCAAATGTTGAAATTTTTGCATTTAACTCTATAAAAATGGCCAGAGTCTTTAGTAAAAAATTACACAAAAGGATCTCAGTGAGTTTTATGAGGTGTCAAAGGTTGATCCTGATCCAGACAAAACTCCGGATACTGTGATCCAGAACACACAAAAATAAGGGTGTTGTTGGAATTTTCAATGCTGAAAGATAACCAATGAAGATACAAGGAAGTGTACACTTACAAATATTGCATAATAAATCAATAAATCAGTGAACATACCAGTTTAAACACAAATAAAAGTTAATAAAAGACACGTAACAGTAAAAGTTTTGGTGTGAATCACAATATAAGGGGGGACATGAGCTGCTTGGCGGAGGTCAGTGCTTTTCTAGTTACATTTATTTTTGTTTCACTTTGTTCCTTTGAAAAGTCCCTCTTAGTCTATATAAAGAAATAAGACAGTGAAGTTAAAAAAATCCTGCTAGGTTCCAGTTTATTTGCAGCAGAGCCTTTGGTAACAGTTTACAATAACCATAACTTATAAATGGTAAATAGACCATTTATAAATGGTAAGCAGATAGTTTATTAATGTTTAATCATCATTTGTAAATAGCATATAGACCATTAATAAATTGTAAATTTTACGTTTTTAAAAACCTAACCCTGACCCTAACTTTACAATAACCATCTAAGTAATGTTTATAGATGGTTTAAAAACCAAATATTAACCATTTACAAAGTCCTACTGACACACATTTTAATCTAGATGTCTTACAACCAATATTTAAACCCTATATAAACCTTCAATAAATAGTCCATTAATAATAAATGAAAATTATTAATCATAATTTCATTGCTTCTTAATGGTAAAGTAATTATGAACTTACATTAATAAACTATCTATTTGCCATTTATAATTGGTCTATATGCTGTTTTTAAATGATAATAAACCATCTATTTACCATTTATAAATTATGGTTATTGTAAAGTGTTACTGAGCCTTTTTTTTAAAAGCGGCCTGAAGCTTCCTGACTTTAAAATTTATCTTGAAGCTAATTTTTTAAAATGTTGCCGCATTCAGAAGACAAAAAGATCAAATGGCTTTAAAGTAAGAACATGAACTGCTAAAAAATAAAGCTGTGTTCAATTACTAGGGGTGTGATTTACTCTGGAGACATCAGTAACAGAGCAGGGCCTGAATTCCGATACCCCAGCAACACTTCAAAATTTGACAGTAACGAAGAGCTGGAAAGAGACTTATGAACAGGAGCTGTTCTTTGTAGTTTTGAGCTTCTATCTCAAAAATTTTTACTCCTTCCTTTATTCCTCATTCGCTCTCCTTGTCTTCTTTTCTGTCCCCTCAGTGACAGCAGAGAAAGATCTGAAATAATCTGCATACAAGAAACAACGATAAAACTTAAAGAGATCAGATTAACTGACCTGGAGGATGATACCTGCTCCAGGCCAGAAAAACACTGTCAGACCATCAGTCTGCAGCTGGAGCGCTCTATGAAGAGAAAACAGAGAACCAAGAAACCAAAAATTGCTGCAAAAATCCTCCTAAAATCTTTTTCTGTGTGTGTGAGTGAGTAAGTGAGTGTGTCTGACCTCAAGACTGGACCAGAGTCTGGACTCTGTCTCAGAACTGTGTGCATAGCTGAGTCTCGCAGTTAGCCTAATTATAGTCGCCTGAAGCTAACCTATACTTACACGCTACTACTAAACATACACACACACACACACACACACACACACACACACACACACACACACACACACACACACACACACACACACACACACACACACACACACACACTGTGCCATGAGGCAGGAATAGAAAGCAAGGAGAAAACTGCAGAGCTTATAAAGACAGTTTGAGGAGATGGAGAGAGAGAGAGAGAGAGTAAGAGAGAGAAAACACAGACTCTGTAATGTGGTCGTAGAGGTTCAGAGACATGAGTTCAAACCAGGAATCAACACATTTATACACACACGTAAACATCTAATCTTGTCCAGAGTTGTTGGGAATGCTCTTAAATTTAGGAGGACAAAGGCGTTGACCATTAGGAGGCGGCGGAGCTGGATGTTCACCAATAGGATACAGTCGAGCTGGATGTCTGTCTGAGTTATAGCGATAGTTCAGAGGACAGTCTGCTTAATGTTTACATCCTCTTGTTTCTATGGTAACCATGATCTGGAGTTTAATCAATATCAATAAAAGCGAACACAATAAAATGATCTTTTGGAAAGATCACAAACACCCTGATGGTAAAAAGTTATTTTCATAACAGCGATTACCATTTGCTCATTAAATCGTTACCATGTGTGCACTCAATATAATTATCTCATGCACACAAGAGAGTGCTTGTGCGTAAAACATAATACTGTGAAACCAAGTAACCCTGTGTGCACAGAAAAGGTATCTCTCTCTCTCACTCACACACACAAGAACATTATCTTGTGCATAAAACAATTTGATATTGATGTTTTTTAATCATTACAAACAACATCACAAAAAGTTTTCTATCAACTTGTTTCTCAACTCTGTAAAGGTGATCTCTTTCACTTCAAGATTAAGTTTTCATATGATCTTTGTTTGGGGCCTGACGATATTATCAGGGTTATTTAGACATTTCAAAGACAAGCTCACAGAGATGGGAGTGGATCCTTCCTGTGTTTCCTGGATCGTAGATTACCTGACAGGAAGGCCACAGTTTGTCAGGTTGGAGAACTGTGTTTCTGGGACATTAATGAGGAGTACAAGGGACAGTGCTGGCGCCATTCCTGTTCACACTGTACACGTCAGACTTCAAATACAGCACTGAGTCCTGCCACATCCAGAAATACTCAGATGACATTGCTATTGTGGCATGTATCAGAAATGGACAAGAAGCTGAATACAGAGATCTAATAAGAGCCTTCAGTGACTGGAGTCACAAAAACTGCCTCCTCCTCATCACCTCAAAGACAAAGGAGATGGTCATAGACTTCTGTAGATCCAAACCCCCTCTTCAGCCAGAGAACACCTGTGGAGTGGACATTGAAGTCGTGACATCATATAAATACCTAGGTCTACATCTGGATAGTAAGTTGGACTGGTCTAAGAATATAGACTTCATCTACAGAAAGGGGCAGAGCCGCCTCTTTTGCCTGAGAAGACTCCGATCAGTAGACATCTGTAGTAAGACGCTGCAGATGTTTTATCAGTCTGTGGTGTCTACAGTGTTCTGTTCTACGCTGCAGTCTGCTGGGGAGGAAGCATCAAACACAAACATGCAAGACGTCATTACAAACTGGTGAAAAAGGCTGGCTCTGTGGTTGGACTCAAGCTGGACTCAGTGGAGGAAGTGGTGGAGAGATCTACACTGAGGAAGGTGGAGGCTATTCTAAAGAACATGGATCACCCACTTCACAACACCTTGATGGACCAAAGGGCCAATGGTGGTAGACGGTTCCTCTCACTTCGCTGCAGGACAGAAAGATTTAGAAGATCTTTTGTACCCACAGCCATCAGACTTTATAATTATTCTGTAAATAGTAGATGACTTTCAAATTGACATGACAAATGAGACGACAGACAATTGAATTTCCTTTCGGGGATCAATGAAGTTCTTCTTTCTTTCTTTCACATCGACGGTCTGACATTAAACCACAAACATGTCCCAAACACAGCTGAGGCTGATTTTAATATTCAACCCATCACTTTATTATTTTAACTTTGTACAGTTTGTAATCCGACATTCTGTAAAAGAAAGAAAAAGAGAAAATGAACAGAAAGTTTTTTCTTTGAGTCACCATGAGCGTCATGCTTTTGGCTAAAACAAAGACAGAATCATTACAGAGAGCGCCACGAACAGAGAAACGCAACAATACAGAGCACTTCTCTTTATGTACAACTGAGACTCACTCACTCACTCACGCACGCACACACGCTCACAGACACACGCACACTCATGACCTGGCCCTCTTCAAGTCTGTCTGTAAAAATCTCCTCGGCACTTTCGCATGAACAGCAGTCAGAGCTCAGAGACTGAGAACAGAGAAGGAGGAGGAGGAGGGTCAGAGTGGACAGGTATCAGAGACCAGGACAGAGCAGCTGCCATTTCTGTCTCTAGGCTGGTGGTCTCTGTCCCTCTCAACTGTTGGACTGATGGATCTGAAGGAGGAGAGGGACCAGGAAAGTTTAAGAGGATCTGGGATGATCTGGTCTTTCTCCTCCCCCTCTGTAACAGCTCTGCATCCATACATCACACACACCTCTGTGCAAACCACAAGCTGTTTAAAAGCATGAACTGAACCAATTTAACCCATCACCATCAGATAACAGATGTTCAACATTTATCAGCCTGTTAAAGTTTGTGGTTTTTTCACCTCCATTAAACCGAGTTTGGAACCGGAGTTTTGCTGGATTAACGCAGCAGCGGGGAACCTCCAAAAGCGACTGTAGATTAGTTCTGATCTTGTTCATTTGCTGAAATTGAATGCAACAAGACTAAAAATGATCAAAAGTTCCCAGAACCCGAAGTGATCTCTTTAAATCACTTCTTCATTCCACACCCACAGACTGAATGGAGCAAATGCTAACTTTAAAAAAGACAGAACCATGTTTGACATTTCTGCTCAAAAAAAAAAAAAAAAAATGACAGAGCCATTACTGGATTATCAAAATGATTTTCCTTCAGCCAACAAATTATCTTACACTTCAGCTCTGGTCCTCAGATAGATTATGAGGTTATGAGGAGAGTTTATGAAACACTCGACAACAAACAACCCCAATTTCCTGAAGACTTAGGACACCGTGTAAAATGATAACAGAGTATGATGGTTTGCTGACATCCAGACAATGACCTTCATAGTTCTGCAAGACAATGACAAACCAGTTTCTGCAGGGATTACAACAGCATGGCTCTGTAGTAGAAGAGTCCTGTTAATAAACTGGTCTGCCTCAATCCTGACCTGTCCCCCATTGAAGAAGGAGACCCTGGACTGATCCTCTATCAGGCAAGAATGGGACAACTCTTCACTTTAAAAAACTCCAGAAACTGGTCAGCTAGGTTCACTAAGGTTTACAGGAAGTTGGGGAAAATGAGCTGATGATGACACACATTAAGAAGTACTTTTGACAGATGTCAAATTTAAAATGAGCAGATCAATTTTTCATTAAAAACATTTTTTATGTCTCAACATCTGATCTATTCTTGGCTTTATTCTTAAATAACCTACAAGATTCATAAACCATCAAATCCTGTCTTCATACATATTTAACACAGTGTCCAAAATTTTCTGGAATCAGGGTTGTCGTGTCTTTGACAATTGGATGTGCTCGTATGACAGCATTAAAGCTGCCATGAGGAACGTGTTGTTTCGACTCTGGCGCCCCCTATGGACAAAAGACTACCGCTTGCTGATTATTGTGTAAAATGGTGTTTTACAATGAAAAGTTTCATCCTGGTATTTTTTCACAACCATGTGTATCGCTCCGGTGTTCCCTCAGGTGTGCTGTAAAGTCTCTCCTTTGACACCACCCACTCACAGCAGCTCTGGGTGTTAAAAAACCACAATGAAGAAAAGATTTCTCTGTCCTTCTTTGCTTTTTTAAGTCTTAAAAAAAGCAGCAGTTTCATACCCAGATAAAAACTTCACCCTGGTGTTTCAGACAGAAACTGTTAGTCTCTCCAGAGATTAAATCAGATTATGTGATCAAACATTGGACTAAATGTGGATTTGGACTAAAAATGGACTAAAATTGGACTTTGGACATTGGGCTTAAAATGGACTCTCTGTGATTAGGATTACTATGCAGTTTGATTGACTTATACTAGATTTTTTGTATTTCAGCCTTAGTATTACAGCTGTGTTGGCTCTAACAATCATTTCATCAGGTTCAGCCCACCCTTTAAAAGCAGGTTTGGGTAATTCTGCTGAAAATAGAGAAAATCAGAGTCACATGAATAAAACTCCAGACTATCATTAGTAAAGAAAACGCAGTAACTGAGGAGTATGTGCATCAGAGTGCACAAACACTGACTGTACAGATCTGAAAAGAACACATAAAGGTTTCACTTCACTGCTCTGACTCCGCCCACACAGCCTCACGCTGAGCTCTACCTGCACAGGTAGAAACTCTGACAGGTGACCCTGCAGCCTGTCAGTGATCATTCTTCATGTTAAAGACAAACATGTAGAGAACATTAGATTCACACACACTCAGAGAAACGGTCCGTAGGATAATCAGTTTGCTCTTTCTTTGCATACTGCAGAGATCAGCGGCTCTGCTAATGCTACGACCACAGCGAGTGTCAGTGTTTCAGTCCTCTTCCTCATCCTCTCTGCAGCTCTTCATCGTTCAGCATCCTCCTCGGCTTCAGTCCGTCACGCTCCGAGCTGTGGTGATAAGAGAGCTGATACTCTGAGGACAGCTGTTTAACATGGTCACACCAGAGACATGGAAATAGAGTAAAAAAACAACAGTACATTTAATTTATCTGCTCTGTTCTTACACTGAACAACTTCCCGACATAATTCCCATCAGATCAGTCCAACACAATAACAAGAACGCCACACTTAGACTCCCTGTCCACCTTTGAGCTCAGGGGACCAGGAGGACTTCTCAAAGCAGAGAGAAAAGGAGGAGGAGGAAGGACAGATGAGATGGAGAGAGGAGGAGGAGGAGGAGGAGACGGCAGAGAGAGAAATAAAAACCTGATAAATTAACAAACAAAAAGAGAAAGGTGCAGAATTTTTTGACAAGCTTTGGCCCGCTGTGCTGTGTGCAGGAGAAACAGTCCCATCAGAGGGGGGTGGTCCTCTGGGTCTCTGTCCTGGAAGGAGGAGGGGGGACTGAAGCAAAGGGGGGTGGGAGAGGGTGAGACAAACAGCCGGCTTAGCACTGAAACCCTGCTGTTCTCCCTCATGAGGCCAGTAGGGGGGGCTGAAACGCCGTAAAAAGCAGCCCTGCCTGTTCCCTCCACACACAAGTCAGTGCTTGTAGGACACGTAGAATAAAAAATATGTACATTAAACAGAAAAACTGAGTGTGACGAAAATAGGAAAGAAGGAGGGGAGCAGCGGCAGCAGCGATCAGTCGATCTTCACGGCGGCGTAGATTTTCCTGATGAACATGTAGGCGGCGTAGAAGCCGATCGTCCCCGTCAGCAGCCAGAAGGAGAGGACCATGAGAGCGGTGTAACCGAAGTACAGCAGGGAGGGGATGAACTCCACGATGTCCAGCTGAGGAGGACGAGGAGGAGGGGAGGTGAAGAGGAGGGTTTAGTCTCTGCACTGATTTTATTTACCTCCTGATATCGGTGCTTTGTGTAAAAATTACTTCAAAAATACAGACTGAACAGATGGGATTCAAAGAAGCTCTCTGAGTAACACAGCCTTTCTGCTCTGGTTTCATTAACCTGTCAGGATAATGATCTTAGCTCCTGAGTAAGGTGTGAATCAAACGTTATCAAGATGAAAAAGTCTCCATAAACTATGGAGGCCCTGAAGGTCAACTGCACAAACATTTAGAGACCTTACAAAACACGGCACTGAATGCCAAAAATAAAAAAGGCACATTTCCCTGAAGCCAAAAAGGTTTTATCTAACACAAAAATGCTTCATGAAAAATGAAAATATTGGATTTTATGTGATGCACAAAAAAAAAGTCCCCAAACACCAAAAATATTTCCAGAAATAAAAAAATGATCAAACATTTAAGTATGGTAAGAGCTTAAAAAGAAATAGGTCCGTTTACACAAAAATATTTTGAAATTAAATCTGTGAAATGTTGGTTTCTCTCGAATGTTTGTGCATTTTTTTTAAAAGCAGTTCCTTATAATTTTGTGTTTTTATCAAATATTTTAGTTTCATGAAACACTCTTCTATGTTGTGGGATATTTTTGTATTTAATAGAATATTTGTATGTTTGAAGAAATGCTTGCTCAGTTGACCTTCAGGGCCTCCGTAGTTAACTTTTTGTGAAAGACACATTTTCACAGAGTAACGTGCTGTTATCTGCACCAGTGTTTCCACTGTAGATATTTTATTGTAATGTGCTGAAGGTGAAGTATTACTAAATAATTACAATACAGCTTTATATTTCTGATATCAACTGACGTGAAAACTGACTTTTCTGGGAAAATACGTGAGTTAAGTTTCAAAAATATATTTTTATGTATTTATATCCTGTGTAACCTTGATATCCATGATTTTTAAATTATTTTTATTTATTCATTTTACTTCTTCTCCTATCCTATTTCATACGTGCTTATCTTGTATTGATCAATAAAATATTGTTTAAGCTTATACTGTCTTGCTTATACTGTCTTATAAAGTTATTTGACAGAGGTGTTTGCTAGAACTTGAAGTCAAAATATATCTGTATTACCTTGTTGACAAAGTAGAAAACTGCATAAACAAGGACGTAGAACGCTGAGCCTCCTGAAACCAGGAATGTTCTCCACCACCACCGATAGTCCTGACAGAGAAACACAGAGGAACAGCGTGAGGACAGAGGAAATGACACCGTTTATGTTATCCTTCAAAAAAGAAGAGACATTGTCCAATAAAAGGGGAAAAGCTTTCAGAAATCACAGCAGGAAATCCTCCATTTCCTGCTTCATGATTTAAGGTCAGTCAGTCTGCAGCTCTGCTCACAGCCCCTCTCAGCTGGTCTGAACTCACCTCTGCACAGAGCTGGAAATAGACCATCACAATGCTGATCTGAGAGCAGGACACCACCAGGATGATAAAGACCAGGAACAGGAAGCCAAACAGGTAATAGAACTGGTTCTCCCAGATGGCCTGCAGGGGGAGACACACACACACACACACATTCTGACATTACTGAGTGAGCTGGGATGAAAATCACTGACATCTACGATTAACTTTTAAACTTTCTCTGACACTAAGCTCCAGACAGAGGAGCAGATCTGCACACAAACAAAGTACAGATTTAAATAAAAGGTCTAGTCAGGACACACTCTGAGTGTTTGTACTCACACTGAAGATGAAGAAGAGCTCGATGAACATGGCTCCAAACGGAAGAATCCCAGCCATCAGGATCCTGGAGATTAAAGGGGGACACATTCAATCATCAGAAACCCGAGGGAGAGGTTTAAACCACGACGATACAGAGCCTGAAAAAAAAAACAAAAAAAAAACACTCACCCCACAAACTTGTTCATGTACCAGCGCTGCTCGGGGACCTGTCGGGGGATCTGGTTGGTGCGGACTGGGTTATCATAAGGCTGCTTACGGAAGCCAAAGTAGTATCCAAGGTAGACCAGGGGCATGGAGATACCGAACCACATACAGAGCAGAGCCAGCATGGTGGTGAAGGGGACCTACAGGGGGATGAGAGTGGGGAGGGTAGGGTCAGGACAGACTGAGCAGACTCTGGATATGTTTAACTCTGACAGATGATCCAAACTAATTCATCCACGTCATGTTGTTAACCCAGTCTGAGTGTATGTTGACTGTCTTATACTCACCGCTCCAGAGGAGTGCTCCCCCCAGATGAAACAGTTAAGGATGAAGCAGATCCCAAAAACCACAGCAGGATACAGAGTCGCCGTCTGCAGGGACACAGACACAGACACCTGAGTTCACAGACATTTCAGGAACAGAAGTGTTCACTAATAACACACTCTGGTGTCTATCAGTGAGAGGTACTGCCTGATAACGTGTAGGTCAGCAGCTCAACAAACTGATGCTCTAAGCGTTCAGTCTCCTTTCAGAATTTAAATTTCTGTTCCCTTGTACTAACCTCTGCAGACCAGGAACAAATCCCCCCTCTCCCCCCGAGCTTACCTAACCATCACACTTTTTCTTGCTGTTTATGCTTTCCGTTTTTTCACAAACTCAAGGACAAAATGTTCAAGCTCTGCCGAACATGCTCCACTGACAGGTGTCACTGTTAGGAGATATTTACTTTACCTGTCGGTGGTCATATCCTAACAGCTGATGGATTTAAAGTCATGTCTTTGGAGACTGGTGTATGTTGTGTTCATACAATGTCAATAAAGTCAGTTGTGCTGAAAATAGTGCCAGCAGAGGTTCAAAGGTCAGAGTGAGTCATGACTGACTTACACAGAAAGCCCCTTTCTTCCACCGATGGCCCTTCAGTGTGCGATAAAGTCTGCCAGCAAAGTAACCACCAAACACGCTACAGGACAAACAGCACAGGAAGAATCAGTACAGCCGAAGTCAAACACGTGTCCCTGCTTTATCTGTGACTTCATGAAGGAGGATCAGAGGGGTCACTCTGAGTTCTTACCCCATGAACATGAAGAGGAAGCAGGATGTGGTCATCAGGGCTCCTCTGCTGGATGGGGACAACATGCCCAACATGGCTACAACTGTGACACACACAGGAACAGAAGGAGGGGGGTTATGGTTCGAGTTTACAGTCCTAATTCATCTTAGCTGTTCACAAATGTTTCAAACATAAAAACAACAGTCAGTAAACAACATGATACAAAAAAAATCAACACTGAAACGACCCTGATGAGTAAACGAAAGAAACCGACTCACAGATGACGATGAGCACCATGCAGAAGAGCTGGATGCCTGAGCCCAGCAGAGAGCTGAGGATCATGGGATACTGAGGCGGCCTGAAGACATCCCCGTGGACGTTCTTCCATCCGGACTCCTCCATTGTGTCCTCCTGTTAGAGAGGAGCAAACACAGTCATTAAAATTAGAAATAGACAGAAACAGAAAAATAGAAATTAGTTCAACTATTCTTATTATCCTAAAGTCAGAGTCAAAGAAAAGAGATTTATCAAGTCCAGAGTCAGCACAGTCTGAAGTCTACCAGGAGTTTTTAGAGACCTTCATGTTTCCACCTGCTGAGAAGCTTTATGGAGATAAGAGATTTCCTCTTCCAGCGGGACTTACCACCTGCCCACAGCGCCAAAACTTTTGCTGACCATGATCTCACTATTGTTAATTTTCAGATTTTCGATTTATACCTGTACAACATCAGACAGTAAACATGTTTGATTTCATTCTTTTCTTACAATGTCATCCTCTCTGTTGTAGTTGGCGATGTCCTTCCTCAGAGTCCTGATGATGATCATACTCAGAATACCTGAGGGAGAGGAAACGATGTCAGCTACAGAGACAGACACCTCAATGCACCATCATCAGACCATCGTAACACTCAGATTTTTATGTATGAGAGAAAATGTTTTAATACTTCAGGTTCACAGTTCAATTCTAGGTTTCAGAGAAGTTCAAACAAACTTTCATATTTTACATTTTCTCCACTGTGAGGAGTCTTCAACAAGCCAGAGGTGACAGACATACCAGACAGGAAGAAGACGACGACCACGGAGTTGACAATGGAGAACCAGTGGATCTGGACGTCGCTCATCGTCAGGTAGGTGTCCCATCGAGACGCCCACTTCACCTCGCTCTCCTGTAGAGACACGACAAGAGCCTCAGCCTTCGTCTCCCCACATTCATTCATGTTTTCCAAACCTACATGTCCCAGAAAGCTGGAAATATATCATGTCCCCTCTATGCTTTAACGTCTGTGACTCACTCTCTAAATATTTGGACTGTTGCACATGAACTGATTGCACATGGCTGGATCTGAATGAAGGACAGATCTTCAGTTTAGAGACGGAAAAAGCTTTGAGATGATTACAGGAGTAATTCCCTCAGTATACAGAAGCTAAAGCCCTCATCTTAATGGCTGCTTGCTCGACTCAGGGGTGTAAACCTTTGCTGCATATCACCTCCCCCTCCCTACTCCTTTTATACCTGTAAAACAACTGTAAGAAACTACCAGTTAGCCAAAGATGTGCTGGAGTCTAACTAATCCAGTCAAACACAGCTGTTTGGGGGGGGTTTATGGTGGTCTGACTCATGATTACAGGCTGTTTCACGTCATAGAGAGTCCTCGCAGCAGTCACTGACCTCCCAGTGCACCGAGTAGGTGAAGAGGACCTCATTCTCCTTGTTGGGGTCGATCTCCTGAGGGGCGGAGCCACTGGCCTCAGGCAGCGTGCACGTCCTCTCATTTTCCACAGCTTTCAGATCTGAGAACGAGAACACGTACCCAGGGTCAACACCTTTGAGCTTCACCAGAGTTTTTATTCCTGAACAGTTTTAAATTACTGTGACTCTGAAACAGAAACATTATATAACTCTGGGAAATCCTTCAGAGCACGTTCACACCTACCTTCTACTTTTACACTCTGGGGAATGACCTCAAACCGCACCACCCTGTAGTTATGGACGTCCCCCTCCTCTAGCTTCTCTTTGTGGTAGTACAGGATGAAGGACAGGTGATTGTGCAGATAAAACTGAAGGAGAGAAAAAAGAGATATTATAACTTCTTAATGGACTTATAATAAAGAAATCTGGACCTATTTTATTCACGCTTATCAAAATCTCAGGAGTTCAAAGATTTGACAGATTACAAATCTATTAAAAATAATGAAAATAAACACTTAAAAGGATTTTGAAGCCTAAACTTTTTTGGTCTGGATATTTTTGAC